>JBBGZY010000221.1:6162500-7362500 GCA_037952925.1 Lithobates clamitans | reverse complement strand
CTGAACCGAGGAAGGATGGCCAGACTCCCAGACTCCACTCCAGAGAAATAAGTCCCATGGCTTGATACAGTCATACCCAAAGTGACTGAAGCCCCCCTGCCTGGAAAAGGCTGAGGATCGGAAAAGATGACTGGCCTGACGTCCCTGAGCAGTTCTCCAGGCAACATCCTAGACAAGAGATCAGAGCCGAGAGTGAAATCCAGAATCATGACGACGTTTGCTCAACCTACCACTTAAGGACCGTCAATGGGACATGGCTCAGCACACACCCTGAGAGAGACTATGAATCCCTGGCGGTAACCAGGGCCTCTAAGCAACAGGACGTCAACTGAAAGAAGATTGACGACTGCTTCTGACCCAAAGGTAAGCCCAGTGCGAAACGACATCTGCACCAATGAATTAGCCCTAACAATGGGCAGGACTGATGAAAGTGAGTGCACAAGCATGGTTGATAACGGTATGGATGGCAATACATCCCAACCTGAGAAAACAAACTAGAGAAATGACAGACAACCAGACATGAGAACAACAACACCCCTCTGTGCCTACCTGAATATGGGAACATGAGCAGAATTGTCAAGACCACTGCGCGTAAAATAAACCTGATGACGGACCCCCCCACCCTCGTGTAAGTAGTGAGTGAGCCCAAGTAACCTGCAGCGCACAGACAGGTAATTAACTGAAAACTCAGGGCTGGTGTACCCACAGACCGTGGTGGGTAGTCGTACAGGTGTGCTGAATGAACGTGCATCGTATGACGTATGGTATACGGGCGAGAAGATTGTGGTCAACAATCATTACCAAATGAAACCTCAGCCCGTATGGATCTGCAGACAAGACAGATCCTGACATGTGAGCCCTAGCTAACTGACCCAGGTACAAACATGAACAAAGAACAATGAGACATGACAACCAACGAAGATGAAAACAGCTACGGGGATATATGCCGTGACTGAACAACAATGCCCCTCTGAGAAACGCTGAGGCTGAAACGCTATGACATAAATGCTGAGACTGAACGCTGAGGCAGAAACGCTATGACAGAAATCTTGGGGCAGAAACGCAAGGACAGCAACACTATGACAGAAAACGCTATGACAGAAATGCTGAAATGCTGAGGAAGAAACGTAATGACAAAAAATCTGGGCAGAAATGCTGAGGCAGAAATGCCATGACAGAAATCTTGGGGCAGAAACGCTATGACAGAACGCTGAAGCAGAAATGCCATGACAGAAATCCTGGGGCAGAAACTCTGAGGCAGAAATGCCATTACAGAAATCCTAGGCAGAAATGCAATGACAGAAAAGCTGAGACTGAAATGCTGAGGCAGAAATGCAATGACAGAAATCCTGGGGCAGAAACGCTGAGGTAGAAATGCCATGACAGTAATCCTGGGGCAGAAACGCTATGACAGAACACTGAGGTAGAAATGCAATGACAGAAATCCTGGGGCAGAAACGCTGAGGCAGAAATGCCATGCCAGAAATCCTGAGCAGAAATGCTATGACAGAACGCTGAGACTGAAATGCTGAAGCAGAAATGCAAAGACAGAATCCTGGGGCAGAAACGCTATGACAGAAATGCTGAGACTGAATGCCGAGACAGAAAAGTTGAGACTGAACGCTGAGCCGGAAATGCTGGGGCAGAACACTATGACAGAAATGCTATGACAGAAAACGCCATGACCGAAAAAACGCCATGACAGAAAAATGCCATGATAGAAAAACGCCATGACAGAAAAACACCATGACAGAAAAACGCCATGATAGAAAAACGCCATGACAGAAAAAACGCCATGACAGAAAAAACGCCATGATAGAAAAACTCCATGACAGAAAAAACGCCATGACAGAAAAACGCCATGACAGAAATCCTGGGGCAGAGATGCTATGACAGAAACCCTGAGGCAGAAACGCTATGACAGAAATCCTGGGGCAGAAATGCTATGACAGAAACCCTGGGGCAGAAACGCTATGACAGAAACCCTGGGGCAGAAACGCTATGACAGAAACTCTGGGGCAGAAACGCTATGACAGAAACCCTGGGGCAGAAACATGACAGAAATACCGAGACTGTACGCTGAGACAGAAATGCCGGGACAGAACGCTATGACAGAAATGCCAGGGCAGAATGCTATGACATAAATGCTGGGGCAGAACGCTATGACAGAAATGCTGGGGCAGAACGCTATGACAGAAATGCTGGGGCAGAACGCTATGATAGAAATGCTGGGGCAGAACACTATTATAGAAATGCTGGGGCAGAACACTATGATAGAAATGCTGGGGCAGAACGCTTTGACAGAAATGCTAGGGCAGAACGCTAAGACAGAAATGCTGAACGCTATGACAGAAATGCTAGGGCAGAACGCTAAGACAGAAATACTGAATGCTATGACAGAAATGCTGGGCAGAAACGCCATGACAGAAACACTGGGGCCGAACGCCATGACAGAAATGCTGGGGCAGAACACTACAACAGAAATGCTGAGGCAGAAACACTATGACAGGAACGCTATGACAGGAATGCTATGACAGAAAAACGCTATGACAGAAAAACGCTATGACAGAAAACCTGGGCCGAAACGCTATGACAGAAATCCTGGGGCCGAAACGCCACGACATAAACACTTGTGACAGAAGTGGTGGATGCTCAGTAGGCGTGCGGGGATCCCCCCATGATGCCCCTATGACAGGAACGCTATGACAGAAAAACGCTATGACAGAAAAACGCTATGACAGAAAAAAACGCTAAGACTAAACGCCTAGACAGAAACGCTATGACAGAAAACCTGGGCCGAAACGCTATGACAGAAATCCTGGGGCCGAAATGCCATGACATAAACACTTGTGACGGAAGCGGTGGATGCCCAGTAGGCGTGCGGGGATCCCCCCATGATGCCCCATGTGAATACCGGGAGGTGAGCAGGGAGAAGCGTAAAAGTTATTGCCCTGCTTAGCTTTGCATCGTCCACAAATAGGCAGAAATGCGATGACAGAAATCCTGGGGCAGAAACTCTGAGGCAGAAATGCCATGACAGAAATCCTGGGCAGAAATGCAGTGACAGAAATTATGAGACTGAAATGCTGAGGCAGAAATGCAATGACAGAAATCCTGGGGCAGAAACGCTGAGGCAGAAATGCCATGCCAGAAATCCTGAGCAGAAAAGCTATAACAGAACGCTGAGACTGAAACGCTGAGGCAGAAATGCAAGGACAGAATCCTGGGGCAGAAACGCTATGACAGAAATGCTGAGACTGAATGCTGAGACAGAAAAGTTGAGACTGAACGCCGAGCCAGAAATGCTGGGGCAGAACACTATGACAGAAATGCAATGACAGAAAACGCCATAACCGAAAACGCCATGACCGAAAAAAACGCCATGACAGAAAAAACGCCATGACAGAAAAACGCCATGACAGAAATCCTGGGGCAGAGATGCTATGACAGAAATCCTGGGGCAGAAACGCTATGACAGAAACCCTGGGGCAGAAACGCTATGACAGAAATCCTGGGGCAGAAACGCTATGACAGAAACCCTGGGGCAGAAACGCTATGACAGAAATGCTGGGGCAGAAAGCTATGACAGAAATGCTGGGGCAGAACGCTATGACAGAAATGCTAAGACTGAACGCCGAGACAGAAATGCTGGGGCAGAACACTTATGACGGAAATGCTGGGGCAGAACGCTATGACAGAAATGCTGAACGCTATGACAGAAATGCTAGGGCAGAACGCTAAGACAAAAATGCATAACGCTATGACAGAAATGCTGGGCCGAACGCTACGACAGAAATGCTGGGGCCAAACGCTACGACAGAAACGCTGGGGCAGAACGCTATGACAGAAAAGCTGGGGCAGAAACGCCATGACAGAAACACTGGGGCCGAACACCATGACAGAAATGCTGGGGCAGAACACTACAACAGAAATGCTGAGGCAGAAACACTATGACAGGAACGCTATGACAGGAATGCTATGACAGAAAAACGCTATGACAGAAAAACGCTATGACAGAAAAACGCTATGACAGAAAAAACGCTAAGACTAAACGCCTAGACAGCAACGCTATGACAGAAAACCTGGGCCGAAACGCTGTGACAGAAATCCTGGGGCCGAAACGCCACGACATAAACACTTGTGACGGAAGCGGTGGATGCCCAGTAGGCGTGTGGGGATTACCCCATGATGCCCCATGTGAATACCGGGAGGTGAGCAGGCGGGTGAGCGCCCCCAATGAGAACTGGGAGGCGTGCGGGCGTCCCCCCCATGATGCACAGCGTGGTTCCAGGGAGGTGAACTGGCAGGTGAGTGGCAAGTGGGTGGGTGAAGGATGGATGGATAGAGTATATAGTGCAGTCAGTGTAGTGTATATAATAGTGGGTAGAGTATATAGTGCAGTCAGTGTACTGTATATAACGCAGTGCAGTGAGTGTAGTGTATATAAGGCAGTGCAGAGCATATAGTGCAGTCAGTGTAGTGTATATAACGCAGTGCAGAGTATATAGTACAGTGTATTGACGTGGTTAAGGGTAACCCTATGACAGAATTCAGAAAAAAATGGCATGGGATCCCCCACAAAATCCATACCAGGCCTTTTGGGTCTGGTATAGTTTTTAAGGGGAACTCCACGCCAAAATGTAAAAAAAATTGGTGTGTTGTCCCCCCCAAATCCATACCAGACCCTTAAGTCTGGAGAAAGCAGGGATGGCGAGTGCCCCCTCTCCTGAACCACAAAAGGCCCCTCGCCCTCAATATGGGGAGGGTGCTTTGGGTTGCTGATGGGGACAAGGGCCTCTTCCCGACAACCCTGGTCGGTGGTTGTCAGGGTCTGTGGGCGGGGTCTTAGTGGAATTTGGAAGCCCCTTTAACAAGGGAGCCCCCAAATCTCACCCCCCCCTGTGTGAATGGGTATCGGGTACATTGTACCCCTATCACTTCATCAAAAAAGTGTCAAAAAAGTAAAAACTACAATAGACAGTTTTTGACAAATTTGTAAACAAATGAAAAAGTACCCCGCCCACTTCTGACATCATGTGATGTCACATGATGTCAGAAGGGGTGAGGTCACCTGGTTACATCACCGGGTGGCCCCGCCCTTGCCTATTTAAGAGCTGTCAAAGCAAAGAGACAGCAGTCGGCGGGAGGCCTCAATGGTGGAGCGTTTTTATTTTTGCTATTTTTCGGGTCCTTCAGGTGGCATGATTGATGGTGGATTTACATCGCTGGACATCTTTATTTCAGTTCATTGAGAAAAACGGCATGGGATTCCCCCACAGGGGAACCCCGAACCAAAATTTAAAAAAAAATGCATGGGGGTCCCCCTTAAAATCCATACCATACCTGAAGGTGTGGTATGGATTTAAAAGGGAACCCAGCGCCAAAATTTTTTAAAAATGGCATGGGGCCCCCCTAAAATCCATACCAGACCTTTATCCGAGCACACAACCTGGCAGGCTGCAGAAAAAGAGAGGGGGGATGAGAGAGCGCCCCCCCTCCTGAACCGTACCAGGCCACATGCCCTCAACATTTCGAGGCTGCTTTGGGGTAGCCCCCCAAAGCACCTTGTTCCCATGTTAATGGGGAGAAGCGCCTCATCCCCACAACTCTTGCCCGGTGGTTGTGAGGGTCTGCGGGCGGGGGGCTTATCAGAATCTAGAAGCCCCCTTGACGCGTCCTCGCAGGTGACAGCTCTTTTAAAACTGTGGGTGGGACCACATGGTGTCATTTCTGGATGACCCCGCCCCCTCTGATGCATGGGGAAATCCCCATGGCTTCCCCGTAGCGTCAGAGGGGGGCGGGGCCACCCTGTCCTCCCCCCTCTGATGCACGGGGACATCCCTATGGCTTCCCCGTAGCGTCAGAGGGGGCAGGGCCACCCGATCCGCCCCCTCTGATGCTACGGGAAAGCCATAGGGATGTCCTCGTGCATCAGAGGGGGCGGAACGGGTGGCCCCACGCCCCCCTCTGACACTACAGGGGAAGCCATGGGGATGTTCCCGTGCGTCAGGGGGGGCGGGGTCACCCGGCGACGACACCACATGGTCCTGTCCACAGTTTTTAAAGAGCTGTCACCTGCGAGGATGCGTCATATGGCGTGTGCCTCCCATGGAGGCAGATCTTCTTTATTTTTATTTTTCGGTCCGTCGGCGGAGGTGAATGGACTACGTGGGATAGTTTTAATTTTTTATGTTTTAATAAAGGACTTCTCCCACGGTGTGTGTTTTTTTTTTACCATTTTCACACTCTTTTTGTGAAATGGTACGGGGTCCCCTTGTTAAAGGGGGCTTCCAGATTCTGATAAGCCCCCCGCCCGCAGACCCCCACAACCACCGGGCAAGGGTTGTGGGGATGAGGCCCTTCTCCCCATCAACATGGGGACAAGGTGATTTGGGGGGCTACCCCAAAGCACCCTCCCAATGTTGAGGGCATGTGACCTGGTACGGTGCCTGCCAGGTTGCATCCTCAGATAAGGGTCTGGTATGGAATTTAGGGGGATTTTTCATGTTCGTGTCCCATAGACTTTAACAGTGTTTGCGTGTTCGAACAAATGTTTTGCCTGTTTGCATGTTCTGGTGCGAACTGAACGGGGGGGCGTTCGGCCCATCGCCAATAATAACAAGTTATTTCTCTCACACAGCACATGCATACTTGCAATGACACCCCAAAATACATTCTGCTACTCCTACTGAGTATAGCGATACCACATGTGTGAGACTTTACACAGCCTGGCCACATACAGGGGTCCAACATCCAAGTAGCACCTCAAGGAATTCTACGAGCATAAATTGCACATCTCATTTGATGACAACCTATCACACTTTTGAAAGCCCTGGAGCACCAGGTTAATGAAAACGCACACAAAATGACCCCATTTTGGAAATCTAACACCCCATTGTATTATCTATGATGCATAATGAGTCTTTTGAACTGTTCATTTTTTTCCAGAAGCTTTTGGAATATGTGGGAAAAAAATTAAATCACATTTTTTTACACAAAGTTGTCCATTTATGAGATGTTTCCAACACACAGCATGTACATAGCAAAAATGACACCCCAAAATAAATTCTGCTACTCCTCCTGAGTATGGTGATACCACATGTGTGAGACTTTTACACAGCCTGGGCACATACAGAGGCCCAACATTGAAGTAGCACCGTCAGGCGTTCTAGGAGCATAAATTACAGACATAACTTCCTGCCAACCTATCACATTGTTTAAGGCCCTTCATATTTCTAGCACATAGCATGTACTGTAAATACCAATTACAAACCAAAATACATTTCTGCTGAGCAAAGTTTAAAGAAAAGATTACATGCGGTTTTAGTCTCCACAGAGGAGAGCATCGGTCCAGGCAGCAGGCAGGAATGTGGACAGTGACAGCAAAACAGGCAGCAGGCAGGATCAGTCAGTATAGGTAGAGATGTTCTCAGCACAGCCAAAGCATTGGTCCAGATAGCAGGCAGGGATGTGGTCAGCAGCAGCAAAAGGATTGTCCATGCAGCAAGCAGGAATACTGTCCATAGTTAGTACATGCATGGTCAATACAGCCAAAGTATTTGTCCAGGGAGCAGGCAGGACCATCAAGCTTAGGGCATCGGTCAGGAAAGAATGGGGACAGGGGTAGAGGCTTCTCCCACCCAAATCGCTTTGAAGCCTCCGGACAACCAGACCCTGTTCTGGGAACACAGAAAACCAAAAACTGTTTTTCTCAACTTAGAACACTATTCTGGAGCCCCTCACATATGTGAGACCCCTGTGTAGCAGGGTGAAAGACATAGGCGTGCACAAGGGGTGTGCCAGGTGTACCTGGGCACACCCTAATCACCCTATGCAGCGCAGATTCCCCCTGTTGATATTTCGCCAAGGCGCCACAATGGGGCTCCTAAGAAACTGGAAAAAATAATACGAAAATAAATTAATAAAAATAAAAAACTTCTGACACATCCACTGGCTTACTAACACGGTCTATGTTTTAATACATTTTAAAATGTTTTTAACATTAATTTATAAGAGTGTGTATATATTACGCATACATACATACATACATATACACACATGCACACGCATGTTTGAGCTTGGGGTGCACACCCTAATGCAATAGGCTGCGCACACCTATGGTGAAAGATCAGTCCAAGAGGCAGGCAAAAACATGGACAACAGGCCGAGGTCAATGCACGTAAAAGGCAGAAATAGACGGTAGGCAGAGGCATAGTCGATACAGGGTCAATTCACGTGAAAGGCAGAAACATGGCGGATAAACAATGCAGACGGCAGGCAGAGGCATAATCGAGAAACAGGCCAGGGTCAGTTCACATGGAAGACAATGATATGGTTGGTTGAGGCACCAGGGAAATATTCAGGACAGAAATCGAAAAAGGGGGAAATGGCAGCCTATTAGAAATATGGGCTAATAGTTTACAAGAGTGTGGTGGTGTTATAAGCATTCTCCGATGCAAAGGCCAAGTTGGGAGGGACATTGGGGACAATGGAAACTGGTGTCTTTCGTAACTCCTCTTATGGTGCACACCTGACATTTTTTTTAGCATCGTCTTCCAGATCCTGATGGTGGAATATGGTCAGGAAAATTGCGCTCATGTAGTCTGCTGACACAAACTGAGTAAATGCTTTCTGGGGGGGATACTTGTTGACTTGTTAGCTCATATTACAATACTACCAAAAGAAGGGAAAGACAAAGTTAACTGCTCAAGCTACAGGCCAATAGCCCTATTGAACGCCGATACGAAGCTGTACTCCAAGATCCTGGCCACTAGGATAAAAAAACTAATCCCACTGTGGATCAACCCAGACCGAACTGGTTTTGTCCCGGGGAGAGAGGGGCGGGACAACAGCCTAAAATCATTATTGATGTTGCACAAGAAGGTGCAGAATGAGACCCCAGTTCTATTCCTGTCATTGGATGCAGAAAAAGCATTTGACAGGGTAGACTGGGGTTTCATGATGGACACATTGCGGCACTTGGGTATCGGGACAAAAATGATGAAGTGGATAACAAATTTGTATAATGGCCCGACAGCAGTCGTAAAAGTAAACGGTAGACTCTCTCCAACAATTAAGATGCAGAATGGAACACGGCAAGGCTGTCCACTGTCTCCACTATTATATGTATTGGCTTTAGAACAACTATTAGCAACACTCCGCAATAACAAAGAGGTAGAAGGAGCGAAACTAGGAGGAAAAGAGCATAAGATCGCTGCTTACGTGGACGACATCTTGATGTACGTATCCAACCCAAGAGTGTCACTCCCAAACATACTGAAAGAAATTAAAAAATACGGAGAACTGTCAAACTTCAAAATTAATCCAATAAAAACGGAAATATTAAACATAGGTCTAGAGAAAAAGGAAGTTCAGTTTTTACAAAAAGAATTCCCATTCACTTGGGTAAAAGAACTAAATTACCTTGGAATTAAAATAACTCCTAGAGTCGATTATCAGGCAAACTTTATTCCACTGATCAATGAGGTCAAAGAAGAAATGAAAAAGTTAAGAATACAGCCACTTTCATGGATTGGAAGAATAAATATGTTTAAGATGACGATATTACCTAAAATAAACTACAGATTACAGATGTTACCAGTAAAAATCCCACAGAGCTTTTTTAAAATAATTAAAACAATCCTGCTAAAATACATATGGCTTAATAAAAAACCAAGAATTAAATACACGTTGATCACAAGGAAAAAGGAGCATGGAGGTCTTGCCGCCCCAGATATAAGTAGGTACTATAAAGCCATAGTTTTAACACGAATGTTAGAGTGGACAAATGAGAAAAATGAAAAAAAATGGGTGGAAATGGAAAACACAATAAGTGGAGCCACACTACATAAGAATATTTGGATTCCACGGAAATATAGAATATTGGACACCGACATGCACGAAATAACAAAAAATGTATTTAAAATTTGGGACACCATCCACTTAAAGAATGAATGGAAATATAATTCACCACTGTTAGCACTCACAGGATCGAATCTCTTCACTCCTGGGAGGGAAATATTTGAAATCCAAGGAATAGGTAACCCACAACTGAAAGATATCACTAGAAATGGCAAAATAAGAACACGAGTAGAAATAGAGGAAAGGAATGGATGGAAGATGAATGAATGGAATTATACTCAACTAAGGCACCTAGTAAGCACAATACCACACCCACTGAGAGATGAAACAAAATTAACTGCACTGGAAAAGCTATGCAGCAATGAAACACCATTAAAAAACGGAACATCAAAAATTTATAGTATACTGACAGATTTGGAAGCACAAGAAAGACCAGAATATATAAATCAATGGGAAAAAGAAATGAATTTAAAAATAGATAACCAAAAAGTGGAAAAAATGATAGAAATGGGATATAATAAGGCTTGGGACATGAAGACCATAGAAATGAATTATAAACTAGTATCAAGATGGTATATGACCCCAGTAAGAATACACAGATTCCATCAAGATAGAACCTCCTTGTGCTGGAGAAAATGTGGCCAAATAGCAACGATCACACACATATGGTGGGAATGCCCAATAATAATGGAGTACTGGAAGGAAGTGTTAAATAACATAAAAGAAATAACTGGCACTTATTCCCCTGAGAGAGATATTTATTCTCTTTCACTGGTAAATTGTGATTACTTGCAAAAAATAATTTATACAATGTATCATTTAATCTCATATGTTTTTTGTTTACTCTTTACTCCAGAATTCACTGGTTTCTCTTCTATCTATTCATCTCTTCAGTCCACACAGGTTGATCTGAGCAGTCAGCTCTGCATAACAAAAAGTAAGTCAAAACTATTTGATCTGTTGCCATGGCACCACTGAATATACTTTCCCTGAATGTTCAGGGAATAAATGTCCCTCAAAGGACCAAAGCCTTCCGTACTTTCCATAACAAGAAGGCTCACATAGTATGCCTCCAAGAAACACACTTCACCAAAGATTCTACTCCAAAATATATTTCTCCTTTTTATCAACAAATTTACATGGCTTCTGCCTGTACCAAGCAAAGGGGAACTCTAATTGCATTTCACCGATCCACACCATTCACCTTATCATCAGAAATTAAAGACCCAGAAGGTAGATACCTGATACTCATGGGTTATATAATGGATACAGCAATCACAGTGATTTCCTACTACGCTCCTAACAAACAACCTACACCATTCCTCTCACATATATTACAAGTGATTAATACACACAAAATAGGAACAGTGATAATGTGTGGGGATTCGAACCAGGTCCTCCTCCCATTTCTAGATAAATCACCTTTTACACCATCCAAAATAACCTCTAGATTACCTTTTCCTCAACTTCTTTCCAAATACAATCTGGTAGATTCATGGAGAGAAAGTAACCCAATGAAAAAGAAATTCACTTATTTCTCGCACCCTCATCAAACCTTCACCAGAATAGATCATATTTTTCTAACAATAGGAATGATACCAGAAATTATTGCATCAGATATAATTCCGATTCCGTGGTCTGACCATAATGCAGTATACACTACTATAGCCTCAGCCATACCAAAAGCGCATGACCCAACGTGGTACTTACCGGACATAATGCTCAAACACCCACTACATCAGATGGCCATTGAACAAGCTTTAAAGGAATACATATCAATTAATAATACAACAGACATCTCCCCAATAACACTGTGGGAAGCTCATAAGCCTGTCTTGCGTGGTACAATACAAAGACAAATGGCACTATTTAAACGGTAACGCAAAAATCTAGCAAAAAAACTAGAACTCAATTTTAATGCAGCCTACATATCATTTCAAGATAATCCATCTCAGAGTACAAAATCTCATCTGGAAAAATCTAGTCAGTTGATAATTCCCTCAAACGCTCCAAACACAATTTCTACATGAATACAAACAAACCAGGTACATATTTGGCTCGGGCATTAAATTCAACTAACAAATCTTTCAAACCAATACGTTTGAAATTATCAAAAAATGTTAACACTTGTAATCCAGTTAAAATAGTCCATAAATTTCACTCACATCTCGCAACTTTATACAAGACAAAAAATGAATTTAATCCTACAGAAGCTGAATCCTTCTTCTCAAAAATAAACTTACCTGAGTTATCTCAGAATCAAAAAAGCAGTTTGGATGAGCCTATAACTATAGATGAAGTTGCTAACGCCATAAAAGACCTAAAACTTAACAAAAGACCAGGCCCAGACGGCTACTCGGCTTTATACTATAAAACATTCTCAGAAATACTCTCTCCCATTCTCACTGAAACTTTTAACAAACTTCTAGATGGACATTCTTTTCGGCAAGAAACACTAATGGCAATTGTTTGTATGATCCCAAAACCCCTTTCTGATGATACTTCCTGTGTGAATTATCGGCCTATCTCTCTGTTAAACCTCGATATTAAATTATTAGCAAAAATAATAGCAAAACGCCTCAATAGCATTATAGGAAAATTAATACATAGAGATCAAGTAGGCTTCATGCCAAATAGACAGGCAGTCGATAATATACGCAGGGCAGTGTTATTGGCACATATTGCTAAAAAACGGAAAATCCATTTATTTTTTCTATCTCTCGATATTAAGAGGGCATTTGACACAGTATCCTGGCAATATATGCAATATTCATTACAAAAATGGGGTTTTGGACCCCACTTTTTAACATGGATCAAAGCATTATATAATAAACCCAAAGCCTATATAAAATATGCTGGATACAAATCTGAAGCCTTTAATATCGAAAGAGGTACCCGACAGGGTTGCCCAGTATCTCCCTTATTATTTGCCCTTATACTCGAACCCATGGCCCAATACATCAGAACAAACCAAACTATAACTGGCATTGAAGTAGGAGGTATTACACACAAATTATGTATATTTGCAGACGATATATTACTTTTTCTATCATCACCACAGGTCTCTGGTCCTAACTTAATACCAGCTCTTGATGGATTTGCAGCCCTATCCGGCCTTATGATTAATCCTAAGAAATGCCTAGTGCTTAATATTTCACTCACAAACATGGAATTGATCCAGGCTAGGGCTGCACTCCCATTCACATGGGCAGAAAAATCAATCCCATATCTTGGAATTCATTTAACAGCATCTCATTCTGACTTATTCTCAACCAATTATCCTCCTGTATTAAGACAGATCACAAATCTAATAAAACAATGGTCGCAACTTCCTTTATCCTGGATAGGGAAGATTAATGCAATCAAAATGACTATTCTACCCAAATTGCTTTATCTATTCAGAGTCCTCCCTATTCCAATTCCTTCCTATTTTTTGAGAATAGTACAAAAAAGAGCAACTTCGTTTATATGGGGCTCTTCTAAACCACGTATACCTATACACACACTACATCTTCCCAAAAATAAAGGAGGCCTGGGATACCCTAATTTTACTAACTACTACAGAGCAGCACATTTGGCCAGTCTGTCCAAATACCATGCAAAACAGGAAATCCCATTATGGGTATTTATAGAGGCTTCAGAAAATGACCCTCTATTAATATCAAATTTATTATGGCTTGATCCTAAAGACCGCTTTAAAATTCATAATCCCATAACTAAACACTTCTTATCTCTCTGGGATAAACTAAAAAACAAATATCAGTTACAATCTCCACACAATCCTCTCCTTTCTTTTATCAGAAATCCGGCCTTTTATCCGGCATGGATCTACCCAAATTCTTTTAAAGCTTGGGACAACATCAGGCATTCAGACACTAAATGACTTCATAGCATCTAAAACATTCCTTTCATTCCCATCGCTTAGAGAAAAATATGATCTACCAAACTCTGAGATATTTAGATATCTCCAAATCAAAAATTTCTATACACCATTCCTAAAGGGGGATACACCATTATCCCAATTATCCATTTTTGAATCAATCTGTACAAAAGATCCATTTGCTAAAGGTACAATTTCATCACTTTATAATCAATTATATGGAGTAGCAAATCTTAATAGACCCTCTTACGTTCAGAGGTGGGAGGAGGACTTGGGACGAACTTTAGAAGACACGGACTGGTCTAACATATGGCTCACATCTAAGTCATCTTCACCCAACATCTTAGCACTGGAGACAAATTATAAAGTCCTAACTCGCTGGTACCTTGTACCCGCTAGAGTGGCAAGATATTCACCTAATACCTCAGCTCTTTGTTTTCGAGGATGCCCAGAAATAGGCACACATTTACACATATGGTGGACGTGCCCAGTAATCCAAACCTTCTGAAAGGAAGTCTTCGTGATTGCATCTAAAATATTTAAAAAAATAATACAACCAGATCCATATTTAACTTTACTTAATCTAAAACCGGAATGGTTAACACTCTCTCAATTCAAACTTATGATCCAACTAATAACGGCTGCAAAACAAACAGTGGCCAAGGCATGGAAATCTCCTACATTGGTACTAGCAGAAACAATTCACAGAATGAATAATACAATGTCCCATGCTAAGATGGTAGCCATCGATCAAAATCAAATTCCAAAATTTGAAAAACTTTGGCACCCTTGGATAAAACAACAGTTCCTGTCAAATTTCAAAGACTCTGTCCTGTTGTCATGGTAACAGATTAAATGACTTACAGAGACACCCATTCTAAGGCTTCAAAGAGAACTAAAAAGAATAATAAACTGACGAGCGGGACAACCTTGTGGACCATACCTCTACCTTTCAACCCTTTTTCTTCTTTCTCTTTCCTTTTCTCCACCTTACGATTAAAGCTCATTATCAGAATTTATTTGACCTATATACACTCTACTTGTAAACAATATGTATAGTAGGTATAAATCATTTAAATACCTACAAAAGTAACTAAGGAAATGATATATATCTTTAATTTAGGTTTACGTGAACCCAATGTTTAATATTTGAAATTTCATGATATTTACCTATATAAACCCTACTGTAAAACAATGAGCTTACTTTATAGATCCTTGTAAACTTACATTATGTATCTTTATAACATTGTATACTCAATAAACTTCTTTTGACAAGGAAAAGAAATAACTGGAGAAGAAATAGAACAAAATATTTGGACTTGCCTCTTCCATATCTACAATAAACCTAAGAAACAATATAGAAAATCAATAATACCTAACCTCCTGAATGCGGCCAAGGCCTTAATTCCCAAGAATTGGCTAAAAATTGGAAAACCAGACATTAGAAACTGGCTAAAGGAAATAGATTATCACTACAAAATGGAAGGAGGAGAGAAAGGGGATAATAGTAGATGGGAAAGTTGGAAAAACTACAAAGTCTCGGATATTTATTTAGATAGGATAAAAGAAAGAATAGGTGCAGAGCCAAGTGGATAAATAAACAACATAAAGGAACGGACCAGACACAGGGGAGGGGGAGGGGGGGGGGCGAGGGGGAGGGGGGGGCATAAGAGGGACTGAGAGAGACTAAGATAATAATAGGGTTTATAATTATAGAAGGCGTTTTGTCGTCGGTTTTTAAGATGTAAAGATGTAAAAAAAAAAAAAATCATGGATGGTGGACATGATGTACACATCTTTCCTATCCCTCCCACAGCCAACACTTCCTCATTCCTCAAGCTTGTCGATTCCCCCCTTTGCACAGCCTTGTGGTGACTAGACTCTGTGGAAAGCCCTTTCTGTTTTTCCTTGCTGTACCGCAGGCCAAAGTTTTTGTAGGTATAGGCGGCGGAAAAGGGGCAAACTGGTATACAGTAGTAGTTGTCCATGTAAATGTGATACCCCTTTTGGAGGAGTGGGAATGCCAACTCCCAGACAATTTTTCCGCTTATTCCCATGTACGATGGACATTCAGGGGGCGGGAGCTGGGAGTCTTTGCCTTTGTACAGGTGGAATGAGTGCACATATCCGGTGGAGCTTTCACAGAGCTTGTTGAGCTTCAACCCGTACCTCGCCCTCCTACTGGGGATATATAGCTTGATTCCCAGCCGGCCTGTGAAATGGACCAGGGATTCGTCCACAGAGATGTTCTTGTCAGGGAAATAAATTTAGGCAAACCTCTTGGAGAAAAAATCAATTAGGGGGCGAATTTTATATAATTTATCAAAGTTTGATTTGGGGGGGGGGATGCAGGAAGCGCATTATAATTTCATATCGGGACCTGGGCATGACAGAGGAAAAAATTGGCATGTGGTGGATAGGGTTGATAGACCAATATGCATGCCTTTCATTTTTTTTGTAAGGCCAATATTGAGCATTAGGCCTAAAAACAATTTAAGCTCCACCACTGTTAGGGTCTCCATTCAAAAGGGTGGTCATAGCTTGGGTTGTTTTCAATAAATTGTTGGGCAAAAAGATTGGTTTGGTCCATGATGCCTTGAACTAATTCATCAGGGAAAAATACATTTAAAAATTCAATTTCCTAAAAACCTTCAGTGTGGACCTGCACACCTGGCTGTGCTGTGAAAGGGGGGATCGTGGCTGACCCTGTGCTAGAAGGCAGCCACAATGGGCTTACCAAGGCATCTGGTAGCTGGGTTTGGGCCCTAATTGTTTGGCGGGCAATTCCCACACTTGTACTGGGCATTTTTTCCTGGGGTCTAGCAGCGCTTGTACTGGACCTCTCCTCCTGGGGTCTAGCGCAGTTGGCACTGCTGGTAGCTGCCTGGTGTTCAGACCGTCTTTTTTTTGGACAGACTACTTCCTCCTCTGATTCGGATCCTGCTGTGCTGCCTTTGACGGGCTCATATTCTGAGCCAGGATCGGAATCAGAACTGTAACTGTGCGATGAGAGCTCCCCGTTGCTCTCATCAGTCTGACTCACGGTGACTTGACGGGACTTCTCTGTGACGTCACGGGGAATGCCACAGGGAAGTACCCTCATGTCCCGTGCGTCAGAGGGGGGCGGGGTCACCGGGTGGCCCCGCCCCCCCCTTATTTAAGAACCGTCAGACGAGGAGACGCCGTCACACAGCGGGAGCCTCCCTCCATGCCAGCATGGGTGCGGAGAGGCCCGGAGAAGAAAATGAAGAAGAGAAGAAGAGTAGAAGAGAAGAAGGAAGAAGAGAAGAAGATGAAGAAGAAGATGAAGAGAAGAGCGGGAGCCTCCCCCCATGCCATGGGTGCGGAGCGGCCCGAGGAGAAGAAGATAGAAGACGCCGCGGAGGAGATGCTGGAGGAGAACGCCGGAGGAAGAACCAGATAAACCAGAAGATGAAGGAAGATAGAAGAAAGAAGAAGCATTTAAATAAAGGAATTGTCAAAAACTGTCTCTTGTCATTTTTAACATTTTTGACAGTTTTTTAGTGAAATGGTAGGGGTAAGTACCCCCTTACCATTTCACACAGGGGGGGGCCGGGATCTGGGGGTCCCGCCCGCAGACCCCCACAACCACTGGCCAGGGTTATGGGGATGAGGCCCTTGTCCTTTATCAACATGGGGACAAGGTGTTTTGGGGGGCTACCCCAAAGCACCCTCCCAATGTTGAGGGCATGTGGCCTGGTACGGTTCAGGGGGGGCGCACTCTCGTCCCCCCCTCTTTTCCTGCGGCCTGCCAGGTTGCGTGCTCGGATAAGGGTCTGGTATGGATTTTTTGGGGGACCCCACGCTGTTTTTTTTTGTTTTTTTGGCGCGGGGTTCCCCTTAAAATCCATACCAGACCTGAAGGGTCTGGTATGGAATTTAGGGGGAACCCCACGTCATTTTTAAAAAAAAATTTGGCCAAGGTTCCCCTTAATATCCATACCAGACCTGAAGGGCCTGGTATGGAATTTAGGGGGACTCCCACGTCATTTTTAAAAAAAATTTTGGTTCGGGGTTCCCCTGTGGGGAATTTCCATGCCATTTTTATCAATGAACTTCTATGTGTATTGTCGGCAATGCAATAGCCGCGAGTAGTTTTAAATGGGTTTTTTCCTTCGAAATGTCATTTTGCTGTCAGACTGTTCTAAACACGGGAAACATGCGCCCTTTTACAGGCATACTATAGACACCCCCCAGCTACGAAATTTAAAGGGATATTACACTTTTATTGTTTGACTTTAAGCATTATTAAAATCACTGCTCCTGAAAAAAACTGACATTTTTTAAACTTTTTTTGCATTGATCCATGTCCCCTGGGGCAGGACCCGGGTCCCCAAACACTTTTTATGACAATAACTTGCATATAAGCCTTTAAAATTAGCACTTTTGATTTCTCCCATAGACTTTTAAAGGGTGTTCCGCGGCATTCAAATTTGCCGCGAACACCCCAAATTGTTCCCTGTTCGGCGACCTTGTGAACAGCCCATTTTCGAGTCAAACATGAGTTCGACTCGAACTCGAAGCTCATCCCTAATGGCAGGTACTCTGACGGGTACTGATGACAGGTACTCTGATGGGTACTGATGACAGGTACTCTGATGGGTACTGATGGCAGGTACTGATGACAGGTACTCTGACGGGTACTGATGACAGGTACTCTGATGGGTACTGATGGCAGGTACTGATGCCAGGTACTCTGACGGTTACTGATGACAGGTACTCTGATGGGTACTGATGGCAGGTACTCTGATGGGTACTGATGGCAGGTACTCTTTATTCAGGGGGGGCAATCTGGGCACAGTAAAATCACAGTAAATGACTCACTGTTAGCTCGCTCTCCTCCTCACACTGGATCGGTGTGTGAGGAGGAGAGCCCAGCAACAACCGTTACACTGCGGTTTGTTTACATTTGTGACCGGCTGTGATTGGACATAGCCGGTCATGTGGTAAAGAGCCATTTTATTGGCTCTTTACCCTGATCGGGGCTGGGCTTTGTCCGAGGGAAAAGCCTCAACCCCGATCGCCACGCTGTGCGCCCCCAGGGGTGCTCACAAGCGGCGTGCACGCCGCTCTGCATAGTGACCGGCTGTGATTGGATACAGCTGGTCACGCTGCTTTCTAGGCTCTGCCACCCACTCATTACCCTCATCAGGGACATGACGGATCCCCGAACTTCGTTCTGCGGGCCCCTGGGGGGCCCGCAGTAGCCGCAGGAGGCCAGGACGTCATATGACGCCCGCCCAGAATCATATGACATATGACAGGTCATATGACAATGGCTGGGTAATGAAGTGGTTAAAGGAATATTTCATTTTTATTGTTCCACTTTAAGCATCATTAAAATTACTGCTTCTTTTAAAAAATGATTGTTTTAAAAACTTTTTTTGCATTGATACATGTCCCCTAGGGCAGTACCCGGGTCCCCATACACTTTTCATGGCAATAACTTGCTCATAAGCCTTTAAAATGAGGAATTTGAATTTTGTCATGTTTGTGTCCTATAGACTTTAATAGGGTTTGCATGTTTTCTATAACTTTTTGCCTGTTCAAGGTGTTCTGGTGCGAACCAAACCGGGGGGGGGGGGGGGCAGGGGGATTGTTTGGCCTATCCCTACTGATTACTACTAATGATACCGTTTTCATTACTAAAATCTTGTATATAGTCCCTTTATCATCCTCCTTCAATAGCTTGCAGAATTTTGATTATTATTATTATTATACAGGATTTATATAGCGCCAACAGTTTACTTTGCGCTTTACAACTTGAGGGTAGACATTACAAATACAATACACTTTAATACAGTAGGAATCAGAGGGCCCTGCTCCTTAGAGCTTACAATCTAAGAGGGAAGGTCAAGAGATACAAGACTTAATAACTGTGGGTGATGTGCTGATTGAGAAGATAAATGTACAGTTGTTAGGTGGGGGCCAGATAGGCTTCTCTGAAGAGATGAGTTTTCAGGGATCGTCTGAAAGTGGATAAAGTAGGAGCAAACCTGACGGATTGGGGTAGAGCATTCCAGAGGATGGGAGAGGCTCTGGAGAAGTCCTGAAGGCGAGTATGGGATGAGATGACAAGGGAGTTTGAGAGCAGGAGGTCTTGGGAGAAGCAAAGAGAACGATTAGGTTGGTATTTTGAGCCTAGGGTAGAGATGTAGCTGGGGGCCAATTTAATTTGGTGACTGAGTGGCAGCCAATGGAGAGATTGGCAGAGGGGTATAACAGACACTGAGCGGTTTGTGAGGTGGATGAGCCTGGCAGCAGCGTTCATGATGGGCTGAAGTGGGGATAGCCTATTTAGAGGTAAGCCAATGAGGAGGAAGTTGCAGTAGTCGAGGCGGGAGATGACCAGGGAGTGGATTAGAAGCTTTGTGGTGACATTGGTTAGGAAGGGGCCTATCTTGGAGATGTTGTGAAGGTTAAGGCGGCAAATTTTGGATAGTGATAGAATGTGGGGCCGAAAGGTTAGTTCAGAGTCCAGGATTACACCTAGGACCTGGGGGGATGGGTTGATAGATGAGCCGTTGATATTGACAGAGAAATCAGGGAAAGTGGCACCTGAGGGTGAAAATATTATGAGCTTGGTTTTGGATAGGTTGAGTTTGAGGAAGTAATGTGACATCCAGGCTGATATGTCTGCTAGTAAGTTGGTAATGCGTGAGGAGACAGATGGAGAGAGCTGGGGGGTGGAGAGATAGATTTGGGTGTCATCAGTGTAGAGATGATATTTAAAGCTGTGGGAGGCAATCAACTGACCCAGGGAGGTGGTGTAGATTGAGAAAAGGAGAGGTCCAAGAACAGAACCTTGGGGGGCCCCAATGGAGAAAGGAAGAGGAGAGGCGGAAGTAGAGTTGTAAGTGACACTAAAAGAGCAGTGGGATAGATAGGATGAGAACCAGCGAAGAGTAAAGTCACGGAGACCAAAGGAGTGGAGTTTATTGAGGAGGAGGGGGTGGTCCACTGTGTCAAAGGCAGCAGAGAGTTCCAGGAGAAATAGTACAGAATAGTGTCCACTGGTTTTAGCCATTAGTAGATCATTTGAGAGTTTAAGGAGAGCAGTTTCCATGGAGTGTTGGGGGCAAAATCCGGACTGAAGGGGATCAAGAAGTTTATTCATGGTCAGATGGTCGCTTAGTCAGTTGTAGACCAGTCTTTCAAGTTTGGAGGAGAAGGTGAGTAAGGAGATGGGATGTAAGTTATTAAGATTGGTGGGGTCCAGTGAGGGTTTTTTAAGTATGGGGGTGACTAGCGCATCTTTTAGAGAGTTTGGGAAGATGCCACTAGAGAGGGAGAGGTTGAAAATGTGAATTAGAGAGTGTAGAATTGAGTCAGAGATTGAGCGTAGCATTTGCGAGGGAGCAGGATCCAGGGGGCAGGTGGTTAGATGAGTGTTAGATTTTAGCAACCTCATTAATAGTAGCAGGGTTGAATGAGGGAAGTAATGATTGTATCTGTGGACATGGGGTGTTGCATGGGGGAGGTTTTTGCGCATTGGAGATCTCCTCATGAATTGTATCAATCTTCGTTTTGAAGTGATTGGCGATCTCCTGGGCAGTGAGTGAGTTGGTGGGTGGAGGACAGAGTAGAGTGTTGAAGGTAGAGAAGAGTTGACGTGGACTGGATGAGAAGGTGTTAATGAGTGTGATAAAGTAGGTCTGTTTAGCAGTGTGAAGGCAGGAATAGTATTTTAGGAGGGCAGATTTATATTGTGTGAAGTCTTCCTGGAACTTAGTCTTATGCCACAGGCGCTCAAGAGCGTGGCTACGTTTTCTGAGACTTCTGGTGTCATCTGTTTGCCAGGGTTGTAATTCTGCATGTAGTGAGGGGGGCAAGCTTGTCTAGGGAGGAAGACAGTGAGCTGTTGTAGATGAAAGTGGCTAGGTTGGGACAGGACAGGGGTGAGATTTTGTCATAGAGGTGATCAGTAGCAGAGTAGAGAAGAGAAGGGTTGAGGTGGCGAAGGTTTCTACGTGTAACTGTTAGGTGGTTGGAGGGAGAGCAAGCAAGCAGATCCCAATTTCATTTAAAGGTTGAAGATGTGGTTGAGCTGACACATACACAGAGACAGCAAGCAGATCCCAATGTCATTTAAGAATGGAAGATGTGGTTGAGCTGACACGTACACAGAGACAGCAAGCAGATCCCAATTTCATTTAAAGGTGGAAGATGTGTTTGAGCTGACACATACCAGAGACAGCAAGCAGATCCCAATTTCATTTAAAGGTGGAAGATGTGGTGAACTGACACATACCAAAGATACATACACAGAGACAGTAAGCAGATCCCAATTTTATTTAAAGGTGGAAGATGTGGTTGAGCTGACATACACAGAGACAGCAAGCAGATCCCAATTTCATTTAAAGATGGAAGATGTGGTTGAGCTGACACATACACAGACAGCAAGCAGATCCCAATTTCATTTAAAGGTGGAGGATGTGGTTGAGCTGACACATACCTGTAAAGAGACAGAGAAGGAATGTTCAGGTGAGACAGAACTTGAAGCAGAGATTAAAGTGCATATCACTTCTAGAAAGAATCACTTATGCCCTGTACACACGGTCGGATTTTCCGATGGAAAAAGTGCGATCGGATTGTGTTGTCGGAAATTCCAAATCGTGTGTGGGCTCCATCGGAATTTCTGACACACAAAGCTTGAGAGCAGGATATATAATTTTCCGACAACAAAATCCGTTTAAATTCTGATTGTGTGTACACAAATCCGACGCACAAAGTGCCACGCATGCTCAGAAAAATTAAGAGATGAAAACTATTGGCTACTGCCCCGTTTATAGTCCTGACGTGTTTTACGTCACCACATTCAGAACAATCAGATTTTCCGACAACTTTGTGCGGCCATGTGTATGCAAGACAAGTTTGGCCCAAAATCCGTCGGAAAAAATCAGATGAATTTTGTTGTCGGAATGTCCTGATCAATGTCCGATCGTGTGTACAGGGCATTAGAGGTAGAAGCCTTAAGGATAGAAGCCCCTGTAATGTGCTCCCCCAGTAATGTAAAATCTTGTATATAGTCCCTTTATCACCCCCCTCCAATAGCTTGCAGAATTTTGATGTTAGGCTAACTGGCCTGTAGTTCCCAGGGATATTTCTTGGCCCTTTTTTAAATATTGGTGCCACGTTGGCTTTTCTCCAATCAGCTAGTACCATTCCAGTCAGTAGAATGTCCATAAAAATTAGTAAAAATGGTCTGGCTATTACCTGGGCTCCTTAAGGACCCTCAAGTGGTCCTAGTAACTTATTTATGTTAAGTTTTCCAAGTCCATTTCTGATATTGTCTTCTGTTAGCCATAAGGGTGCTTTCTTTGATGTGGTATTGTTACTGTATCCCCCCTTTCCTTTGTGGGAAAAGGCTGAGGAGAAGAATGCATTCAAAACCTTCGCC
The DNA here is from genome assembly GCA_037952925.1 of Lithobates clamitans. Classification (NCBI taxonomy): domain Eukaryota; kingdom Metazoa; phylum Chordata; class Amphibia; order Anura; family Ranidae; genus Lithobates; species Lithobates clamitans. The sequence continues at coordinate 7,339,338 of JBBGZY010000221.1, read as the reverse complement.
TTCCCTCTGTCTTTTGTAGCCAAATACCCTTCATCATCCTTTATGGGGCCAATATGTTCTTGCCTCACATTCTTGCTTTTTATATACTTAAAGAATTTCTTGTTTTTTTTTTTCTTTTTTTACTCTCTTCCGCTATGTGCCATCTTACCTGCCCTGATTGCACACTTACATTTCTTATTGCATTCTTTGTAATGTTGGAATGCCGACAATGACCCCTCAACCTTGTAGTGTACAAGCCTCATATTTTTGTCTGGTTGCATACTATTCCCTTGTTAGTTATGAGGCTGCAATTTGGATTTGTCAACTTACTTACCTTGGGTTTTGGTATTCTTCTCACCCTACAGCTAATACCCCCATTATTACCTGCTAAACCTTGTTCCATGCTGGCTTGCTCTACATCTGGACTCTTCCCCCTCCATTGCCTAGTTTAAAAGCCCCTCTAACTTATCGGCCATCTTCTCTCCCAACCAAGCTGCACCCTCACCATTTAGGTGCAGCCGTCCCTACTAAAGAGCGACCGACTTAGAAGTCAACCCAGTTCTCCAGGAAACCAAACCCCTCCTTTCTACACCAGCCACTTGTTAATTTCCCTAATCTCTTGCTGCCTCTCTGGCATGACTCGAGGTACTGGTAGTATTTCTGAGAATACTACCTTGGAGGTCCTACTCCTCAATTTAGCGCCTAAGTCCCTGAAATAGTTTTTGAAGACTCTATCTTCCTTAACTATGTCATTGGTACCCACATGTACCATGACAGCTGGGTCCTCCCTCACCCAATAATTTGCCTACTCGATCCACAATGTGCCGAACCCGAGCACCCGGTAAACAACATACAGTTCGGCACTTTTGGTCTTTGTGACAGATTACCCTCTCTGTCCTTCTTCTAATAATTGAGTCCCCTACCACCAAAATCTAACTTTCCTTACCTTTAGCCTCGCTCCCACCCTCACCAGAGGAGTTTTTCCCCTGGCAGCTAGGGGTGTCACTCTGCTCCAGCAATGCTGCTCCTTGACTGGTATCTCCAACATCACGCAACAGGGCATAGTTGTGGAGATGTTCCAGCCAAGGACTGGCCTCCTTGACACTTTCCCTTCTACCCTTCCTAACTGTCACCCAACTACTCTGCTTTGGTGCCTACACCCCTATATCTCCACCTGCCTCTGTGCTGGCCCCTTCCATCATCTGTCGGGGTAATTCGCAACTCTTCTTTAATATGGAGATTCTCCTCAGTGTTGCCAGCTGCTTCCCTAGATTCAGGACCTGGACATCCAAGGAAGCAATGTGCTTACATTTCGTGCAGCAGTATTCGCCCTCGATCGGATGATCACGGTACGCATACATGCCTTAAGATGTGCACCGAGTCGCATCTCTACACCCACTGGGCATCATACCCACTAATTCAATGGGGACACTCCTAGGTAGGGATGAGCCGAACACCCCCCTGTTCGGTTTGCACCAGAACATGCGAACAGGCAAAAACTTGGTTCAAACACGTGAACACCATTAAAGTCTATGGGACACAAACATGAATAATTAAAAGTGCTAATTTTAAGGGCTTATACACAAGTTATTGTCATAAAAAGTGTTTGGGGACCCGGGTCCTGCCCCAGGGGACAAGGAGCAATGCAAAAAAAAGTTTTAAAAAGGGCCGTTTTTTCGGGAGCAGTGATTTTAATAATGCTTAAAGTGAAACAATAAAAGTGTAATATCCCTTTAAATTTCGTACCTGGGGGGTGTCTATAGTATGCCTGTAAAGGGGCGCATGTTTCCCGTGTTTAGAACAGTCTGACAGCAAGTCATTTAAAACTACTCGTGGCTATTAATGAATTGCCGCAGGAAAAGAGGGGGGACAAGAGAGCGCCCCCCTGAACCGTCCCCCTGAACCGTACCAGGCCACATGCCCTCAACATTGGGAGGGTGCTTTGGGGTAACCCCCCAAAACACCTTGTCCCCATGTTGATGGGGACAAGGGCCTCATCCCCACAACCCTTGCCCTGTGGTTGTGGGGGTCTGCGGGTGGGGGGGCTTATTGGAATCTGGAACCCCTCTTTAACAGGGGGACCCCCAGATCCCGGCCCCCCTGTGTGAAATGATAAGGGGGTACAAAAGTACCCCTACCATTTCACAAAAAAAGTGTCAAAAATGTTAAAAATGACAAGAGACAGTTTTTGACAATTCCTTTATTTAAATGCTTCTTCTTTCTTCTATCTTCTTTCTTCTATCTTCTATCTTCCTTCGGTTTCTTCCTCCATCTTCTTCTTCTTCTGGTTCTTCTGGTTCTTCCTCTGGTGTTCTCGTCCGGCATCTTCCTCCGCGGCGCAGGTGTCTTCTTCCCTTCTACTTCTTGGGCCGCTCTGCATCCACCATGATGGGAGGCTCCCGCTGTGTAACGCTTCTCCTCTTCTGACGGTTCTTAAATAATGGAGGGCGGGGCCACTCGGTGACCCCGCCCCCCTCTGATGCATGGTGACTTCCCTGTCCGCCCCCTCTGACGTCATGGGGAATGCCACAGGGAAGTCCCCGTCAAGTCCCCATACGTCAGAGGGGGGGATCACCGGGTGGCCCCACCCTCCGTTATTTAAGAACCGTCAGAAGAGGAGAAGCGTCACACAGCGGGAGCCTCCCATCATGGTGGATACGGAGCGGCCCTAGAAGAAGGGAAGAAGGCACCGGCGCCGCGGAGGAAGATGCCGGACGAGAACACCGGAGGAAGAACCAGAAGAACCAGAAGAAGAAGAAGATGGGGGAAGAAACCGAAATAAGATCGAAGATAGAAGAAAGAGGATAGAAGAAAGAAGTAGCATTTAAATAAAGGAATTGTCAAAAACTGTCTCTTGTCATTTTTAACATTCATGACATTTTTTTTGTGAAATGGTAGGGGTACTTTTATACCCCCTTACCATTTCACACAGGGGGGAGGGCCAGGATCTGGGAGTCCCCTTGTTAAAGGGGGCTTCCAGATTCTGATAAGCCCCCCGCCCACAGACCCCCACAACCACCGGGCAAGGGTTGTGGGGATGAGGCCCTTGTCCTAATCAACATGGGGACAAGGTGTTTTGGGGGGATACCCCAAAGCACCCTCTCAATGTTGAGGCATGTGGCCTGGTATGGTTCAGGAGGGGGGGCGCTCTCTCATCCCCCCTCTTTTCTTGCGGCCTGCCAGGTTGCGTTCTCAGATATTGGTCTGGTATGGATTTTTGTGGAGACCCCACGCCATTTTTAAAAAAATTTTGGCGCGGGGTTCCCCTTAAAATCCACACCAGACCTGAAGGGCCTAGTATGAAATTTAGGGGGACCCCCACGTCATTTTTTTTTTAAATTTTGGTTCGGGGTTCCCCTGTGGGGAATTCCCATGCCGTTTTTATCAATGAATTTTTATGTGTATTGTCGGACCGGCAATTCATTAATAGCCGCGAGTAGTTTTAAATTACTTTTTTCTGACAGACTCCATGGCAGCAACGTGTGGGTTAAGTCCCGCCTCCTCTACCCTATAGGACACTACTCCCATAAATCTTTGCTCCCTGCCCACGGGCGTGTTCTTTTTTTGTCCCCCTCCGTAGGACCTATGTGGGTCTTTCTACCCGAAGATTTGCTCTCACACGTTTCCATAATCCGGATGGCCGGAGTGGCGACTTGGGACTGGAATGTCACTAGACTCCGTTAAGCCCTAGCTACTAGCGGGGTATGGAGCGGGCACTGGAAGAAGCGCTGGAGGCAGCCAGATACCTAGCCACTGGCAGGCAGGCTGCACATTGGTTTAATAGCCCAGCTAATAAGCAGGTGACCTTGTTTGCCCCTAAGAAGTCGGTGAGCTCCTTACCTTCGGCCCTGGTGTTCGTGTGGGAGTGGTGAGATTGTTCCTCTTTCTTTCTCATGGCAGCAGTGTTTTTTTTTGCTCTGTTTGTTTTTCTCTGTTCGTTTGTTTGGTGCTAGCATGGCGGCTGGTTCCTCCTGCGTTCCAGCCGCCGTTTACTTTCGTTTTTGTCTGTGCGACCGTACTGCGCATGCGCGAGCACGGTCTGAGAGTGAGGCTTGGTTCGTGCATGCGCGATAGTGGCAAAATGACGCTAATCATGCATGCACACTAGCCTTGCAGACGGCGCTGCCATGACTTCACAGGGGCGCTAGATTTAAATAGGGGGGGCACCTGTCTTAGTCTTCCTAGGTTATTTTTTATCTTGATCTTTTTTTCCCCTGTATTTCTTTCATTTAGCCCTTCCAGGTCAGAATATAGACGCAGCTCTCACAGAGGAAGCGATTCGTCAAAATCACATCACCAACTTTCCTCTTCCAGATCTAAGCACCACGGCTCACCATCAAGATCTGGGCACTGTAGCGAGGATCGATCTCGCTCCTCCAAGACTCACTCTAGCCGTCCAGCTGCTAGTGTCTGTTGGGGTTGTAGGTCACAAGTACCCCCTGGAAGATCTTTATGCAATCTTTGTTTTTCCAAAGCTTCCAATGAAAGAGGAAGTACGGACCAGCAGCTAAAATCCCTGGTCAAAAGGGCTGTCAAGGAGTCTCTTAAAGGTATCAGGTCCAGCCAGACTCCTGTCCCTCAGGCAGAGTCGCCTCAGTCACCAGTAAGGGACTCACAAATTCAAGACACATTTCGAATGAAGTAGCAAAAAGCTCTCCTATCCAAGAGTTATGGCTAGCATCTGATTTTCTGGGGGAGGCCTCGATTGATATCATCTGACTGGTGGCTCGGTCATGCTCTCTGCGGTTACTGCCAAATGAGCACTTTGGCTTTGTCCCTGGCTGGCTGAGGTGCCGTATTCCTTTCGAGGGGTCTTCCCTCTTCGGCAACAAAATGGATGCGGCCATAACCCGAGCCAACGGGGGGAAGTCCGGGTTCCTTCCTCAGGATTGGCGTTTGCAAAGCCAGAGAAACTTTTTTCCTAAAAAACAATACCAGGAACGAGCCAGGGAGGCCCGTAGTTACAGGCCGGGCCGTAAATTCTCCAGGACATGGAAGTCAAGTCAGTCATCCTTCAAGAAAGCTGCTAAAAGCAGTTCAACAGCAGAGAGAGAACTGACCAAGTCTTTTTGAGATTGGGCCCGTTCAGACAGGCCAAGTATTGTCTCGTCTTCTACGTTTTCGGCACGTCTGGGCGGCCTCAATCCAGGACTTCTGGACCGTCAGGACGGTCTCTTCAGACCATACCTGGACTTTCAACAGATCTCCCAGACTCAGGTGTGTGCCCACCTCTCTTCTGGCCTCAGAAGAAAAAAGGCTAATTCTTCTAACCTACGTGAAATCTTTATTGGCTCAAGGTGCTGCAATTCCCATCCCAGACGATCAACGAGACATGGGAATTTATTCTCCTCTCTTTATGATCCAAAAGAAAAATGAATCTTGGAGACCTGTCATAGATCTTACCCATCTGAATCAGTTCATCAAAAAGGAAAAATTCAAGATGGAGACACTGTCAACAATCCTACAGTCGGTCCAATCAGGAGATTGGGCGATCTCCATAGATCTAAAGGATGCTTATTTTCATGTCCCCGTGGCAGAAGATTTTCAGCAATTTCTTTGCTTCTCCGTGAGCAAATTGCATCTACAGTTCACGTGCCTTCCATTCGGGCTATCGACATCTCCCCATGTCTTTTCGAAAGTATTGCTAGCAGTAGTGGCCCTCTTGAGAACCAAAAGGATCCGTCTCCATCACTACTTGGACGATCTTCTGCTGCTAGCCCAAGACAGAGATCGACTATTGATGCACAGAAGTCAAGTTATCTCAACCCTTCAGGAATTCGGTTGGATCCTAAATCTAGAAAAGAGTCAGTTAGTTCCATCTCAATCTCTCGTATTTCTAGGAGCCTTTTTCGATACGGTGAAAGGCACCATTTCGCTTCCCGAGGAGAAGGTTCCAGTAATTTGGGACAGAATTTGTCCGGCCCTCTCGGCCTCCCATCTTCAGGCTCTCCAGTGTCTGAGGATCATCGGCACTATGGTGTCTACAATTCTAATGGTGAAGTGGGCTTAGTGGAAGATGAGACCCTTCCAAAAAGGATTTCTGCATCAGTGGTTAGGCAGCAAGACTCAGCTCATTCGCATTACTTCTTCTATGAGGAACTCCCTTCCCTGGTGGCTCCAGCAGGAAAATATTTACAACTGTCATTCCATTCTTCCCATCCCATGGATAACGTTGATGACAGCTGCCAACAACAAGGGCTGGGGCATCCACTGCTTGACAGAAGTGGCTCAAGGTACCTGGGACTTTCCTTCCAGAGGGATGGTGTTGAACATTCTAGAATTGAGGGCAGCATTTAAAGCACTACTAGCATTTTGTCATCTGATTTCAGGAACCTCGGTTCTTCTCTGGTTAGGCAACACGACGGCTGTGGCGTACATAGGGAGACAGGGAGGTACTTGGAGTCTGTCTTTACTTCAGGAGGTAGAGCCAATTATGACTTGGGCTCAGAGGAACCTGGTCAATATAACAGCAACATACGTACCAGGAATTCAGAATGTTCAGGCAGATTTCCTATCTCGAGTTTGTTTAGACAACAACGAATGGTCTCTCCACGAGGAAGCATTCAGTTGGATTCTGACCTTAGGAATCTCTCCAGAAGTTGACTTATTCGCTTCCCCTTGCAACAAAAAACTGGGGAGGTATTATTTGAAGTTCCCGGGATACTCAGGCTTATAGGGTGGACTCCCTGATGGAGCGTTGGTGGTTCCGTAGAGCTTATGCCTTCCCACCAACCCCCATCATTCTTCAGTTCCTGCGGAGACTCAGGTCGGAAGCAGCAGAAGTGATAGACATAATACCTTACTGGCCCAACAGGCCCTGGTTCCACCTGCTAATGCTTCTCAGTGTCAAGGATCCGATTCCCTTACCCCTCAGACCCGACCTTCTATCTCACGGGTCAAATCTACATCCCTACCCGGCTCATCTGCGCCTGAGGGTCTGATTTTTGAGAGGGAAAGTTTAGAAGCTCTGGGATGTCCCAAGGAGGTTATCCCTACTCTCATTAGTGCAAGGAGAAAAAGTACCAATCGGGTATATGAGAGGATTTGGGCTAGATTTACAAACCACATGTCTTCTGGGTCCAACTCTGACTGTATTCCGACAGTTCAGGATGTTTTAAGTTTCTTGCAGACTGGACTAGATGTTCTCTTATCTGTTAGCGCTGTCCGTGTGCAAGTCTCAGCAATTTCAGCCTTTTCTGGAGTTTCTTGGGCTAAACATCCCTTGGTTCAACAATTCTTCAAGGGAGCAGTTAGGCTCAGACCTCAGAGGAAACCTAGATTCCCTAAGTGGAATCTACCACTAGTCCTTGACTTCTTCTCTCAACTGGACAAGTCAGTTAGAGAACTTACCCTCAAGACTTCCTTTCTGATAGCCATTTCCTGAGCAAAAAGAGTCTCTGAAATCCAGTCTCTAGGATCAAAGGAACCCTTTCTCTCTTTTTTCTCAGACAGAGTGGTCCTAATGCCGATGCTAGGATCAAATCCCAAGGTCACTTCAGTCTTCCACGAAAATCAGGATATCACACTCCCTACTTTTAATTCTGCTGGAAGTCTGGAGATGCATCCCCTCGACATGGGAGTTATCTTGAAGCAATACCTAGAGTCTACACCTTCTTTTCTACAAACTGACTTTCTCTTTGTTCTGTTTCTTGGGAAAAGAAAGGGTCTAAGAGCCTCAGTCAGATCCATCGCAGCATGGATTGTTCAGGCTATCCAGTGGGCTTACAGAGAGAAGGGCTTGGCTCCTCCTGTGGCGGTTACGACGCATTCCACGAGAAGTCTTTCTACTTCCTGGGCGGCTTCACGTCATGTGGCTCCTGATGTTATCTGCAAGGCAGCCTCCTGGTCATCGATTCATACTTTTATGTCTCATTATTGCGTTGAACCAGAGACTTTATCTTCTGTTGATTTTTGTTTAAAAGTGCTGTGGACAGTGTTAAAAAAATCTTTTTGTTCAGCATTTATGCCCACCCGGGTGTGTATGGTGAGTTATTTCCCACACGTTGCTGCCATGGAGTCTGTCAGGAAAATGGAAAATTCCTATCAAAATACTTACCGTAATTTTCCTTTCCTGATAGACTCCATGGCAGCAGGAGTTCCCTCCCAAAATGGCTGGACTAGGCTAGTTATCGAACACGGCCGTGGGCAGGGAGCAAAGATTCATGGGAGTAGTGTCCTATAGGGTAGAGGAGGTGGGACTTAACCCACACGTTGCTGCCATGGAGTCCATCAGGAAAGGAAAATCACGGTAAGTATTTTGATAGGAATTTTCAATTTTTTCCTTTGAAATGTCATTTTGCTGTAGACTGTTCTAAACACGGGAAACATGCACCCCTTTACAGGCACTTTTATTGTTTTACTTTAAGCATTATTAAAATCACTGCTCCTGAAAAAACGGCCATTTTTAAAACTTTTTTTGCATTGATCCATGTCCCCTGGGGCAGGACCCAGGTCCCCAAACACTTTTTATGACAATAACTTGCATATAAGCCTTTAAAATTAGCTCTTTTGATTTCTCCCATAGACTTTTAAAGGGTGTTCCACGGCTTTTGAATTTGCCGCGAACACCCCAAATTGTTCGCTATTCAGCGAACTGGCGAACAGCCGATGTTTGAGTCGAACATGAGTTCGACTCGATCTCGAAGCTCATTGCCATTCCCCACTGATGGCAATAAAAAAAAAAATCAGGGAAAAAATGGTGTGGGGTTCTCCCCAATCCATACCAGGCCCTTTGAGTTTGGTATGGATTTTGAGGAGAACCCCATGCCACAATTTTATTTAAAAATGGCATGGGGTCCCCCCATAATGCATACCAGACCCTTATCTGAGCATATACGTGGCGGGTCAAAAAAGAGAGGGGATGAGCGAGCGCCCCCCTCCTGAACCATACCAGGCCACATGCCCTCAACATGAGGGGTGCTTTGGGGTGGGGGGCTCTGCCCCTCCACCCCAAAGCACCTTGACCCCATGTTGATGGGGACAAGGGCCTCTTCCCCACAACCCTGGCCGGTGGTTGTGGGAGTCTGTGGGTAGGGGGCTTATCAGAATATGGAAGCCCCTTTAATAAGGGGAGCCCCAGATCCTGCCCCCCATGTGAATGAGTACATAGTACTCATTTTGACTTATTCATTGCGTCTTCACCTCAAGGTAACCATTTTAGCTTACACTTTTTGAGTAAGGGATTTCTTTCACTTATCACTTCTTGGCTTTTTTGATTGTTGCGCACTCGGCTTTGTCACTCACTCTTGTCACTACTCTAGGTCTTTCCACACCACCCTCACATTCCTTTCCTTCCCCTCACTCGGTTTGCTTTTTCTCCCTCTTCCCAGCCCTTTGGCTGGTTTGTAACCTTCACTCTACACACCCGCACCCTTAATCACAATTTTGCAATGGGCATTATTGTCTTTCCACCAACATTTTTTGGTTGTCGAATGGTCCACGCATGCCGGCAGTTGGCTTGTCAACTTATTCTCCCATCTCCCCCTTCTGTTCCTTTCCTCACTTCCCCTTCCCTGTCTTTCCCCTACCCTTTTTCCTCACTTGTCCAACCTTCCCCTCCCCCCCTCATTCCCTGACACACCGTGCTCCCTGCATAGGCATGGACCCATACAACCATTACTCACACTATTTCAGCTTGTGTAATTTGTCACTTACCACATTGGTATTATGTAATCAGATTTCGTTCTGGCCTCCATTAGTATTGCTGTCATTTTACCACAGATGCGGTACACTCGCTTCCCCCTCTCCTCCTCTTCAGTTGTTTGGGGGATAGCCTGTGTGTGATCCCTTGTAAGGCAAGTTGCCTCGACACCCGCTCTAGGGGGGGCTGGCCCACCGTCTGGGAAGCAGAGGTGCAAGGGGAGGGAATTATTTCATCACCCTATAGTCACTGGTAGCCACCGGAAACAATGTGACTGGTAACTATACAAAATATGAAAATGTTTATGTAGACATACAGATTTAATGTATTCTGTATTTTTTGTTTTGTTTGGTGCCCTTTCTTAAAAGGTTGTGATACATGTTTACATTTTTACAGCTGTTAGTCACCTATCCTCTGAAGAAGACCCACCGGGGTCGAAGCGCGCCAGAACCTTAATATTCATATTAATACATTTTGATCGTTGTTGCCTTGGATACACTGTATTGCATGATATACTGGATTGTATACTGCTGTATACTGGATTGTGTATTGTTGCCGGTTTCTTTCCACCTCTTTTTTAACAATTTTTGTACCGCAGCTCATGTCTTGACTTTTAATGTCTGAAATCACGAATATATTTTACAGCTTTTGTACTAATAAAAACTATATTTAATTATTCTACAACCCTCTTGTAGTGTATATCACTGGCTGCATTAAAGCCCCGTTTAGGGGGGTTTCGTGTTTTTCGAGTACATAGTACCCCTATCCATTCAAAAAAAAAAGTGAGTAAAGACACAACACAAGTTTTTGATAAGTCCTTTTTTAAAAAAATAAAAAAAAATGTTCCCTGATCTAGCTCCATTGTTAATTACAATGCTCGCCGCCACCGCCAACCCAAAAATATATTATTTTAAAAAGCTCTGTTTGCGCTGAAGGCTCCCACCATATGCCTGCTCCACTGCCTGACCATTTTTAAATAGGTAAGGGCGAAATTGCTGGGTGACCCCACCCCCTGTGACATCACCAACCCAGAATGCAGCGGTCAATGACCTCAAAGGAGGGGATGTCACCAGGTGACCTCGTCGGGTGGCCCCACCACTTAGCTATATATGAACTGTCAGACGGCAGAGCAGGCAGACAGCGGGAGCTTTTGGCTTGAGCGGTGCTTTTCTTTTTTTTTTTTTTAGGTCGACAGTGACGGTGGGCAATGTGATTGACGATGGGTCTACATCGGTGGACATTGTTTTTTAAATAAAGGACTTGTTAAAAACTGCTTTCTGTCATTTTTTTACACCACACCTTTTTTTTGCTCCAGCGGATATAAAATAAGAGGTCTGGATATTATGGGCGTGTCCTGGCCGCTACCGAAGATGGGCGCTTGGCTGTAATGCTCCACCGACACTCTGCTCTCCACAGCGGCTCACAGCACTCCAGCCATCCGCTACTGCCCCACAAGGGAGATCACCCCACAGGGACATAATCGGGCTATGTCCCAAAAGAATTATAAAACACTGGGACCGCGCGGCCTCATGGACTTTTACATGTTCTCGATGGGCAAACACACACAAAATGGCACAGAGGAGAACGGCCATTTTCTGCCTTCCTCACAGACAGCAGAGCCACAGGAAAACCTGTCAGATATGGAGGAATCCCCCCACCAGCCCTCCTCAGCCTCTCCAGCAGATCGGGGTAAGAGAGCTGCAGATTCCCCTGCACACTCCCCTGATAAGTCTCCTCCTGCAAAAACTAGGCTGACATCCCAGGCACAGAAGCAGAGCTGCAGGCAGAGCACACAACATCTCAAGCTGCCTTTCCTGCTTCTGATGCCCCTGCTTCAGAGAATACTCTGAAAGCCATGGTTCTTTCCCTCCAAATAGGCCTGCAAAATGAGCTGTGCACCTCCATATCCTACCTCGCCAACAGAATGGATGACATTGATAACCACCCTGAACACCTAGAAAACCAGATAACTGAAGTGGTCAAAGTGCATGATGAGATGGTTGATGTCCATGAGGAACATGCTGAACAGATCAGTAAACTCCAATTAAAAGTGGCAGACCTCGAAGACCACTCGCGACGAAATAACCTTAAGATAAGAGGTGTCCCTGAAGCAGTTAAACCAAATGATTTGATCCCATATCTGCAACAACTTTTTCTGAAGACAATACGGAACCTGACCCCCAAAGATCTTCTCATGGATAGGGCACACAGGATCCCGAAACCTGCCCACCTCCCAGACACCATCCCCAGAGACGTCCTGACGAGGATCCATTTTTACCACATCAAGGAGCAACTTCTCTGTGTGGCTAGAACAGCTCATAACCTCCCTCATCCATATGCAGGAGTACTTCTTTTCCAAGACCTGGTGGTCGCAACCTCTCAGTGGAGAAAGGAATTTGCAACCATCACAGCAACTTTGAGAGATCAAAATATCATCTACCCCACAAAGCTTCTAGTCACCTACCAAAGCCAACAAATCATCATAGCCACCCCAAAAGATGGTAACAAGAAGATGCAAAATTGGGGCCTCTCTCCTTCTCTTCTGTCTAACCCATTGTGGAACAACGCAAACCAGAAATCCTGAATAGGCCAACAATCCTACTACAATAATAAGGAAAAAAACCCTGGTTAGCTCTGTTTGCCACCTTATCTACTAACTATGTAAAAAGGCTGGCTCATATTAATCCTGTTCTATGAGAGCCCAGAGTTCTGGGAAATTTGTGAGTATTCCTTTTTTTTTTTTTTTTTTTTAAGTTTTTACTGGACTTACAGTCGTAACTACTTCACACACCCCAGCACAAATGTGGCTACGCACATGGCTCTGTTACTGTAAAGAGCACAGTACAAGTATCACTTCCCCCTCCCTACCTACTTATACCTAGAAGTACCTTAAGATTGCTGTAGTGATTCCTCTCCACATCCGTGCTTCACCGCCAATAACACGCAAACATGCCAATACGTATCATTACCATTAACGCAAAAGGCCTTTACTCTCCTTTTGAAAGAGAAAAGAAAGCAAGGACATCTCCAATTGGGTCCTACCTCTTTCAGAGATATTAGGACTATTACGGTACCAAAGGGACATGAACAGACTTTTATAAAAATATTTTTTGTTTTATTTAAAGATAACATTTAAAAAGTCCTACAAAGGACACAAAATATACACCTATAACAAATTAACACAATCAAAAAATTAATCGTTACAGCAATGTTGACACTCAATTTGTGAAGATAATGCCCACACAGACGCATGGAGGCAGGTTATATGATACTTGAGGTCACGTCTGCAAGTATCATGTAACCTGCCTCCATGCGTCTGTGTGGGCATTATCTTCACAAATTGAGTGTCAACATTGCTGTAACAATTAATTTTTTAATTGTGTTAATTTGTTATAGGTGTATATTTTGTGTCCTTTGTAGGACTTTTTAAATGTTATCTTTAAATAAAACAAAAAATATTTTTATAAAAGTCTGTTCATGTCCCTTTGGTACCGTAATAGTCCTAATATCTCTGAAAGAGGTAGGACCCAATTGGAGAGGTCCTTGCTTTCTTTTCTCTTTCAACCCCATTTTGCTCTATTCACGTAAAGGATGATGGTACCTATTAACGATATTATATCCTATTCTCCTAACCATGTGGCACACTTCTGAACTATTTACTCTCCTTTTAAATGATTCAGGCTGTGGCGAGAAGCCTTATCCCAAAAAACAGACATTTTTTGCATGCAAGAGACAAATTTTATGCACGGTAAGGTTCCCCCTTGCCTTCATCGATCATACCTTCATACCTTCCATGCACACACAAATAAAAAAGTGAATAAATGAAAAATACTGCGCTAACAAAAACAAATAAGTGGGAATAGCTGCAACTATCCAGTGTTATACGACACCAATCAGAAGATAAAAATTAATACAGTCACGCTAGCGGGAATGGGTGAAAAACTACAAACATTAAATGCCAACAAATACTGATGACATGAATGCCTCGATATCATGTACAAAGATTGTGCACCTGTCAATCATACGGCGTGCAAACATAAATGGTACCTCACTACTAAGTGCAGAGATTGTGCATCTTTACATCAAAAAAAGTGCAAACATAAATAATTTAGAAAAAAGTCCATACAATAAATCAACATAAAAAATAAATAGTGAGTTTAAATGGAAAAAGAGTCCATAAAGTGAAAAAGATTTCCTCAGTGATGAGTGATGCAAATATTCTTATAGTACCAAGTACGTTGATGAAACCTCCACCTCAGGCAAACACTGCCGCTTACCAGATCCATAGCATCAGCTGTTTTTTCATCAGCTTATTGTAAGTGTGCATTCGCTTTTTAAAATGTAATAAATCTTAAAGGATTTTACGCTATGTGGAGCACTTTATGTGTTTTATTTCTTGGGAATACACCATCTTGCTGTGACTGATGCTATGGATCCCCATGGACGCTAAGTCATTTGGTGCCTGCCTGTGAGATCCCTGGCTGGGGTGCAGCCATCTGCTTATCGTGGTCCCCTGTAACAAGGGACCGAAGCCTTTTGGTAAGCGGCAGTGTTTGTCTGAGGTGGAGGTTTCATCAACGCACTTGGTACTATAAGAATATTTGCATCACTCATCACTGAGGAAATCTTTTTCACTTTATGGACTCTTTTTTCATTTAAACTCACTATTTATTTTTTATGTTGATTTATTGTATGGACTTTTTTCTAAATTATTTATGTTTGCACGTTTTTTTGATGTAAAGATGCACAATCTCTGCACTTAGTACCGTAGTGAGGTACCATTTATGTTTGCACACCGTATGATTGACAGGTGCACAATCTTTGTACATGATATCGAGGCATTCATGTCATCAGTATTTGTTGGCATTTAATGTTTGTAGTTTTTCACCCATTCCCGCTAGCGTGACTATATTCATTTTAACAAATAAAAAAGTGCAGGGAATAATGATCACCATTCGGTACTTTATCTCTTTTCAACTCCAACAACTTGATGCCGACATATCAGGCAGATATATTATCCTAGATGGCATTTTTGACAATACACCACTGGTGATTGTGATTGTTAATATTTACGCATCCTATACTCATCACAAAAAATTTTTCAAGCAAATTATGAGCAGACTGTCTCATTACCCAAAAGAACAAATGATAATGTGGAGATTTTAATGATGTAGCTGACCAAATGCTTGACTCCTCCGGCCAATGGAGAAAAAGGCCCACGGCCCTCTCTTCCCTCATGTGCATGGAAGACTTATTTGACCCTTGGCGTTGCTTGCATGGAGCGGAGAGGGATTACACATTTTACTCAGCAGCCCAGAAATCTTACTCTAGGATTGACCTCTTCCTGACACACAAAACCACTTTGCAATCCATACTGAAAGCTGAAATAGGCCTAATAACGTGGTCTGACCACGCACCAGTAACCATCGTCCTCGCACTTGATAGAAACCTGGTAAAACATACTTCCTGGGTCATGAATACATCCATTCTTTCTCAAACCATGTGTCAGGAGGAGATCAAACTAGAAATAGAAACCCACTTTAATTGCAATGTTGGTTCTGTAACAAATGACTCATTAAAACTTGGGGCCAAGGAGAAGCAAATGTGAACCCAGACAGTAAACACATACATAGACTAAATTCATAAATTGGAACAATCCAACAAATTATTACCCAATGACACAGACACTATCCACTTATGCGACCTTAGGGAAGAATTACGTTCATTTGATTATCACATTAAATGTTTGAGAGCCAATTGGTATGCCTTTGGAAACAGACCTGGATCTCATTTGGCCAAACAAGTTAAACAAAAAGCAGCGGCAGCAAAAATCCCCTTTATGCGGACATCTAAAGGGCAAAGAGTTGATAACCCCAAAGACATAGCGAAGTGCTTTAGTTGCTACTATGCATCTTTATGCAATTTAAAAGACTCCCCCTCAGATCCTGATCCAGATCCCATGCAAATATCACAATTCTTCAAATTCCCTACAATTACCTTCCCTCACCTCAGATCAGCTAGAACAGCTTAACAAGCCATTCTCTCAAGCTGAAGTTCTAAAAGCACACAATCACTACCACTTCACAACGCTCCTGGACCAGATGGATATTGCAATGAATATTTCAAAATATTCGCACACCTTCTGGCACCTCATCTAACCAACTCCTTTAACTGCATAATGCACACTGGTGACATCCCTAAGGAATCGCACAAGGCGCTTATCGTCACAATACCGAAACCTGGTAAACCTCATGACGAACCTGCAAACTATCTCCCCATCTCCCTCCTGAACTAGGATCTTAAAATTTATGCAAAAATCCTAGCCACACGCATATCCTTGTTTATTCCCAAACTAGTACACAAAGATCAGGTGGGCTTCGTCCCACATCGGCAGGCCTCTGATGACACTAGAAGATTTATAAATCTCATACAGTGGGCAGAACATCATAAAACTCCTTCCCTGCTCCTATCACTGGACGCAGAGAAGGCGTTTGACAGGGTACACTGGTCCTACCTCAGAGCAGTACTCCAAAAATTTGGATTCGCAGGTAACGTATACTCAGCACTACTGGCATTATACTCCTCCCCTACAGCTAAAGTTTGGACCTCAGGAATGACATCTGATCAGTTTGAGACTACCAATGGCACCTGCCAGGGCTGCCCCCTCTCCCCATTAATATTTGCCCTTATAATGGAACCTCTAGCTGAAGCTATCAAAACGCACCCCAGAATCTCTGGCATACAAGTCGGAGATGTTGCACACAAGCTAGGACTGTATGCAGACAATGTTATTGTGGCTATGACAACGCTGTATCCTGGCCTAGGCCAACAAGGCCCAGGCCTAGGGCAGCACTTTGCAGGAGGGCAGCACTAAAAGAGGCAAATTAGTCTAGCACCCTCATAAAGCGGCAAAGCGGCCTCACTGCTTCCAGTATGCGGGCATCTGGCATTTCACAACTGTGTGTGTGTGGGGGGGGCTGTCCTCTCATCCTGGACGACAAACCTTCCTCACTGAGCTATATGTTTTCTGCTGCACCATTGGCATGGTTATATCTTCTTAGTCCTCTCCATAAAATTATCAGAAATTTGTGCTTAAAGTAGAACTATAGGCAACACTTTTTTTCATTATGGATAGAGTAAGGGAGGGTTATAACCCCTGTCAGTTTATTTTTTACCATTCCTGTCCCATTGCAGAGATTTCCCTTCACTTCCTGCCCCATAGCCAAACAGGAAGTGAGAGGAAATCTATGCAAATTAAGGGAATCCATTGCCCAACTCCCCCCCCCCAGCCCAATTAGAACTAGTGCCCCAACTTGAAAATTTCAGGGCGGGTCTTAAACGGCAAGGGGTGTGGCCTAGACAGGAAGGTGTGGGTCATATTTAAATTAGGGGGTCATGAGTTTATTCAGGCCTAGGGCAGCACAAAACCTAAATACACTACTGGGCTATGAAAAATCCCCTTCAATCTTTCCCAGCTTTGCATAATCTATTAACACTTTTTAGTCGAATATCCCTTTATAAAGTAAACTGCACCAAGTCCTCCATGATTGGAATAGGCTTAGACCAAACAACAAAAAACTGTCTCTCGTGCGTATCGCCTTTCCCTTGGGCCCCATTCCTTTTCCTATTTAGGAACTCAACTAACATCCCCTTCCAACCACATCATTCGACTGAATTATGAAGCCAGAACATGGTGACCTACAAGACATATGACGAGGCGATAAAAAAGAAGTTCAATATTCATGTGATATCTCCATTATGAAGGCTATTCTTACAAGACTGAGTGCTTCCGGCTCGTACTTGATTTCGAGCATGCGTGAACTTTTGTGCGACGGACTTGTGTATACACGATCGGAAAGTCTGACAACAAAGTTTTGTTGACGGAAAATTTGAGAACCTGTTAGCCAACATTTTTTGGCGGAAAATCCGACAACAAATGTTCGATGAAGCATACACATGGTCGAACTTTCAGCCAACAAGCTCACATCCAACATTTCCCGTCGGAAAGTCCGATCGTGTGTACGCGGCATTACTCAGCAAACTACAAAATCTTTGCTCTTCTCTACGCTTAACCAGAGCTTCCTGGGCTGGGAAAATTGCAGTGGCAAAAATGTTTCTAATGCCTCACATGCTGTATTTCCTCCGAACACTCTCTGTACCCATATTATCCACTCAATTGTCCACACTGCAAAGAATTATCAAAACCTTCATTTGGGAGAGCAAACATCCTAAAATAAAACATTCCACCATGTGCACAGCAACATGCAAAGCTGGACTGGGAGTACCAGACATTAAACATTATTATAAAGCCACCCTTCTAAGCCAGACTAAACAATGGTGGTCCCTATCGGAACGCCCCTCATGGGTCCAAATTGAGGAGACCTCCCTAGCACACCTCAATAGATCTCTTCTTGCCACTATCTGGCTGCACTACAACCTTCATCATTCCTAGCTTAACACGGTAAATGCCATGATCAAAGTCTGGAAATCATCCCATCAACTTGCCAGAGGGCTAACATCACAAGCTCTGAAGTTCCTCCCCATCTCCGCCTTGGAACTTGTATGCACGGACTTATCCACCTCTACGTGGTCAACGGCTGGCATTTCAAAAATCGAGGACTTATATGATAAAGATGTCTTGTGCATATTTCAGAACCTACACTCACAATTCAAGATCCCCAATAGGGATTTTTACAAATTCCTCTGAATACACCATGCTCTACAAACAATTGCGTGGTCAGACAATACCCTCACCGCTGACATTCTACGTTTTTATGAAAAGACCTCATACCCTGAGGATTTCACACATCTACAAAGCACTAAAGTCCGCACAGAATCATACTAAACTGCCTTCAATGGTCAAGTGGGAACAAACCCTTGACTTCACAACAGAAGTTACAACTTGGCACTGTGCTGCGAAAGCCCCACTTAAATTCTCTAGATGCCTCACTCACTGGGAAACTGCTCAGAAACTCCAACACCATTGGTACCAAACACCAGCAAAACTTGCCCACATCTCTCCCTCACACTTAGCCGCTTGCTGTAAAGGATGCGGAGACCTAGGATCAACCATACACATCTGGTGGACTTGTCCACTACTTGTCCCTTTTTGGAACAAAGTACAATCCCTTATTGGCAAAATCACAGGAATCCATACAACGCTTACCCCCAACAAGCTTTATTAGGACTAGACCTCAAATCGTGTCCTCTTCCATACCAATCTATTCTTACACACCTCTTCATTGCAGCTCGCCTTTTGATAGCACGCAACTGGAAAAAGAGCACTCTTCCCTCAAGTCAACAATGCCACACTCAATCAACACTTCCAGATGGAACTTATGTATGCAAATGCACATCTTACAATACCTAAACTACAGGAACTATGGGTCCCCTGGACTAATTACTTTGCAAATACTTCCATCCCCTAAGAGTATTAACTCAGATTACCTGATGTAAAACTGTTACACCATGAAAGTATATTTACAGCATTTATTTTTCTTCTGTTACTGCCTGCAACTGAATTGCTATTCTGCTAACCCCCTGGGTATTTCCCTTTTTCCCTCCCCTTCCCCCACCCTTATTCTAATGAAACCTAGTACTTGATGCATTATTACACAGCTGTTATATGTTCATTTTTTTTTTGTTTAATAAATTTTTATTAAAGAAAATAATTACAAAAATAAACAGTTATGTCACAAACTGGGTACAAATATTATGAGAAGCAAAGTCAATTTCAATGCTCGGATATATACAATGAGTGTCAAGAAGCTTGAGATACATTAAACAGTTCTGTATATTCAGAAAGGAGGATGAGAATCAATGTAGTAATTGAGTAGAAAAAGGAAAACCTTCCTTCAGAGTAAACATAGAAATCAAAGTGTAAGAACAAGATGAAAAACCTTGCATCAGTTAGATAAGAGAGATATAATGAAGCTAACAGAAAGCTTGAGATGCAGAAAACTTGATAATAGGAGAGGAAATGAAAAAGGAAAGGGGATAGTGAATAGGATAGAGGGTAAGATGAGAAGAAAGAGGATAAGGTGGGGTGTTGGCATACATGTGCAAAATGTTGAGTGATCGAAATTTTGTGACGATATAAAAGTAATAAATTTATGAGATCTGTACTATAATATCCTTATATAAGGAGGTGGACTGAAAATCCACCCAAGGAGCCCAAGTGGCTGAGTGTTTTTCTGAAGTCCCTTTGATATTATGGGTAATACTCTCCATGAGTTGAACTTCATCAACCTTCTGCAACCAGGTCCTAATAGACGGAATTGCTGCTTGGCCCCAGAAGGTGGGAATTAAGGCTTTGGCTGTGTTCAAAAGGTGAGGAATGAGTGAACGTTTATATGAGCCTATGGAGGTTGTAGAGGCATGAAAAAGGATAGTCCATGGGTCCATGGGTAGATTTACCTCCATAATCTGTGAAATCAGATTGCAGATGGCCATCCAGTAGGGGCGGATGAGTGGGCAAAACCACCAGATATGTGCATGAGTGGCTTCGTTCCCACAGTTCCTCCAGCACAATGGGGAACTGGCGGGGAACATTTGGTGAAGTCTAACGGGGGTGTAATGCCACCTAGTGAGTAGTTTATAATTGACCTCTGCCATCTTAGAAGCAAGGGAGGAAGTGTGAGCCAATTGTAAGACCCTGTCCTTTTGATTGTCTGAGATGGGAGAACCCAGGTCAGTCTCCCATTTTACCAAAAAGGGTGGAAACCCAGGATTTTGAAGGGCAATAATAGCTCTATAAAATAGAGAAATACTATGTAAGGGAGGGTCTTTTGGGTAGAATATTTCTTCTATTCGATTTAGATCTTGCAAACCTCTAAGCGGATGAGGGAGAGAGCTTAAGAAACATTGTAATTAATGGTATCTCCATTTGTCGATAAACGAGACAGGTTTGGGATCGATGATCAAATGTAATGGTTTAAGTGTATTGCCACGGAGGGCGTGATGTAATAAGAAAGGTTCTCTTGGTCTCCAAGATTGGAAACCGGGATCTAATAAACCTGGTAGAAAATATTTGTGATTAAGGAGAGGTGTTAAAGGGGAGTTATACCCCCATGAGAATTTTTTATGTAGGGCGTCCCATATAGCTAATGAGCATATAGTGAGTGTTGAGGTGGATCGATCAAGATTCCTGCAGGAGCGGGGTATCCAAGGAACTACCGATAGATCAACACCGCTCAAAAGGTATTCAAGTTGGACCCACAATTTTGAATCAAGAGCATACTTCCAGTCGGCTATCCTAGAAAGTACAACCGCCTGATAATACGCTTTAAAATTAGGTAGTGCCAGTCCCCCAGACATCTTGGAGCGAAACAGTATCTCTCTAGATATCCTGGGGTGACTGTTCCTCCAAACAAAACGGGAGATCATGGTTTGCAAAATGGTGAAGAACCCCACTGGAACCCCTAGTGGGAGCATTTGAAAAAGAAAGAGTATGCGGGGTAATATGTTCATTTTAATAATATTTACTTTACCTAGCCAGGTGTGGGATAAACTGGACCATTTTCGTAGATCTTCCCTAATCCTGTTAAGCAATGGAATATAGTTATGTCGGAAAAGAGAGTGAAGGTTGGGAGTGAGATAAATACCTAGATATTTCATATGTTTTGGTTCCCATTTAAAGGGGAAAAGAGGTTTCAGGGAAGACACCTCGGATTGGGAGAAGTTGATGTTTAAAATTTCTGATTTGGATAGATTTATTTTGAAATTAGAGATTGACTGAAAGATGGAAAATGCTGACATTAGGTTAGGTATGGAGATGCGGGGTTGTTGAATAAAAAATAATATGTCGTCAGCATATGCTGCGTATTTATGGGAACTCTTACCAACTCGAATGCCTTGAATACTATCATTGTTCCTAATTGTCGCTAGAAAAGGTTCCAAGGTAATGGCAAAGAGGAGGGGGGATAGGGGGCATCCCTGCCTTGTACCGTTATGTAAAGCAAAAGAGTCACTCAGCGTTCCGTTGATTCTGATTTGTGCTGTGGGGTTAGAGTATAGAGATAAAATACGGTGGAACATCTTAGGACCCAATCCAAAATGTCTCAATGTCATTCTAAGATAGTCCCAGTCCACCCTATCAAACGCTTTTTCAGCATCAGTGGATAGGAGTAGGGTGGGCTGGGCGCTTCTCCGAACATACTGGATTAGGGAAATCGCTCTGAGGGAATTGTCTTTTGCTTCTCTATTGGGAATGAAACCTGATTGATCTTTGGAGATCCAGTTAGGTAGTAGGGGGAGTAGGCGATTTGCCATTACTTTGGCAAATAATTTGATATCAGTATTTATTAATGAAATTGGCCTATAACTATTACAGAGGGTAGGGTCTTTATCAGGTTTAGGAATGACAGTAATGTGAGTGGAGAGGGATTCTTGTTATATGTTCATAAATGTTATCTATGACATAGGGTCACATGCAGGGGCGTAACTACCACCATAGCAACCCATGCGGGCGCTATGGGGCCCGCAGCCGAGTGGGGCCCAGTGAGGATAAGAGCACCGCCGGCACAGTCTCCTAGCCAGGAGAAGAGAGACAAAAGGAAGAGGCGAGCTGTCCGTATCAGCAGAGAGCTGAATTGCCCGATGTAAGAGATTTCATTAGAACTTCCAGTGTTCCCGGGACTCACGTCACATAGCTCCACCTTTTGGCCTGGTGCCTTTGATAGACAGAACGCCGATCCAATGTGGGACATGTGACGTCATCAAAGGCGTCGGGCCAAGAGGTGGGGCTATGTGACGATGAGCCCCGGGAAGACAGAAAATTCAAATGAAAGCTATTACAGCGGGCAATCCCACTCTCTGCTTATCCGGGTGGCTTGCCTCTTCCTCTGCATAGGTGGGGCTGTATGGGGCACAGGCAGACCAGGCTGTATTGGGCACAGGTCACGCTGTATGGGGCACAGGTCATGCTGTATTGGGCACAGGTCACTCTGAATCGGGCACAGGTCACGCTGTATGTGGCAGAGGTCACGCTGCATTGACACTAGGGCAGCTGTGGGGGGGGGCTGTTTGCAGGGGGGCCCCATACAACATTTTGCTATGGGGCCCTGCTATTTCTAGTTACGCCCCTGGTCACATGTTCTTAAGACCCATTACTGTCATTCAAAATGCTATATTATCTTTGTAATTGGAAATCTTCTGAAATAAAAATTTGAAGTGGATAAAAAAAGAAAAAAAAAGGGGGTCTGGTCACCCAGGTGACGTTATTGTACATATTCAGACATGACCAAATCTGGTCAATGATATCACCTGGTAGAATTTACTGCCCCTTTATTTATATCAGCTATCCTGGGCCATTTTTTTTTTCTTTCAATGGGCATCGCCATTGTGATGTAGATTTACATTGCTAGTTGACGTGACTTGATGATGTGCATTGTGGGACTTTTTATTTTTTTTAATAAAGAAATTTGGAAAACTGTGTGTGTGCTTTTTTTTTACGGTTTACATTTTTTTGGTGAATAAGTAGAGGTACTATGTACACATTACTCATTTGCACAGGAGGGGCTGGTGTCTGGAGGCCCTTTATTGTTAAAAAATATATATTTAAAAAAAATATTGTTAAAATAATTGTTATTGGGACTGTCAGATTCTAATAAGCTCCCCAGCCTCAGACCCTCACAACCACAGAGCCAGAGTTTTGGGGAAGAGGCCCTGTCCTCATAAACAAGGTACTTCCCCATAGTAAGGGCATGTGTTTAGGAGAGGGGCTGCCACATGTTTTTCCCCCTTGGAATAGATTTTTGGGGGCATCCACACTTTTTTTCTCTTGATTTTTATATGGGGTCCCCTTAAACTGTATGCCAGACCTAAAAGGCCTGGTATGAATTATGGGGGAACCTTCATATTATTATTTTTCTTGTGTATATGTGGGTGTCTCACATTAATGTCTATTGTAGACTATCATCAAGTATAAGGGTCTGGTATAGATGAATGGAATCCCCAGCTGCTTTGCCCAATATTGTTGGTGTCAATGGGATAACACAAACCACCGTTTTGGTGTTATCAGTGGTCTTACCCCCTTCCTGACCAGAGCACTTTTTACAATTTGGCACTGTGCTGTTTAACTGGTAATTGCGTAGTCATGCAATGCTGTACCCAAACTAAGTTTGTGTCCTTTTTCCCCGCAAATAGAACTTTCTTTTGGTGGTATTTGATCACCTCTGCGGTTTTTATTTTTTGCGATATAAATGAAAAATATCAAAAACTTTGAAATAAAATGATATTTTCTACTTTTTGTTATTAAAAAAAAATACATAAAAACTACAATTTTAGTCATACAAAAAGCATTCAACAACATGTCTCGAGTAAAAAAAAATCCTATCAGCGTATATTTATTGGTTTGCGCAAAAGTTATAGCGTCTACAAACTAGGGTACATTTTCTGAAATTTACTCAGCTTTTAGTTTGACTGCCCATCTCATTTCTGGAGGTGATTAAACGGCAGGGCAGTACAACCCCCCCCAAAAATGACCCCATTTTGGAAAGTAGACACCCCAAGGAATTTGCTGAGAAGCTTGTTGAGCACATTGAATATTTTAATTTTTTGTCATAAGTGGATTGGAAAAATTACTGAGAGGCATGTTGAGTATTTTGCAGATCTCGTTTTTTGTCACAAAGTTTTGAAAATTGAAAAAGAAAAAAAAAATACAATTTTCCTTTTCCTTCTTTGGGGGGGGGGGGGGGGTGTGCTATCTTGACATTTCAGGGCCTCTGAAACTGTGATAGGTAGTGAGGAGTGAAATCACCATTTTACACCCTTAGAAAGTCAGAAGGAGGTGCTTGGTTTACGGGGTCTTGTATGTGGCTAGACTGCCAAAAAGTCCCACGCATGTGGTATCCCTGTACCCAGGAGAAGCAGTAGCAAAATGTATATTGGTGTGTAATTTCACATATGCCTATGGTATGTTTGAGCAATATATCATTTAGTGACAACTTTGTGAAAAAAAAAAGTGTATTGTCATTTTCCCGAAACTTGTGGTAAAGTAAAAAATATTCCATGAACTCAACATGCCTATCAGCAAATAGCTTGGGGGGGGGGGGTTGACCTGTCCTGGTATTTTAAGCACAACATTAGAAGCTTGTGCCACACATCACCCACTCTTCTAACCATTTGAAGACAAAGCCCTTTCGAGACACTTTTTGTTTACATGAAAAAAATATTTTTCTTTTGCTAGAAAAATACTTTGAACCTCCAAACATTATATTTTTTTTACAGCAAAGGCCCTACAGATTAAAATGGTGGGTGTTGTAATTTATTTTTTATCACACGGTATTTGCGCAGCGATTTTTTTCAAACGCAATTGTTTTGGAAAAAAAAACACTTTTTTAAATTTTAATGCACTAAAACACATTATATTGCCCAAATGTTTGGTAAAATATAAAAGATAATCTTAGGCCGAGTACATAGATAACAAACACGACATGCTTTAAAATTGCACACAACAGTGCAGTGGCGACAAATTACATACATTTTTAAAAGCCTTTAAAAGCCTTTACAGGTTACCACTTTAGATTTACAGAGGAGGTCTACTGCTAAAATGAATGCCCTCGATCTGATGTTCGTGGTGATACCTCACATGCATGGTGCAATTGCTGTTTACTTATGACATGAGACCGATGCTTGTGTTCACCATTGCATGTAGGGGTGCTTTTTTATTTTTTTATTTATTATTAACTATTTTTTTTATTTTATTTTTACACTGTTCCTTTCAATTTTTTTTATTATTATTATTTTTAGTGTTATCACTGGGAATGTAAATATCCCCTATGATAGCAATAGGTAGTGACAGTACTCTTTTTTTTTTAAATTGTGGTCTATAAGACTCCAGATCTCTCCTCTGCCCTCAAAGCATTTGACCACACCAAGATCGGTGTGATAAGATGCTTTCCCAATTTCTCAATGGCACCGTTTATATCCGGTGAAACATGAAATGCTCGTAGGTTCTGGTTTCTTAGGCCATAGAGATGATTGGAGCCATTTTGGTTTTCGATCAGCTCTATGGTCAGCTGGAGGAACCACCAGCTGCATTCTCAGGTTCCCCGGAGGGACAGGAGAGCCCGAGAAAACCCTGGTAGACGGCGCTAGGGGGGGCATTCCCTCTCACTGCTTGTAAAAGCAGTCTAGTGGCTAATTAGCCGCTTGGATTGTTTTTACATGAAAGCCGACTGATGGCTGAAAAGAACGATACCAAGATGATACATAAACCTGCAGGCATCATTCAAGTATAACCACAGAAAGTCCAGCAACATACCAGTACGTTGCTGGTCCTTGATGGGCATATATTGTAATATTCTTTGTTTTTCATGCAGCCTGTGGGCTGAACAAAAAAAGAGATTGATCGGTGGCTTTGCCCACCATTAGAATACCGCCCTGCATCCACCCACTTCTAATGCTAGGCATACATGCACCATTTTTCTTTTTTTTCTAACTGCGGTGGTGAAATCACCTCTTACAGCACTGGAGTCGCTGTTTTTCGTATTGTGAGAGCAAACGCTGTTGCTGTCAAGTTGGATAAATCAGTGTTGCAGCTGAATGGCATACCTAAAAGGAAAATGATGGTTAACAATAAAACACAGTAAACAGTAAAGTATAAAATAATTACATACCTGAAAAGAAAACATGATAAAACATGGTAACAATAAAACATTGCAGTTAAAAAATACAGTAAAACAGAGCAGAACAATAGAGAGAGAAGAGAGAGAGAACAATAAAACGACAACTATTTTTGGCTTTTTTATTTATTTAGTTTTTACCTTTTTTTTTTTAATCTTTAATTTGTAACTGTAACAGTTCCAGGTTTGGGTCTCCCAAAATGCGATGGCAACTTTGGAAACCCTGTGAAAGTGTGCCCGAGACTGTGCAGTGCTGTACCCTATGCTAATACTCCACTAGTGTGTGGTAGCATTCAAAACATTCACTGATGCAAAGACAAGGTTAGCCAGGACATAAAGGACAATAATAGTGGGTGTCACGCGCATGCTACAGACACGACATCTTCTTTGGAGTTATCAGTTGGTAGGGGTACCAGGGAGGACATACGGAAAATGCCTCTCATGCAGCCGGCTTACTCCATTTGCATTGGGAAGTTGGGGCACAGCACCGTCTGGAAACAGAAGGGCTGTGATGATCTCTTCCTGGAATTTAAGGAAGGGTCCAGTTCAGCAAAGCCAATTGGAATAAGCATACAGACAGTTTTTTGCACCAGCACCTGGCCTTACAGGCAATTAAGTACAGCGCCATCAACTGGTCGTTAAGTTCCACCCCTCCCATATTAAGGTTGTATTTGTGGACACAGAGGGGTTTCTTCACAACACCAGTCACCGTTGGAATTTTGTCTTATCTGTGTGAAGGGAGGACAGAACGAAAACATTCTGATTATCCCTCCACTTCACTGCAAGCAACTTATTACTTCTCAAGCAGGCTCTCTCCCCCAGTTTGGGGGAGAGAGCCTGCTTGAGTTGGGACTCTACAAGCCGCTGGGGAAAGCCCCGGGAATTAGATTGCACGGTGCCACATGCGCCAATTCCATGATCAAACAAGTGACTAAAAATAGGTACCCCTTTCTTTATCATACATCACAGGACACAGAGCACCATAATAATGACTATCTGGGTTATACGCTACCTTTAGGTGATTGGACACTGGCAACCAATAGAAAGAAAGTTCCCCCCATATAACCCCTCCCATACAGGAAGTACCTCAGTTTTTTTCGCCAGTGTCTTGAAGGTTATGGTCATGGCTCTTTGAAGGTCTTAAAAACCTAATGATATCCCAGTAAAGGGTGTTAGGATCGGATCCATTCGGATGGCATGAAGGCTAAAATGGATGGTACCTGAGCCTCATTGGAAGGAGAGAAGATTCCTTGAGGTTTTGCCTGTAATGCAGCCTTACGGCACTGGACCCTGCATAATGGAAACCTGTGCAGGGTTTGTTCTGACCAAGGTGCTTTCCTACATGGTGCTATACAGGTCCAGGGAGTGGACCCCAGATTAAGGGGGACCCAGTCTCTGAAGGTCTTTTATGACAAAGCTCGCTGTGATGGGTAAAGATTGGACTCCTGTTATGTTCAGAATCCTGCAGCAGGAGTGGTAAGTCTGCATTTGTTTGCAGTTTCTCTTTTTTTTTTTTTTAAAAGAGAGAGAAATCTTACTGTCTGTTCTCCCGGTGGCCACTGGGAGCAGTGTGCTGTTTAATCGTGCTATGTACTCTTACTCATGTGGCAGAGGATTCTCCTCCAGCCACTAGAGGGCACAGGCTTGCTCAGTATGGCCTATTTTTAAATAGGCAGGAAGTGGAAGGGCGGCCATGCTGTGTGGCAACAGGTTCATATAATCACACACACAGGTTGGACTTGATGGACTTGTGTCTTTTTTTTTACCTAACCTACTATGTAACTATGTAAGTAGGCCTCTGGAGACATAGCAGCAGCCTAAGGATACTAACAAAGTGTGAATACTTGCTATGGGAGAACTATGTGAAGACAAGTCATGATTATATGCTGCATATTTACTGCTTATCCGGAGGGGGTACAACTGTTACTTAAAATGCCCCTGGATGGTTTGAAGTTCGCTTTAAAGTGTTGACTGCTTTATAAGCAGGTGCAGTGTATTATACATGCTTGCAATCTTGTTGCTTAAATGCACGTTTAAATATACACGTTTTGGGAAAACGTGAACATGGATACATTTTTTTAGGGAGTTTGTATCTCCAGTATAGTGCATATGTGCTTGACTAAACACCTGCAGGTCTAGTATGGGCCCAGCTGCAGTTAAGCAGGTGCTTGCAAACCTGCTAAAACGCACGGTTGCTAAAAATGCACGGTTGCTGGAATGCACAGTTGCTAAAGATGCACAGTTGCTAAAAATGCACGGCCGCACAGGGATGCATGATTGCACACAGATGTATCTTTCTGTCATGTTTTGCATAAATATACATGGTTATACATGTTTGCATAGAGATACATGGTTGCACAGAATGCATGGTTGCTTAACCACTTGCCGACCGCCTACCGCATATATACTGCGGCAGAGCGGCACGGGCAGGCAAAATCACGTACCCGTACGTGATCTGCCTCCCGCGGGCGGGGGGTCCGATCGGACCCCCCCCCCGGTGCCATCGGCGGTCGGCATCTGACTGGGAGCGTCGGGAGGCGAGGG
The DNA here is from genome assembly GCA_037952925.1 of Lithobates clamitans. Lineage (NCBI taxonomy): Eukaryota > Metazoa > Chordata > Amphibia > Anura > Ranidae > Lithobates > Lithobates clamitans. The sequence goes on along the minus strand of JBBGZY010000221.1, from coordinate 7,310,550 downwards.
GGAGACCATCCGATCGTGGCCCCCCCCTCGCGATCGCTCCCAGCCAATGGGAATCCTCCTCTGCCTGTGTGTCGTTTCACACAGGCAGAGGATGTGATGTCATCTCTCCCCGGTCTGGCAGTTTCCGTTCCAGCGCCGAGGAGAGATGACAAGTGAGTGCACAACACACACACACACACAGTAGAACATGCCAGGCATACTTTACACCCCCGATCCCCCCCCGATCGCCCCCCGATCCCCCCCCAATCACCCCCCCCCCTGTCACAAACTGTCATTAGCAGTATTTTTTTTTTTTTTTTTTTTCTGATTACTGCATAGTGTCAGTTTGTGACAGTTAGTGTTAGGGCAGATAGTATTACCCCCCTTTAGGTCTAGGATACCCCCCTAACCCCCCCTAATAAAGTTTTAACCCCTTGATCACCCCCTGTCACCAGTGTCGCTAAGCGATCATTTTTCTGATCGCTGTATTAGTGTCGCTGGTGACGCTAGTTAGGAACGTAAATATTTAGGTTCGCCGTCAGCGTTTTATAGCGACAGGGACCCCCATATACTACCTAATAAATGTTTTAACCCCTTGATTGCCCCCTAGTTAACCCTTTCACCACTGATCACCGTATAACCGTTACGGGTGACGCTGGTTAGTTCGTTTATTTTTTATAGTGTCAGGGCACCCGCCGTTTATTACCGAATAAAGGTTTAGCCCCCTGATCGCCCGGCGGTGATATGCGTCGCCCCAGGCAGCGTCAGATTAGCGCCAGTACCGCGAACACCCACGCACGCAGCATATGCCTCCCTTAGTGGTATAGTATCTGATCGGATCAATATCTGATCCGATCAGATCTATACTAGCGTCCCCAGCAGTTTAGGGTTCCCGAAAACGCAGTGTTAGCGGGATCAGCCCAGATACCCGCTAGCACCTGCGTTTTGCCCCTCCGCCCAGCCCAGCCCAGCCCAGCCCACCCAAGTGCAGTATCGATCGATCACTGTCACTTACAAAACACTAAACGCATAACTGCAGCGTTCGCAGAGTCAGGCCTGATCCCTGCGATCGCTAACAGTTTTTTTGGTAGCGTTTTGGTGAACTGGCAAGCACCAGCCCCAGGCAGCGTCAGGTTAGCGCCAGTACCGCTAACACCCACGCACGCACCGTATACCTCCCTTAGTGGTATAGTATCTGATCGGATCAATATCTGATCCGATCAAATCTATACTAGCGTCCCCAGCAGTTTAGGGTTCCCAAAAACGCAGTGTTAGCGGGATCAGCCCAGATACCCGCTAGCACCTGCGTTTTGCCCCTCCGCCCGGCCCAGCCCAGCCCACCCAAGTGCAGTATCGATCGATCACTGTCACTTACAAGGCACTAAACGCATAACTGCAGCGTTCGCAGAGTCAGGCCTGATCCCTGCGATCGCTAACAGTTTTTTTGGTAGCGTTTTGGTGAACTGGCAAGCACCAGCCCCAGGCAGCGTCAGATTAGCGCCAGTACCGCTAACACCCACGCACGCAGCATACGCCTCCCTTAGTGGTATAGTATCTGATCGGATCAATATCTGATCTGATCAGATCTATACTAGCGTCCCCAGCAGTTTAGGGTTCCCAAAAACGCAGTGTTAGCGGGATCAGCCCAGATACCTGCTAGCACCTGCGTTTTGCCCCTCCGCCCGGCCCGACCCAGCCCACCCAAGTGCAGTATCGATCGATCACTGTCACTTACAAAACACTAAACGCATAACTGCAGCGTTCGCAGAGTCAGGCCAGATCCCTGTGATCGCTAACAGTTTTTTTTGTAGCGTTTTGGTGAACTGGCAAGCGCCAGCGGCCTAGTACACCCCGGTCGTAGTCAAACCAGCACTGCAGTAACACTTGGTGACGTGGCGAGTCCCATAAGAGCAGTTGAAGCTGGTGAGGTGGCAAGCACAAGTAGTGTCCCGCTGCCACCAAAAAGACAAACACAGGCCCGTCGTGCCCATAATGCCCTTCCTGCTGCATTCGCCAATCCTAATTGGGAACCCACCGCTTCTGCAGCGCCCGTACTTCCCCCATTCACATCCCCAACCAAATGCAGTCGGCTGCATGAGAGGCATTTTTATGTCCTCCCGAGTACCCCTACCCAACGAACCCCCCCAAAAAAGATGTCGTGTCTGCAGAAAGCGCGGATATAGGCGTGACACCCGCTATTATTGTCCCTCCTGTCCTGATAATCCTGGTCTTTGCATTGGTGAATGTTTTGAACGCTACCATGCACTAGTTGAGTATTAGCGTAGGGTACAGCATTGCACAGACTAGGCACACTTTCACAGGGTCTCCCGAGATGCCATCGCATTTTGAGAGACCCGAACCTGGAACCGGTTACAGTTATAAAAGTTAGTTACAAAAAAAAGTGTAAAAAAAAAAAAAAACACAAACAAAAATATAAAATAAAAATAGTTGTCGTTTTATTGTTCTCTCTCTCTCTCTATTCTCTCTCTATTGTTCTGCTCTTTTTTACTGTATTCTATTCTGCAATGTTTTATTGTTGTTATGTTTTATCACGTTTGCTTTTCAGGTATGTAATTATTTATACTTTACCGTTTACTGTGCTTTATTGTTAACCATTTTTTTGTCTTCAGGTATGCCATTCACGACTTTGAGTGGTTATACCAGAATGATGCCTGCAGGTTTAGGTATCATCTTGGTATCATTCTTTTCAGCCAGCGGTCGGCTTTCATGTAAAAGCAATCCTAGTGGCTAATTAGCCTCTAGACTGCTTTTACAAGCAGTGGGAGGGAATGCCCCCCCCCCCCAACATCTTCCGTGTTTTTCTCTGGCTCTCCTGTCTCAACAGGGAACCTGAAAATGCAGCCGGTGATTCAGCCAGCTGACCATAGAGCTGATCAGAGACCAGAGTGGCTCCAAACATCTCTATGACCTAAGAAACCGGAAGCTACGAGCATTTTATGACGTAGATTTCGCCGGATGTAAACAGCGCCATTGGGAAATTGGGAAAGCATTTTATCACACCGATCTTGGTGTGATCAGATGCTTTGAGGGCAGAGGAGAAATCTAGGGTCTAATAGACCCCAATTTTTGCAAAAAAGAGTACCTGTCACTACCTATTGCTATCATAGGGGATATTTACATTCCCTGAGATAACAATAAAAATGATTTAAAAAAAAAAAAAATGAAAGGAACAGTTTAAAAATAAGATAAAAAAATAATAATAATAAAGAGAAAAAAAAAAAAAAAAAAAAAAGCACCCCTGTCCCCCCTGCTCTCGCGCTAAGGTGAACGCAAGCGTTGGTCTGGCGTCAAATGTAAACAGCAATTGCACCATGCATGTGAGGTATCGCCGCGAAGGTCAGATCGAGGGCAGTAAGTTTAGCAGTAGACCTCCTCTGTAAATCTAAAGTGGTAACCTGTAAAGGCTTTTAAAGGCTTTTAAAAATGTATTTAGTTTGTCGCCACTGCACGTTTGTGCGCAATTTTAAAGCATGTCATGTTTGGTATCCATGTACTCGGCCTAAGATCATCTTTTTTATCTCATCAAACATTTGGGCAATATAGTGTGTTTTAGTGCATTAAAATGTAAAAAAGTGTGTTTTTTCCCCAAAAAATGCGTTTGAAAAATCGCTGCGCAAATACTGTGTGAAAAAAAAAAATGAAACACCCACCATTTTAATCTGTAGGGCATTTGCTTTAAAAAAAATATATAATGTTTGGGGGTTCAAAGTAATTTTCTTGCAAAAAAAAATTATTTTTTTATGTAAACAATAAGTGTCAGAAAGGGCTATGTCTTCAAGTGCTTAGAAGAGTGGGTGATGTGTGACATAAGCTTCTAGATGTTGTGCATAAAATGCCAGGACAGTTCAAAACCCCCCCAAATGACCCCATTTTGGAAAGTAGACACCCCAAGCTATTTGCTGAGAGTCATGTTGAGTCCATGGAATAATTTATATTGTGACACAAGTTGCGGGAAAGAGACAATTTTTTATTTTTTTTATTTTTTTTTGCGCAAAGTTGTCACTAAATGATATATTGCTCAAACATGCCATGGGAATATGTGAAATTACACCCCAAAATACATTCTGTTGCTTCTCCTGAGTACGGGGATACCACATGTGTGGGACTTTTTGGGAGCCTAGCCGCGTACGGGACCCCGAAAACCAAGCACCGCCTTCAGGCTTTCTAAGGCCGTAAATTTTTGATTTCACTCTTCACTGCCTATCACAGTTTCGGAGGCCATGGAATGCCCAGGTGGCACAAAACCCCCCCAAATGACCCCATTTTGGAAAGTAGACACCCCAAGCTATTTGATGAGAGGTATAGTGAGTATTTTGCAGACCTCACTTTTTGTCACAAAGTTTTGAAAATTGAAAAAAGAAAAAAAAACATTTTTTTTCTCGTCTTTCTTTATTTTCAAAAACAAATGAGAGCTGCAAAATACTCACCATGCCTCTCAGCAAATAGCTTGGGGTGTCTACTTTCCAAAATGGGGTCATTTGGGGGGGGTTTGTGCCACCTGGGCATTCCATGGCCTCCGAAACTGTGATAGGCAGTGAGGAGTAAAATCAAAAATGTACGCCCTTAGAAATCCTGAAGGCGGTGCTTGGTTTTCGGGGTCCCGTACGCGGCTAGGCTCCTAAAAAGTCCCACACATGTGGTATCCCCGTACTCAGGAGAAGCAGCTAAATGTATTTTGGGGTGCAATTCCACATATGCCCATGGCCTGTGTGAGCAATATATCATTTAGTGACAACTTTGTGCAAAAAAAAAAAAAAAAAAAATTGTCACTTTCCCGCAACTTGTGTCAAAATATAAAACATTCCATGGACTCAACATGCCTCAAAGCAAATAGCTTGGGGTGTCTACTTTCCAAAATGGGGTCATTTGGGGGGGTTTTATGTCATCTGGGCATTTTATGGCCTTCAAAACTGTGATAGGTAGTGAGGAGTAAAATCAAAAATGTACGCCCTTAGAAATCCTGAAGGCGTTGCTTGGTTTTCGGGGCCCCGTACGCGGCTAGGCTCCCAAAAAGTCCCACACATGTGGTATCCCCGTACTCAGGAGAAGCAGCTAAATGTATTTTGGGGTGCAATTCCACATATGCCCATGGCCTGTGTGAGCAATATATCATTTAGTGACAACTTTTTGTAATTTTTTTTTTTTTTTTTGTCATTATTCAATCACTTGGGACAAAAAAAATGAATATTCAATGGGCTCAACATGCCTCTCAGCAAATTCCTTGGGGTGTCTACTTTCCAAAATGGGGTCATTTGTGGGGGTTTTGTACTGCCCTGCCATTTTAGCACCTCAAGAAACGACATAGGCAGTCATAAATTAAAGGCTGTGTAAATTCCAGAAAATGTACCCTAGTTTGTAGACGCTATAACTTTTGCGCAAACCAATAAATATACACTTATTGACATTTTTTTTACCAAAGACATGTGGCCGAATACATTTTGGCCTAAATGTATGACTAAAATTGAGTTTATTGGATTTTTTTTAGAACAAAAAGTAGAAAATATCATTTTTTTTCAAAATTTTCGGTCTTTTTCCGTGTATAGCGCAAAAAATAAAAACGGCAGAGGTGATCAAATACCATCAAAAGAAAGCTCTATTTGTGGGAAGAAAAGGACGCAAATTTCGTTTGGGTACAGCATTGCATGACCGCGCAATTAGCAGTTAAAGCGACGCAGTGCCGAATTGTAAAAAGTGCTCTGGTCAGGAAGGGGGTAAAACCTTCCGGGGCTGAAGTGGTTAAGCATGCATGGATGCACAAAGATGCATGTTTATTTGTGTTTGCAGAAATGTAAAAGAATTTACATGTTTGCATGGAGATACATGTTCATGGTTGCATACAATGCATAATCGCATAGAGATGCATGGTTATTAATGCTTGCATAAAGATGCAGGTTCGGACATGTTTATATAAATGGACATTGATTATTCATGATCACATAAAGATGCATGGTCGAATAAAGATGCATGGTTGCATAAAGATGCGCGTTTAGACATGTTTGCATAAATATACATGATTTTACATAAAGATGCATGGTCGCATAGAAATGCTTGATCCCATAAAGATGTTTGATTGCATAAAGATACATGATTATACATGTTTGCTTGAATATAGATGCTTATACACAGGGTTGTTTGCGGAGGGCAAATTATTATTATTATTATTATTATTATTATTATTCAGGATTTATATAGCGCCAACAGTTTACGCAGCGCTTTACAATATAAAAAGGGAGACAATACAGTTATAATACAATACAATAGGTTTAAGAGGGCCCTGCTCAGAAGAGCTTACAATCTAATAAATCCACTTTGCACTGCGGGTGCACTTGGGGGTGCAGTCGCTCTGAATCTAGGATCTGCAATAAGGGGTAGATCTGTAATAAGGGGTAGCTCTGCTGGTTTTGTCATCCATTCATGTGCAGGCTAAAATACTGTTTTTTTATTTTCCTTGCATATCCCCCTCGGATCTCCGGCGACTTTACTTCCGAGTGCGCTTGCGGTACACTTGTGGTGCGGGGTGGGTTTGCCCTTTGTAAATAACCCTCATGGTTGCATAAGAATTCTTGATCACTTTGAGCTGCTTAACCACGTAAAGCTGCTTGATAACATAAAGCTGCTTGATGACATAAGATGCTTGATCGTATAAAATTGCTTGTTAGCTTAAAAATGCTGGTTTCGCATAAAGATGCTGGATCATATAAAAATACACGATCGCACATAAAAATACATGGCTGCATAAACATGCATGTTTATACATAGATTCATGTTGCATAAACAAGTTTCATAAACGCATTCTTGCTTATTGCGAGATTGCCTGTTTCCATGGGCACATGTTGCATGAATGCATGTATACAATGCACACTTTCATATTTTGCCCAAATGCATATTTGCATGAATGCATGCTTCCATAGGAGCATATTGCTTAACCACTTGCTGCCCGGCCACCGTCATATGACGGCGGGATGGTGCAGCTGTTATCCTGGGTCGCCGTCATAAGACGGCACTGCCTTCCAGGATCCTTAGGGGGCGCGCCCGCCCGCCGCGTCACTCGGGTCCCGGTGTGCTTGCCCAACGGCCGGGATGTCTGCCAGGCACCTGCGATTGCCCGGTAACTGAGCAGGACCGTGGATCTGTGTGTGTAAACACACAGATCCACATCCTGTCAGATGGGAGGAGACCGATGGTGTGTTTCTTGTACAGAGGAACAGCGATTGGTCTCCTCCCCTTGTGAATCCCCTTCCCCCACAGTTAGAATCACTCCTTAGGAACACCTTTAACCCTACAGCGCCCCCTCCTGGTTAACCCCTTCATTGCCAGTCACATTTATACAGTAATCAATGCATTTTTATCGCAGTCATGATAAAAATTGCAGATCGCCGCCATTACTAGTAAAAAAAAAATAATAATAAAAATGCTATAAATCTATCCCCTTATTTTGTAGACGCTATAACTTTTGCGCAAACCAATAAATATACGCTTATTGTGATATTTTTTACCAAAAATATATAGAAGAATATGTATCGGCCTAACCTGAGGAAAAAATTTGTTTAAAAAAAAAAAAATTGGGATATTTATTATAGCAAAAAGTAAAAAATATTGTGTTTTTTTTCAAACTTGTCACTCTTCTTTTGTTTATAGCGCAAGAAATAAAAACCGCAGGAGTGATCAAATACCACCAAAAGAAAGCTCTATTAGTGAGGAAAAAAATGATAAAAATTTCATTTAGGTACAGTGTTGTATGACCGCGCAATTGTTATTCAAAATGTGACAGCGCTGAAAGCTGAAAATTGGCCTGGGCAGGAAGGGGGTGAAAATGCCCTGTATGGAAGTGGTTAAACACATGCTGGCATGTTTTTATTTGTACTGCATACACATGTTTATTACATTAGGCTGTATACATATGTACTTGTTTTCTCCAGGACTATTTACCTAGTACTTATTTACATAGGACTGCATGCATATGGGCCTATTTGCTGGGGTGCTTGTTTGCCTGAGGGTACATCCATATGAGCTTATTGACCCTGTACTGCATACATGAATGCATGAATGACAAGAACATTTGTATACCTGCATGTTTGCATGCCTAGGTACTTGAATACCTAAGGACTTGTGTAGAGGTAAACCAACATTGGTTTAGGCCTGCATCCCTGGAGGACTGTTTATTGGGATACCTGTTATACCAGTTATACAGATCCAAAAAAGAGAGGCAGCTGGGGGAAGCAGGAGCACCGCTCTCAGGTTCAGTGATCTGGCAGGTATCCGCATCCCCTGATGAACAGTGGTTTTGGGTGCATCTGAACCACTGTGGTGTTTGGCATTGCAGGGTGTCCTGGCGCATTCAATTTTCGTCAGACTGCGGCCACATCACCTTGTTCATGCCTGATCTCGGTTGATTGAAGCCTAAACAGGATCAAGCCTGGTTAGTATACAGATGGGAGACTGCCCGGGGATACCGGATGCTGTAAGCTATTCCCCACCGGGGTGAGGGAAGCATCTGCTGTTTTTTTTTAGAGTATCTCAGGCCAATAAGACTTAGGGCAGTCTCTTAGGTGGTTTGTTCCATCTTTTTCCAGCAGAAACCTGGTAGGTTAAGGGTACCTCTTGGGTGGGGGTCTGTCACAGAGTCGTCAGTCTTTGCCTAACATATGCTCTTGGAGCAGAAGTTATGGGCTCATTATTGTGAGACAATTAAATGATGGTAGTTCTAAAGTCAAGTAGGAACATGAGGCCTATCTTAAGATCTCAACTCGCTTAACATCCTTCTGTTTTCAGATAGGTTAGACAGTTCAGTGATGTCCTCTCTGCAGGAGGTAGGTTTAATGTGGCGGTTTGTTTCCAGGCTCATCAAGGATTTCTGTAATTGCAGTGGAAAGCTTCTAGCCCCAGTGCTGGGCTTGCTGAAGACACCTCAATACTCTTTACCTCAATCTTTGCTCAAGAAGCAGTCAATTCTAGGGGTTCCTTCATTATATTTCTACAGAAGGAAGCTGTGTTTGGGTCAAAGCACATTCTCTACATACAGCCCTACTCCATGTCTTGGTAGAGGTTCATTTCCTGTTGGGAACTTGAAGATCCAGGCATTTCTTTGCCGGAAGGCTCTGTTTCCGGCGTGTTGCAGAGCAAAGATTGGTGCTTGATAATCTTCCTTTTCAGGAATCTGGAAGATAACCACTGATGACAGTCTCTCTAAAGTTGACTTAAGGCTGGCTACAGTTTAGTAGACTTGATCTCCACAGGAGAAAATACTGTCCAATAGCTAGTAATTTTTTGGCCAGTATGCCTTGCTCTGGATTATAGAACAAACCTGTTGTAGGTTGAATCTGGAAATGCCTTGGCAGGCATATATATTATCAACCACCAGGGCAGCACCAGAGGTCATGCGACTCAGGGAGCTGTACCACATTCTGTCTGGGACAGTACAAGTGCTGTCTTCATCGCCAATACAATTTCCAGGTATAGGATAGTGGCAAGGGGAACTGTGCAGGGGAATCTAATAGATTTCAAGTTCTACAACAGCTGAGACAGGTGTGTCCAAGACAAGAGTTCCACTACCAATGGTGGTACTTACACTGGTAATACCTTAAGGTCTGGTTCTCCCTTATTTGACACTTTTTTCCCTGTTTAGGATTCTGACACATCTGTTGCGAAGAATCCTTAAGGTGGAAACACTGATATTAGTCTTGGCTGAATTAGCCCAGGGGGGCTTGGTACGCAGACATAGCAGGTCTTGCAGGGGTTACTCCTTTGTACACTCCCAGTCCAGCAGGACCTGATGTCCTTGAGTCCTGTATCTCAGCACTGTTGAGCCCCTGGAAGCCAGCTTCAGGGAACTTCAGTTACAGGACTTGAAAATATTTTTTTGCTTGGTGTGAAACCAGGAAGTGGCACCTGCAGAAATATGTGGTTGGGAGGTTTTTCTCTTTCTTTCTCCAATCGGTAGAAGGAAGGAGTTTGGCCTTAAGTACCGTTAAGGTACAGGGTTCGTCCCTATCCATTTTTTTTCCAGGGGTCGTTGTTTCTCACTCCTTTTTTTTTCATACCTCATACAGTATGTAACTTGGACAGTCCCGCCTGTCAGGCCATTCTTGTGTCCTTGAGACTTTAATTGGTCTTGACTGTCCTTGCAGAGGCCACTTTTTGAACCAATCAGGGGATTCTGTTGGTCCTTTTATCTCAGAAGGTGGCTTCTTTGGTTTCACGAAGTGGAGTGTCAGTATTGGTGGCTCTTTCATGCAAGGAGCCATTCTTGGTCTCTCATCACAAGGTGATATTGCGTCCTCATCCATTTTTCTTGCTTAAAGTGGTTTCTAGTTTTTCACTTGAATCAGGACAGTGTCTTGCCTTTTATATTTAATCTAAATCCACAATCAGGTAGTAGTAGTGGTAGTTCAGACGTTCAGGGTCTACTTGAGTTGTCATCACAGATCAGGAATCCTGGTTGTGCTGCCACAAGAGCCCAGGAAGGGCAGGCGGCATCCAGGTTGAATATTTAGCAGTGGATCTGCCAGTTTATCAATGATGCCTATGGTTTAAATGGCAAAAAAAACACTTTTTTTTGGGGGGGATCTCTACCAGGTGTGGGAGTATCTTGGGTCATCCATCATCGGATGTCGGTGGCCCAGGGGTACAAGACCACTATTTGGTCTTTGGTTTATACATCTACAGGGTTTTTACCAGGTCGATGTCAATCACGTAGAAAATACCGCCTTTGGCCTCAGCGGATTACAAATAACGGAGTAGGTCCTCCTTTGGTGGCAGTTTCTATAATAGTGTCTCCCTCCCCTCAGGGACATTGCTTTAGGACATCCCAGGTAGTCATTATTATGGTGCTCTGTGTCCCGTGATGTACAATAAAGAAAAATGGATTTTTAATACAGCTTACCTGTAAAATCCTTTTCTTGGAGTACATCACGGGACACAGAGGTCCCTCCCCTCTTTACTGGGAATCTTCATTGCTTGCTACAAAAAACTGAGGTACTTCCTGTATGGGAGGGGCTATATGGAGGAAACTTTCTTTCTATTGGTTTCCAGTGTCCAAGCACCTAAAGGTAGCATATAACCCAGATAGTCATTATTATGGTGCTCTGTGTCCCGTGATGTACTCCAAGAAAAGGATTTTACAGGTAAGCTGTATTAAAAATCAATTTTTCCGAATAAGAAAAGTCCCACACAATATTACCAGGGCTCCCTATGTAGTTTAGGCAGTTCTCGGGCTCCATGCGACTATCTTTTCCCTCATAAACCATAAAACTATATGTATAGCCTGTTGCCCTGTCAAGAGCTTATACATCTTGACCCCATATCTGGCACGCTTGCTGGGAAGATACTGTTTGAATGACAACCGGCCAGAAAACGAAATCAGGGACTGATCAAAGCAGACAATTTGATCAGGAGTAAACTAGGCTGCGAACTGTTGGTTAGGGGCCGAATTTTGTGGAGCCGATCATATCCAGGGTCCCTCCGGGGACGTCAGAGTTAATTGTCATTAAAATGCATGAACCGCAAGATCTGCTCGAATCGGAGGCAGAGAACACGGGCATATGGTGAATTGGGTCAGTGGACCAATATGACCGCAACTCACTTTTTTTAGTTATGCCCATGAGGAGGTATGGGCCCAGGAAGGTCTTAAATTTGGAAATCGATATAGGTTTCCAATCTCTGGCAAGGGTCAACTGGGTATTATTGGCGATGAGTTGACCAGCATACAAATTGCTTTGGTCCACAAGAGATCTATAGCCATTTGCCGCCCGCTGGCTGTCATATGATGGCCAGGCAACGCGGCTCTCGTTCTGGGAGGGCACCATATGACGCCCTCGCCTTCCCAGCCCACCAGGGGGCACGCTCCCGCTGTGTCACTGGGGACCCGATGTGCATGCCCGGTGGCCATGTAGTTGCCGGGCACCCGCGATTGCCTGGTAACACAGCAGGACCGTGGATCTGTGGATGTAAACACACAGATCCACGTCCTGTCAGGGGAGAGGAGACCGATGGTGTGTTCTCAGTACAGAGGAACACTGATCGGTCTCCTACCCTTGTGAGTACCCTCCCCCCACAGTTAGAATCACTCCCTAGGAAACATAATTAACCCCTCAATCACCCCCTAGTGTTAACCCCTTCCCTGCCAGTCACATTTACACAGTAATCAGTGCAATTTTATAGCACGGATCGCTGTATAAATGTGAATGGTCCCAAATATGTGTCAAAAGTGTCCGATATGTCCATCGTAATATCGTAGTCACGATAAAAATCGCAGATCACCACCATTACTAGTAAAAAAAAAAAATAATAAAAATGCTATCAATCTATCCCCTATTTTGTAGATGCTATAACTTTTGCGCAAACCAATCAATATACGCTTATTGTGATTTTTTTTTTTTTACCAAAAATATGTAGAAGAATACATATCAGCCTAAACTGAGGAAAAAATTTGTTTTTAAAAAAAAAATGGATATTTATTATAGTAAAAAGTAAAAAATATTGTGTTTTTTTTCAAACTTGTCACTCTTCTTTTGTTTATAGCACAAAAAATAAAAACCGCAGAGGTGATCAAATACCACCAAAAGAAAGCTCTATTTGTAGGGAAAAAATGATGATAACAATTTCATCTGGGTACAGTGTTGCATGACCGTGCCATTGTCATTCAAAGTGTGACAGCGCTGAAAGCTGAAAAATGGCTTGGGCAGGAGGGGGTGAAAGTGCACTGTATTGAGGTGGATAGAGATCTTCTGTGAAAAACCAGCAAATAAAAATCAAGTGACATATAATCAACTGTTTCCACCTAAATTCCGGGTTGGCCAGTGAATGGGGGAAGTACGAATGCTGCAGAAGTGGTGGGCTGCCAATTAGGATTTGCAAATGCAGCAGGAAGGCCACTATGGGCTCGACGGGCCTGTGTTTTTCTTCTTGGTGGCTGCGGGACACTACTTGTGCTAGCCACCGCACCAGCTTGAACTGCACTTATGTGGCTTGCCACGTGATACTGCAGTGCTGGATGTATGACTAGGATGTACTAGGCCGCTGGTGCTTGCCAGTTCACCAGAAGGATGAGCGGCACTAGTACTGGCTCTCTGCTCCATACGAGAGCCCTGCGGTTCTTGCACCTCAACAACAGAAGAAGAATGGGGTCAGGGACGCCTGACCTTTAGCAGGGACCACTACTTTGTCATCAGAGCCATCTGTAAGGGTGCCGCTGCTGTCTACTGGTTCGTATTCTGAACCTGAATCTGACATATGGGTGACTTCCTCTTCACTTTTATCTGTCATGCTCAGAAACATGTAGGCTTCTTCACTAGTGTACCTCCAATTGGACATTTTGGACTCTAAATTTACTGGTACAACTAGTACGACTCCCAGGCAAAAAGAGCACCTGATTGTCAGAGGCTGCTTCAATCGCTACCAAAAAAAATGTTAGCGTTCATAGGGTCTCTGCAAATGCTGCAATTATGTGTGTTGTGTTTCGTAAGTGATAGTAATCGATTGATACTGCACTTGGGTGTGCTGGTCTGGGCTGCATGGTGGGGCTTAACGCAGGTGCTAGCAGTTATCTGGGCGGATCCCGCTAACGCTGCATTTTTGGGAACCCTAAACTACCGGGGACGCTAATATAGTTCTGATCAGATCAAAGATATTGATCCGTTCAGACACTATACTACTAAGGGATGTTTATGGTGCGTGCGAGGGTGTTAGCGCTACTGACACTAATCTGACTCTGCATGGGACTGACGCTAACCCTAACTGGTGATAAAACCGGGTGATCAGGGGGTCAAAAATATAAAGAAAAAACTAAGTGCGCTACCTACAGTGGTAAATTAATAAATAGTAAATATTAAATGAAAATAAATTAAGTTATAAATGAATAAATATTGAATGAATTGAACAGTCCATCAAAGGGTTAAATAATGTCCTAATAAGAGGTGTTTTTAGGGACAAATTATTTTCTTGAAATAGTGCTGTCTTCATCATAAATCTTCTCAGGTCAAGCAAAGGTAAAGAAAAACTGCTTACCAGATATGTTGGATCCCTACTACAGAGATCTTTCAGGCTCAGGATAGTTGACTCTGCAACCAGAGAACAGCTGATTCGTATCCAAACAAAGTTTACTCCATGTCTGGCAGTTCCCAGTGCTGCAGCAGCAGCCAGGAATGTTCTTAGTATCCACTGCTCCGACAATGCCGCTTGTGATATACAGTATTAAGGAAAGGAAGAGCGACGCTTCATAGTGCAGTAGGTTAAGCCTCCTCTCCCAGTCGATGCCTCTTACGGAGAAACGCAGCGTCGGACGGAGCCTGAGGACCTGACGTCACTACATACCAACTGATCGGCTTCAGCCACGGCTGTGTATTTTTTCGTTTGCAATTGTGTTTGCTTTGTGCTTTTGATGTCAGTCGTCCGTCATGTGGTATAAAGGATTTTAACCTACTGCACTATGAAGCGTCTCTCTTCCTCTCCTTAATACTATATATCACGAGCGGCATTGTCAGAGCAGTGGATACTAAGAACATTCCTGGCTCCCGCTGCAGCGCTGGGAACTGCCAGACGTGGAGTAAACTTTGTTTGGATACGAATCAGCTGTTCTCTGTTTGCAGAGTCAACTATCCTGAGCCTGAAAGATCTCTGTAGTAGGGATCCAACATATCTGGTAAGCAGCTTATCTTTACCTTTGCTTGACCTGTGGAGATTTATGGTGAAGACGGCACTATTTCAAGAGAAGAACTTGTCCCTAAAAACACCTCTTATTAGGACATTATTTAACCTTTTGATAGACTGTTCAATTAATTCAATATTTAATCATTTATAACTCAATTATTTTCATTTATTATTTACTATTTATTGATTTACCACTGTAGGTAGCGCACTTAGTTTTTTTCTTTATATCTTTCAAACCTCATATTCAAGGTTTCTATGTTGCAGCACCTTTTTGTCACTTTAATGTAGCTATTTTTTCAAGTAACATTTTACATGGCTGATTGATTTATTCAAAGGGTAGCGCAGATTGTCCCTCTTACATGATCAGGGGGTCAAACCTTTATTGGGTAATGTATGGTGAGTACCCTGGTGCTATAAAAAAAACTAACCAGCGTCACCCGTAAAATTAATATGATGATCACTGGTGACAGGGGGTGAAAGGGTTAACTAGGGGGCTATCAGGGGGTTAAAACCTCTATTAGGTAATATATGGGGGTACCCTGACGCTATAAAAACCTGACGGTGAAACAAACCAACTGACGCCACCCGTGACACTAATACGGTAATCAGAAAAAAGATCTACTAGTGACACTGGTGACAGGGGGTGAAAGGGTTAACTGGGGGGGGGGGGCTAGTACTAACTGCCCTGATTAGAGTCACAAGTGACACCAATGCAGTGATCAATGAAAGATCTGAAAACTGCACTTGGTGACACTGTGACAGGGAGTGAAAGTGTGCCTACGTGTACTGGTGTTAGTGTAGTGTTGGTGAAACTCAGGTGTCCTCTCTGGAACCAAAAAGAATTCCAGAAGAGGAGAAAACATCACTTCCCCTGCCTGTGTTTTACACTTACAGGCAGGGGAAACATTTCATTCACCAGAACCGATCAGCAGGTCCAGGCCAGAAATCATTGGCCTGGACCTGAAGATTGATCGGTTCTAGGAACGAATCCGATCATCATGCAGGCGCGCCCCCTTCCGGCGGAAGCGAGCGCTGTACAGGGTTTCCCCCAGCGGTGCTATTCTTCCGCAGTAGATAGGTGTGAGCCGGTCAGGAACCGGTTAAAAAAGCACCATCTTTGGTGTCAATGGCAGTAAATAAACCCCATATTGGTGTCAGTGGGATATAATAAACCTCATATTATTGGTGTCAGCAAGAGGTAAGCAAGTCCCATAATAGAAGGAAACTGAGCATCATGCCTGGAGTCAGTGTCCCATATTGTTGGTGTCAGTCAAATAAACTAAGCCTCATATCCTTACTAAAAATTGTGAAGGTGGGTAAGGATTGTTGTGCATGAATAGAAAGTTTTGGAAACTCCAGTAAGCTGAAGAACAATGATCGCTTTATTAGTATATGACGTGAAACCTATCCAATGCATTTCAACTTAATGTCATACACCAACACAGTGATCATTGTTTGTCAACTGGCTGGCATTTCCAAGACTTTCTATTCATGGACAGTGCTCTTAACCCACTTTTTCAGCTTGTTTTATCATCAAAAATATCTGGCTTATTTTCCTCCCACTGATGCCAATAATGATGCTCTTCAGCCATCTTCACATGCTGGAAGGTACCCATTTCATGAGACAAGTTAAAACAGACTTACGCACTACTGACAAGCTCTAGCACTACCTCACATGTACACTACAAAGCTCATATCGTCGAGTGTCCGTAAGGGAAAAAAAGCCAAATTTTTTGTATCAGTGGGACAAAATGGTCCCGTATTAGTAGTGCTAGTGGAAGGAAAAAAAGTCCCAAAATGTTGGTGTGACTGAGCAAGAATAAGTATTTATTGCTTAAATTATTAACCCCCACATGCTGCTGCCTTTTTGCTGAAGCCAGAACTATACTTTCTGGTACAATCCATTTTTTATTGAAAAGTGAAATGAAATACAATATAAGTCACCCACGCAGGGGCCACATACAGACATACATAAATAAAAATTGCTTGTACCTGCAAACTGCATTTGCTGAATAGGTGGGGCATGTGCATGACAGTTTAATGAATAGTATTCCAAAGATTGAACAACTCGGTCACATGGTGCAGGCCATCGGCCTGAACAACTGGCTGAGCCTAAAGACCCAGGTATAAGAACATGTGAAGAAAGTACTGAGAAGATGCCAGAAGAGAAAGAAGAGGGGTAGGGATGAGCCGAACACCCCCCCGGTTCGGTTCACACCAGAACCTGCGAATGGACCGAAAATTTGCGCAAACTTTAGAACCCCATTGAAGTCTATGGGACTTGAACGTTTGAAATCAAAAGTGCTAATTTTAAAGGCTAATTTGCATGGTATTGTCCTAAAAAAGGGTTTGGGGACCCGGGTCCTGCCCCAGGGGACATGTATCAATGCAAAAAGTTTTAAAAACGGCAATTTTTTCGGAAGCAGTGATTTTAATATGCTTAAAGTGAAGAAAAAAAGTGAAATATTCCTTTAAATATCGTACCTGGGGGGGTGTCTATAGTATGCCTGTAAAGTGGCGCGTGTTTCCTGTGCTTAGAACAGTCCCTGCACAAAATGACATTTTTAAAGGAATAAAAGTCTTTTAAAACTGCTTGTGGCTTTAATGTAATGTCGGGTCCCGGCAATATGGATGAAAATCCATTACCAGGCCTTTTGGGTTTTGTATGGATATTAAGGAGAACCCCGCACCCAAATTAAAAAAAGAAAAGGCCTGGGGCCCCCAGGCCCTATATACTCTGAAAAGCAGTATACAGGCGGTGCAAACAAGACAGGGACTGAAGGTTTGTTGTTAAGTAGAATCTGTTTGTAATTTTGAACTGGTACAATTTTACCCACTTGCTTACTGGGCACTTAAACCCCCCTCCTATCCAGACCAATTTTCAGCTTTCAGCACTGATGCATTTTAAATGACAATTGCGCGGTCATACTTCACTGTACCCAAATGAAATTTTTATCATTTTTTCCCCACAAATAGAGCTTTCTTTTGATGGTATTTGATCACCTCTGCGGTTTTTATTTTTTGTTAAAAAAAATGTAAAAAAGACTGAATTAAAAAAAATCTATAATTTTTTTATATTTTGTTATAAAAAATTAACAGGTAATTTTTCTTCTTCATTGATGTACGCTGATGAGGCGGCACTGATAGGTGGCAGTGATGGGCACTGATGGGTAGCAGTGATGGGCACTGATGGGTGGCAATAATGGGCAGTGATAGATACACTGATAGGCAGCACTGCTAGGTGGCACTGATTGGCACTACTGGTTGGCACTGTTAGGTGGCACTTGTGGGCACTGTTAGGTGGCACTCGTGGGCACTGTTAGGTGGCAAAGATGAGGCAGATGTGCCTCTTCCACTTCGGGACCTTTGTCCCTCTCATCTGAGCCGGTGATTGGCTTTTTTTTCTACTCACGCTATCAGCATGAGTAGAAAAAAAAAACGATTACCGATCTTTTGTTTACATCATGTGATCAGCTGTCATTGGCTGACAGCTGATCACATGGTAAGGGGCCGGGATCGGCCCCTTACTCGGATCGGTGATCAGCTGAGTCTCAGTGACTCGGTGATCACAGCGCGCTCGGCGCGCGCAGAGGGGAGGCCGTCATATGACGGCCTCCTGGGTATTCAGGTCCGCACTGTGGCCATCATTTGGCCATAGCGCGGATGTCAAGTGGTTAAAGTGTAGCTCCAGTCAAAAAATCTATTTTAAGCTTTTTGGAAAACATAGGAAAGGGTTATCACCCCTGTGACATATGTTTTGCTGTCTGTGCCCCTATTCAGAAGATTTCACCTCACTTTCTGTCCCAATGACAAATGTTTTTTGACAATTTGGGGTTTTTAGTGAAACAAGGATTGTTGATAAAGCATCAGTGGAGAGGAGACACGTTTTTCCCATATTAACTCTAATGCCCCGTACACACGGTCGGACATTGATCGGACATTCCGACAACAAAATCCTAGAATTTTTTCCGACGGATGTTGGCTCAAACTTGTCTTGCATACACATGGTCACACAAAGTTGTCGGAAAATCCGATAATTCTGAATGCGGTGACGTAAAACACGTACGTCGGGACTATAAACGGGGCAGTAGCCAATAGCTTTCATCTCTTTATTCTGATCATGCATGGCACTTTGTGTGTCGGATTTGTGTCCACACGATCGGAAATTCCAACAACGGATTTTGTTGTTGGAAAACTTTATAGCCTGCTCTCAAACATTGTGTGTCAGAAAATCCGATGGAAAATGTGTGATGGAGCCCACACACGGTCAGAATTTCCGACAACGAGGTCCTATCACATATTTTCCGACCGTGTGTGCGGGGCATTACAGGAGAGAATTTTCGTTCCTAGGGGTAGATTTCATCTCACTTCCTGTTGTCTCTGATTTGCAAGTAGGAGTCGTTTGTAAGTTGGATGTTTGAAATTAGGGGCCTGACCTATATACTCTGCAGAAATTGGGGCCTTAGGTGTTGGTGTTGCCACAACACTGTAAGCCCTCACAGTTACTCTTGGTGGGTGCAGGAACGAGCCTTGCTGTGAAATATTAGATCAAGAATTGTAATTACATGCACCTGAACAGGGGCAGAAAAATTGGGCCTTTGGTGGTGGTGCTGGTGCCACAACACTGTAATGCCCCGTACACGTGGTCGGATTTTCCGACGGAAAATGTGTGATAGGACCTTGTTGTCGGAAATTCCGACCATGTGTGGGCTCCATCACACATTTTCCATCGTAATTTCCGACACGCAAAGTTTGAGAGCAGGCTATAAAATTTTCCGGCAACAAAATCCGTTATCGGAAATTACGATCGTGTGTACACAAATCCGAAGCACAAAGTGCCACGCATGCTCAATATAAATTAAGAGACGAAAGCTATTGGCTACTGCCCCGTTTATAGTCCCGATGTACGTGTTTTACGTCACCGCGTTTAGAATGATCGGATTTTCCGACAACTTTGTGTGACCGTGTGTATGCATGACAAGTTTGAGCCAACATCTGTTGGAAAAAATCCTAGGATTTTGTTGTCGGAATGTCCGAACAAAGTCCGAC
The DNA here is from genome assembly GCA_037952925.1 of Lithobates clamitans. Taxonomy (NCBI): domain Eukaryota; kingdom Metazoa; phylum Chordata; class Amphibia; order Anura; family Ranidae; genus Lithobates; species Lithobates clamitans. The sequence continues at coordinate 7,290,855 of JBBGZY010000221.1, read as the reverse complement.
CGTGTGTACGGGGCATAAGTCCTCATAGTTACTCTTGGTGGGCGCAGAAACGGGTCCTGCTGTGAAATATTAGATTAAGAATTGTAATTACATGTCCCTGTTGAACAGGGGCAGAAAAATTGGGCCTTAGGCACTGGTGCTACAACACTGCAAACCCTCTCAGATACTGAAAATAATGAAAAATAAAAAATAGGAGTGGCGGGACTTTATATAAACACACGGGAGCAAGGATAAAAATAAAATTGATAGTTTTTAATGGATTCAAATTGTCATAGAGTTACTGTATTCAAATAATTCAATGCATGATGCTATATAAAACTATTCGTACAACTACTACAATTCATTGGAGCCAGAGAAAATATACATACATACATATTCCAACAAGGAATCAATACATGATATATAGTATAAAACATTTAAAGCGTAATTGCATGATTGAATGGAAAAAGTAGACATATATATAAACAAAAAGGGTTTTTTTTTTTAGGGAGGAAAAAATCAATTAGTAAGGAACGGCCTGACCAGATGCATCATTGTATACACTAGGTTGATGTTGGCTCTACGCGTTTCAAGGTTTTTGACCTATCATCAGGAGCAAGGAACCATAGTGATAATCTACGAAATAAAAAATACAAAATAAAATAAAATAAAAAGATAGATAAATAAAGGAAAAATGTTTTTTGAAAGGAAAAAAGAGAAAAGGGAGAAAAAAAGGGGAAAAAGAAAAACTCAAAACAGGCAGGAGGGGTCCTCCCTGATGGACCCGAACCGCCCGTACACTTACATGTATGGTCCACATAGTGGGAGCTGAGGGGACATGCCGCGGCGGGCAAACACAAAAATGAACGACGCCCCGCAGGAATATCAGTGTAAAAAAGTTGTGGAACAATGGAACCAAATCTAAAAGAAAAAAAGAGGAAAAAGGGAAGTGTTGCTGTGGAGTGGATAAAAACAAAGGTGACAAAACAAAAATGGGTATAAAATAGGGAAAGAAAGATGTTGAAACAAGGGAGGGGATTAACAGAGGATAGAGAAAATTAGTGTGAATGGAAAAAAGGGGAGTGAAAATGTAAAAAGAGGTGAAGAAAAAGGGGGAGACTGGAAAGAAAGGAGAGAGAAGGAAAAATGTAGCAGGGTAATAGGAGAAAAACAGGGGGGGAAACAAGGGGGGGGAGAGAAATGGGGGGAGAAAAGAAGAGAGAGGATGGCAAGTGAGAGAGGGATACTCTCTCTCTCAGATACTCTTTTTGGAGCGCAGGAATGAGCCCTCCTGCAAAATATTGCATCAAAAATTGTAATTACACGCCCCTGTCAAACAGGGGCTGAAAAATTGGGCCTTAGGCACTGGTGCTGGTGCCACAACACTGCAACCCCCCACAAATACTCTAGTTGAGCGCAGCAATGAACCCTCCTTGCAAAATATTGCATCAAAAATTGTAATTACACGCCCCTGTTAAAAAGTGGCTGAAAAATTGGGCCTTAGCCACTGGTGGCAGTGCCCAACACCAAAAATATTCTTGCAAGCTATCAGCATGATCATTGAGGAGGAAGAGGATAGTCACTCAGCATAACAGGATAGTCACTCAGCATCAGCATAGGCAGTCTTGAAGGGATCCGACATTTCAAAAAAAATTATTCGGTTACATCAGCATCAGGTGCCTGGTAGCTGGTGGTGATCCAAGACTGATTCATTTTTATGAAGGTCAGTCGATCGACTGAGTCGGTGGACAGGTGCACCCTGTGATCGGTTACAAAGCCTCCAGGAGCACTGAATTGCATTCCGAAAGAATGCTGGATGCAGGACAGGCCAGTAGCTCAATTGCATACTGTGCAAGCTCTGGCCTGTGGATCCATCCTCAAGACCCAGTAACCCAGAGGATTTTCGGTGGGAAAGGTGTCCAAGTCAGATCTTGCCCCTAGGTATTCCTGCACCATGTAAAACAGATGCTGGCGATGGTTGCTGGAACCGATCATACCTTGGGGCTGCGGACTAAAAAATTGTCTAAACGCATCGGTCAGACGGCCACCTACTCTACCACTTCTTCTTTGACTGACCGAAGCCTCAGCAACACGTTGTCTAGGAACTGGAGTTTGTAACCTCCCAATCTCTGGGAACGCGTTGCACAGACCTTTCTGCAAGGCCTCCCGAAGATGTTTCATCCTCTGCTCCATCTGCGACGGCAAGGTCCTTGTAACGTGGATCAAGGGGTGTTGCCAGCCAGTAACGATCCATCTCCTTGATACCACGAATACAAGGATCCTTCCGCAGGCTTTGCAGGATCAGGGAGGCCATGCAGAGTAGGTTTGCTGAGGCATTCGGTCCGGAGTCCTCTGGGTCACTAAGGACGACATAATCCGCAGCCACCCCCTCCCAGCCACTTACAAGTCCATGGTTTTCTTGGGACTGTAAATGATCCCTTGAAGACTGCTGCTGATGCTGAGTACCAGGTTCCACCTCCATGCTGACACAATCCTCCTCCTCATCCTCTTCCTGTGTGATCGGCGGGCACGCAGGAACACTGTCTGGATAAAAGGGGCCTTGAGAGGTAAGGAAGTCCTCCTCTTCCTGCCTCTGTACTGCATCAAGTGCCCTGTCCATTATTCTACGCAGCGCGTGATCCAACAGGTGGATTAAGGGGACAGTGTCACTGATGCATGCACTGTCACTGCTCACCATCCTCGTGGCCTCCTCAAATAGTGACAGGACAGTGCATGCATCCCTGATCATGGCCCACTGGCGTAGGGAAAAAAAACAAGCTCCCCTGACCCTGTCCTGGTGCCATAGTCGCACAGGTACTCATTGATGGCCCTCTGCTGCGTGTGCAGCATGGCCAACGTTGAGTTCCACTTGGTGGGCATGTCACAGATTAGGCGGTTCTTGGGCAGGTTAAATTCCTTTTGGAGGTCAGCCAGCCAAGCACTGTCATTATATGACCAGCGGAAATGCACACAGACTTTCCTGGCCTGCCTCAGGACATCCTGTAAGCCCGGGTACCTGCCCAAGAACCGCTGCATCACCAAGTTAAGGATGTGAGCCAAACAGGGCACATGAGTCAGTTGTCCTTGTCGGAGAGCAGAGAGGAGGTTGGTGCCATTGTCGCAAACCACCATTCCTGGCTGAAGCTGGCATGTCGTCAACCACTTCTGAGCCTGCCCCTGCAGGGCTGATAGAATCTTTGCCCCAGTGTGGCTCCTGTCCCCCAAGCACACCAGCTCAAACACCACATGGCATCTTTTGGCCTGCGTACTTGCGTAGCCCCTTGAACGCCTACGGAGCACCGCTGGTTCCGAGGACAAAGTACAGGAAGAGGCCATGGAGGAAGAAGAAGAGGAGGGGGTGGAGGAGAGAGGTGTGTCAGAATCACCAGTAGTAGCATTTTGGAGGCGTGCTGGCGGAACAACACTACTGCACCTTGTCCTGCATCCTTCCCAGCTGCCGGAAGAGTCACCCAATGCGCCGTGAAAGATAGGTAACATCCCTGTCCATGCCTGCTGGACCATGAGTCAGTGGTAATATGCACCTTACCGCTGACTGCCCTGTCCAGCGAGGCCAAAACATTGCCTTCCACATGCCAGTAGAGAGCCGGAATTGCCTTCCATTAGAAAAAGTGGCGTTTGGGAACCTGCCACTGAGGAACCGCACATTCCACAAACTCACGGAAGGGGGCAGAGTCTACCAACTGAAAAGGCAGCAGTTGAAGTGCTAGCAATTTAGCCAAGCTAGCATTCAACCGCTGGGCATGTGGATGGCTGGGAGCAAACTTCTTTCGGCGGTGCAGCAGCTGGGGCAGGTAAATTTGCCTGGTACAATCTGACGTCTGTGTACCAAAAGCAGATTGCCCACAAGTACTTGGCTGTGACACACCTAATTCTACACCTTCATTCCTCTCAGTGCAGGTCTCAGAGAGGACTGAAGGTCTAGTGGGGTTGGAGTTCCCAGCTGATGAGAAGCAAAGAGAGGTCCTCTTTGTCCTTTGGTGTGGGTCTTTTAGGTATGCTTGCCAACGAACTGCATGGCAGGTCAACATATGTCTGGTCAAGCATGTGGTGCCTAAGTGGGTGATGTTTTGGCCACGTGAGGTACGCTTGAGACATATGTTGCAAATAGCAGTGGTGGGATCTGATGCACTCATCTTAAAAAAGGCCCACACCAAAGAACTTTTGGAATAACGCACAGAGATAGCAGAGCCCTGCACATGCGGAGCTCTGCGGTGTGATGCAGTCGGCGTGCTGCCCTTAAGCTGGCCCCTGCCTCGTTGGTGATGTGTCTCCTCATCCTCCTCCTCCCTCCTATCAGGCACCCATGTGGAGTCAGTGACCTCATCATCCCCTCCCTCCTCATCACTAGAGCAAAGCTGGCAGTATGCTGCAGCTGGGGGAACATGACTGCCAGATTGCTGTCCTTCTTGGGCACCCCCTCTCTCTGGGCTCACGTTACTGCCTTCCTCTAGCTGGGTACCATCATAGAAGCCTTCAAAACACTGGGCATCCTCCTGGAGCATGTACCCAACACTGTGGTCAAACAGTTCGGGGGACTCCTCAGGAGGACATGGTGGGGCTAGGGAAGGAGTGACTGATGCTATTGAGCCGAGGTAAGAGGCCGCGTTGGCAGCTGCTTTGCCAGACAACATACCCTGAGCCTGAGTGAGGGAGGATGAGGAGGATGAGAACGGCTTGGTCATCCACTCTACCAAGTCTTCCGCATGTTGCGGCTCAATGCGGCCAGCTGCCGAAAAAAAAGGCCAAGCGTGTCCCACGGCCACGTGCTGATGAGGATGCACCGTGTCCACGATCAGCACTGTTGCCTCTAGACACAGAGCCTGCTTGCCCTCTTTTATTGGCTTGTGACTGCCTGCCTCTCCTTGTTGGCCTTCCAGACATACTAATGGCCTGCACTGTAGTGAGATGTAGCTGCATGAAACTAGGATGTATATATATATACTGATTATACAGCAGCTAGCAGAATGCCTGCCTGTGCTATTAATAGTATGAAGAAGCACACAAGCACTTGTCTTCAGGTAGCTATAGGTGCAACTGTGCAGGGTACACAGTACACTAACTGTAAATACTTCAAGAGCCTGCCTGTGCTATTAAATGGATCAGAAGAAGCACACAAGCACTTGTCTTCAGGTAGCTATAGGTACAACTGTGCAGGGTACACAGTACACTAACTGTAAATACTTCAATACATAGATGAAAATAAATCACATTAAAAAAACACCCTAAAAAGGTCATACAAACTTATCATACAAACTTTGCAGTCACATGTTTACATATATTTATCATGGGCATGCTTGATCTGGAATGCGTTTTGCAGGCTTGTGCTTCCTCAAAGACCATACAAGCAAGCATTAAATGTGACTAAAAATAGAAAAGATCATTTTAGATACTTCTACAGAACTATTTACAAGAAGGTATATGATAACTAAATCAAAATATAAATGAAAAAATAATCTACAAGATTCAAACATACTGTTCTCATGCATAGCAAACCATAATTCGGGAAGGGATGGGAGAAAAGTGAAAAAGAAAACTTAAGATGGCAAAAAAAAGGAAGGGGAGAAGGGAGAAAGAAGAGAGGGGGAGGAAGGGGGAGAGGGGGAAGGAAGAGAAAAACAGGGATACAATGTAAAGTAGTGAGAGTACAGCTTGTATAACAGTGTAAATTTTCTGTCCCCTCAAAATAACACACACAGCCATTAATGTTTAAACCACTGGCAACAAAAGTGAGTACACCCCTAAGTGAAAATGTCCAAATTGGGCCCATTTTCTCTCTCTTTTTTGTCATGTGACTAGTTAGTGTTACAAGGTCTCAGGTGTGAATGGGGAGCAGGTATGTTACATTTGGTGTTATCGCTCTCTATCTCTCATACTGGTCACTGGAAGTTCAACATTGCACGTCATGGCAAAGAACTCTCTGAGTATCTGGAAAAAAGAAATGTTGCTTTACATAAAGATGGCCTAGGCTATAAGAAGATTGTCAAGACCCTGAAGCTGAGCTGCAGCACGTTGGCCAAGACCACACAGCGATTTAACAGGACAGGTTCCACTCAGAACAGGCCTCGCCATGGTCGACCAAAGAAGTTGAGTGCACGTGCTCAGCATCCTATCCAGAGGCTGTCTTTGGGAAATTGACGTAAGAGTGCTGCCAGCATTGCTGCAGACGTTGAAGGGGTGGCGTGTCAGCCTGTCAGTGCTCAGACCATACGCCGCATCAAATTGGTCTGCATGTCTTTCATCCCAGAAGGAAGCCTCTTCTAAAGATGATGCACAAGAAAGCCCGCAAACAGTTTGCTGAAGACAAGCAGACTAAGAACATGGATTACTGGAACATGTCCATTGGTCTGATGAGACCGAGATAATAGGGTTTTTAAAACATCTTACCTGTTAAAATCCTTTTCTTTGAAGTACATCAGGGGACACAGAGCCATAGTAGTTACTATGTGGGTTATAGGCCACCTTTAGGTGATGGACACTGGCACGCCCTAAGACAAAAAAAGTGCACTCCCTATATAATACTCCCACTACTGGGAGTACCTCAGTTTTGTAGGAAAGCAATACACGTGTATACCAAGAAGGGAGGGACCTCTGTGTCCCCAGATGTACTTCAAAGAAAAGGATTTTACTGGTAAGCTGTTTTAGAAATCCTATTTTCTTTTCATACATCAGGGGGCACAGAGCCATAGTAGTTACTATGTAGGATGTCCCATAGCAATGCCAACTGAAGGGAGGGAGACACAACAAAAGTAGGGCACCAAGAGACTAGAGGACTTATACTGCAGCCTGCAGTACACTGCGCCCAAAGGCCTTTATCCTCATGACCTTTTACATCTACTTGATAGAATCTGGTAAATGTATGGATTGAAGACCAAGTTGTGGCCTTGCAGATCTGAGCCATGGAGGCTTCGTGATGCACTGCCCAAGAAGCACAAACAGCCCTGGTGGAATGCGCTTTAATATGAAAAGGAGGAGTTTTCCTCTTTAAACCTTAAGCATGAACAATCACTTGACGAATTAATGGTAGATTTTGACGCCACCTGTCCTCTATTGGAACCATCTGGCAACACAAACAAAACATCTGTTTTACGAATCTGAGCTGTGGCTTTTAAATAGACCTTGACCTCTCTCACCACATCAAGAGAATGTAGTGACTTTTCTTCCACAGAACGAGGTTCTGGAAAAAATGAAGGCAGAACAATATCCTAGTTTAAATGAAAACCTGACAGGATGAGGCCGCAATACAACCTTATCCTTATGAATAATCAAATATGGCTCTTTACAGGAAAGACCAGCCAACTCTGATACTCTCCTTGCAGAAGATATGGCAACCAAGAAAACTATTTCCCTCGTCAAGAGGATCAAGGAAATATCTTGAAATCAGTTCAAAAGGCTGTTTTTGTAAAGCCGACAGGACTAAATTTAAGTCCCAAGTATTCAGGGTTGACTTAACTGGGGGATTAATCTGCATTACCCCCTGGATAAGGTTACGAACCAGAGAGTGTGAAGCAAGTGGTCGTTGAAAAAAAAAACACAGATAAGGCCAACACCTGGTCCTTGATAGTGCTCAAGGCCAGCTTCATTACTGATCCCATCTGTAGGAACTCAAGGATCCTACCTATGATATATTTCCTGGGGTGCCAACCCCTGGATTCACACCAGGAGACATATGCCTTCCAGACTCTATAATATATGATTCTGGAGGCCGGCTTCCTAGCATTAACCAAGGTAGAAACTACTGAAGCTGACAGCCCACGGTCCTTTAGAATGTGTTTCTCAATAGCCAAACCAATAAATTTAGTGATTGTAAGGTAGGATGGAACACCAAACCTTGCGAGAGAAGGTCTGAACACAGGGGCAGGGTCCAAGGGTCCCCTACCGCCATCCTTATGATCTCGGCAAACCAAGATCTCCTGGGCCACGATGGGGCCACCAGAATCACCTCCTTTGCCTCTTGCTTGATCCTGCATAGGAGACGTGGAAGCAGCAGAACAGGAGGGAAGGCATAGATCAGTGAAAACTGATCCCATGGAAAGACCAAGGCATCTGTTCCCTATGCCATCGGATCCCTTGTCCTCGACACAAAGTTGTCGATCTTGTTGTTGAACCTGGACGCAAACAGATCTATGTCCGGAACTCCCCATTTTTGGCATATTGACAGAAAGATGTCGGGTTGAAGGGACCATTCTCCCGGGAACAATTGTTGGCGACTCGAGTAGTCCACCTGCCAATTCCCCATCCCTGGAATTAAAGCTGCTGATAGGCAAGGGATGTTGTTTTCTGCCCAAGACAGAATATGATTCACCTCTCTGGGCTGCAGGACTTCTCATGCCCCTTGGTGATTGATATAAGCCACAGCTGTGGCATTGTCGGATTGGATCCTGACAGAATAATTCCGTAGTCTGAGCGTCCAGGCCTTTAGGGCCAGGCGTACTGCCCGAATCTCTAGAATATTGATGGGCAAGGTCAACTCCGATTTGGACCACTTCCCTTGGACAGACGCTTCTTCCAGGACTGCTCCCAAGCCCAAAAGGCTGGCATCTGTTACTACTTTCCAGGTAACCGGTAGAAAGGATTTTTCTTTTTGAAGATTTTTGGATATTAACCATCAATTGAGGCCTGACGCACTTTGGCGGATAAACGCATCGGGAAGTCCAGAGTTTGGACCTTCTTGTTCCAAGTTGACAGGATACTGTTTTGCAGCAGTCTTGAATGACACTGTGCATAAGGAACGGCCTTGAAAGAAGCCACCATTTTTCCCAATAAACTCATGCAAAGATGAATAGAAGGATTCTTCTTTGTTTTGACCAACCAATCAGTTCCTTTAAGGAACCAATTCTTTCCTGGGGCAAAAATACCCTTTTGTGAACTGTATCTATGATCAGCCCTAAGTACTGCAATCTCCTGGATAGTTTTAAGGAGGATTTTTCTAGGTTGAAGATCCAACCTAAAGTATTCCAGGTAGCTGACTGCGGTGTCCAGACTTTGGTTTAAACGGGCTACCGATTGATCTATCAAGAGTAGATCATCTAAGTAGGCTAGTATCATTATATTTTAACCCCTTAAACTGGCTAAAGGAGGAGCCAGGATCTTTATAAACACTTAAGGTGCAGTAGCTAGCCCGAAAATGTAGAGCTACAAACTGGAAATGAAGATTTTCTACCTCGAAGCGTAGAAATTTCTGGTGAGTGGGGAAGAGTTTAGATCTTTGAGATCCAGAATGTCCATTTGGATTTAACCAAACCCCAACCTCTGCTCTTACATGGGGACCTCCATGACCAATTTTGCCAAAAAAAAAAAAAAAATGGTCCAATGCTTGAGAGAAAGACTTCTTTTTCTCTGGATCCTTAGGAACGTTTTGATCTGAGAAAAAACGAGGAGAAGGGAACTCTTGGAACTCCAGCTTGTACCTTGGAGCTATTGAGGCAGTGCCCTATTCGTCTTCATGTCAGATCCTGGAGGACTGCAGAAGAATTCCCCCTATTGAGCGAGCGGGGCGCCCCCTTATAAAGGAGGCTTTAGTATCTTGTAGGTTTCCTTTTGTCCCTGGGGTTAATTCTGAGGATTACCTTTTGAACCTGATGGCGGAAGTCATCGTGACTGCCTGGAGGCTGATGCCCCTGGCACAAAAGAAGGAGCTTTAAAAATGAAAATATATTTACTCCTTTACTTAAATGGCAAAAGGGGGTACTTTTCCCACTAGAATTTGTTTGGATGAATTATCCAAACCTTCTCAAATAGCTGTTTCACCGCAAAAGGAAGACTAGCCAGGAGCTTCTGCATGGTGAAGGGGACTTTATCCTCCACTGACGTGCATTCCCGCACTCATGCGTTTAGCCGTTTGTGTTAGCAACAATGTGCACAGAACCGTGTATAGCACCTGGTATTCCCAGGCGGTCTCCCATACAGGTACTAACCAGGCCTGACCCTGCTTAGCCTCTGAGATCAGACAAGATGAGGGGCTTTCAGGGTGATGTGGCCGTAGGCATCTCAGCAGTTGTGCGTTTGGCTAGTTTATAAGCAAGCACCTGCATGAGGACCTTGTGGAGGTTCTACAATAGAAACTCACAAGGCAATTATTACAAACATAAAGCTGCCAGATCCTGGGCCTGCTGAGCAGGATACCTGAACATTTGTTAAACTGGCCTCACAATGATTAAGCAATTATTTAGTGAATTTTCTCCACCATAGGATAAAGTGTAAAAAAATTTTTAGGAGGAAAAATAATGTTTATCTGGGAGATCCTCTCAGATACAAAAAAGCTTTTCCAACAATAAATGGACAGGAAAAGGCATGCACAGTTTGAGGAGAATTTATCGAACCCAAACACTCAGTTAAGGGAACATACATGTGGAGCAGGCCAAATAGCAAGAAATTGCACCATCAATCTTAAGATTGAAACCAGCTGACTCTCCCACATTTGACACCTCAGAAGAGGAGTCATCAGCCTCACCACGGTCCCCTGAAGGGATTTGTCTTCTCCCGCCCCTAGTTCCTCAGTTTGAGGGTCCTGGGCAATGGAAAAGAACCTGTGAGATTAAAGTCGCTAAACTTTTTTTTTTTTTTTTTTAAACCCATCATGGCTGAGGGAAAAAAGATCTTTTTGTAAAATACACGGGCTGCAGTGTTGAAAATAGTTGCAAACATTTCATGGTCCCGATGCTCATTCTGACCAGCCACTCCCTCTCAGGGGAGGATGCTATTTGTAGAGATGAGTAGGCTTTCCAGAGCTTGAGGGGGACCCTTTTAGCTCTATTTTGGGGGTGTTTTAACCCACCTTCTGACCTTAGCCCGATGCACAAAGCAGAGGTACTATCAGAAGAAACCTCATCCACCGCTTGAGCAATAGTCCAGCCACTGCCGCTGCTATCAATGCTCAGCCTCATACGAATAGTAAATGTGTTAAACAGGAAATGCCTGTGTAACCAACCTCTTTCATGCTCCCTTTGCTCTCATGTCTCTGCGACAATTTTGCAGCCAGCACAAATGGAGTTTTTTTTTTTTTAAAAACACTCCCGTGTTGGAGGACGCCAACGCTGCGCTAAGCCTTGCCCCCACCTCGCATCACGCCCCCCTCCTTTGTCTTTTCAAAAAGAGTTTTTCTGCGCTAGCACGGGCCTCCTATCCAACTGTTGGGATCAGCTTGTGAGTGAGGGAGGGATGGCGTGGAGGAGACCTGGAAGCTGCCACGTGTAGGGGCGGTGAAAGAAAACGGTATTGACGATTGTTTTCAGTTCTCCCTTATACTCAGCCTCATAAAGAGGGGAAGAGTTCAGCCCAGGTGGGGGGTGTCTGGAGGAAGCAAAACCCCCCCAAACTTACCCGAGGTCTACCTGCTGGCTGGAGAAAAAGTCTGCTGCTTCTATGACACAGCCTGATCTCTGAGCAAAGCATGAGAAGGTATGTGCTCCATACAGCCCCCAGTGGTGGCACTTAGGCATAACAACATTTACTTTTTACAATTCATAAGAAAATTTTTTAAATTTCTTAGAAAAACTCCACTTACCTTTCCCAATGCAGGGTTTTCTGTGGTAAACCAACAGACCCAATCTTCACCCTTCATGGTGGGTTCCGTTAAACCTTCAGGATCCGGGGATCCTCGAGGAAACCCACAATCCTGGACCTGCAATTGCACCACCGGCAGTAAACTTTATGGCTTTAATACCAAAAGTACTGGATTCCGGGGTCCAGCTCTCAAAAGAGAAGCATTCACAGGCAAAAATCTTGTTTCTTCAGACACAAGGCCCGGGTACCATTCAATTCGGCCAGAAAGACACCTTGAATGGCTCCATCTGCATAGCTAGCCCCAGCAAGGATTGCTCCAGAGGAGCTCAGCATATCTTTACTCTGTGACCAACACCTAGACACTGGCAAAAAAAAAACTGAGGTACTCCCAGTAGTGGGAGGGGTTATATAGGAAGTGCACTTTTTTGTTTTAGGGCGTGTCCATCATCTGAAGGTGGCCTATAACCCACATAGTAACTACTATGGCTCTGTGTCCCCTGATGTATGCAAAGGAAAACTTATTTGGTTCAGATGGTGTCAAGCATGTGTGACAGCAACCAGGTGAGGAGTACAAAGACAAGCGTGTCTTGTCTACAGTCAAGGATGGTGGTGGGAATGTCATGGTCTGGGACTGCATGAGTGCTGCCACCACTGGGAAGCTACAGTTCATTGAGGGAACCATGAATGCCAACATGTACTGTGACATACTGAAGCAGAGCAGAGCATGATTCCCTCTCTTGGGAGACTGGGCCGCAGGGCAGTATTTCAACATGATAATGACCCCAAACACACCTCTAAGATGACCACTGCCTTGCTAAAGAAGTGGAGGGTAAAGGTGATGGACTGGCCAAGTATGTCTCCAGACCTAAACACTATTGAGCATCTGTGGGGCATCCTCAAACAGAAGGTGGAAGAGTGCAAGGTCTCCAACATCCGCCAGCTCGGTGAAGTCTTCATGGAGGAGTGGAAGAGTACTCCAGTGGCAACCTGTGAAGCTCTGGTGAACTCCATGCCCAAGAGGGTTAAGGCAGTGCTGGAAAATAATGGTGGCCACACAAAATGTTGACACTTTGGGCCCAATTTGGACATTTTCACTTAGGGGTGTACTCACTTTTGTTGCCAGCGGTTTAGACATTAATAGCTGTGTGTTGAGTTATTTTGAAGGGACAGCAATTTTACACTGTTATACAAGCTGTACACTCACTACTACATTGTAGCAAAGTGTCATTTCTTCAGTGTTGTCACATTAAAAGATATGATAAAATATTTACAAAAATGTGAAGGGTGTACTCACGTATGTATATGTGTGTGTATATATATATATATATATATATATATATATATATATATATATATATATATATATATATATATATATATATTATATTATATTAGTGTACCCCACTTTTATTTTATTTTTTTCTCAAATACATTTTTATTGAAGATTTTACAGTATAATGTATTGCTAAGGTAGCATATGAAGTGAATGGTACATCATATAACAAACAGTTACAAAGTAAGCATTACATATGACTTATATTGAAATATTCTTACTACAAAAATGTAATCAATTGTTGAATAAAACAATGTAAGCAATTGTTGAATAAAACAAGTTTATACTCCGAGTATATGCAATAGAGTCAATTGCAGTAATAAGGGTGAATAACCCAGTGTATTGATAGTAGAGATGGGGTAGGAAGTAAGGGGGGGGGGCACTATATTACGCATGGTATTGTCGGAGTTATGTTACATGTGTGTATGCAGTTTTCTAATTTTTTCTCTATTTTTTGTGTATACCAACTCTTCCAAGGTTGCCAGAGTCTTTGAGCTTTTGTCTGTGAGTTATTTCCCCTAGAGTGCATGGTCTCATATAGACTGTGTGAGTGGACCAAAGTGATTACATCCAGTAAGGATGGTGCGTTGGATTTTTTTCCAAGATTTGGTGATGAGCAGTCTAGTGGCAAGTAGTATATGTGTGAGAATCGTTTTAAAAGGTGTTGGTATGTTTTCCGGTATCATATTGAGGACCGCTAGTTGTGGTGTGAGAGAGATGTTGTAGTGACCTATTTCTTGGATAAGAAGTTCTACTTCTTTCCACAGTTTTTGCAGTACTGGACATGACCACATAGTGTGGATTAGAGTCCCTGTTTGGTTACAATTTCTCCAGCATAGAGAGGAGGTGTTGGACTGGAATTTAGCCAATCTGTGGGGTGTCAGATACCATCTAAGTGTTATTTTGTTTGTTAATTCCCATAAGGAGGTGCAGCAGGTGGCTCTATATATTGATCTGAGTGCCTGTTGCCATTGTTTTTCAGAGAATTGTGTTTTAATGTCCGTTTCCCAATCTATAAATGGTTTAGATTTATAGAATACTAGTTTTTCCTGAAGTGTATTGTAGATAATAGATATGCCTTTTGCGTCTGTCTCTTGTGAGAAATAGAAGTTCCATAATTTGGTAGGTAGTGAACCCTCTATTTGTTTGTGAGCATTGAGGCTCGTTTGAATGCGATAAGTAAGATAGTTTGATGTAGGCGCATTGTAAGTTATTTGGATTGTGGGGAAAGGTTGGTGTGTCATTTCATTTCTGAGTTCCTCAGTGGTTTGTGCTATCTGCGTTAACCAATTAGGTATGGTTAGATCTGGTGATAGAATTCGGAGAGTTTGTAGGGGTATTTGAAAGCGTGAAGTGGGGAGTGATGTCCATTTGGTGTTAAGTAATATTTTCAAAGCTTTGATTGTAGCTCGTATGGTCAGGGAGTATAAGTGTAGATGGGAGATTGTACTGGTAGTACTAAACAACCAATTTTTTAGGTTTGACCCTGGAGTGCCGGTGTTCTCAATGTTTCCCCATAGCGTGGTTGGTGAAGCATACATCCATTCTTTTAATTGTGATAGAATGGTGGCTAGATAGTAGTCTTTAATGTCGGTGAGTCCCATTCCCCCTGTCGTCTTGTGTTTGATGAGTTTAGAGTGACTACTTCTTGGTTTTTTACCTTGCCATATATAGTGCAGAATTATGGTTTGGAGGGATTTAAGATATGTGTTGCTGAGAGGTATGGGTAGGGCTCGGAACGTGTATAGTATTTTAGGGAGTACTAGCATTTTGAAGGCAGCTAATCTGTCTGACCAAGAGAGCTCATGCTTGGCTAGTTTGGTCGTTTTTGCGATTAACATTTGTTTGGTTTCAACATAGTTGTTGTGAAAAAGACCTTTTACCGATTTTGTGAGTGTGATGCCTAGGTATGATATACCTGTTTCTGCCCATGGATATGTATAGGTGTTGCGTAATACATTGCTAGATATTGCATCTAATCCTAGATCAAGAATATAAGATTTACTTTCGTTGACTTTGTAGTATGAAATATAGCTGAATCTGTGTAATACTTTTTGGATGGAAGCCAGGGAAGATACAGGGTTGGTAATCATCATAATCACGTCATCGGCAAATAGACTAATTTTGTGTTCAATTTTTCCAATTTTAAATCCTTCAATGTATTTATTCATTCTGATGTGTTCCGCCAGTGGTTCCATTAAAAGATTGAAAATAAGGGGTGATAAGGGACATCCCTGGCGGGTTCCATTGGTGATTGGAAAGGGTTTAGAAACCATCTCTTCTGTATAAACTTGGTCTGAGGGAGATGAGTATAGGGCCAGTATCGCTGAGAGAATATGACCTTGGAAACCAAATTTATGGAGTGTTGCTTTCAAGTAGGACCAGTGGACTCTATCGAACGCCTTCTCTGAATCCAAAGAGAGGAGCAGAGAAGGTGTTCGGTTACTCTCGGCATTGTGGATGATATTTATGAGTCTGCGTGTTGCATCATAAGTTTGTCTTCCTTTTGTAAACCCAGATTGGTCCGTATTTATTAACGTGGGCATAATGTCCCCCAACCTGGACGCTATTAGTTTTGCATATATCTTTGTATCTATGTTTAGAAGTGAGATCGGTCTGAAGTTTTGAGGTACCGTGGGTTCTTTCCCTGGCTTTGGAAGCGTAATTCTCAAAGCATTAAGCATTTCATTTGGGAGAGAAGAGGAGGAGGCAACGTCATTGCACATTAGTGTTAGGTATGGTGCTAGGGTAGTGCGAAACTGCTTGTAATATTCTCCTGTGAGGCCATCTGGGCCAGGTGATTTGTTGGGTGGTAGCTTAGAAGTAATATTTAGTATTTCAAGAGAAGTGAATGGTTTGTTTAGTTCTGTGATATGTTGCTGAGAAAGAGTAGGAAGATTAATTTCTTTTAGGAAAGAGTCAATATCTTCTCTAGATGGTTGGGGGGTATTGCTATTATCTTTTAGGTTATATAAGAATTGGTAGTAGTGGCTAAATGCATCTGCAATGGCTTGAGGGTCCATGAGTTTTTAATTTGTTGCTGGGTGAAAGAGATGTGGAATTTTAGCTTTAATATGATGACCTTAGAGTCTAAGTGCTAAGGCTTTCCCTGCTTTGTTACCTGTGGCGTAGTGATTGGCTTTATATCTTGTTTGGGTATTGTTATGGGAGTCTAACAGCATGTTTCTCAGTTCTTGTCTGAGAAGAGTCAGTTTTTCTTTTAATTTAGGATCAGGATTATTCTGGTTTTGTTCATCTAGCTTTTTAATTGTGGACGTAATATTGTCTAGACGTTGTGATCTCCTCCTCTTCTCTCTAGCAGTTATTTGGATGATAATTCCTCTAATGAATGCTTTGTGTGCATTCCAGTGGGTAACATTGTCGGATACTGATCCGGCATTTATATCAAAAAATTCCTCAAGATGTCTTCGGATGTAATCTGAGTGTTCAGGGGAGTTAATAATCACTGCATTGACTCTCCAAATCTTGTTACGGGTATGATGTGGACTATCTGCAACCTCAATTGATACTGGTGCGTGGTCCGACCAAGTGATTGTTCCTATGGAGGAGTTTGAAATTTTTGTTAGAGTTCATTTGTCCACAAGGAAATAGTCAATCCTGGTATATGAGTTGTGTCTATGAGAGAAAAAACTGTAGTCCCTTTCGGTGGTATGGTGGCATCTCCATACATCATAAAGATCATTGTTCCCTATGAAGGAGCCCATGGGTGACGTCAGTCTGGATTTACGGGATGACGTGTCAATTTCGTTGTGTGGCACTATATTGAAGTCACCACAGATGATGAGGCTTCCTTTACGGAAGTTGATAAGTTTCTTCATTAATTTAGTTAGGAATCCGAGCTGTCTCGTGTTGGGTGTATACACATTGACAATAGTATATCTGGTTTTGTCTAGGGTACAGAGGGTACAGTCTAGGACCAGGTAGCGGCCTTCTTTGTCGATGATGCTGTAGTGCAGCGTAACATTGAGGGAGTTTCTAAATGCGATCATAACTCCATTTCGTTTGATGGGGCCTGATGCTTGGTAAATGTGGGTAAATTGATTAGTGCATTTAGGTTCCGCTGATTTTTTTAAAGTGTGTTTCCTGTAGGCAGAGAACATCACAGTTGGATTCTCTGGCTGAGCGTCACATAGATGTTCTTTTAGCAGGATGGTTAAGGCCCCTGACGTTGAGGGTCAGGAATTTAGGCATTCTGCTTGGTTTGTGTTAATGTGTGATAAGAAATGGTGGTACTCACAATCAGGTGTTTCCGATACGATGTGTAGTATTATTCAGTATGTGGATACTCCAGTTTCGTCGTAGTCAGGTGCTCTCAGGGTGATAAGGTAAAATGAGGAAAAAAGGGGTTGAAAATGAAAGAAAAGTTAATAGAGTACAATATAAAACAAACAATCGATTGTAGATCGATAACTGTTGACAGCCAATCACAACTAGGCTGCAATAAGGATTTGTGGGGTGAAAGTTTGTGGTGCAATATGCAACGAGCAAGGCATCCGATCAGACTTATAGGGCGTACACATGGTCGGACTTTGTTTGGACATTCCGACAACAAAATCCATGGATTTTTTTCGACGGATGTTGGCTCAAACTTGTCTTGCATACACACGGTCACACAAAGTTGTCGGAAAATCCGATCATTCTGAACGCGGTGACGTAAAACACGTACGTCGGGACTATAAACGGGGCAGTGGCCAATAGCTTTCATCTCTTTATTTATTCTGAGCATGCGTGGCACTTTGTCCGTCGGATTTGTGTACACACGATCGGAATTTCCGACAACGGATTTTGTTGTCGGAAAATTTTATCTCCTGCTCTCCAACTTTGTGTGTCGGAAAATCCAATGGAAAATGTCCGATGGAGCCCACACACGGTCGGAATTTCCGACAACACGCTCTGATCGGACATTTTCCATCGGAAAATCCGACCGTGTGTACGGGGCATAAGTGTTACCTGGGTTTCAATGCTTTAACCACCATGTATGAACATGTTAAGATTTCCCAATTGTGGGATTGTCGGGTGCGTTTCGGGCAGTCCCCTTTTGAGTGGAAGTGAATGTTTCAGGTGACTCAGGGATAATTCCCCAAATATTGAGAAGTTTGATTCCTTCCTGAATCGTGGAGATGTTGTTTCTGACTCCATTTTTGGTAACCAAAATTTTCGCGGGGAATCCCCATTGATACGGGATTTTATGATTGTTGAGTGATTTTGTGATGCTATTCAGCTGTCTGAGTACCTGTCTGGTGTATTGTGAAAGGTCAGCAAACAGTTGCAGGTGACTGTATGGTGCCGGGAGTTTCCCTAGATGCCTGGATTTGAACAAGAGTTGATCTTTGGCATGGAAAGAACGGACCCTCATAAGGACATCCCTAGGTACATCGGCAGGTAGGTGCGGAGGTTTGGGAATATGATGAATGCGGTCAAAAATGGTTTCTGGTTTTTAACAGGAGAATCTGGATGCCGCACACCGGATAAAGTGAAAAATCTTCTTTATTATAAAGATAGGATCATCAAAAATACAGGACAATCAGGCAGATCGTACAGACACATCTGATGCGTTTCGCACTCTAATTTCAGCGCATACTCATGTGCCTGATTATCCTGTATTTTTGATGATCCTATCTTTATAATAAAGAAGATTTTTCAACTTTATCCAGTGTGCGGCATCCAGATTCTCCTGTTCAAAACCTTGCTCCAATTTGCATTTAGCCAGCACCTAAGACTCTTCACCTCCTGAAGATTTTACTATCACACACCTGGGATCAGGTCCACCTGAGCGGTGAATCACTCTCTTTGTTTTATCTGCATCGAATAATGGTTTCAACCGGTGCCAGATCTGGTAGAATGGTAGAAATACATTTTCTGGCATACACATTTAAATCTTGCGGCATAATATTTTCAGGTATGCCTCTAATTTTTACGTTATTTCGACGGGACCTGTCTTCGAGGTCCGCCATTTTGGCTTTCATCCATTGTTGCTCTTTGTTGTTGCTCCTTTTCCGGGTGCGCTTCCAGGTAAGTCCTACCCTGACTCTCCACGGGAACCCACTCGTTTCTATCCTACACTGTCTCCCTCTTCTGGGGTTCCTGGGCTTATTTGACTTCCCCGATACACTGATTTTCTTGATATAGGGAACCTGCTCCTAATGCTTCACTTGATGGGGAACCACCTTTTCCCTCGCCTTTTCCCTTACCTGTTTGCGAATGACATGAAAAATCTCTGCTACTGCCACGTCTATTTCAGGTTCTTCCTTCATGTGAGGTCTAGTGGGTGAGGCAGTGTCCATGCCCTCTACTGACCACTGCTCAGCCACACCTCGGACCGTACCAGCAGAAGTTTGCTTAGTCACCCCATCAGGCAGAGAGACCTCTGATGTTTTCAAAGTACAATGGAGGGGGAGTTGGGACTTTAAATGAAGCACCCAAAGGTGCATGCATCCCGATAATGAATGCAAGAGAAAAAGGGAGTTGGGACTTTATATGAAGCAATTGAATAGTGGAGGAAGATTAGTATAAAGTATTTTATTGGTATTGATCTCAAAACATTTAATCATAGTTCATTTCATATATATACATATAGAGCGTGCAGAAGCTAAGCAAAATACATAAAAGCAGTACATACATAACAACGCATGATCAGAATGGTAGATGTATAAAAAAGTAAAAAAGAGGGGGATGATACAGACACGTGCCACAGGCATCATGCCCACCGCTAGCATATGCATCCACAAAATGTCTGCGTATCTATAAATGAGTATAAAAACATTGTAGAGTAGACTGGTAATGGATGATTGAGTATTGGTCCGTATGGAATGTAGCTGCGGCATAAAGTAAAGCTCTACGCGTTTCGTGGGTTTTCCCACTCGTCAGGAGCGGATGCGGCAAGTTATGCTATGGAAAATATGTATAACAATTGTAAAACTATACTCTAAAAGGAAATATCTCAAAAAATATTGTTCGTAAGTATAGGTGATTGTCCAGCAAACTCACCAACCTGGACAGCAAATGCAACACGGGGTAGCTGGCACAGGGCCGGCCGAGAACACGGGCCTCCCACGGGAGCTGAGGCAGCATAGTACAGGGATGCAACATCAGAGGATGAAAAAGGGACATGCAAGAAATGGATGGGAACTCCATGTGGCAAAAAGTAGAGGTGTATTTCATAAGGCAGGAGTATCTAGGAACAAAATTTTAAAAATGTATATAATTAAAACATACTCTGAGTAATAATAGTAGGCAAATATATGTGAACCTAGAATAGCTCCAAAAAAGATAATAATGGAGTGGAAGTGGTGCCTAAAAGTATGGGGATATCTATAAAGAATTATATGGGTCTATAAAAGGGTGTGAAGAAAATTGGAATAGGATGAGTGACAAGTAGAAAAAATATTAAGCAAAAAAGTTGACTCAAAAAGTAAAAGTGAAAAAGTTCTAAAACAAAAAAGGGGAAAGCCTTACCCTAATGCTGCATGGAAGCACCACCAGAAGGTGGACATAAATAAAAAAAAAAAAAAAAAAAAATTTATGTACACTCCCCATTGCAGTGAGCTGATCGATTGACCAGTCTCCCTCTGGGGTCATTGCACACCAGTCATGTCCACCTTCTGGTGGTGCTTCCATGCAGCATTAGGGTAAGGCTTTCCCCTTTTTTGTTTTAGAACTTTTTCACTTTTACTTTTTGAGTCAACTTTTTTGCTTAATATTTTTTCTACTTGTCACTCATCCTATTCCAATTTTCTTCACACCCTTTTATAGACCCATGTAATTCTTTATAGATATCCCCATACTTTTAGGCATCACTTCCACTCCATTATTATCTTTTTTGGAGCTATTGTAGGTTCACATATATTTACCTACTATTATTACTCAGAGTATGTTTTAATTATGTACATTTTTAAAATTTTGTTCCTAGATACTCCTGCCTTATGAAATACACCTCTACTTTTTGCCACATGGAGTTCCCATCCATTTCTTGCACGTCCCTTTTTTATCCTCTGATGTTGCATCCCTGTACTATGCTGCCTCAGTTCCCGTGGGAGGCCCGTGTTCTCGGCCGGCCCTGTGCCAGCTACCCCGCGTTGCATTTGCTGTCTGGGTTGGTGAGTTTGCTGGACAATCACCTATACTTACGAACAATATTTTTTGAGATATTTCCTTTTAGAGTATAGTTTCTTACAATTTTTATACATATTTTCCATAGCATAACTTGCCGCATCCGCTCCTGATGAGTGGGAAAACCCACGAAACGCGTAGAGCTTTACTTGATGCCGCAGCTACATTCCATATGGACCAATACTCAATCATCCATTACCAGTCTACTCTACGATGTTTTTATACTCATTTATAGATACGCAGACATTTTGTGGATGCATATGCTAGCGGTGGGCATGATGCCTGTGGCACGTGTCTGTATCATCTCCCCCTTTTTTACTTTTTTATACATCTACCATTCTGATCATGCGTTATGTATGTACTGCTTTTATGTATTTTGCTTAGCTTCTGCACGCTCTATATGTATATATATGAAATGAACTATGATTCAATGTTTTGAGATCAATACCAATAAAATACTTTATACTAATCTTCCTCCACTATTCAATTGCTTCATATAAAGTCCCAACTCCCTTTTTTCTCTTGCATCTGATGTTTTCAAACGTTCTCCTGAGCGCCTTCCATCCAAACCGGAAACTGGAAGCACCCTCCCAGAAAACCTTGAGACCATTCGCCACACTGCTAATAAATATGGTACCAACCAGTTCCTCTTGTGATTAACATCATCAAGCATAGCTTGTACTACTTTGCTCCACCTACTGGTACTACACAGTGCACCTTGTCTGACCACGGTGGAGACACCCAAGTGTACAGCAAATGAGCTTTTTGGACTTCAAGCATTTTCAACAATACATTAGTCATCTTAATGTGATCCACATTTACATACAAGACCTTTCTAGGAACTTTTCCATTATCAAGGACGTGGAGGGGCTCATCCGCTGAAGCTGGAAAGGTAGAGACATTTACAGTGACCTCCACCTCACTGGAGGCAACTGTCTTCACAGCCTGGTGCTCAACCGGAGTGGTGTCAGATGTACGTCTCACATTTATCCCTTCTGCCACAGCATCAGTGAGCAGCTGCAGGTCATAAGTCACATTGCCATTTTTGCACTCACCATTTTCCAGCGGCTGGGCTGTGGATAACACAACTGCCATGCATGTGCCCTTAACCGGTCCTTCTGACTGGAGGGGACCAATCTCTGCCAGGGCCAATGCGCCCTTGGCCACTGGCAGCCCTGCAAGCACTCTGTTGGGCATAGCAGGCGTTATGTCCACATCTTTGTTACACATCATAGCTTTGTAATTCATGGTCACTTTGTTTAGTGTTGCAACTGCTTCCTTGCACCACATTTTCCAGTCTGTGGTTCTTCCCTGACAGGCATTCTGCAGCGCTGCATCACCTGTTCCAAGAGGCACCAAAGGAACCCGGAACTCATTACCAAATACTGTACATTTGTCATCTCCTATACGCATCACATTGTACAAGCACAGTTTTACTTATGTCACATTGGGATGATGCTTCGTCACACAAGGCAGGGTGCAATACACTATTTTGACCAGTTTGTTCTGGTGGCACTACCATCACATCCAGCTTTACACTACCAGCTTTAACAGGGTGAACAAATTGCTCACCAATCTGGTCACATACCAGGCAGGTGGTCTGCACCCACACACCCTCACTGTGTGGCGCAGCCCCCCCCCCCGGTCCCCCAGAGTAGTGCCAGAGCAGTCCTGGACAACCTCCAGTTTCAACACAGGGAGATCCATGGAGATTTCCATGGACAACCCTGAGGCTCTGCCTCTGGTGGTCACGGGAGACATCCTACTCCCATCCTTCTTAGTAAACACATTACCAACATTATTCTCAAATATGACATTTCCAGAAATACATTTCTCAACCTTTAGAGGATCATCATGATGCTTAGACATAGCTGTAGCTAATGTGGGTGGCCTCTTACCCACTTGAGAAGCTCCACAGCTGACCTGGGAAACCATCCACTCCAACACTGTGGGCTCCTGGGAGGTTTCCCTGGGCTACCCTGCAGCACCTGTCTCTGTCACTAGGGAACATGGTATACGGATTTCTTTGGTCACCCTAGTACAGCTCTTCCAGCACTCTGCTGGATTCCACCGGGTACATACAGAGTCCCCATGTCCTTTTTAGTCTTTTGTCCTGCTGCCAGTTGGGCTTTACCCTGTGCCTCCCCACTACTCCGGGTAGCACACTGCAGCAAGTCCACCTGTACTGCGGATCTCCCCGGTGGACACATTCCCACTTCATTGGGTTTTGTCCCATAAACAGTAACAGACTTACCAATTCCTGTAGCCAGTGTCATAGCCTTCATTTGAGTCTGTTGTCAATCATTTGTGGTTTCTTCACAGGCTGACTCCCCTGTGTGGTCATGGAGCAACACTGCAGCATTTCTGGACCCACTTAGACCCCCTGCAGGTAACACAGTATCCCTGTTGCTAGGAGTAACAGCAGACCAGCATGCCAAAGATGGTTGGCTACACCTCATGGAGGTTGCAGACTGTTGTGCCCTTCTTTCTGGGCTGAGCATTTCACATAAGCGGCCATAATACACATCTTTACATTCCTCATGCTCATTGGTACCCCCTGCAGGTCACACAGAACTCTTACCACTGTTGCCAGGGGTGACAACCGATATGCTGGCAGAAAACCCAGGGCTGGTATACTGATGCACACTCATGCTCTCCTGAGCCATTGCCTGACCGGTGCTTTGTTGTCCCAGTGATGCCTCTCCCATTGCTACAGGTGATGACCTCCATTTGCTGGAGTGTTGCTGGCGTTCCCATTCACACCGGAACATTTCTGCAAGCAGAATATCAGCTTTGTACTGGTCATAATCATCTCGGCTTGGACCCATCTGTTGGTAGGATACTCTGAACCGATTCAGCAGCAAGGGTTGCAGCAACTCTGGCCACGGGTCTCTAGGCCACGCTCTCCATGTTGCAACTCTGTCAAACTCCATTAGGAAACCTTCAGTCTCCTCTGTAGGCAGCATTGGCCGTATGAAGTTAGACGCTACTATGTCGACTTCCCACTCTGAGGCCAGGGACAAAGGATGCAGAACAACAGCCGGCACTTTCCTTTTGACTTGATTTAACTTAAACTTCTTGTGTTTTGACTGCCTCATCCTTGCAGTCACATGCACAGCAGCTTGTTACACAGTTCACAGCAATAGAAAAAAAAAAATCACACAGGTGCACTACCTGCACGCAATGCTCATTGCCTGGCTGCACTTCCACACACAGCCACTGACAGTTCTTACGACAAACTCACTGCTGGGATAGAGACCCAGATTTCCACCGTCTGTTTGTCTGCATTCTCCACCACTTGTGATATTGGGGGATGTCTAGCTCAGTGGTATATGTGTTTTCAGTGAGTTCACAGCCAACAGGAACTTCAGTTTAAGGGCGTGGTAGCCCATTTTTATTGAAAGTAACAAAAATGAAAGTTCATACATGCATGGTTTGCCCACAAAGGGTTCTTCTCCATAAAATTACAACACAAACAAAAATGCCAAGCCACCTGGCTCTCAAGGCTCACTTAGCCTTGGTCGCAGTACAAAGCTGCACAGGCCCACTCCTGGCCTCTAGGAAGGGGTTCTCCTGACACTCCAGGCTTTCACACTCCTCCAAGACTCACAGTCCCCTCTGGTCCCCAGGACTCTCTCTTCCAGTTGTCTCAGCTATGGTCTCCCCGACTCTCTCAGCTTTCCCAACTCTCTCAGTCCACTGACCTGGAACCTCTCCCATATGGAGTGCTGTCTCAAGGATATTGCCTGGGTTCCCATGAACTATGCTCAGATCTGCCTTATAATGGGTGTGTGCACCTGGACACACACACAACCTGCAGAACTTCTGGAAAACCCAGACACAAGACTGAAGACACCATCTCTCCCAAAGCTCTTTGAAGTCTTCAAGTTTCCAGCCCCAATCCAGACTTACAAAAGCCAGAGAGTTCTGTGTCCATTTTACACTAATTTTCACCAAGACAGGGGCTCTCACTCTCACAATATATATACACACATGCATACAACAAACAATAAAACATACTATTTAGAGGAGGGAACTTACAAAAAAGTGTAACAGCTGAAAAGGTATATATCCCAGTGGTCTTATTATATTTGGAGGTTAGATGTTTTTCAGAGTTATTTCCAAGGTATTAATACCATCTTTGAGGATGAAACAAACACACAAGGGGGATTCGTATGCATATATAATATACACATGTGTCCTATAAAGTCCACATATATATGATGTAAGGAGAAAGAGCTCACCATTTGTTCATTATTGCCTCACAACAGTCATTTGCATTATATCAGGGATAGCCAGAAACCATCTGCTACTTAAAGTGGTTGTAAATCCTGAAAAAAATACTTACCTTAGATTGAAGCGATCCTCGCACACCACTGTGACCGGCGATATTTCTCCGGGAGTTATTTCCGGGAGACATGCCGTCACTCCCGCCGCCGGTCACTGCACAGCTACTGAAGAAACGGCACGCGTGGGCCCTTTCTTCAGTGTGTCTGTGCCGATGACGTCGGCACATGCCGATATAGTGAATATCTCCTAAACTGTGCAAGTTATTCACGGTACCTACAGGTAAGCCTTATTATAGGTGATTATATCTGGTGGGTGTCTCCAAGGGCCGTCCCATCCTGGGTCATCATCCAATGAACAGGATGATAGGTGACCCGGGTAGGAGGAGGGCCTTTTCCCTCTCTTAATTGACCAAATCTCCCACACCATGAGATAATTATCTCTGGGTGGGATGTAGATCAAGGGCCATTCTGTCTGCCCAGAAATGACGCGATCACACGTCACACCGTGCGACCAGAAATGACGCAGAAGTGAGTAATCTCTGTCAGCCAAAAATGACATACATATACACATGGGAAATAATTCAAATCACTATGGGGTGCAGGGACATGGAAGTATATGTCTATGCATGTAAATAGTAGGAATCATATCAAAATAGTCCACAGAATTGCGCCATTTTTTTCATATATCAAACAGGACAAGAAAGACACTTGTAAACAAAGGCCCATTATTATGCCCATCTCTGCCATGTATAAGTGGAGGTCTAATTATAAAAATACATAAAAGGGATGACACTACAGATCATCTTTTTATTGTCACTAATAAGGCACAACAGAGCCATGATGGAAAGGGAAGGGACATGGGCCGGAGGCACAAACCAGAGATCAAGACATTCCTTGATACACACTAGGTACAATATGTCCCCAAAGGAAAAGGGCGGGGGGGGGAGGATAGGGGAAAGAAAGAAAGAAGAAGGGAAAGAAGAATTTATCCCACCTGAATAGGCATACAGTCAGGTCCATAAATATTGGGACATCGACACAATTCTAATATGTTTGGCTCTATACACCACCAAAATGGTTTTGAAATGAAATTAACAAAATATGCTTAAACTGCAGACTTTCAGCTTTAATTTGAGGGTATGTGCATCCAAATCAGGTGAACGGTGTAGGAATTACAACAGTTTGTATATGTGCCTCCCACTTTTTAAGGGACCAAAAGTAATGGGACAGATTAACAATCATCCATCAAACTTTCACTTTTTAATACTTGGTTGCAAATCCTTTGCAGTCAATTACAGCCTGAAGTCTGGAACGCATAGACATCACCAGACGCTGGGTTTCATCCCTGGTGATGCTCTGCCAGGCCTCTACTGCAACTATCTTCAGTTTCTGCTTGTTCTTGGGGCATTTTCCCTTCAGTTTTGTCTTCAGCAAGTGAAATGCATGCTCAATCGGATTCAGGTCAAGTGATTAACTTGGCCATTGCATAACATTCCACTTCTTACCCTTAAACTCTTTGGTTGCTTTCGCAATATGCTTCGGGTCATTGTCCATCTGCACTGTGAAGCACCGTGCAATAAGTTCTGAAGCATTTTGCTGAATATGAGCAGATAATATTGCCCAAAACACTTCAGAATTCATCCTGCTGGTTTTGTCAGCAGTCATATCATCAATAAATACAAGAGAACCAGTTCCATTGGCAGCCATACATGCCCATGCTATGACACTACCACCACCATGCTTCACTGATGAGGTAGTATGCTTTGGATCATGAGCAGTTCCTTTCCTTCACCATACTCTTCTCTTCCCATCACTCTGGTACAAGTTGATCTTGGTCTCATCTGTCCATAGGATGTTGTTCCAGAACTGTGAAGGCTTTTTTAGATGTTGTTTGGCAAACTCTAATCTGGCCTTCCTGTTTTTGAGGCTCACCAATGGTTTACATCTTGTGGTGAACCCTCTGTATTCACTCTGGTGAGGTCTTCTCTTGATTGTTGACTTTGACACACATACACCTACCTCCTGGAGAGTGTTCTTGATCTGGCCAACTGTTGTGAAGGGCGTTTTCTTTACCAAGGAAATAATTCTTCGGTCATCCACCACAGTTGTTTTCTGTGGTCTTCCGGGTCTTTTGGTGTTGCTGAGCTCACAAGTGCATTCTTTCTTTTTAAGGATGTTCCAAACGGTTGATTTGGCCACACCTAATGTTTTTGCTATCTCTCTGATGGGTTTGTTTTGTTTTTTCAGCCTAATGATGGCTTGCTTCACTGATAGTGACAGCTCTTTGGATCTCATATTGAGAGTTGACAGATAACAGATTCCAAATGCAAATAGCACACTTGAAATGAACTCTGGACCTTTTAACTGCTCCTTGTAAATAGGATAATGAGGGAATAACACACACCTGGCCATGAAACAGCTGAGCAGCCGATTGTCCCATTACTTTTGGTCCCTTAAAAAGTGGGAGGCACATATACAAACTGTTGTAATTCCTACACCGTTCACCTGATTTGGATGTAAATACTCTCAAATTAAAGCTGAAAGTCTGCCGTTAAAGCGCATCTTGTTTGTTTCATTTCAAATCCATTGTGGTGGTGTATAGAGCCAAAAACATTACAATTGTGTCAATATCCCAATATTTATGAACCTGACTGTATTAGAATGCATGATTGAAAAACAGTAAGTATCTGATGAAACATCTATAGATCCATATAGATTCAGTCTGTAAAATTAGACGATCAAAGTCTCCAACTTTGGGTGGGGGGTGTATCCTGGCTAGCACTGTGTATTTCAAAGAGTCTATCTCAGATTTATGTCTTTCTGCAAAATGTCTGGCCACTGGGCTCTTGTCTAGGATCCTTGTGGTGATGTCACTTACAGGGTAACTAATTATTTTCCAAAATGTTCTCTTAGTTTTTCCAACATAGTGGGAACCGCAGTCACATGTTAATAAATAAACTACTCCTATTATGTTACAATTGATGATATGTTTAGGTTGATAGTTCTCTGAGTTAGTAAAAGAGAACAGATGCGGGACTTTGAATGAGGCACAAGGGGGCAAGAATGTATATTGGAAAAAAATGCGATTTATTCTTGAGATAATACAAAAATTGCAAAATTACATATCATTACATACATATTAAGGCACAAGGCTCTATATATGCTGGCACATAGCTCAATAATAATGATTAAAAACATTTAAACATTGTATAAGATTCAACAAGAATTACTAATGCAAAAAATGACATACAGTAGGTAGGAACGTTCATACGTTTGTGATGAATCATTATGTATACAAAACGGTGGATCTGAGCTCTACGTCGTTTCGGGGCCTTATAGCCCCTCATCAGGAGCGTAACCGTTATATCATCTATATGTTAAAGAAATAGCAGTAATGAGTATAAATGAAAAATAAAAAATAAAAAATAAAAGGGTAATGGTGGAACAGGACAAGATGTTACTTTCTCACCGGAAACATGGACTCGCAACACGTATGCACGGAGGCGTCACGGCCCCACATGCCACGCCAGCCCGTGTGCCGGGGTCCGAAGCTGAGGGGGTGTATCTCAGCGGCGCCATCCACACAGGTAACTCTCCAGGTTAGGTCGGTGTGGGGGATGAGGATGGATGGGTGAAGTGTGTGACCCCATGAGGGGGGGGGGGGGGGAGGGTGATGCACTGCCCAACCTGTAAAAGACAAGTAGGGGGGCAATGTGTGACTATCAAAAGTGAGACAAGAAAACAAACACATAAACGTGGAAACTCAAAAAGAACAGCAAAAGGTGAATATGTGGGTGAAATGGAAGAAACAAAAAAGAGGGGAATGCGAGGAGGAAGGGGGAGAGAGAGTGGGAGGATAAAAGAAAAGAATAGTGGGGTAGGGGGAAGGAAGGAGTGGGAAGGGCCATGGGTGGAGGTGTGTGGACAAAGAGGAATGGATCTAGGAAGGGGAAGGGAAGAGTGGGAGATGTGTGGAGGGAGAGATGAAAAAGGAGAATATGAGGGTGAAAGAATAGGGAAAGAGAGAGTGTGGCTAACCACTGAGGAGAAGCTGAAAGAGGTCAGGGGGAAGACCAGAAAGTGGAGAGGTGAGTGGTATGAAGTGAGAAGTGGACATACCTGGTGTAAGGAGAAGGGCGGATCAGCCAGGGAGGTGTTGATGGTGCAGGAGGTGGATGAGTGAGAACCTGTGCTGGGAGGGAACACTGCGGGGGGCACTACCGAGGGGAGAACCCCCAACGTCCAGCACCAGCTGCCCAAAAAGGTGGCCGGGAGGCGCCCAGATCCCACCAGCAAAGACCCCAAGCAGGTCGGCGGTGGTGGTGCCTCCAAGCCTGCCGAGCGCTGGAGAGTGTGAACCTCAAGCTGCCGTTATATGGCGTCTCAGGACGTTATACACCCGGCGCGGGATGCATGACGTCGATGCGCAGTGAGAAAGGCCCCGCCCACCCAGGGAAAGGGGGGCGGGGGGGACCAGCCTCAGTCTGCATCGCAGCTTCGGACCGAGGCAGTGGTGGCCAACAGGACAGGCAGAAGCCTGAGCCGCCACAGCGCATACAGGAGGAGCACCCATGCGACAGGGGATAAAACCAGCACTGGGAATACCCACATTTAACTTGATAGAAAAATGGCAGTGGATGACAGATTGGCTTAATGGGTTCAAGGTAAAATAGGCACTTGAAATGAAAAAAGTTAGATGCAAGAAAATGGGAAAATTGTATGAAAAAATGGGTATCCATGCATGCCAACTTGTGCCTCCATCCCTATTAGATTGGTAAATGTAAAGATACTATTTGGGACTTTGCGTGAGGACAGTGGGGCCGCCCAATACCCCTCCTCCATCCCGGCTCTATGCATAAGTAAAAGAGAACAGATGCGGGACTTTGAATGAGGCACAAGGGGGCAAGAATGTATATTGGAAAAAAATGCGATTTATTCTTGAGATAATACAAAAATTGCAAAATTACATATCATTACATACATATTAAGGCACAAGGCTCTATATATGCTGGCACATAGCTCAATAATAATGATTAAAAACATTTAAACATTGTATAAGATTCAACAAGAATTACTAATGCAAAAAATGACATACAGTAAATAAATCGCATTTTTTCCAATATACATTCTTGCCCCCTTGTGCCTCATTCAAAGTCCCGCATCTGTTCTCTTTTACTTATGCATAGAGCCGGGATGGAGGAGGGGTATTGGGCGGCCCCACTGTCCTCACGCAAAGTCCCAAATAGTATCTTTACATTTACCAATCTAATAGGGATGGAGGCACAAGTTGGCATGCATGGATACCCATTTTTTCATACAATTTTCCCATTTTTTTGCATCTAACTTTTTTCATTTCAAGTGCCTATTTTACCTTGAACCCATTAAGCCAATCTGTCATCCACTGCCATTTTTCTATCAAGTTAAATGTGGGTGTTCCCAGTGCTGGTTTTATCCCCTGTCGCATGGGTGCTCCTCCTGTATGCGCTGTGGCGGCTCAGGCTTCTGCCTGTCCTGTTGGCCACCACTGCCTCGGTCCGAAGCTGCGATGCGGACTGAGGCTGGTCCCCCCCGCCCCCCTTTCCCTGGGTGGGCGGGGCCTTTCTCACTGCACATCGTCATCGACGTGCCTCATTCAAAGTCCCGCATCTGTTCTCTTTTACTTATGCATAGAGCCGGGATGGAGGAGGGGTATTGGGCGGCCCCACTGTCCTCACGCAAAGTCCCAAATAGTATCTTTACATTTACCAGTTTTCTGAGTTAGGCAGTATAAATTCTTTGATTAGCCTTATAAACTGGCAATAATCACAACAGCCACATTTAAAAGTCTCTTTCGGGTGTGAAGCACATGGGTCACAAGAGCCTCCAGGGGAAAAGTGACTAGAAGTCAAAATATCCCTGATTGCTCTATTTTTTCTAAAAGTAAGACGTGGTTTTGAATCCACAAATTTACCCACAACTGGGTCCTCTAATAATTGGTGCTAGTGATTTATCAAATATTCGTTGTATATTGTCTGCCCGATTACTGAATTTCAGATGACACGGCTAGGATTTTGTTTGGGAGTTTTTCCTATTTATTTTTGTGGACACTGTATAGCACCTGTAATTAAACTTGTAAATAGCACCAATAAACACTGCACTGTTTGTCACTGTTTATGGCTGAAAGTGTGCTCACCCCAGGGAGCTCTGTACCTGTTACCTATCCCCAGCTCACAATAAATATATGAAGTGCTGGGATTTTTGCCTTCTAATGCTATGTGATGCTGTAACGTTGTTAGCTTGGTATTTGGCTCCCTCTAGTGGTATATAATGTGAATAAGGCTTGTTTATATTTCACATTGAAGCATCAAGGAAAGCCTATACCGGAAATGACTTAATTGTGCCTCACTTGCCTACCCATGAGGCCAAGTGACTGAACTGCATGCTGGGTAGGTAATAAAAGGCCCAGCGTGGCCATTTTCTTTCTCTTCTTGCTAGGACGCGTGGCCTGCCTGCAGGGACCTGTGTGGAGTCGTCCGAAGAGCGCGGCATGTTTGGCGTGGAATGGAACAACAACCACTGAGAGTGACTTACCACAGTGTGCTGAAGAAGCTGTGTGATTGGGTCTGAGGATCCAGAACACCTGACAGAGCCAAGTGAGGGTCCCAGTCATCTTGTGGAGTGGAGCAGCGTGACAATGCTGGCTGGCAGTGGGACTGAACCACCGGAGCGGAGTCATCCAGTTTTTCCGGGCCTGGTGTGGTGAGAGGGCCCAGACTTCTGTTGCCCAGAAGTTTATATACAGCACTTCACACACTTAGTCTAACCCCACAGTGTTGCTGAAACCTGCAGTTCCACAGGGGGATCTCATTTAAATTAACTAAAACCAACCAGGCCTCAAGCATATACTCCACTAGGTACTGATTGACAGCTTGAGTGTACTTTCACCAGAGGCAGTTATAGGTGTGTTTCATAACCGGAATTGCTGTCATCCATCACTTTATGTTACTTTATTATCTGCTAAACCTTTGGATTACAAACACTGCAGTATAATGGCTAGCTGAAGAAGAAAGACCAGAGACTATACCACTCGCTGTAAGGCATTGTGTTTCTGCTACATGCAAAGGACTGCATTACAAAGCAGGGGGAGCCCTAGAGCAATTATACTTTGTTGTATTGTTTTGATAGCATTGCATAGTGTGCTGCAGGTTTAGTGTGTCTGCATGGCCGTACTGGAAGTGGGAAGGTGCCCAGTGTCAAGGTCTTACCACCCTGAGCATTAGTTCCACTTGGAGACGCGCCCGCAAGAGTCATTTAAGTCATTCTTGAGGGATAATTATTTACATACCCTTAGTTCATTATTGTGTCAAGTTTGTGTACTAAAATAATTATTGTAATTACTGTTTTAGACCAGCCTTAAGTAAACTTAGTCTGGTTAAAAGTATAATTGGTGTGAGGCTTGTTCATTCTCATAACAAGTGGAGCAACAGATACCCAGGTAACGATAGAGGTACAATTTATG
Organism: Lithobates clamitans; assembly: GCA_037952925.1. Lineage (NCBI taxonomy): Eukaryota > Metazoa > Chordata > Amphibia > Anura > Ranidae > Lithobates > Lithobates clamitans. The sequence goes on along the minus strand of JBBGZY010000221.1, from coordinate 7,258,103 downwards.
TATATTGCTATTGTTGGGTTGTTCCTTGTCATTGGGTTTCACACCAACACTGTTACACAGCTGTGTCAAGGGGATTGAGCCAATTCATTGGGGGTGGAAAAGCAGAGTGCAGGTCCCATCAATTACCAGCAGCTCCTTCGGGGGTAAGTGCTACACGTGGGGGCTCGTCTGGGATATCTGCGACTCTGCAATCAACCCCCCCCCAGAGGGCACCCCTATTAGCACCAGAATGGATGCCGCCACTGATGGTGCAAAGAAGAAGGCGCCCGCTCAGAAGCTAGTGTGGCAATTGAACTCACTGAAGAGGATTGGGAGGAAGAACAAATCAGACAAGTGGTAACGGCCCTGTCCCCAGACAGAAAGGCATGGGTGATTGACGTCAGAACAGATTATGAGACCTCCCGCACTCATGCACTGTTGGAGTGGAGAAAGGGGGTCCCTGAAAACTTCAAAGGCACCAGTGTGCAATTAGCTGACAAGACTAAGTTTTGCCTAACACACCCAGAGGGACCAGGTGAAAGCCCTACCAGCTCTAGGTAAGCAGAGTCGGCAATACTGGAAGTCAGTTTTCGGTCAACCCCTTTGAAGAAGAAGAGAGCTGTTGTTGAAATACCCAGCACCCACAAGAGAAGTTCCCAACTGGGACAACAACTAGCTGATCTGAAGCAACAATCTCACAATATACAGGAGAAGCTCCAGGAAACCTCTAGAATGATTGAGGAGCGGATCAGGAAGCTAAGTACTACATGCAAGGACTCAAGTGACCGGCATTCAAAGCCAAGACCTGTTTCAGTCATGCAGAGACTTCCCCATGGTAATTTGCCAGAAGTGACGATCAGGAAGGACTTCAAGATTGAAGGTCAGATAGGTGAGAGGAAACAGAAAGACAAGCTGTCCTACACAAACCTTATGCATCAGATCGATGAGGGATCCCACAGAGAGTTTCCTGAATCCGAGGTTGTGGGAGTTGTAGTGAAAGCCATTATTCCTGGCCTAAATCTCAGAGGGATGCTGGAGATGAAGAATGGACTGACCCTTGTGCAACTCAGGAGAATATTAAAAAGCCATTACAAGGAGGAAAATGATTCTAAACTGTACCACCAACTGATAAATATTGAACAAGACAGTAAAGAAACTCCCCAGAATTTCTTGTTCAGAGCTATCGAGTTGAAGGACCGACTGTTGTTCACCTCAGAAGGAGACGGCTCGGATGAACACTTCGGGACTGAGCTGATACAAAAGAAATTCTTAAGATCAGTGAGTACAGGACTGAGAAGTGATTACATGAAGTTTCAGTTAAGGCAGTATTTGCACGATCCCTCTATTCCAGATGAGGTGCTCATAGAGGAAACTAATGAAGCAGCCAACATGGAGTTGGAAAGGGAAAAGAAGAAGAGTCAAAAGTCTGAAACTGTTGTCAGAGTCAGAGTGGCCAGCACAGCTGATAGAGATTCAGAGATTAGAGGTCTGAGGACTCAGATGTCCAAGATACTGGAGATGGTGACCGGGTCATTGGATCTCATGTCGGAGATAGCCGCATTGAAGCTGCAGGTGTCTAAGATGACGGAGATGATGAACCAATTGATGGCAGAACGTACTGGGTTATCCAGCCAGAAGCTCACGAAGCAAGACGTCTGTCTAAACTGTGGAGGTGTAGGTCACTACCAGCGAGTATGTCCTAGTCCACGAAGGGAGACAGAAGACTGGCGTGGACCTCAGAGAAGTGACCCAAGGATGGAGAGGAGATCTGGGCCTTCAAGAGGAACGTTCTCTGAATCTGAGAGGGAGCAATGGAGAACACCTGCAGTTTATGCCGTCTCAGTGAGAAGTGCTCATCGGCCTCCAAAACAACGCCAGAAATGGCATTCCCAACACCGGAAGCTGAGGGAGGCACGAATACGGTCACGCCAACCTACTGTTCCAGATATTCCCAAAAGGCCTCCTACCCAGTTGGTAGGTTCCCTGCCTGTAGTGCCTGCTCTGGTTGAAGGGATTTATACCAGAGCCATCCTTGATACAGGTGCCCAGGTTACCCTGCTGACCAGAGACTTCTACAAAAGGTATTTGTCATACTTGCCCCTGAAAAAGTTGGAAGGTATAGAGGTTCAGGGTATTCAAGCAGAAGATTACCCATGTGATGGATGTCTGCGGATCAAGTTATTGTGTGATCCATAGAGGGATGAGAAGCCTCAGAACTTTGAGACACTGTCCATTGTCTATCCTTGGCTGCCAGGGTCCACAGGAAGTTCATTGATCGTTGGGACAAACACAGACCTGGTGAAGTGGCTGTTAGTCCCTGCTGTCCCCAGATGTGACCCTCTACCCTCACTGCCCGAAAAAGGGTTGGAAGTGTCTCCTTTTCTCAAAGCGGATGAAGAGAAATCCAAAACAGAAGTAGTAAAACAGAAGGAGAAGGTTAGTGAATCTACTGTGCCAAAACCAGTGAATCAGAGGAAATGGAAGGTCATTTCCATTTCCCAATTCAAGGGATCGACCTGTGATGTGTTGGATGTGTGTCACAAAGAAGTTATTCTCACCCGTCAAGGGTTGTCAAGAGAGCCTAACCTTACCACCACAGATTTGGTGAAGGGCAATCCCATCTCACACCTCGACACATCTGTACCAGACACCACGGTGTCAGCTGTGAGTGCAAAGAACAATCTCCCATCACACGATAATTGGTGGGAGGCTCCTTTGTCTGTACTGTGCAATCGCCTAGAGGCAAAAATGCATAACAGAGCAAAGATTTTGAATATTTTTGGGGACCAAAGATTTAAAGCAGGGGGAGTATGTAGCACTGGGATTTTTGCTATGTAATGCTGTAATTTTGTTAGATTGGTGTTTGGCTCCTCTAGTGGTATATTCAATGTTTATATTTCACATTGAAGCATGAAGGAAAGCCTATACAGGAAGTGACTTAATTGTGTTGTGAAAATACTAATTTACCCACGGTGCCTCACTTGTCTACCCATGAGGCCAAGTGACTGAACTGCATGCTGGGAAGGTAATAAAAGGCCCAGCGTGGCCATTTTCTTTCGCTTCTTGCTGGGACACGTGGCCTGCCTGCAGGGACCTGTGTGGAGTCGTCTGAAGAGCGTAGCCTGTTCGGAACGGAACAGCAACCACTGAGAGTGACTTACCACAGTGTGCTGGAGAAGCTGTGTGATCGGGTCTGAGGATCCAGAACACCTGATGGAGCCAAGTGAGGTTCCCGGTCATCTTGCGGAGCGGAGCAGCGTGAAGGTGCTGGCTGGCAGTGGGACTTACAGTTTTTCCAGGCCTGGTGTGGTGAGAGGGCTGTTGTCCAGAAGTTATATACAGCACTTCACACACTTAGTCTAACCCCACAGTGTTGCTGAGACCTGCAGTTCCACAGGGAGGTCTCATTTAAATGAACTGAGTCCAACCAGGCCTCAAGCATATACTCCACTAGGTACTAATTGACGGCTTGAGTGTACTTTCACCGGAGGCAGTTATAGGTGTGTTTCATAACTGGAATTGCTGTCATCTATCACTTTTACTTTATTATTCGCTAAATCTTTGGATTACAAACACTGCAGTATAATGGCTAGCTGAAGAAGGAAGACCAGAGACTATACCACTTGCTGTAAGGCCTTGTGTTTCTGCTACATGCAAAGGGCTGCATTACAAAGCAGGGGGAGCCCTAGAGCAATTATACTGTGTTGTATTGTTTTGATAGCATTGCATAGTGCGCTGCAGGTTTAGTGTGTCTGCATGGCCGTGCTGGAAGTGGGAAGGTGCCCAGTGTCAAGGTCTTGCCACCCTGAGCATTAGTCCCACTTGGAGATTCCCCCTGCAAGAGTCATTTAGGTCATCCTTGAGAGATAATTATTTACACACCCTTAGTTCATTATTGTGTCAAGTTTGTGTACTAAAATAATTATTGTAATTACTGTATTAGACCAGCCTTCAGTAAACTTACAGTCTGGTTAAAAGTATAATTGGTGTGAGGCTTGTTCATTTTCATAACAGGCGGAGCAACGGATACCCAGGTAATGATAGAGGTACAATTTATGTATGTTGCTATTGTTGTGTTGTTCCTTGTCATTGGGTTTCACACAAACACTGTTACACAGCTGTGTCAAGGGGATTGAGCCAATTCATTGGGGGTGGAAAAGCAGATTGCAGGTCCCATCAATTACCAGCAGCTCCTTCGGGGGTAAGCGCTACATATATATATTTGTACTTGGAGTCTTTATGAAAGATCGAGTAAGAAACATGATAAAGGAAAACATGAGAAGTGACCTGGGGTGTGCCAAAAGTCACGTGGACAGTACGCTTAAAGGGGGCATACTCAAATATGAAATGAAATGAAAAGAAAAAGATAAGAATAAAGGGGACCAGGTGGGTGGGATGCGAGAAAGAAGGCCGACAGGAGAAAGGAGGAGGAGGGCGGGTTTAAGTACAGCCCGTCTCCTCCTACAAATTCAGGCTCACCTGCAGCCAGGCTTCCCATTTGTACTTGGAGTCTTTATGAAAGATCGAGTAAGAAACATAATAAAGGAAAACATGAGAAGTGACCTGGGGTGTGCCAAAAGTCACGTGGTCAGTACGTCTAAAGGGGACAAAAAATTAAACACAGTAGGATAAATTAGCGAACAGATTTATTTGAAGCAAACATAACATCAGTCAGCTAAATGCCTGAAAGCCTGAGACATCTCAATGTGTGGATCTGGGACATATCTGGAGAAACATGTTGAGTTCCATCTATCCAACTTCTTGATGATGTGACCCGGGATTCCCTGACGAGAAGCTGCGGAAGCCGCTCCTATTCTAAACACCGCATAAAGAGAATGGTCCAGCTCCTCCCTCCTATGGGGACTCACTGAGCATACAATGTCTCTAAACATGATGAATGCGAAGGCAAACTCTGGAAGTGGAAGCTTGCAGTTCAGCCTGTGGTCCCTGGTTTTAACAATCACTGACACATCCCCACAGGCATAAGACTTATTGTCGGCCACATCATGGGCGGCAATCAACAATGAAGCCAAATTGACATCCTTGCCTTCTAAAATGTCTTTTCTGATACTCCCGGGGATAAAATGAGCTGGGGTAACAGAGGGGGCACCAGCGCTTATACCTGAAGTTAATGACATGGGTCTTGACACCACGGGGACTCCAGAATTTGCTGGAATCCCAGAAACCCCAAGATCCAATGGGGCCGGACTTGGACGACTCTCCATAACCTCCACCCTGGCTCGTAACTCCTGAAATGAGTTTGCCAGAGAGCTTAAGATGGAGTGAATCTGTGTGAGAGATGACGCAACCGAGCGCAGGGTGACCTGCTCAGGACTAGAACCTGAAGTGCTGGGAAATAAAAGTCTAAACAGTTCCGCTTTGCGGGCTGATGCCGGGTATGAAATATCCCTACGTCGTAACTCCACTACCAGTCTCGGGATGGTCTAGGACCTCAGAGAAGGCGTGTTGTCATGTTCTAGAATCCCTAGCTGGAGAAGGAGGAATGGAAGCAAAGTCCTCCATGTCCACTGCTTGAGACATGACCTAAACAACCAAAATAAATCATAAGCACACATCACATACCAACTGACCCATCCGACCCTCACCACCCTCTTTATCCCCTCCAACTATCTCACATTTCCTTGGAAACCATCCCCTGTGAGCCTAAGAAAGAGTACACCATACCAAACCGGAGGCTGAGTAACCTGCGGTGCAACAGACAAATTAAAAACGTTCACTCAGGCCTACCGCAACCTGAAAACGTGTCAGGTTCAACATGACTAGTAGTGTAAGGATCCATAACGAATGAAAATGGCCTGACGTAAGTTTACTGAGAAACGGGTGAGGAGACTTGCCAAAGCACAAGCCCATTCAAAAACGATCGTCTCAACCCGCTGTGACCTAAAACGTGATGGGTAAATACTGCAGTGGCGAACGTGACCTGAAACGTGCAGGCAAAATGCGATGGAGTGAACAATGCATGGCAATCATGACTTACCTTCGACCGAGAACACTTCTCTCTAACGCACGGGGTCTGTGCCTGAAGATCGATGCCCACCCTGCAAAATAATGTATGAGCGGGACTGAAAACCGTCCCAGACCCTTGCAACCAAACCAAGTAAACCTAACGCATAGCAGACAACTTTTACGTGACCCAAACCTACGAATAACCTGAAGACGTGTCAGGCAACTGAGCAGGTGTTGAGAAGACATGAAACATGATCGTGACATGCATGTGTATGAAGCGAATGAGGAGACTTGCCACTGCACAAATCAATTAAAAATGAAACATCTCAATCCGATGACACCCATAAACGTGATGGGTGACCCAGCAGTGGTATGAACAGTCAGGCCTAACATGACCATGACCCCTGTGTGAGTGTGTACGGCAGTTAAGAAAAATGAACCAACAAAACACTTACCTGAGCTGGACTGAAACCTGGATGAAAAGATACTTCAAGGCCCTTGTTTGTTAAACAGGAACAACAATAATAAAGGACAAACGTGCTAAACCCAACATTTAACCTGACGGATGCTGCAAGAACTCAGGTAGGCAATGAAATATCCTAGCGACAAAAAGCATAATTACGAGTGTCCATGGTGCATTATCCCTGAACCGAGGAGGATCAGACAGGGCGTGATAATTAACCTGGTCACTGACCTGTGAGATACCTGGAACCCCTGGCAGGTGTCCCCCACCATGATGTGCTGGGGGAACCACTTTGTGGAAGATGGAAATTATGCTGCCTAGTGTCCCAACCAAACTACCCCACAACTGTGGCAGCTAGCCTCCGCTGATGATTTGACCAGCTCAACAAAGCTGCCACAGCCACTCCCCCCCACCTTCATGTGGTCCTGACCAAAGTAAGACTAGACGGCTCTAACAAACATAAGTCCCAATTAACCTACCATGCCTCACCACCCTTCCTAAAGTCCCATCCCCAGCCTCCCTAGTGACCATCACCAATTGAACCTGTGTATAACAATATGAGTGGACACTTGTGAACCCAAAAAAAGTGCAATGACTAACACGTGACACTTACTGAACACTCTGAACTGAAACACAACCTGGTGGAACGTATGCTCCTTACCAGCGTCTTATAGAAAAATATGACAGACGTGTGAGCCACAGACATCGGGGGTTTGAACCAAGATGGCGGCTGAATAAGGCATGCTTGTAAATAATATGTGAAATGAATATGTGAAACAAGGAGATGCGGACCGCGTAGACACAGCCTGCCACCCTCGTCCATGTGTATTTGTTTACATGTATTTTTTTCTCAAAAGGAGCTGTGCTAGCAGGAAAAAAACACATGAGGTTGGTTCTCTGCACCTGCTTGCCCCATCCCGACCTGCCTGGGACAGACACCAACCTCCTCCTGTAATTGCATGCCAAATCTCCCCCCCCAGCCCCTAAAGCCTCCCAGCATGGGAAAGTAACCCCCCCATGCCTGAGGAGCGGGCCGCCTAAATTAAGGACCCCACGTCCAGATATCGCAAGAACAGTGACATCTGGCCCACCCATGGACCCCCCCGGCTGCCTCCAGGTTACCTGACTTAAAGACCGGTTCATCTTGTCCTAAAGTAAGTGAGGCTGTGAGCCCCTGCCTCTGGATGGCCCAAGGAGCACCCCATTACCGCTGATGCATGCCATGAAGGAGCCCCCCGCGGGCGGCCTGGTTCTGGCCATGGACACCCAAGCGGACAGTACCTGAGCCCTGAAAGGGAGACAGCTGTCTCGTGTTTTAAAATGACTTTACTGCCATGCTTCCTCTATGTATTAAGTAACTCTCCAATATATATTCCCAAATGCCAATTTCTAGAGATTGATTCTATAATCACGTCTTTTCTATGAGGAGGTAGGACTGCTAGAATAGTGGAAAGAAAAGTGTATTGTCTCTATGACACTACATGGCTTCACACTTTCTAAATTAAAGTGGATATAAACCCTCACATATACCCAGTGAAGTGAACAGCCTCAGATGATACACAGAGATTAAACAAATCCTCCTACATAAGTTTTACTTGCATATCTGCTGTCTTCAGCTTTCTACACTCTTTAGAAAATGCACATCGTGTTACAAATTTAGTTTCATTATTCAGCAGTGGGAGGGGAGTCTGGGCATACACTGTACGTGAGATGATTGGAGGCACACACCCCCCCTCTACATAGGCAGAGGAACGAAGAAACTTGCAGAGCTCAATTATGAATTCATGATTATTCCCCTATGAATATCCCTTACTCTTCAGCATTATCCATGCTTTAACTACTTGCCGACCAACTGCTGCAGTTGCACTTTTGCACAGTTGCGACGCTGGAGCTGGTGGGCGTGGCCGGCCGCCGCGATGTCCACCTGCCATCCGCGATCACTCCTCAGAGAGCCAGAGCGGAGATCTGTCAATGTACAGACAGACCCCCATTCTAGTAATCAGGAACAGCGATCTCTCTCCTCCTCTAGTCAGTACACTGCCCCCACAGTTAGAAACACCTCCCTAGGGAACACTTAACCCCTTGATCGCCCCCTAGTGTTAACCCCTTCCCTGCCAGTAACATTTATACAGTAATCAGTGGTTATTTGTAGCTCTGATCTCTGTATAAATGTCACTGGTCCTAAAAAAGTGTCAAAAGTGTCTGATCTGTCCACTGCAATGTGGCAGTCCTGCTAAAAACGCAGATCGCTGCCATTACTAGTTAAAAATAAATAATAAAAATGCCATAAATCTATCCCTATTTTGTAGATGCTATAACTTTTGCGCAAACCAACAAATATACGCTTATTGCGATTTTTTTTTTTTACCAAAAATATGTAGAAGAATACATATTGGCCTAAACTGATAAAGACTTTTTTTTTTTTGGATATTTATTATAGCAAAAGGTAAAAAATATTGGGTTTTTTTTTCAAAATTTGTCGCTCTTTTTTTGTTTATAGCGCAAAAAAACCCTCAGAGGTGATCAAATACCGCCAAAAGAAAGCTCTATTTGTGGGAAAAAAGGACATCAATTTTGTTTGGGTACAACGTCACACAATGTTGCAATTGTCAGTTAAAGTGACGCATTGCCGTATCGCAAAAAATGGCATGGTCATTAAGGGGGCAAATCCTTCCAGTCCATAAGTGGTTAAAAAGGTTTACCAAAGGATTGACTGAGCATTCTGGACTCAACATGAGGGAAAATTAGTCTCTCACTTATTCTCCCTAGGTGCTTCTTGCTCCTTTGCTGATTTCCAGCGAGACCATAATCTCCCCTCTACAGCTTATTTCATATACCTTCAATTACGACACACTGCTGCGGCAAAGTTTGGATTGACTAATGTGTCCCTTAAACCTTCTGCACTAGAAAACCTGTTATGTGATCTCTCCCATTCTAATCAGGTGTCCACCTATTACTCCCCCTGTTACATTCTAAAATGAATAAACTTTTGAATACAGAATATCATTGGAGCGTGGATATTCCAGACGTGGCAGAAGATTATTCCCCTACAGGTTCCCATTGTCATTTCGTCTAGGGATAAGTTTGTTCAATACACATTTTTGTACTGATCATATTATACTCCCAGTCTCCTTTTCCGCACAGGCAAGCTGTCCTCCCCTGTTTGTTCTAAATTCTACTCTGCAGATGGCAAGATCTATCATATGGTCTGGGAGTGCACATCCATCCGAGCCTTCTGGTCTGCAGTTACTGATTTAATAAGCAAGCTCGCACAATTGCCCATATCTGTAACCCATTACGCTGCCTGTTAGGGAGGTTATCCTTATCTATATACCCAAACTCCCCCTACCATACCTTTTTGGCTTAATTTAATCATACAGGCAGTTCCACTATACAAATTGACCTATGAGGCTAGAGGATGCTTTAAAAAAAACTTTACAAAATCTGGACCCCTTGGTTAAAATCTGAACATACTATATCATCCGATGGTTGCGGTAGCTCCTAACTTTATAACGCACCTGCTTTATACTGAATATTGTAAATGTATACTGTATGGTCTGCAGCTTGAGGATACCCCCCCCCCCCTTATTTTTACTATTATTGTGTTCTTTTTTGATTCTGATGCTCTGTTTTTGGATTCTGCATGTCCTATGTTCTGTATAGTGGCAATGTACTTAATGGACGTTTTGTTTAGTACTATACTACATATACAAAAAAAGTACAAACCAGAGCAAACAGTGCTCACATATAAATACTACATACGTACTACTATACATAATACATACTTACTTTTACCTTTAAAAAACTAGTCCTGTAAGGAAGAAGTAAGCTGAGCTGAATTGGTAAAAGGTTACAGTGTGATAAAGAAAAAAACAAATGTGAACAAAAGAGAAGAGAGGCGATAGACATAGGATGGAACTGGAAGAAAGCAAGAAAACTAGAAAATCCATAATTAGATAGCACTAGATAACAAAAAGTTGCTAAAATGTTTTTTTTTTTTCACCCTCCATCCCTGTCAGGTTTACAATTGCACCAATGTGGTCTTTCCAGCTTCACTGTAAGGGATAGCCAAAGAAAGGCAGTAAGAATAACTGAGGAGTGTAGGCTGATCGTTCTGTAGGGCAAAGCACCACAGAGTACATTAGACCTGGGAGCTGGATTTGTGGAATCAAAATCATACTGGATTACGCTGAAAGAGATAGGATCAGGAAACTGGATCAGGATCACACTGGAATGGAGAGGATCTGGGAATTGGAACGGGACTTGCCAAAGTATAAGGATAGTGCCATGTGAGAGCAAGTGATGTTTGGAGTCTAAAAGCCCGACAGAATTTACCATGGAAATATTAAAATTAATAAATATGAATACGTGATCACAAAATTGATTTGAAATTATAATAAAAAAAATAATAAAAATATGATTTTCATAAACCCTAGTGTCAATATACTTATTAAACAATGTGAAGTGATGAATTAGTGATTTCACTGCAGATGTGTATATTGTGACTTCCACCAATACACCGCCCTTCACCCTGAGAAGATTGAAGGCTTACCTATTTAAAAGGCATATTGAGTGGAAATCAACATACTTGTTGGTAACCTTGGATGTTGCATTGCTCTACACGGCAATTTCTCATCATATAGGCCATGAAGCGGTGCAACATTTTCTTTATCGTGACTCCAATATTTCTGTCACACAAAGTAAATTTGTGATGGAATTATTGGACTTTTCGATGAAACACAATTGCTTCTGGCACAATGGAACTTACTATTTACAGACAAAGGCAGTGGCCATGGGAGAAAAATTTGCTCCCAGTATGGCCAACCTATTTATGGCCAAGTGGGAGGAGTACGTGGTACTACATGACAGGCATGTGGAGCTTGTCATGTGGAAAAGGTTTATTGACGATGTTCTCTTCATATGAGACTGGGACATTCAATCGGTGACTACCTTTTTGTCCTTTTTAAATGACAATGATAGGGTTATCGTACTTACTCATGAAGATAGCCCCATTCAGATTAGAATTTAATTAATTCTGGATCTAAAAATAACCAAAGAGAATGAGAGGATTGTTACATCCACATTTTTTAAAGCGACAGACAGGAACAGGTATATCCCATCCTATTTTTGTCATCACCGTTCCTGGCTGTCAGCAGTCCCGAAAGGTCAATTTTTACGACTCAGGCATAATTGCACTAATTTAGACGAGTTTAAGAAGAAGGAAGCTCTGATTCTCAAGTCTAGATTCTTGATCAAGGGCTATGATGGCCAGGCCCTTGATTCATTAATAATGGAAGTGGGCAACAGAGATCGCCAGACCCTCCTAGTTGACAAATACCACAAGTTGAGAATAGAGAGGATTTTTGTTTAGCTTTCCTCACTACCTATTCCAGCCAACAAATTGACTGGAATAGGTAGTGAGAATAAAGAAGAGAATAATCCAAAGACATTGGCCTGTCATTAAAAATGATAGGATTCTGGGACCTTTGTTGACAGATAAACCTCGTGTGTTATTTAGGGGTGCTTCTAATTTTAGACATTTTATAGCACCCAATGTCCCGAATCCATCTACACGTCCTACTTTCTTTGGAGATTTAAAAGGTTTCTACCCCTGCAGGAAATGTCAGATTTGTAAGATTTGTCAGATTTGTAAGATAAATGCGTTCCGTGGTAGGAGACTAACAGAATTCACATCAGTTGGGGCAGGTACTACACATCTGATCAAATCCTTTATTACCTGCACTACTAAATGTGTGGTGTACCTTTTTAAGGTGCCCCTGTGGGTTGGAATACGTAGGGCGCACTACTCGGATGTTACAGGTGCGACTAGGAGAACATGTCGCCAACATCCAAAGGGGCTTGGATAAACATAATGTCTCAAAACATTACGATCTTAAACATAATAGAGACCCCACAGGTACTACATTTTTTGCCTTGGAAAAATACATACCACACTGGTGAGGCAGTAACGGTAGACGCTGTATATCTAGGAGCGAAACCAACTGGATATACAGATTGGGCTCCCATGTGCCCACGGGCCTGAATGTGGAGTGGGACATCAATTCTTTTATTAATAACTGTTGATGTCCCCCCCTCTCGCTCCCGCCCCCTCCTTCCTCTGTTAATATTAACCACTTCACTACCCGACCATAGTAAAATGACGTCCACAGATGGGATTTCCCATCCTGGGTCGACGTCATATGACGACCTGGGCTTCCCGGCTATCTAGGGGGCACGCGCGTGCACCCGCCGTGTTGCTCGAGACCCGGTGCGTGTGCCCGGTGGCCGCGATGTCCGCCGGGCACCCGCGATTGCACGTTAACCAGGCCGGACCGTGGATCTGTGTGTGTAAACACACAGATCCACGTCTTGTCAGTTGAGAGGAGACCGATCTGTGTTCCCAGTACAGAGGAACACCGATCGGTCTCCTCCCCTTGTGCGTCCCCTCCCCCTACAGTTATAATCACTCCCCTAGGAAACATTTAACCCCTCGTCTTCCCCTAGTGGTTAACCCCTTCCCTGTCTGTCACATTTATACAGTAATCAATGCAATTTTATAGCATTGATCGCTGTATAAATGTGAATGGTCCCAAAAATGTGTCACGTGTCCACCATAATGTGGCAGTCACGAAGAAAAATCACGATCGCTGCTATTACTAGTAAAAAAATAAATAAATAATTTTTTTAAAAAAATGCCATAAATCTATCCCGTATTTTGTAGACGCTATAACTTTTGCGCAAACCAATCAATATACGCTTATTGCAATTTTTTTACCAAAAATATGTAGAATAATACGTATCGGCTGAAACTGAGGAAAAAAATAGTTTTTTTTTTAAAATTGGGATATTTAATATAGCAAAAAGTAAAAAATATTGTGTTTTTTTCAAAATTGTCGCTCTTCTTTTGTTTATAGCACAAAAAATAAAAACCGCAGAGGTGATCAAATACCACCAAAAGAAAGTTCTATTTGTGGGAAAAAAAGGACGTCAATTTTGTTTGGGTACAACGTCGCAAGACCGCGCAATTGTTGTTTAAATTGCGTCAGCGCTGAAAACTAAAAATTGGTCTGGGAAGGAAGGGGGTGAAAATGCCCTGTATTGAACTGGTTAATAATACTGCCCAAACCCCATCCCACATTTTGTCTTTTTATTATCACTCTTCCTTTGCTTCTTTCTCACTTTTGTTCTTTGGCTAATCTTAGGTGCAAAATTTTTCTTTGATTAAGGTATATTTATTTAGATTCACATATGTAGTGGGTTGTTCAAATTTATGAAGATTGATATACTAATTTATAATGGATTTTATGTATATGCAATGGGGAGGTCATGTTTATGGATGGCAACATAAACGATCTTCAGCATTTCGCTCAACCCCACCCCGCAATTTTAATTTTTAATTTTTTTTTGTTTTGTTTAAATAATCTTTATTTAATTTTCCAAAATGTATAAAAAGAGGTTTTTTCTTCTTCTTATTATTATTTTTTTAACAACAGTTCTTAAATACACCTTATACACCTTATATATATAAAATAACAAAAAAACATTATTGTCCATTTTCCCCTCCCCCCAACCACCCCCCTCTTTATCCCCATAACCTCCCCCCTATCTTACCCTCATTACTACCACACCTTCCTATTACTTAATATCGTACATCCATTACCTTATCTCTTCCTACCTCCATTTTACATGGGATAACCCATTTCCTCTAGCCAAGGCAACCAAATTTTTTTAAATTACTTTAAATTCCCTCTCCTTGCATATACTACCTTTTCCTTCCATATTGTTTCCGTTACAGTTTTAAACCAGTCTTCTTTGGAGGGGGGTTTCTCTGCCTGCCATCTCTGCGCTATTAATTTCTTTGCCTGAAACAGGCACCTTAACACTGCTTTATTTTTAATATACCCCAACTTCTCTCCCACTCCCATAATACACAGTTTAGGGTGCATTTTGAGTGACATCTTAAAGATCTTATTTATGGTATCTAATATTTCCGTCCAATAACGGTATAGTTTCGGGCATTTCCAGATCATGTGGATCAGGTCCCCGGTATTTTGGCATCTAGGGCATTTAGCATCCCCCCTCCGCCCCCATTCAAACAGTTTTTTAGGAGTGTAGTATGTTCTATGTAAGAGCATTAGGTATGACATCTTCTGGGCGGTTGAAACTGAAACTTGGTTCCCCCCGGCTAATATCTTTTTCCATTGGTCATCCGGAATTTTTCCTAAATCTCTTTCCCACTTACTTCTGCACTTAAGGTTTTCTGAACTCATAATACTGTTTCTGCATATATGTGGGTAGAATTCCGCTATGGATCCATTAGGTCCATCGGACCTACTTATTCTTTCGAGTATGGGGGACGTACTCCACACCGGGCCTTGTTCCCCAAACTGTGCTTTTAGAGCATGTTTGATTTGCAAATAGCTATAGTGTGAATTGTTTGGTATATCAAAATCCTCTTTTAGTGCAGTAAACGTTTTTAGGGAGCTACTATTATATAATTGATCCAGGCTAACTATACCCTTTATTTCCCATATCTTTATTTTCCCCATTGATCTTAGCTCTTGTAGGTTCTTATTGTCCCAGAGCGGCAGACCTTTAACCATACCTCCCATACCCCTCAAATCCTTTATAGATCTCCACACTTTTATCATTAGCTTAACCGTAGGGGGTCTATAGGCAAAAGAATTCGCCTCCAAGACCTCCACTAATGTCTTATGTGGCGCATCTACAGTCATCAGTCCCCCACTTTTAACCCCTTTGGGGTCAATGTCCGATACCAGATGTTGTATTTGGGCTGCTAGAAAATAACTACGCGGATGCTGTACTGCCAGACCCCCCTCCTGCATTGGTAGTTGTAAGGTCTGGAGGCCTATTCTAGGCTGTCTTCCTTTCCATATAAGAGCTCTTAGTAGAGTATCTATTTTTTTTAAACCATTTTCTTTGTATCCAAATTGGTGAATTATGCAGCAGATATAATAGCTGAGGCAACCACAGCATTTTGATCAGGTTACATCTACCAACTACTGATAAAGGGAGACTCTTCCATATATCACTCTTGCTCTTAAATTTAGATAGTAGAGGGACTAAGTTATTATCTATATACTTATTTGGGTCATTTGTTATATATATACCTAAGTATTTAGTTTTCTCTACTATTTCTACTTGAAAATGTTCTAAACAGGAACTCTTTCTAATGGGATCTATTGGTAACAATGCTGATTTTCCCCAGTTTATGGTAAGACCCGAGAGTGTTCCAAACCTCAGAAAGATGTCCATCACTTGTCTAAGCAATCTCTCTGTATCCCCCAGAAAAATGAGGACATCATCCGCATATAACGCAATCCGTTCTTCTCTGTCCCTTCTCCGGAACCCTTCCATAATCCTGTCCTGCCTTACTGCAATGGCAACTGGTTCCATTGCCAGAGCAAAGATCAGGGGTGACAGGGGGCAGCCCTGCCTAGAACCCCTTTCAAGTCGGAATCCATCCGAAAGAACATTATTCACTCTGATCCTTGCCCTGGGGTTGTTATAAAGAATTTTAACCCAACTAATATAGGAAGGTCCGAATCCAAACTCCTTCATTACTCGCCATATATACCCCCATTCAAGACTGTCAAACGCCTTTACCACATCTAGCATCATTACAGCCCTTGCGCCAGTGTTTTCAGTTGGTATCTGCAGGTTCAAAAAAAAACCTTCTGATATTCCTGCTGGTTGATCTTTGGGGTATAAAACCTGTCTGGTCGGGATGGACCAGTTTATGGATTATTTTCTTTAGTCTGGTAGCCAAGATCTTTGATAGTATTTTCACATCTGAACATAATAGGGAGATAGGTCTGTAGGACCCAGGATCTAAAGGATCTTTTCCTTCTTTGTGCAGCACTATTATCATGGCTTCAGTCATTGATATGGGAAGCTTCCCCTCCTTCTTTACCCACTCAAACACTTTAAGAAGCTCCGGTAATAGCACCGTCCCATAGTTTTTATAAGTTTCAACAGGGAGTCCATCAGGGCCAGGGGATTTCTGATTTTTCATTTCTGTTACGGCTAATTTGATTTCCTCCAAAGTTATCGGGGCTTCTAGTACCTCACTATCAGACTCTGTAAGGGAGGGCATCTCAATATCCCCCAAAAATTTCTCTAGCTCCTCTCCCTCCACAGCCCCCCTAGATGTATACAATTCTTCATAATAATTTTTAAATGTATCTGTAATCTTATCTACCTGAGAAGAGATCTCTCCACTCATTGTCCTAATGGCGGGTATCATGGAGGGTGAGCATCCAGATCTAACTAAATGGGCCAACATCTTCCCAACCCCTTCCCCCTCCCCATATGCTATTTGGTTTTGAAATAATCTTTTATGTTCGGACTTTCTAATGATTACATCCTTATATATTTGTTGTTTATTTTCCCATTTACTTTGTTTGTCCGGGGTTGGATCCTTCACATACTCCCTTTCCGCTATTATCACCTCTTTCCTGACCTTGTCCTCCCAATCTAGCGAAGATTTTTTAATTTTAGAAACTTGTTGTATAAGTAAACCCCTCAAATAGGCCTTCAGTGCATCCCACATCACCCCTCTTGTTGTAGTATCCGTATTGAACCTTATAAACTCGTTCACCTTGGCTATTATCTCATCTTGATCCTCTATAATTCCAAACCATATTGGGTTCATTTTCCATAACCTATCAGCCTTCTTATTTTTAATACTTATCGAAATCGTTAGGAGCGAATGATCTGATACACCCCTAGGTTGGTAAGTTATATTTTTAATTGTTTGAGAGCCTAGCTCATTACCCAATACAAGATCTATTCTTGAAAGTGTAGAATAGGAACCCGAGTAACATGAAAATTGTAGGGTCCCAGGGTTCCGTATTCTCCATAGATCCAATAGACCAGCTTCCTGAAGGAAATGACTCATACGGTTTCCCTGTGGTGTCTGATCCTGGTTACCTGGGGGGAACCTATCAATCTTTTTATTTATTACCACATTAAAATCTCAAACTACTATAATTGGTATGTTGTTCTTGTCTACTATAAATTCTAATAAATCATACAAGACATCTAGTTTAAAAGGTGGAGGGATATATACATTTGCCAGCACAAATTCCTGGTTTTCTATTATACAGTGCAAAAAAATGTACCGACCCTCCCCATCTATTTTGCTCTGTCTGCAGGTGAAAGCCACCCCTCTCTCAATTAACACTGACACCCCCCTGGAGTAGGTGGTATGCACAGAGTGGAATTGGCACTGGAATCTCCTGTTCCTTACCTGAGATTTAGTGTCTTGAGTCAAGTGTGTCTCCTGCAGACATGCAATTCCTATTTTAAAAATACCCAACATATCGTATACAACTGCTCTTTTGGCCGGGGTACCCAATCCACGAACATTCCATGATCCAATATTCAATACCATTGATTTTTTATATAACATCTATCGAAAGAGAAACCAAAAGGTAGTAGCAAACAGCTAGATCCTAATTCTTTCAGGGAGGTGTACCCAGTTATCCATATGGAATCTTATTAGTGCTACTCCCAGAGGCAAAAAAAAAAAAAAGAGGAAAAAAAAAATATTTTTATATTTATCATTATACCCCTCTGTGTCAGATAATGTGTCTACCCCGTGATTACATAAAACCCATATTCTCATACTGTAAACATTCATGTTCTATCTGTGTCTATTTTGTCAATGCCCAATGTATTATCCGATATTCTAATGTGCCGTTTATATTTGGTTTAACCGGTGCCCAATGTGTTATCCTATATTCCACTGTACGATAAAACTCCTTGTGATTCCGTGTACCATAAATTCTCCTTCTAAATGTATTCCTTTTCCCATGATCCCTACCCCTCCTCCCACCCTGTCCCCCCTCCTCCCAAAAGACCCTCCCTCCCTACCCCCCCCACCCCACCCCACACCATTCTAGGTTACCCCTAGAGGCTTTTTTAATAACCGTCTCACACTCTTTATTCATCGCACTCTCGCCTTCCCTCCCCCCCACCCCCCACACATCAGTTCCTAAAACTAGAACCATTTACCATTTCATTTCTCCACCCCGCCCTTCCCCTAGAAAACGAAAAAACCCAGACTCCTTATAGTTTCATTGGTAACTGATCTCTTTTATCTTCTAGCCAAGTTAACGCATCCGCAGGCGTGTCAAAAAGCTGACTTCCTCCGAGTGCGTTTATCCGAAGCCTGGCAGGGTAAAGGAGAGCATAAGTAATGTCAAATTTTTGAAGGCTACGTTTAACTCCTATGAACTCAGCTCTACGTTTTTGAAGGTCAGGAGAGAAATCAGGGTATATTGATATCCTAGCCCCATTGTAGGAAATGCTCCCCATCTCTCTGGCCTTCCTAAGGAGTTTTACTTTATCTTTATAATTTAAAAATTTCACTAACAGCGGTCTCGGGGACCTTCCTTGAGGGGGGGGCCTAAAGGGAACCCTATGTGCTTTTTCGATTGAGAACTGCTGTGAGAATAAGTCTCCTCCAAAAAGTTTCAATCATCCATTTCTCTAAAAATGCTATTGGGTCTGAGCCTTCACACTTTTCGGGGAGTCCCACCACCCTCACATTGTCCCTACTAAGTCTATTTTCCATTTCATCAAATTTTTTCGTAAGTTTATCTATTTTCTCTTTCCATGACTTGGCTTCTTGTTTCATAGGGTACAAATCATCTTCTATCAGGCTTATTCTCTTCTCCGTTTCTGTTACTCTTCCCGCCGTTTCCTTAAGTTCTTGCCTTACCATGATTAGCTCCCCTTTAATATCTTCCATTTGGTTACTTAAGTCACTCAAAGATTGTTTACATGCATTAATTGCCATGAAGATATCTTTCAGGGAGGGTTCTCCTTCTGCTGGAGGTATTGGATTGATAGAAATTTCTGTTTCCTTCCCAACCCCTCCTAATCCTTTACTTGAAAGGTTTTTGGTGCCAGTGGTCCCTATGGACGAACTCAGGTGCCCCTGACTCTTTCTGTCTGCATTTGATTTACCTTGTTTTTGCTGCCCCCTTTTACTTGGTGTATGATCGGTGGCATGGATCATTCTCTCTAGCTTGGCAGTTGCTGCAACAGCTGCTGCAGTTACGCCCGCCACAGTGGATTGAGCTCCTTTTTCCTTGTCTTTGGCCGAACGAAGGGACTGAACTACCACGTTTTCATGACTGGCTTGCTCATCCCCTTTCCTCCTTGTTGACATTATGTCTATCCTACTATGGCGGTATTAACGTAAGGACAGCAGATCAAATTCCCTGGGAGTCAGAAAAGCAGTGTTAAATGACCTCCAAATTTAAACCTCCTGCCCTTTCTGTCTGTTAACACTGAAAGTTGCAACAGTTAGGTAAAGAATGAGAAAGAAAAGTTTTGATAACTTTCATTTATGGCAGATGCAGATGCATGTGGTGGTGTTCAAATTAGGCCCACTCTAGACATTTTTTCCTTGCTCCCAATAAATTTTAGTGTTAGGGAGCTCAGTCCATTTACCCAGCAATTCAGATATTATCCTGCCCACCATACAGTGGCCAACAATAGCAGAAATTACAGTTCACTGGAAGTTCCATTCACCTGGGGTCATTACTGTCCTCCTCCACCTTATGGCAAATAACAAACGAAAAGAGCGCAGTACCTCATCCCGCCGGTCTTGACAAATCACACTGTTTTTCCTTCTCTGCTGCAGGGACCACTGTATGCACTTACTTCTGTTTCCGGGTAGCTCAACCTCCTCTTATTCCTCTGGGCGGCGTATACAGTGCACCGGATCCAAGTACACTTGCTGGAGTCTCCACAGCGGGCATCCGTCACCAGTGTGATCCCGCAGCTGAGTTCCATCCTCTCCTTCCCGTTCTCGCGGGACTTCACGCGGGACTTCACTTGTGCTGCGCCTGTATCTGTCACCAGCTGTAGGCTAGGAGATCCGGAGAAAATGCCCACACACTCATTTCCGGGCACACCGGGCTGGGGAACAGAAGGACCGAAGAGCAAATAAGTCACTGCAGCTCACCTCACCACATGGGTAATGTCTACAGCGTTTATCCCCGGAGCGACACGCTCATGAAGCGGGGAGAGCGGGGTGGACACACACACGCTCACACCATACCGACTAAATATAGTCGGTATTTTTAATTTTTGTATGCAACTTTAAGGTTGAATTATTTTTGACGCATTATCGTATTTTCCCACAAGATGGCATTACAAACATTTTATGTAATTATTTATGTTGTATCTAGTGCAGCGGACATCAGGGTTATTCATTGGATACCTCCCCCTGTATTGTCTGCCGAATTAGCTCCAAGTATTCTTTCTTGCGCAACTAATGGCTGAATCTCCTCGCTTTGCTGTTTGGGTATATAATGCAGGTGCACAGATGTGTGGGCGTGCTCCTGATGATGTCATTTCTGACGAAACGGCTGTAGGGTAGACACGCATACACGTACTACACATGCGCGGAATGTTTGATACGATTTTGGAGCCTTTTTTTAAACATCCTTGCAAGGAAATGTCTTTTGTTTTTATGCATGCCTTTGGCAATTTTCAATAAAGGAAGACTAAAGGTTACTCTGCACTATTGGAGTTTCTCTTTTCTATTTGGACATCCACCACCGCTGCAGCGGTCTCCTTTCATCACATCTCTAGTGGTTGTATACGGCTCTTATGAAGTGAACACTCTGCTGATATATATCCATCATTCTGGAGGTGAGCACTTTGTAGCATTGCTTGGACATCCATGAGGGGGATATCCTTTCCATGATGGCTGAGGTTCGTCTGCTGGAGGAAGTACTCAAGGATTCCAGTGTTGGTGTCACTATGCCTTTTAAATAGGGCTTTCTGGTAAGCCTTCAATCTTCTCAGGGTGAAGGGCGGTGTATTGCGGTGGAAGTCACAATATACACATCTGCAGTGAAATCACTTTCATCACTTCACATTGTTTAATAAATATATGGACACTAGGGTTTATGAAAATCATATTTTTATTTTTTATTATAATTTCAAATCAATTTTGTGATCACTTATTCATATTTATTCATTTTAATATTTGCATTTTTTGTAAATATTTATATTTAAGTTTGTCACGGTACATCTATCCAGCGCTGCACTTTTTTTCTGTATATGTTACATTCGTGCCCCCGATCAGGGTTATAAGTGTTCAGCTGCAGGGTATCTTCACACGTTTTACATATTTATCACTCAATTAGATTTATTTGTTCACCTAGCGCAAATTATTTCTTTAGAAATTTAATTTACCATGGACTCCCTCACAGTGTTTGGATTTGGCTGTGTTCACCCCAGGTCACAATCCCTGGGTTCACCAGCAAGCACCGCGAACAACTAGTTATGAAAACACCATAAAGTAGGGTTGGAACAGACAGGTGAACTGCAGATACCAGTGGAGCAAAATAGTTCACTAGGTAACAGTCCAAAGTTCAGGCCTGGCTTTGGACAGGATACAAGTTAGGGGTCAGGGCAGGCTGCCGTCACTGGCAACCAGGTACAAGCAAAAAGTCAGCTCAGGCAATAGACACAGATAACAGCAGGAAGGCTCACCAGGGGCAAGCTGGAAGTTGTGCTGATTTTAAATAGACTATGCAGAGAAGGGAAGCCACTGTGATTGGATGCAGTGGTACAGAGGAAACAGGTGGAGATTGCAAACCATTGATAGGAAAGGCCAGTGACAGGGAAGACAGCAGACGGATACTGCACCAGTATCCAAACTTTGTTTGGATGTGGCAGTGAGTGTGCCTTCAGGAGGTAGAAACCAAACCAATCGGATGCCATTTTATGGGTGCAAACCTGTAAAAGTGTGCCTTATGCCGCATACACACGAGCGGACTTTCCGGCATACTTGGTCCTGCGGACCAGAGTCCGTCGGACAATCCGATCGTGTGTAGGCTTCGGCAGACTTTTTTCCCAAAAACCTGCCAGACCTAGATTTGAAACATGTTTTAAATCTTTCTGTCAGACTCAGTTTCTGACGGAAAGCCCGTTCGTCTGTATGCTGGTCCGATGGACAGCCCGTTTGTCTGTATGCTGGTCCGACGGGCCAGATACGACGCAAGGATGGTATTGCATCTCGCGCTCGCTGCAATAGGAAAAACAAATTTTTCTATTGCGGTGAGCGCGGGGCATACCAAGCCCTTAGGTCTGGTATGGATTTTAAGGGGAACCCCTATGCCGAAAAAACAGCGTGGGGTCCCCACTAAAATCCATACCAGACCCCGATCCGAGCACGCAGCCCGGCCGGTCAGGAAAGGGGGTGGGGACGAGCAAGCACCCCCCCTCCTGAACCGTACCAGGCCACATGCCCTCAACATGGGGGCTGGGTGCTTTGGGGGAGGGGGGGCACCCTGCAGGGCCCCCCCATCCCAAAGCACCTTGTCCCCATGTTGATGAGGACAAAGGCCTCTTCCCGACAACCCTGGCCATTGGTTGTCAGGGGTCTGCAGGTGGGGGGCTTATCGGAATCCGG
The DNA here is from genome assembly GCA_037952925.1 of Lithobates clamitans. Taxonomy (NCBI): domain Eukaryota; kingdom Metazoa; phylum Chordata; class Amphibia; order Anura; family Ranidae; genus Lithobates; species Lithobates clamitans. Next base: position 7,235,229 of record JBBGZY010000221.1, on the reverse strand, counting down.
GAGCCCCCTATAATAAGAGGGCCCCCCCACCCTATGTGAATGAGTATGGGGTACATGGTACCCCTACCCATTTACCTAGGGAAAAAGTGTCAATAATAAAACACACTACACAGGTTTTTAAAATAATTTATTAGACAGCTCAGGGGGTCTTCCTCCGGCTTCGGGGGTCTTGCTCTGGCTTCGGGGGTCCCTCCGGTTCCTCTTCTCCCAACGTCCGGTTGGTTCTTCTCCGCTCTCTCTGGCCTCTTCTCCTAGTGTTCCAGTTCTTCTGCCGACTCCTCCGCTGTCTTCATGCCGCTCTTTTGCCAGCGGAGGCCCAGACTTTTGGCTTCTTGTCTTCTTGGCTTCTTCTCTCTTCTCTTCTCTAGATGTTGACACGACGGTCTCTCCGGCTGGACTGCCCTCTGAGTGCTCCGCTGTGACTTATATAGGCGGAGACCCCGCCCCCTTATGCCGTCACAGTCCCTGGGCATGCTGGGACTGTGACGTTTTAGGGTGCGTGGTCAACATCACCCCCGCTCCCCCTAAGCACCCACCCCCCATGTTGAGGGCATGCGGCCTGGTACGGTTCAGGAAGGGGGGCACTCCCTCATCCCCACCCCCTTTCCTGACCGGCTGGGCTGCGTGCTTAGATCGGGGTCTGGTATGGATTTTAGGGGGGACCCCATGCCGTTTTTTCGGGATAGGGGGTTCCCATTATAATCCATACCAGACTTGGGCCTGGTATGCCCCGCGACGGGGCTCGCAAGGTGTCAATCTCGCCGATAAAAGCGGCGAGATTCACTTCCTTTTCTAGTCCCGTCGTACCCGAGTCACGTTCAAAATGAACGGACTTGGCCGTGTGTGGGCAAGTCCGTTCATTCTGAAAGTCCGCCATAACTCCGGCGAAAGTCTGTCGGAAAGACCGTGGGACCAAGTCTGCTGGAAAGTCCGATCGTGTGTACGAGGCATTAGGAGCAGATTCAGCACTAGATCGAGAAAGGTAAGTAATGCTGAAAATCCTTCATAGACTCCATCAAATTCATAATTCAAAATCATACTCTATATGTTCCTTCCTCAACCACCCCCCAACACTCATGTATTAGGCTGTTTGATTTCCAATCTTTGTGAAAATACAAGTTCCAACTTGCCTTGCCAGCTTATGATAGGTCATACCAGAAAATGTATTTACTGATGGGTGTTCTAATTGTTAGTTGAAGCTGCCCAGCCTAGGTCTCCATGTCATCTTAATCCAAATTTTGCATCACCTGATGTAAGAAATGACTGCAGTCTTCTTTCATTTCAGATAGCAAGAGCTGTACAATAGAAACTCCTCAAGGTTAGCAGGAAGGTTTACCAGGGGCATGGCAGTGAGCTGGCACTTGTGCTAATTTTAAATAGACTAGGCAGAGAAGGGAAGCCACTGTGATTGGATGCAGTGGTACAGAGGAAACAGGTGAAGATTGCAACCCATTGATAGGAAGCAGCACTGACAGGAAAGGCAGCAGGCAGATACTGCACCACTTTGTTTGGATGTGGCAGTGAGTGTGTCTTTAGGAGGTAGGAACAAAACCAATTGGATGCCATTTTATGGGTAAAAACCTGTAATGCCCCGTACACACGATTGGACTTTGTTCGGACATTCCGACAACAAAATCCTAGGATTTTTTCCGACGGATGTTGGCTCAAACTTGTCTTACATACACACGGTCACACAAAGTTGTCTGAAAATCCGATCGTTCTGAATGCGGTGACGTAAAACACGTATATCAGGACTATAAACGGGGCAGTGGCCAATAGCTTTCATCTCTTTATTTATTTTGAGCATGCGTGGCACTTTGTGCGTCGGATTTGTGTACACACGATCAGAATTTCCGACAACGGATTTTGTTGTCGGAAAATGATATATCCTGCTCTCAAACTTTGTGTGTCGGAAAATCCGATGGAAAATGTGTGATGGAGCCTACACACGGTCGGAATTTCTGACAACAAGGTCCTATCACACATTTTCCATCGGAAAATCCGACCGTGTGTACGGGGCATAAGAGTGCGCCTTAGAAGCAGATTCAGCACTGGATCGAGAAAGGTAAGTAACGCTGAAAATCCTTCATAGGATCCATAAAATTCATAATTCAAAATCATACTCTATATGTTCCTTCCTCAACCACTCCCCAACACTCATGTATTAGTTTGTTTAATCTCCAATCTTTGTGAAAATACAAGTTCCAACTTGCCTTGCCAGCTTATGATAGGTCACACCAGTAATTGTTTTTACCGATGGGTGTTCTAATTGTTAGTTGAAGCTGTCCTGCCATTTCACCGTAGTCCAAATTTTGCATCACGTGATGTGGTAATTGATTGCAGTCTTCTTTCATTTCAGATAGCAAGAGCTGTACAATGGAAACTCTTCCAAGTCATATCCTGAAAGAAGCTTGTGAAGACCTAAGCATTCACAGGCATTCCTCCTTGTGAGCATATATCTAGAGGACATCTTTACCACTATCAAGAAATAATTGGATTTATTTTATGACAGTAGTCTATCCAGCAATTAAGATGGTGTTTAGCCACAAGATCCACGTCAGACAACTACAACTGAAGTACAAATATAGCATTTTAAAATAAACTGTATTTCTAAATGGTTAATTAAAATAAACATAAAAATGTGTTTCTTTAGTTGCTATTACACATTTAAATAAAATCATAATTACAAAATGTTTTACTGTATACAGAAACAAACTTTTGCAAAGTACCTTACAACAAACAAATGACATTAAAATTCTCATAGTTAAAACAGAATAAATATAATGATATAATAAAATTCAGTCCAGATATTACCTTTTTGTGCTACATGTACCCTAGCCTACCCTGACCGCAGCCGTGGGAAAACGCAGACCACGGCAAAAACAAACTGCGATTTTGCAGTGTTTTGTGTTTCCCGGCAGCCGGTGATCAAAATGTTCCTATTTTGAATTTGATTCTTCCGCGTTCAGGAGAGGGAGGATTAACCTCAACTAAACATGGCAGCTCCTAAACTCTACTAAAAGTCTATGTGTACATGGACACATATGGGCTGATTTATGAAACGTTTGCACCTTGGGTTGAGGCGCACGGCGAGGTGCAATGCACATTTTCATATTTACGAAACGTTTGCGCCGATAACAGAGCTCTAATCCCCATTTACTAAAGCGTTCTCGGTGAACGGGAGAATGAAATCTGAGCACCACTATGGACATGGCGCACAGCATCTTCAATTCAATAATAACAGAAGATGAAGGTGCCAATATTATGGGGTGATGTGGGGTGATGTGAGGAAGTATAGTAACAACTGCCCGAGTAACAAATGTGCCCAAAATAGAATGAGAAAGTAACTTTTTCTGAGCAAGCCTGCTGTGCCTGAAAGTACGTTTAGAACTGTGTGAGATCAATTTAAGCACTGCGCATGCGCAAGCGGCTCTTATGTTTGTTCAAATGCGTTTGTTCACTGTGTGGCCAAAATCTTAGTGAATATCAAGTAATGCAAATGCAATTGCATGGGTTGAACGGGAGCAACTATAAACTTGACTTTTTTTTTTTTTTTTTTTTTGACACTGGTTCACCTTTATGTATTTTTTTAAGGATATTTGCACACAGGTCATGTTAGCATATTACATTGCCAACATGTGACATTCACCCTGTTAAAATTATGTAAAAAGACTCTCGCTCCTCTAGCTCCTCCTAAAAGGGCATTTAACCTTTCCCCTCTAATGCATATGATTTCCTTGGGCTAGCTTTTGCTTTTAAAGGGGAACACCACACTCCATTCTCAAACGCTCTTGTCTCCCCCTTCTAACCCCTTTGATTTCCTTGGGCTAGCTTTTGTTTTTAAAGGGGAACTCCACACTCCATTCTCCAATGCTCTTGTCTCCCCCTTCTAACCCCTTTGATTTCCGTGGGCTAGCTTTTGCTTTTAAAGGGGAACTCTACACTCCATTCTCCAATGCTCTTGTCTCCCCCCTCTAACCCCTTTGATTTCCATGGGCTAGCTTTTTCCTTTAAAGGGGAAGTCCACACTCCATTCTCCAATGCTCTTGTCTCCCCCCTCTAACCCCTTTGATTTCCATGGGCTAGCTTTTGCTTTTAAAGAGGAACTCCACACTCCACTCCATTCTCAAAAGGCTGTGAGCTGCCTTCACCAATCCAAACCATATCTTTTTTCAGAGCATACAACAGGGCCAGCTAGGAAAGGAGTGAGAAGAGCGATCCCCCAACCCCCTCCTGAACCATACAAGGCCACATGCACTCAACATAGGTGGCTGCCTTTGGGGCATGTTGGGCTCAGGCCAAAACCAACCACAAAGGACCTTGTAGTTCTCAAGTACTCTAGTTTAAAGGGGCTTTCCACATTCCCTAAAACCCCCTGTCTGCAGCCCCCCACAACCCCAGCCTAGGGTTGTGTGGAAGGGGCCCTTGTCCCCCTGAATATGGGAAGAGGGTGGTTGACTTTTGGGGTGCCCGAGCCCCTCCTGCCCCTAAGCATATACCCACCTTTCATGGGCTGGCTTGCTGTGTGTTTGGCTAGGGGTTTATTAGTGTGTGGGAGGGGCACAATATTTTTTTTATTTTGGGTGGTATTTTTCACATGGGGTTCTCATTTTAAGCCTTTACAGACCCAAATGGCCTTGTATGTATTGGGGGGCAGGCTATTTTTTGTTTTGGGTTAAAATCTTTCAGCTGCAATGTTGATTTGTAAGTTTTCTCTAAAGCTGTACATCTTTGAAGCAGCATTTTGGATACATGCTGCAGATGCACCACTTTACAGGCAGAGTACCCCCCCCCCCAAGTTACTAGCTTTAGGGCTAGTTCATAGAAATGCAGTCCAGATGTGTTCCATATGCTTTTCTGCATGCACGTTTTTGATGCGTTCCAGTGCGTTTATGATATGTTTTTGGTGCATTTTTGATGCAGTCTAGTACTTTTTTCCACCTTCTTTTTTCTTAACCTTGAATAAGGACATGCTTGATGATGTGCTTAATTTTGACAGGGGGTGGCTTATTTTGTGCTAGCTGCATTTGGGTTGGTCTGGGCATGCACAGGGACTTGATTTTTTTTGTGCTTTTTGTGTGTAAACAACACTTGGATGTTTCTGGGCATGCTCAGAGAGTGTGTTTTTTGGGTTAGTAATTTAAGGACTTCCTTAACAGGTTTACCCACTTTGACACTTTGAAGTTCTGCATTGGGTGAACTTGCATTTTATGTGTTTCATGGACGGTGCGTGTGTTTTAAATTGCCTCATTAGCACACAAACCTATGTTATGTAAAGCTTGCAGATAGCATTATTTACCTTACTCTGAAACAAGGCAAGATTGTGTGTGTATTTTGTATTTTGTTTATGTCTTTGCAAAACAGATGTGTTTTCAAGCAAGTTTTTTTACTTTGGTTTATTGTATTTTTTTGGGTGGGGGACATTTTCCCATGAAATATTTTTGATGTTGTCAATGTGTGTCATTTGTAGGTTGTTCACTTTGATTTAATTGTCTGTGCTGCATTATTTTGCAAAATCTTTCTCAAGATGTTGTGACTAATGTTTAATAGACTAATGTCCTTAATAGATATCCATTTGTGGGTGCAGTCCTTTAACTCCTGTTAATTTCCAATGCTAAATAGTCAGACCTCAAAAAACATATTCTGTTAGTGTCTCAAATTACCATACTAGTGTTTTTTTGCTTTCCTTGCCCTTTGTCCTGTTTTGATCAATAAAATTTTGTAGCAAATTGTAGTGTTTTATGTGTTTTTGTTACTTTTCATGCAACAGGTTTCCCAGCTGCAGCTTAACTAGGCTGATTGGCATAGCAAAACAAAAAAAGGTGTGATTTGTCTACAAGCTACTTTCCTTTTGCCTTCATGGTAGCATATGCATGGATTGTGTATATGCTGCCATGGATAGTCACCAGGAAAGGAAAATTACAGATAGGTAAGTATTAAATTTACAATTTTAGCACAGTGGTTCTCAGCCTCAGTCCTCAAGTACCCCTGACAGGACATGTTTTGGGAATTTATCTTGGCTAAAATAGCTGCCCAAAATACAAAGCCATTGACTGTGATTTAAAGCACCTGGGCAAGATGAAGGAAAACCTGCAATCATGGCCTGTTGGGGGAACTTGAGGGTAGGGTTGAGAACCACTGATTTAGAGCACTGAGCTAAAATCGAGCTCCAGACAATCCTATTCTAATTGTGGGCATTTGAGGGAAACCAAATAAGTGTTAGAACCCCTGCTTGTATTTTTTAGGTCGGGCTTTGTGTCCCTTTTCTTAAAATTGGCTTCATTTCCTGTCACATAGCCAAACAGGAAGTGAGGGTAAAATCCTACCAATGTCTTTCCTTGGGGACACACAGGTCAATCTAACTAGTGTCCCCATTAGGCAAATTGCACTCTAGCACTTTGTTGTGTACACCCCACATTATGCATTTTGGGGTTTATTAAAGGCAAATTCACTCTGCAATACAAATATACTCACTGTAAATCTGAGGGAAAGCACTGGTAATTTTATCATTCAATCAGCAAAAATGCTGTTTTTTTTTTTTTTTTAATTTTCCTTGCATGTCCCCCTTGGATCTCCAGCAACTGCACTTCCAAGTGCACTTGTAGTGCAAAGTGGATTTGCCTTTAGAAAATAAACCCCAAAGTCCAAGATACCTAATAATTTGGGGTGTACAAAGCAAAATGCTAGAGTGCAATTTACCTAATGGGGAAGCTATTTAGGTTGACCTTTGTGTCCCCAAGGAAAGACATTGATAGGGTTTTACCCTCACTTCCTGTTTGGCTATGTGACAGGAAGTGAATAAATTTGAAGGAGAAAGTGGCAAAATTTGTGAAGCGTCTTCACCCTATCAGGGGTGCAGGCATCCCTAAAAACTGACAAGACTTCTAATCCCTCTGCACTCTATCCCCAAGCAAAAATAAGAAAGGATTTAATTTAGTTTAACTTTGCAAAGACACATTCCTAAGTTCAGCTGTGATGCGTGCCAATGGCCCATTTAGACCTTGTTTAATAGAAAACACCAGTTGCCTTTCACTAGAAACATTTGTTATTCCAGTCCTGGAAATCTGCATCTGCTTTACATCAAAATATGGATTCCTGCAGCTAAATGCATCTAGATGTGCGACCGCTGTCTATGGGAGATGCACGAGTGCTGTGCGCACATGGGTACGTGCCTGTGGCACATATCTGGTTCTCAGAAGCAGCGGCCAGCATGCAGGAATGACGTCACGCCCCCACAGGAAGTTGCTTGTACTGCTGCTAATTTCTTCCCACCACCATGCCCTACTCACTGTTCTCTGAGGAAGAAATGATCCTTATTTGCAAATTAAGAATTTTTTTTTTTTTTTTTAGTAACATGGGGTGGTGTTTGTGTGGGTCCCTAACACACATTCAGACATATTAGGGCCAATTTAGACAGGATCCGATTTACCTACCAGCATGTTTTTAGAGCGTGGGAGGAAACCGGAGTACTTGGAGGAAACCCACACAGGCACAACATGTAAACTCCAGGCAGATGGTGTCACAGGCAGGATTCGAACCAGTGACCCTTTTTGCTGCTGGGTGAAAGTGCTAACCACTACACCACTGTGCTGCCCAAATATGTATCTATAGATGTAGGTTCTTGTGTCCACCAGCAGAGAGAAGTTGGGTAAATGACCATTATTATGCCTCCAGAATTGGGAGTGTGGCAAGTACAGGGGTCTTCAAACTACGGCCCTCCAGTTGTTCAGGAACTACAATTCCCATCATGCCTAGTCATGTCTGTGAATGTCAGAGTTTTACAATGCCTCATGGGATGTGTAGTTCCGCAACAGCTGGAGAGCCGTAGTTTGAAGATTCCTGATTCACTCTAGCACAGGGATATGCAAATAGCGGACCTCCAGCTGTTGCAAAACTACAAGTCCCATCATGCCTTTGCCCCTGGGTGTCATACTTGTGGCTGTCAGAGTCTTGCTATGCCTCATGGGACTTGTAGTTCTGCAACAGCTGGAGGTCCGTTAATTGCATATCCCTGCTCTAGAATGTCTTGAAAAAAGGTATGTTCTTGTGTGCCTTGTATAATGCCCAATAAATATCAATAGGAAAATACAAGTGGGTCATGGCACATCTACATTCCAAATTTGGCACTTAAGATGGTCATGCACTATGCAATCTGATTGGCCAATCTCTGTACAACTCAATATTTCAGCAAAATAGGTAATAGGAAGACGCACTTAAACAATTATTTCAAATTATAGGAAATCAAACAGGCTCTTGCACTAGATCTATTTTTTTTAAATCTAACAGATTGCAATGTATGGTCACTTTTAAAGATCAAGATCGGAAAATATTAATTTATTGTGTTTAGAAACACTTCTCTGTTCTTTGTAATATATTGAAAGATTTGGGTAAAAATAGAAAAAAACACATTTCAAAGATATATTAGAAGTAATAGGAATGAGATTAGCATCAAAAGGGTTAATTCACTGAGAACACCTACGAATTGGCCAACAAGACACATCCAATGAAATTAACCAAATGTATTGAGCGTGCGATATTATCAATGAGAAAACTAAAGTTACTCTTGCACCAGTTGCAATTTACATATTTATTATCCTCTGCGTGCGCTAGTTCGCACTTACAATCAATGACTTTTCCTTTGTACCAATTAAGGTAAGAACCAATGCAGCGCATTCGTCTTAGCAAATCACCCCCATATGCTTTCATGGAATTCAGTTTAGGAGCTTTGGCAAAAAACACCAAAATCTCCTATACTTAAGTTTAGGAGCTGCCAGTGTACATGAAGCCTTAGGATTCTTTGTCATAAATTCAGTTGGACCAGTCACTGTCAGGTTCTTTGGAGGAGCATTCCATATAGTACCAAAATATTATTATTATACAGGATTTATATAGTGCCAACAGTTTGCACAGTGCTTTACAACATGAGGGCAGACAGCACAGTTACAATACAATTCAATACAGGAGGAATATAGGGCTCTGCTCATTAGAGCTTACAATCTAGAAGGGAAGGTCAAGTGAAACAAAAGGTAATAACTGTGGGGATGAGCTGACGGAGAAAATGAAAATACAGTTGTTACGTATGGGTAGGATAGGCTTCTCTGAAGAGGAGGGTTTTCAGGGATCATCTAAAAGCTAATAGAGTAGGAGATAATCAGACAGATTGGGGTATGGAGTTCCATATGATTGGAGCGGCTCTGGAAAAGTCCTGGAGGTGAGCATGGGAGGAGGTGACGAGGGAGCTAGAGAGCACGAGGTCTTGGGAGGAGCGAAGATAATGATTAGGTTGGTATTTTGAGTCTAGGCTAGTTATGTAGCTGGGGGCTAAGTTGTGGATGGATTTGTAAGTAGTTAGTATTTTGAAGTTTCAGTAGTTGAGGCGAGAGATGACCAGAGAGTGAATTAAGCGCTTTGTTGTGTCATTGATTAGAAAGGGGCATATTTTGGAGATGTTATAGTGGAGGCAGCAAGATTTGGACAGTGATTGAATGTGGGGCTTAAAGGAGAGTTCAGAGTCCAGGACTACACCTAGGACCTTGGCATAGTTGTGCCATCAATTTTGACAGCGAGATCAGCGGAAGGGGCACGTAGGGGAGGAAAAATTATAAGTTTGCTTTTGGATAGATTGAGTTTGAGGAAGTGGTGTATCAGACTGATATATATGTTATAGTAAATGTAAATTAGTTATATGTAAGGAGACAGAGGGAGTAGGCTGAGGGGTAGAGAAATAGATCTGGGTGTCGTCAGAACCTTGGGGGACCCCAACAGAGAAAGGAAAAGGAGAGGAGGAAGTAGAATTGTAAAAAAAATGCTAAAGGTGCGGTTGGTGTGCGTTTCCCCATAGAAGGCATCCACTGGGTACAGAGATCATGAGGAAATCTCTAGATCTATGGGGAAATGCGTCAGATGGAGCATAGTCTTGTGATGTCATCACGCTGAACAGCTGGCTGGTATACACCGTGGCTAGTTCAAAAACCTTTCTTACCTGTTGTGATTTTATGGATTTTATACTTGTATGATCCGTTGGGAAATGGAAGATTTTTGTTGGAACTGCACCATGAAGCCCTCTTCTGTTCCCTATTACACGAGACCTTCCAGATCCTTGCTTTCATAAAGAACGATCCCAGGAGTGAGGCTTCCCTCCGTTGGTTCCTTGGTGACAGGTGGACATTTCCCTGTCTTGAGACTATCACAAGCTGACCTGCCGGCAGGACCTCTTCTGCTGAACCTTTTTTTAAATATTATATGGACCTTTTCTTCAGATATTTTTTGTGTGTTGCTATACACATATTTATTGACTTTTTCACATATTATGTTGAGGTTTGTTCCTTGATTTGCACAAGTTTTATTTATATACCATATATTTTTTGGCCTTTAGTAGTTGATTTGTGCACCTTTTTTCTCTTCTCTTTTTTTCAGTTTGCTTTAGGTTTTCAGTATTTAAACCAATAGAGGTGCAGCATTCAACCTCATTACCTGTACACCTAATCATACCACCTGTACATTTACACACACTTCACTTTGGTGTTGTTTATATTTTTGGGGTTAGCGCAAATGTTCCTTTTTCCTTACCTTCTCCCCATCAACATGGGGACAAAGTGCTTTGGGGGGCCGCTACCCCAAAGCACCCTCCCGATATTGAGGGCATGTGGCCTGGTAAGGTTCAGGAGGGGGGGCGATCTCTCACCCCCCTCTTTTTCTGTGGCCTGCCAGGTTGCGTGCTCGGATAAGGGTTTGGTATGGATTTTTGGGGAGACCCCACATACAAATTTTTTAAAATTTTGGCGCGGGGTTCCCCTTAATATCCATACCAGACCTTAAGGGCCTGGTATAGAATTTAGGGGGACCCCCACACTTTTTTTTTTTAATTTTGGTTCGGGGTTCCCCTGTGGGGAAATTCCATGTCGTTTTTATCAATGAACTTTTATGTGTATTGCCGGACCAACAATTCATTATAGCCGGCACTAGCGATAGTAGTTTTAAATTACTTTTTTCCTTTAGAAATGTAATTTTGCACTCAGACTGTTCTAAACACGGGAAACATGCGCCATTTTACATGCATACTATTGACACCCCCCAGGTACGAAATTTAAAGGAATATTACACTTTTATTGTTTCACTTTAAGCATTATTAAAATCATTGCTCCTGAAAAAACAGACGTTTTTAAAACTTTTTTTTGCATTGATACATGTCCCCTGGAGCAGGAAACAGGTCCCCAAACACTTTTTATGACAATAAATTGCATATAAACCTTTAAAATGAGCACTTTTGATTTCTCCCATAGACTTTTAAAGGGTGTTCCACGGCTTTCGGTTTTGCCGCAAACACCCCAAATTGTTCACTATTCAGCAAATGGGCGAACAGCCGATGTTCAAGTCGAACTCATGCTCGACCGGAACATAAAGCCCATCCCTACTCAGGACTAAGGATGAGCTCGGGCGTGTTATTTGGATATACCCTATTTATCGGAGTATAACACACAGTCGTATAACATGCACCTTCCCTTCAAGAGTTTCAGGAAAAAACTTAAATTTTAAATAAAGAACTGTGAAGCAAAATAAGGGACAGTGCCCATCAATGCAGCCTAATCAGTGCCCATCTGCAGCCTCACCATTGCCATGACTGCAGCCTCACCATTGCCATGAATGCAACCTCACCATTGCCATGAATGCGGCCTCACCATTGCCATGAATGCGGCCTCACCATTGCCATGAATGCGGCCTCACCATTGCCATGAATGTGGCCTCACTATTGCCATGAATGCGGCCGCACTATTGCCATGAATGCAGCCTCTGAATGCAGCCTCACTATTGCCACTAGTGAGGCTCTGAAGAAGAAGGTGCTTCCTTCGAAACGCATCAGCCAGCAGCGGTCTGCACGTCTTGTCCATAGGTCTGGAGACTGCTACCATCATTTGACTATTATGCGTAGTTTTTATCTACCCTTGTGAGTAGTACTTTTACGTTTTCTGTTTTAATAAACCTTTTTAAAGATAATGCACAAGGCCGGTGCGCCCTCTCTTTTCTGTTTTTTGTTTGCCACTAGTGCAGCCTGATCAATGCCCATCTGCAGCCTCAGAGGGAATAGGGAGGGGGGGCGGGACGAGCGCCAACAGATTACATACAGGAGAATCTCCTGTTTACAGGTCGGCCTCTTTAATACAAAGTCCCATCTCCTATGATAAACAGAACAGTCGTCCAATGGCACCCCAGGAGACGGGACTTCCTATTAGAGACGCCGCTGAGTAAACAGAAGATTCTCCTGTGTGTAGTCTGATGGTGCTCGTCCCACCCCCTCCCTGTCCCCTCCAAGGCATCGCTGATAAATACAGTAATATATATCTTTGTGGCCTGGGGGGCCACAAAAGATATATATTTCCAAATTATCAGGGGGGTCACATTAAACTGGAATGTGGGCCGCACTTGGCCCGCGGGCCAGACTTTGGATAGGTCTGCTCTAGAGTCTCTGCTAAAAAACATATATAATGTTTGGGGATTCTACATAATTTTCTAGCAAAAAAAATATGATTTTTACATGTAGGAGAGAAATGTCAGAATTGGCCTGGTAGGCAAGTGGTTAAATTACAGTGCAGGCAGTGTACAGTATATAATACATTGCAGGCAGTGTACAGTATATGATACAGTGCAGGCAGTGTTGTACAGTATTTAATACAGTGCAGGTGTTGTACAGTTTATAATACAGTGCAGGCAGTGTACACAGTATATAATACAGTGTGTACAGTATATAATACACTTCAGGCGGTGTACAGTGTATAATACAGTGTGTACAGTATATAATACACTTCAGTATATACAGTGCCTTGCAAAAGTATTCAACCCCTTGTGTTTTTACCTTTTTTGTTACATTACGGCCTTTAGTTCAATGTTTTTTTAATCTGAATTATATGTGATGGATCAGAACACAATAGTCTAGGTTGGTGAAGTAAAATTACAAAAACATATACATAAAACAATTTTTTCAGAAATAAAAAACTGATAATTGGCATGTGCGTATGTATTCACCCCCTTTGTTTTGAAGCCCATAAAAAGCTCTGGTGCAACCAATTACCTTCAGAAGTCACTTAATTAGTGAAATGATGTCCACATATGTGCGCGATCTAAGTGTCACATGATCTGTCATTACATATACACACACCTTTTTGAAAGGCCCCAGAGGCTGCAACACCTAAGCAAGAGGCACCACTAACCAAACACTGCCATGAAGACCAAGGGACTCTCCAAACAAGTAAGGGACAATGTTGTTGAGAAGTCAGGGTTAGATTATAAAAAAAATATCCAAATCTTTGATGATCCCTAGGAGTACCATCAAATCTATCATATCCAAATGGAAAGAACATGGCACATATGTAAACCTGCCAAGAGATGGCCGCACACCAAAACTCGCGGACCGGGCAAGGAGGGCATTAATCAAAGAGGTAGCACAGAGACCTAAGGTAACCCTGGAGGAGCTGCAGAGTTCCACAGCAGAGACTGGAGAATCTGTTCATAGGACGACAATAAGCCGTACGCGCCATAGAGTTGGGCTTTATGGCAGAGTGACCAGAAGAAAGCCATTACTTTCACCAAAAAACAAAATGGCACTTTTTGAGTTTGTGAAAAGGCATGTGGGAGACTCCCAAAATGTATGGAGGAAGGTGCTCTGGTCTGATGAAACTAAAATTTAACTTTTTGGCCATCAAAGAAAACACTGTCTGGCACAAACCTAGCACATGACATCACCCAAAGAACACCATCCCCACAGTGAAACATGGTGGTGGCAGCATCATGCTGTGAGGATGTTTTTCAGCAGTCAGGACTGGGAAACTGATCAGAGTTGAGGGAAAGATGGATGGTGCTAAATATAGGGATATTCTTGAGCAAAACCTGTACCACTCTGTGTGTGATTTGAGGCTAGGACGGAGGCTCACCTTCCAGCAGCACAATGACCCCAATCATATTGCTAAAGCAACACTTGAGTGGTTTAAGGGGAAACATGTAAATGTGTAAATGGAATGGCCTAGTCAAAGCCCAGACCTCAATCCAATAGAAAATCTGTGGTCAGACTTAAAGATTGCTGTTCACAAGCGCAAACCATCCTACTTGAAGGAGCTGGAGCAGTTTTGCAAGGAGGAATGGGCAAAAATCCCAGTGTTAAGATGTGGCAAGTTCATAGAGACTTATCCAAAGCGACTTGGAGCTGTGATAGCCGCAAAAGGTGGCTCTACAAAGTATTTGACTTTAGGGGGGTGAATAGTTATGCACATTGACGTTTTCTGTGATTTTGTCCTATTTGTTGATAATATATGAAAGAAGCAGCGGTAGCGACAAATAAACCAAATAAATATTATCGCTGCTGTAAAAAAGTACTAATACTTAAAAAATAAAAAACAAAGGAATACAGCGCTGATAAAATAAACCACACCATAAATAAACTAAATATAAAGTGCTGCGTGCAATAGTAAACAATAAATGTGAATAATGATGATGGTAGGTGCAATACACAAATCAACTAATAATTGCCAATATCTAGTGCAGTTTACAAAAAAATATATATACGTAATTGTTGTTGTCAATTGCTAAAACACAAATACCATGAATGGTGACTAATGGTGTATAGTGGGTGCAATACACAAATTAGCTGCTAATTGCCAAAATGCCATATAAGTGGAGTGCAAATCTCAAAAAAATACATAGGCCGTTGGTGCTACCCAATTGCTAAAAAGATGAGAAATAAATATATATATTACCACAATAGAAATGAAAAATAATCCCCAAGAAATACCACCAACTGGGCTAGCACTACTAAATAATAACTGCTTGCAAATAGTCCCAAAGTAAATACCACCAGCTGGGCTAGTACCAAAGCTCTTTAACAGACAGCTTTTCCGGAAAGCAGACAACGACTCTTCAGCCAATGCTGTCAGTCAATCCCCATAGGTGTTTACAAGGCGGTACCTCTGGCGTGGATATATACAGGTATGTGAAATAGCTGATGTTCAAATTGGAAAGGCCATAAGCTTGCAGATGTCCACCCAAAAGTAAAGAAAGAAGCAATATGGTGAAGTATTGCGGAACTATAGGATCACTTGCGCTATAAGGCGCTACTCACAAAATTCTCGGTTGCAATCAGGCATATCAGAGAACTTCCGCGATTGCCGCTACTAGCGTGCGTTCCACGGAGCCAGGAAGAAAACGTCACTTGGTTAGGCGTAAGCCGGATGTTTCGTCGACGCTTTTATCCCCTCCCCCAGGGCATCATCAAAGGACTATTTGTTGTTTGCTTCACAATAAAATAAATAAATAAATAACAATCTTCAAAGTTGTGGGCATGTTCTGTAAATGAAATAACGCAAATCCTCAAACAGTCCATGTTAATTCCAGGTTGTGAGGCACCAAAACACAAAAAATGCAAAGGGGGGTGAATACTTTTGCAAGGCACTGTAATACAGTGCAGGCGGTGTACACAGTATGTGAAAAAATAAAGGGTGCAACAATAGTGCAATTCTAATAAACCAAATCGCATAAGTGAATACACAATTATTTAACATGAAATAAGTCCAAAAAAGTATTAAACATTGCTGTGAAACATGAATAGGTGAATTTTCTATATGTTTCCAATCACCATGTGAATTAAAGCGCTAAATGTTGCAATTAAAAGTGCTGAGTGCTTCAAGTACTTCAAAGTAAAGTGCTTCAACGGAAGTGGTATGTCAAAACACTCACCAGATTGCGTTGGCCACCAAGTGACCACCAAGCATGTAATAAACAGAGAAGAGCTCTCTTACCAGATGTGCCCCTCCACGGATCTTTACAGCATAGACCAACTGTATGGATCAAGCAAACTCCAATCCAAATGAATAATTGGCATAAACATATGTGTTATAAACTCCTTAAGAGAACCAGCTCACATCCATTTTTTTCTGCAAGAAGGGCTCCCCACGAAAGGCCACAGAAAGGCATGGATAGTGTAATAAAGTTAAAAAAAGACACTTATGCCGCGTACATACGAGCGGAATTTCCGTCTGAAAAAACTTGGATGGTTTTTCCAACGGAATTCCGCTCAAGCTTGCCTTGCATACACACGGTCACACAAAAGATCTCTGAACTTTCGTCCGTCAAGAACGCGGTGACATACAACACTACGACGATCCGAGAAAATGAAGTTCAATGCTTCTGAGCATGTGTCGAATTGTTTCTGAGCATGCGTGATTTTTTTTGCGTCCAAATTGCATACAGACGAACACATTTTCAGATAGGAACTTTTTCCAACCGAAAAATAGAGAACCTGCTCTCAATCTTTTGCTGGCTGGAATTCTGCCAGCAAAAGTCCGATGGAGCATACACAAGGTCGGAATTTCTGACCAAAAGCTCACATCCGACTTTTTCTGGCAGAATTTCTGATCGTGTGTACGGGGCATAACAATTCCAGTTCGTATCAGTGTACAGTGAATTAAGATGCAGCTTGTGGGGGAGAGCAGAGACCGATCTGGCACCATGCGAGTGTGACTGATGCTCGGCGTGCGTCTCAGCATGCGTCCCAGCTGTATGCGGAAACAGAGGACTCGTAGTGCGTGTCGAGCCTCACTTTCAATACATTCCATGCTCGTCATCAGGAAATGGGCTTGGCGCCATTTTACTGGAGCCTAAATACAGACGCCTTCGCTGCCATTCATGGATCTTTATTTTACATAAAAATATATTAAAAACAGAATACCAGCTGTGAAATTTACTAATATACTATATGGGAGTACTTTATGCTAGCTCCAGATACAGACCTAATATTAAACATTAAACCACCATATATTATCTAAAATAGGGAAAATCCATGCTATTAGCAAATTTAACTAAAATCGATTAGCTATAGAAGCCCTCATAACGCCATCCAGTGATGAGAGCGCATAATACATAATATTTCTAAAATTGGTAGACACCACTATACCTTACATGTATCAAATATATACTATTTTAACCATTCATGAGACAGTATGACATCACATCAAATTCTCAAAATAAATAATAGCAGGCTAAAAATGACACTGTTAGTGTATATATATTAAAAATTAATCATAAATCCTAGGGGAATATTGGGAATGAGATATCCAAAAGCTATCCCAATCAATAATCAGTTAAAAAAACAATTAAGATCTATCTCGGCCTGTGAGACCTGAGTTTCGGCCTGTGAGACCTGAGTAATCATGTTGCCACCTCTCCAGTGGGGCAGAACTTTGTCTATCCCTTAAAATTTTAGAACTCCTGGATTTTGCTGGTGATGGGTTCTAAAATTATTTGAGACACTGTGCTTTTTGAAACCATTTTTAATATTTGTTATATGTTCATTGATCCTCTTATATAGACACCTTGTGGTCCTCCCCACGTAAATCAGCCCACAAGGACACGTAAGGAGATACACAACATATCTGGTGTTACAGGATATAAATTTATCAATCTTGTGTTTCTTTCCATTGCTCCCCTTGAACACTTCTGTTTTTCTTTTTTTGTCAGCAGTTGTCCTACATGATTTACATGCTTATTGATATTACATACCTCCACCCTGACCTTTTGAAGATCAGAGTGGTTGTATCCTTTTTCCAAAAACCTGTCCATCAGCACTTCTGACTGGGCCCAATAATCTTCGTCCAGATCACAATTTCTTCTAATCCGGACGAATTTTGCTTTTGGGATGGCCTTAATTCCTCCTGGATGGTGACAACTGCGGGTTGAAATATACCTGTTTTTGTTCACCTCTTTAAAAAAGGTTCTAGTGTAGAGGTTATTTTTCTTTTTAAAGATTTCTAAATCTAAGTACTGTATTTCCTCATAACTCCATTTACTGGTAAGTAGGATGCCATATCTATTGTTGTTCATATGGGTCATAAAACCTTGTAGGTCCTCAACAGACCCCTCCCATATGAAAAACAGCTCATCAATGTAAAATATAAACTCACAAGAAGGTTAGCGTAGACATGAGTTAGATGTTCATAAAACATATGAAAAATATATCTATAGTTATATATATATATGAAGAGTCCAATGCTATGTATAAGAACCCACAGTCCCAAATAGATAGTTAATAAAAAACACAGAACAGTGTAAAACACACTGATTATGTCAGCTGCATAGACTCAAAGGTAACATAAATAGTTCATTGCATGAAGAGGACAGTGATCATAATTAGAGAATATATTTCTTCTGGAGTGCAGCAACTAGACCATCACCACATCACCGCGTGAAAAAATCTTATGGATGTGAGCTTACCAGAGGTAAGACAAAGACAAGCCTGTCAGCTCCTTTTCTCTCAAGGATCGGCTCCTCCACCTCCAGATTCCCTCAGTCCTCCTCAGCCAAGATCATGTATTAACATGTAGAAAAAATAGAAGGGGAGACTCTCCATAGTGTAAAACAGTTTATTTATAACAAACCCACAGAGATTCCCCCCTTAAGCAATTGCGCTTACATAATAGAAGTAAAAAACAGCTTTGACTTGTACAGCATCAGCTCACCGCTGGTCGGAACTGAGAACGCCCGCCCACCTCGATGAGTCCCGGGATGACGCTGCTTGTCTCTAGCTGGTAGGTCGCGTGGTCACGTGGAGGAGCCGATCCTTGAGAGAAAAGGAGCTGACAGGCTTGTCTTTGTCCTACCTCTGGTAAGCTCACATCCATAAGGGTTTTTCACGCAGTGATGTGGTGATGGTCTAGTTGCTGCACTCCAGAAGAAATATATTCTCTAATTATGATCACTGTCCTCTTCATGCAATGAACTATTTATGTTACCTTTGAGTCTATGCAGCTGACATAATCAGTGTGTTTTACACTGCTCTGTGTTTTTATGAACTATCTATTTGGGACTGTGGGTTCTTATACATAGCATTGGACTCTTTATATATATACCTATAGATATATTTTTCATATGTTTTATGAACATCTACCTCATGTCTCTGCTCACCTTCTTGTGAGTTTATATATTACACTGTTAAAGCTCAGTATTTGCACTGTTAATACTTCCTTCTTATAAGAGAGTACCGTATATACTCGAGTATAAGTCGAATTTTTCAGCACATTTTTTTGTGCTGAAAGTGCCCCCTTCGACTTATACTTGAGTCAAGCACTTTTCTGCAGCAAAAAATTTCATTTTCCGAACCGAATTTGGGGCCCCGTATCTCAGGGCCACTTAGTGCTAGGAACCCCAAATTTGGTGTGCAACCCCAGTGGAACTGGTCCCACAACATATCCAAAGATGAAGTTCCTAGCACTAAGTGGCCCCGGGATACGGGGCCCCAAAATCGGTTCGGAAAATGTCATTCTCTGCTGAAGAAAAGTGCTTGACATTTTCTGAACCGAATTTGGGGCCCCATATCTCAGGGCCACTTGGTGCTAGGAACCCCAAATTTGGTGTACAAACCCAGTGGAACTGGTCCCACAACATATCCAAAGCTGGGGTTCCTAGCACCAAGTAGCCCTGAGATACGGGGCCCCAAATTCGGTTCAGAAAATGTCATTCTTTGCTGCAGAAAAGTACTTGAGATTTTCTGAACTGATTTTTGGGGCCACTTGGTGCTAGAAACCCCAGCTTTGAAAATATTATGGTGCTAGTTCCACTGGGTTTGCACACCAAATTTGGGGTTCCTAGCACTAAGTGGCCCCGAGATACGGGGCCCCAAATTCGGTCAACTGTGTCCATCTGCAGCAATGTCATTTCAGGACCCTTTGGGTTCAGAGACCCCAAATTTTGGCTGCAGCTAGGAGGCATCTAGGAACCCTTAACTACCGAGTTTGAAGTTCAGGGGACCTATGGCTGCAAATGGGCACAGTGAGGCATGCAAATGGGCACAGTGATGCTGCAAATGGGCATTGTTGACCCTCTTTTCCACTTACAGTAGCTGTGCATTTCTCACCCTCGTCTTATACTCGGGTCAATACGTTTTTCCCATTTTTTTTGTAGTAAATTAGGGCCTCGACTTATACTCGGAACGACTTATACTCGAGTATATACGGTATATTGTACTGTATCATTGTTTTCTTGTTTTTATAACAGCAGCTTTTAATTAGTTTAATTGGACTTTTTCCATCTTGGTTTACTCCATGAGCGCTGGGACCTGAGTTGCTTGACAACTCTGGTATTTGTGTTGTTCAGCTCATCAATGTACCTTCAATATAGCTTCAACTGTGGCCATTCTTCAGTGAAAATATATTCATCCTCTCATTTGTTTAAAAAGATGTTAGCTACACTGGGCGCATATTTTTCCCCCATTGCAACCCCTTTTATCTGATTAAAAAATTCACCCCCATACCAAAAAATTTTTTTTAACCTTTCAGTTATAAAAGTGATTTGGCTCTGTTTCAAACTAGTATGTTTAAGTAGGGACCATTTAACCGCATCCAATGCATAATTCTGCTTTATATTGGTGTAGAGGGACTCGACTGTCATGAAAAGGTTCACCCGTTGGTGGCACTGTCGGTCTCTTGGATCGCAGTACCAGTTTCCACCAGTGGGTGTCTTCCAACACCCAGGACCTGTAATAAGAGGACTCACCTACCGGTGTCACTGTTGCATCCTTGGGCCATAGTACCGGTGTCCACCAGCGGGTGTATTCCGGCAGTGTGGAGCAGACAGCACCTTCTGCGCTCGGGTGTAACGTGAGGTCAATTACCGCAGTCTGATAAATATCCTTGCCTTCATGTCTCTCTCCCTGCGCCCTGACCTTGCTGCCTGTTATCTTGACCTTGAGCCTGCATCTGTCCTGACCTGACCTGATCCGATCCGATCTCTATCCTAAGCCCATCCTGGACTTGTTCCTCCTGTTTCCTGATTTCCCTGGATCCTTGCCCTGCAGCCTATCCATCCATCCTCTCCCTGTCCTCTTGGTTTCCTGTCCTTACCCATCTGCTGACCTCCCTGTGTATAACCTCAGCCTGGCTTTGTTTATGATTCCAGTATCTCCATTTATTTGTATTTACTATTTGTTGTTTGTGGGTCTGTGGTTGGTTTTTCACTGTTTATATTCACTTACTTGTCAGCTATGTAAATAAACACCATTATTATTCACTTATTTGTGTTTCTGGTTTCCTCTGTGCAGTCCACACAGTCTGGTCTGCTAAATTCTCTGACATCGACATCTGCTGTCACCAGCAATGCTGGTCCCTCTACAGTCAGTTCCTGTATTAATCTTTTTAATTCCTTCCCATCTTTTAAGAAAGCTGTGCCTTTAGCCACTATTGGTTGGAAAAAAGTGCCCAAGTACTCACCAATGCGAGAATACAGGGAATTAATCCCACTAATAATGGGTCTCCCCGGTGAGGTGACTTAATTTTTTGCATCTTGGGTAGTTGATACATTACTGGTATTTTAGGAGCTCTTAAATTAAGGTACTTAGCCTCCTTCTTATCCAAGATGTCTTTTCTCATACCCTTTTTTAACCATTCCTCTAATTTCTTTTTACGTTTGGAAGTAGGGTTACCTGATGACTTAACATATGTGTCCCTATCCCCTAAAATTCTATTCATCTCCGCTGATTTGTTCAGTACAACAAACCCCCCCCCCCCTTTGTCGGCGGGCCTAATCACTATTTCTTTTTTTTCAAATTTTTTGATAGCTTCCCATACCGACTTTGTCGTCCAATTTTTATCACTTTCTATTTTCTTAATATCTTCCTGTACCATATTTTTAAAAACATCAATATATTTATGACTATATGGTTTCGGATTAAAGGTGGTCTTATTCCTCAATCCACTGTGTTCGTGCATGGTATCTTTAACCTGAATATCCTTAGATTTAATTTCCATTAAAAAAAAATGAATGTTTAATTTCCCAGAGAACTTTTTAATATCTATCATGGTGTTGAATTTGTTTAAAAATCTGGCTGGGGCAAACTTTAACCCCTCTTGGAGAGTGTGCAACTCCTCCACAGTAAAGGTTTCCCCTGCCAGATTAAAAATACCTGACTCTAATTGTCCCTCTTTCTTTTTTTGTCTACCTCATCTGCACCCTCTTTTCTTTCTTCTAATTGAGGTTTGTGTGGAGGGACAGCGGTCACCTTGTAGGATTCCTTCCAGTCCCTCCATTTTCCTGATTGTTGATAGTAGTAATTATCATACCCTTGCAGGGGTGGTTTGGGGAATCTTCTACCACGATTCCCTCCTCTAAAAGGTCTCCCTCTGAATGGCCTCCTATAAGGAGTTTCATAATGCCTGTAATACGGGGGCGGAGGTGGAGGTGGGGGTTGTTGTGAATCCCTGTGATAATACTTGTCGTTCTCCCCTTGGTATGCATAATCACTGGAAGATGCCTGTGGTGGATAATAGTTATTATACTGTTCCTGTGTTTTAGGGGTTTTCTCTCTAAGAGGTAAAAACCTATTTTCTGTATGGACTTCATATTGGGATGAGTCTGTATTAACCAATCTCATGAATAATCTTTTAATTATTAAAAGCCAGATCTCCATAATAATGTTTAGAATTTTTTTTATAGTCTTTTTTTTTTTTAATTTCATCAAGATCTCCTTTATTTTGGATTATTGAACAATTATTTTCTAGTGATCTCCATATATAATTTTTTTTGTGTGTCAAGTTACCACAATAACATTATTATCTTGTATTTTTTATTAACCTCAAGGAGGTTGGTGTCCCTTGTTAATTTGACATTGTCTTTTAGAAATGTACCTGCCTACTCACAAACAAACTGTCCTTTTTGTAGAAAAACATAGGCAAGTATTTTCTGAAAATAAAATATCCATTTATTCTGGGTAACAAAATAAAGAGGAAGGCAACGCTGGAGAAACTTTTGGAATTTGCAAAGCCTTTTGGCCCCCAGGACACACATCAAGTCTGTGGAAAATAAAATTGTTAGCTTGAGGAGTCCATATAATTTGGAGCCCAGTCTGGTCCAGGACTCCCAGAGATCAGGACCAGCAGCAGATGACATATATGTCCCCAGGCTGTGGTACTACACCAGCCAGCATCTTCTGTCAGACCAGACTGAAGCCAGGTCATCACTTTCTTCTCTTCGCTGCAGCCTTTCCTCCACGCTTCCCTGCACCCTTCCCTGCAGCCTTCCTTGGAGGCTGTGGATCTGGTGGTGGACTTGTGGCAGGAGGAGGAGGAGGATGGACAAGCTGATATACGTGGCTGTTCTCAGTCAGCTGGCCCCTCAAACCCCATCTAAAGGGCCTCACCAAAAATTCCCTCACAGAGGAGGCGTTGTCCCTCCTCCACTTTCATCAATCTTGTGGCTAGATAGCAGCCATAGGCCTCTTCAGCGTCCGGGGGGCTCCTGAGGACATCAGTTGCTTCCCTAATGAGGCCCAGTGCTGCCTCCTCCGTCATTATCCCCTTCCTGGACCTTTTGGTTGTAACGCAGAGGGGAGGGACCTGGGATTGGGTGAGGCTCCTACTGGGCCCGCCCACCTCCTGGCTGCCACTTTCCAGACCCTCCTCCTGGCTGAAGTTATCCTGTGAATAAAAAAGGGACATAGTTTTTTTTCAATCACACACGATTTTTAGCTCATGACTTGCAAATTGAATGTTAATAAATAGAAAAGACTGTCATTCTGACCCCAGCATTTTTCATTCTTGTCCCAAACATTTTTGGTCACTACTGTCTATTGATATGTAAATCTCTTTGTTTTAAATCAATAATTTGTTATCAATTATAACATCTAGTTAACTTCATTAATATTAGGACAATAAATATGTCTAAAAATAATATACCTGGCTCCAGCTGGGCGCATCCACTTTTTCCAGGATGGAAGGCCCAGGTTGTTCCTCGTCAGCCTCTGCTGGAGTTGAGGGAAGGGTGGAGGGAAGACTGCAGGAAAGGGTAGAAAGTGATTCTCTGTCTTCAGTCTGGTCGTCCAGAAACCGCAGTTTGTTGAATTACCACAGCCTGGGTACATACACTTGCACTGCTGCTGCTCCTGATCTGAGTGATTTCTGGATCTTATTATGCTCTTTCTTATACATGTTCCTCAAGATCCCAATTTTCTTTTCCAAGAACTGGATGGTTGCATCCGGGACCCAAGTCTTCACAAATTCCATAAGTTTCTCCATCGTTGACCTCCTAGCTTGTTTACTATAATATAAGCTGTGTTTCACCTTCCACAAATTCCTAATCTCCCTGTACTTGTCAATGAAACTGTCCATAAATTCTGGGTCCTTAAAGTGATTCATATTTCCTGTAAGACAATACACAAGACAAAAACACTAATGTCAGCCTAAACTCTCCTAATCTTATCCCAATATAGGCCTCAATCTTGAATCAGTATAGGCCGCTGATGGCCTCCTTTTTCCGCACACAGATCGTACATATGACACATGCGTGTGATCTTGATATACACTGCGCATGTGTAAAACTCCGCCCGTGTCGTCCGCTTCTGACGTTCTTTCTAGAGTATTCCCCGCCCCTTCTTTTTGGTGCACAGTAGGAGCGACATGGCGGAGACAGAGCAGGTGTGCGATAAGAGCAGTAATGAGGAGGAGGAAAGCCCAGAGGCAGAAACGTCCTGGTGGCGAAGATTTAAGGCCTCAAACATGGCCTTTATAGAGATGGTGGAGATGGTGGACATCTTGACAAGGAACGACTATGATGGGAAGAATGGACTGTACCTAAACCTAAATGTGAGAAAGGCCAAGATCATGACTAAAGTTGTGAAGAGCCTGCACACAAATTTTGAGGTACGACGATCAAAGGAGCAATTATGGAAACAATGGTCAGACCTGAAACTGAGGGAGCAGGATCAGTATAGAAGAATCAAAGTGCTTCTAAAAAGTAAGTAGTTGTCAGGTTTTCAGATTAATATTACTTGCATGCTGCGCCATGTGATTTTAGTTACTGTTGTACAGTTTAAAATGGCGACTTTCATGTTTGAGGGCACATTAATCGGTCTTAGGGAAACATTGTTCGCTCATTAAATGTGATGTTTTGGGCAGATACAGATTAAATACATTTGGTCATGCCTATTTGTATAAAAATAAGTTTTGTACATTGCTGTCTAGATGTGTTTGTAACTAGAATGAAATGCAAGCTTGATTCAGTGTAATGTAAGGAGAGGACACTCAGCAGCTGTTTACACATCTGGACTCAGGAGCACTAGTGTGGGACACAAGAACAAACTTTTGAAGGTGTCCCACACAGGTGCTTCAGTGGATGCTTGGGGTGTCTCCATGTGTGAAAATGGACAGAAAAAGGTAAGTATTCCAGCTTGGGTAAGGTAAATCATGTCTTCAGCTTGTAACTCTGCCCAAAACAGACAATTGTACCCCATTTCCCAGCAATGTTTCATATTCCTATTTCTGGACTCAAATATCTGTGTGCTAAGTATACCTTTTGTTTCATTCTCATAGGGGAGAAAAGACTCTGAGGACACCACTCAGAGGACACCAGGAACCCTGAGAAAGAAGGGGAACTCAGAACAAAAACACACCACGAGGATCTGGAGGAAGGAGAGGTGGAGGAAGTCGGTGAGATTGTCACCACAACAGGTGAGTGTCTGACACCCCAGCTTCGGGTACTATATGTATGCCTGCATATTTATAATACAAGTTTTTACTCTAATTTTTAGGTGATGTGCTGGTTGTTGAAGAGCAAGCAGAACATTTCACAAGTGACAGTGCACAAAGACTAATCAACGACATCATGGTGTGGAATAGGGATGGGCCGAACACCCGCCAGTTTGGTTCGCACCAGAACATGCGAACAGGCAAAAAATTTGTTCGAACACGCAAACACCGTTAAAGTCTATAGGACATGAACATGAAAAATCAAAAGTGCTAATTTTAAAGGCTTATATGCATGGTATTGTCATAAAAATGTTTGGGAACCTGGGTTCTGCCCCATGGGGACATGTATCAATGCAAAAAAAAGTTTTAAAAACGTCCGATTTTTTAGGAGCAATGATTTTAATAATGCTTAAAGTGAAACAATAAAAGTGTAATATTCCTTTAAATTTCATACCTGGGGGGTGTCTATAGTATGCCTGTAAAGTGGCGCATGTTTCCCGTCTTTACAACAGTCCCAGCAAATTCCATATCAGGCCCTTCAGGTCTGGTATGGAAAAACAAGGAAGAGGGGTGCCACTGAGTATATATCAAATTAAATTTATTATTAAAAACAATATCCACTCACATGTAAAACTGAAGTGTAGATCTCAGGTACATCTCGTGACACAAGAAGGAGCGGAGGACTACAAGTGGCAGCAAGTCCAAATGCACTGACATCACCTCTCATAGGCTGAAGATGAGCTGCACTGAGCTAATGTTGTAGTCCATAAGCACACCACAAACAGGAGAGCAGGAGAGCCGTCTAAGGTGGTGTGGGTTCCAGGAAGAGAGGGTGTGAGGGCGTCTAGGCTGGTGCTTTAGTGTGAAGCGGTGTGTCCCAACATCTCGTCCGGCATTTGTGGTGGAAGTAAAAGCACGGCCGTGTGATCGGAGCCAGAACGAGGCTTGGATCGCAAACACTGTGGCGCCAAGCTGTGACGTCACTCCTGTGCAACGCGTTTCCGAGATAGCTCGCTATCGATGGAGGAGATAGCAGCACTCCTTTATCAAGCATCTGGTATGGTATGGATATTAAGGTGAACCCGCACAAAAATTTAAAAAAAATGGCGTGGGGGTCCCCCTCAAAATCCATACCAGAATCTTCGGGTCTGGTATGGATTTTAAGGGGAACCCAACGCCAAAATCTAAAAAGAAAAATGGCATGGGGTCCCCCCAAAAAAACATTCTAGACCCTTATCCGAGCACGCAACCTGGCAGGCCACAGGAAAAGAGGGAGGGCGAGAGCCACAAGCCCTCAGCACTGGGAGGGTGCTTTAGGGTAGCCCCCCAAAGCACCTTGTTGATGGGGAGAAGGGCCTCATCCCCACAACCCTTGCCTGGTGGTTGTGGGGGTCTGCGGGTGAGGGGGCTTTTCGGAATCTGGAAGCCCCCTTTAACAAGGGACCCCCAAATCCCCCCCCGTGTAAAATGGTAACAGGGTACAAATGTACCCTTACCATTTCACAAAAAATGTGTGAAAATGGTAAAAAAACACAATACATGCCTTGGGACAAGTCCTTTATAAAAAAAATAAAAAAATAAAACTGTCCCACAGAGTCTTTTTCTTCTTCTAGCACTCCGACCGAAAAAGAAAAGAAAAAAAAAATCAGTCATAATGACCGGCCCCTCTCAGGTGACAGCTCTTTTATATCTAAGGGCGGGGCCACGCAATGACATCGCCGGGTGACCCCGCCCCCTCTGACGTACGGGGATATCCCTATGGCTTCCCTGTAGTGTCAGAGGGGGCGGAACCACCCGGTTACGTAACTGAGTGACTGTTACGTACCTAAAGGGTGAGCCCGAATTGCAAAGGATGGCCTCTCCTACGCCTCCAACTCGAGGGCCCCCGGTAGTGGTGACAGGGGTGCAGGAGTGCGGAGTGGTATGAGTGCCTGGCAGGATCAACAGCAGAAGGATCAGATGGCCGGCACAGCTGACGGGATGGATCAGTATACAGGAACTGCAGACTGGACAACTCAGCAGACAGGACAGCAGACTGGATGGATCAGGCAGACAGGTGAGCAGCCTGGATGGCTCAGCAGACAGGCCCAGCAGACTGGATGATCAGCAGACAGGTGAACAGCCTGGATGGCTCAGCAGACAGGCCCAGCAGACTGGATGATCAGCAGACAGGTGAACAGCCTGGATGGCTCAGCAGACAGGCCCAGCAGACTGGATGATCAGTAGACAGGTGAACAGCCTGGATGGCTCAGCAGACAGGCTCAGCAGACTGGATGGGAGTCCAGGATCGTCAGACAGGCCGGGTCGGTAAGCAGGCTGGAAGCAGAGGTACAAAAGGAGCAGGCAGAGGGATCGTCAAACAAGCCAAGGATCTGGTACAGGCAGATAACAGGAATAGTCTCAAAGCCAGCCGGGTCAAAACAGGAGCAGATATCAGGTTTTCAGGGAACACATACACAGAGCTGCAGAGCAAACAGCAATGATGTAAGTGCCAGACAGGTTTAAATAACCCGCCAGACACTAACGAGTGCATGTGCGCGTGCACATAGACGCCCGCAATCGTGCACCGATGGGTCTAATCTGGCTGTTACTGGCAGGATCTTCATGACATTGCCCCCCCCCCCCCAAGGGGCAGCCTCCGGATGCCCATCCGAGCCAATTTTTTAGGATGGGACCTTTGAAGGATTGAACCAGACTCTCAGCGTGGATGTTTTCTTCAGGTTCCCATGAATTCTCCTCGGGCCCATAGCCCTTCCATTTGATCAGGAATTGAGTTTGATTGTTTCTCCTCCTGCAATCCACTATTGCTTCTACCCCAAACTCCTCTTCCCCATCTACTAATACAGGATCAGGAGGGTCAGAGCTTCGGCCAGGAAAGGGATTAGCAACAGAGGGTTTTAATAGTGTTACGTGGAAAACAGGATGAATTTTAAGTGACTCAGGAAGTTCCAACTCGTAAGCCACTTCATTGATTTTCCTCTTCACAGGAAATGGGCCTATGAATTTAGGACCCAGTTTTTTCGAAGGGCATGCCATCTTCAGGTTCAGTGTAGACAACCAAACTAGATTACCTGGTGCCAGTAACAGTTCTCCACGTTTCTTTTTATCAAAAACTTCTTTATTGTGTTCCTGTGTCCTGGCCATAGTTTCTTGCAAGAGCTGATTGTTGAGAGAAAAAAAAATTAATTGTTTCATGAACTGCTGGTACAGGACATTCTGGGATGGAGCTGGGCAGGAATGATGGATGGAAGCCATAATTGGCAAAAAATGGGGTTTGTTTTGTAGCAGAGTGTGTAGAATTGTTGTAGGCGAATTCAGCCAGCGGAAGCAAAGAGATCCAGTCATCTTGAGTAAATGAAGAAAAGCAGCAAAGGTATTGTTCGAGGGTTTGGTTGGTCCTCTCTGTTTGCCCATTTGTCTGGGGGTGATAAGCGGAAGAGAAAGATAGCTCGATCTTCAAAGCTTTGCATAAGGACCTCCAGAATCGTGAAGTAAATTTTACCCCCCGATCTGAGACAATGTTGGCCGGTACTCCATGGAGTCTGATGATTTTTCTGATGAATACCTGTGCAGTCTCAGAAGTAGAGGGAGTGCCTTTCATAGGGATAAAGTGTGCCATTTTTGACAACCGGTCTACTAAGACAAAGATGGTGGTATGGTCATCTGCTGGGGGTAACTCTACAATGAAGTCTATGGATAACATCTTCCAGGGTCTATCCGGAACAGGCAGTGGTCTCAATAATCCCCAGGCCTTGGCTCTACTGCTCTTGTTCCTAATGCAAGTGACACAGGATTCCAC
Source organism: Lithobates clamitans (assembly GCA_037952925.1). Classification (NCBI taxonomy): domain Eukaryota; kingdom Metazoa; phylum Chordata; class Amphibia; order Anura; family Ranidae; genus Lithobates; species Lithobates clamitans. The sequence goes on along the minus strand of JBBGZY010000221.1, from coordinate 7,205,940 downwards.
AAACTTCTTGCAGTCTCTGTCTACCTGAGGCCACCAGAAGGTACGTTGTTCCAAATTGGTGATTTTAGTTATGCCAAAATGTCCAGCTAGTGCGTTATCCTGACAGAGTTCTAATAGAGGGACTCGTACACTTTCAGGTGCAAAAATCTTGTCCCTGTACCAGAACAACCCGTCTTTTGCTCGTAGTTCTGATTTAGCGGGGGGCGTCCACCCCAGAGTAGCCTGTTTGATCCGTGAGGGCAAATCTTCCTGCAGCAGAAGAAAATTCCCTGGAGAAAGAATGGTATCGGGGGAAGTCATTTCTTTGGATTTGTGAAACATTCTGGATAGGGCGTCAGGTTTTGTATTCTTAGAGCCTGGCCGGTAGGGATGAGCTTCGTGTTCGAGTCGAACCCATGTTCGACTCGAACATCGGCTGTTCGACCGTCCGTCGAATTGCGAACGATATGGGCCGTTCGCGCCAAATTCGTGTGGCGCGTCACGGCCCATAATTCACTGCGGCATCGCAGTGCATTGCTGGCTGATGATTGGCCAAGCATGCACTATGACCCGCATGCTTGGCCAATCACAGCGCCGCCTGAACAGAGAGCCGTAATTGGCCAAAGCCAAGGAGGCTTTGGCCAATTATGGCTCAGGGGATTTAGTACACGCCCCACACTATATAAGGCCGCCTGCACGGCGGCCCTGTGTAGTGTGTGTTCCGGCGTTGAAAGAGATAGACAGAGAGACAGTGTTTGATTTGAGTTAGATAGATTAGGCAGAACAGTCAGTCAGTTAGCTGCACTTACAGTGTATTGTGTATATATATGCATCCCAGGTGTTGCATATATATATATACACTGTATTCAGTTTAGCTAGATCCGTTCCTGTTATCTTCTATCTAGACTATTTACATTCAGTGCAGTGTGTCCTGCTCACAGTGTTCAGCTAGATCCGTTCCTGCTATTTACATTCAGTACAGTGCTTCCTGCTCACAGTGTTCAGCTAGATCCGTTCCTGCTATTTACATTCAGTGCAGTGCGTGCTGCTCACAGTGTTCAGCTAGATCCGTTCCTGCTATTTACATTCAGTGCAGTGCGTGCTGCTCACAGTGTTCAGCTAGATCCGTTCCTGCTATTTACATTCAGTGCAGTGCGTCCTGCTCACAGTGTTCAGCTAGATCCGTTCCTGCTATTTACATTCAGTGCAGTGCGTCCTGCTCACAGTGTTCAGCTAGATCCGTTCCTGCTATTTACATTCAGTGCAGTGCGTGCTGCTCACAGTGTTCAGCTAGATCCGTTCCTGCTATTTACATTCAGTGCAGTGCGTCCTGCTCACAGTGTTCAGCTAGATCCGTTCCTGTTATCTTCCTACTGACAGGCAGGCTTGTCTGGTTACAGTATATAAAGCTACCTGAAGAAAATTACAGGTGTTCTTTTTGATCCTATTAGTACCACGGTCAGGCAGCTAGACTATTTACATTTAGTACAGTGTGTCCTGCTCACAGTGTTCAGCTAGATCCGTTCCTGTTATTTACATTCAGTGCAGTGTGTCCTGCTCACAGTGTTCAGCTAGATCCGTTCCTGCTATTTACATTCAGTACAGTGCGTGCTGCTCACAGTGTTCAGCTAGATCCGTTCCTGCTATATACATTTAGTGCAGTACGTCCTGCTCACAGTGTTCAGCTAGATCCGTTCCTGTTATCTTCCTACTGACAGGCAGGCTTGTCTGGTTACAGTATATAAAGCTACCTGAAGAAAATTACAGGTGTTCTTTTTGATCCTATTAGTACCACGGTCAGGCAGCTAGACTATTTACATTTAGTACAGTGTGTCCTGCTCACAGTGTTCAGCTAGATCCGTTCCTGTTATTTACATTCAGTGCAGTGTGTCCTGCTCACAGTGTTCAGCTAGATCCGTTCCTGCTATTTACATTCAGTACAGTGCGTCCTGCTCACAGTGTTCAGCTAGATCCGTTCCTGCTATTTACATTCAGTGCAGTGCGTGCTGCTCACAGTGTTCAGCTAGATCCGTTCCTGCTATATACATTTAGTGCAGTACGTCCTGCTCACAGTGTTCAGCTAGATCCGTTCCTGTTATCTTCCTACTGACAGGCAGGCTTGTCTGGTTACAGTATATAAAGCTACCTGAAGAAAATTACAGGTGTTCTATCCCAGCTTAGTGCAGCTACAGGCCATTAGTATGTCTGGAAGGCCAAGAAGGAGAGGCAGACAGTCACAAGCCAATAAGAGAGGGCAAGCAGGCTCTGTGTCTAGTGCTGGTCGTGGAGACGGTGCATCCTCATCAGCACGTGGCCATGGGACACGCTTGGCCTTTTTTTCGGCAGCTGGCCGTGTTGAGCCGCAACATGCGGAAGACTTGGTCGAGTGGATGACCAAGCCGTCCTCATCCTCCTCATCCTCTCTCACCCATGCCCAGGGTGCTTTGTCTGGCAAAGCAGCGGCCTCTTCCCTCAGCTCAATGTCATCAGTGACTCCTTCCCTAGCCCCACCATGTCCTCCTGAGGATTCCCTCGAACTGTTTGACCACAGTGTTGGGTACATGCTCCAGGAGGATGCCCAGCGTTTGGAAGGCTCTGATGATGATACTGAGCTCAATGAAGGCAGTAACATGAGCACGGACAGAGGGGGTGCCCAAGAAGGACAGCAATCTGGCAGTCATGCTCCCCCTGCTGCAGCATACTGCCAGGTTTGCTCCAGTGATGAGGAGGGAGGGGATGATGAGGTCACTGACTCAACGTGGGTGCCTGATAGGAGAGAGGAGGAGGAGGAGGAGGAGGAGGAGGAGGAGGAGGAGGTGGCACATCACCAACTAGGCAGGATGCCCTCCAGGGGCCAGCCTAAGGGCAGCACATTGACTGCATCACACCCCAAAGCTCCACATGTGCAGGGCGCTGCAGTCTCTGCGCGTTATTCAAAAAGTTCTTTGGTGTGGGCCTTTTTTGAGACGAGTGCATCAGATCGCACCGCTGCTATTTGCAATATATGTCTCAAGCGTATCTCGCGTGGCCAAAACATCTCCCGCTTGGGTACCACATGCTTGACCAGACATATGTTGACCTGCCATGCAGTTCGTTGGCAAGCGTATCTAAAAGACCCACACCAAAGAACAAAGACGATCTCTCCTTGCTCCTCATCAGCTGAGATTTCCAACCCCACTAGACCTTCAGTCCTCTCTGCGACCTGCAGTGAGAGGAATGAAGGTGTAGAATTAGGTGTGTCACAGCCAAGTACTTATGGGCAATCTGCTTTTGGTACACCGACGTCAGATTGTACCAGGCAAATTTCCCTGCCCCAGCTGCTGCACCGCCGAAAGAAGTTTGCTCCCAGCCATCCACATGCCCAGCGGTTGAATGCTAGCTTGGCAAAATTGCTAGCACTTCAACTGCTGCCTTTTCAGTTGGTAGACTCTGCCCCCTTCCGTGAGTTTGTGGAATGTGCGGTTCCTCAGTGGCAGGTACCCAAACGCCACTTTTTCTCACGGAAGGCGATTCCGGCTCTCTACCGGCATGTGGAAGGCAATGTCCATGCCTCGCTGGACAGGGCGGTCAGCGGTAAGGTGCATATTACCGCTGACTCATGGTCCAGCAGGCATGGACAGGGACGTTACTTAAGTTTCACGGCGCATTGGGTGACTCTGCTGGCAGCTGGGAAGGATGCAGGACAAGGTGCAGTAGTGTTGGAGGTTGTTCCGCCACCACGCCTCCAAAATGCTGATTGTGACACACCTCTCTCCTCCACCCCCTCCTCTTCTTCTTCCTCCATGGCCTCTTCCTCGGAACCAGCGGTGCTCCGTAGGCGTTCAAGGGGCTACGCAAGTACGCAGGCCAAAAGATGCCATGCGGTGCTTGAGCTGGTGTGCTTGGGGGACAGGAGCCACACTGGGGCAGAGGTTCTGTCAGCTCTGCAGGGGCAGGTTCAGAGGTGGTTGACGCCACGCCAACTTAAGGCAGGAATGGTGGTTTGCGACAATGGCACCAACCTCCTCTCTGCCCTCCGACAGGGACAACTGACCCATGTGCCCTGTTTGGCTCACGTCCTTAACTTGGTGGTGCAGCGGTTCTTGGGCAGGTACCCGGGCTTACAGGATGTCCTGAGGCAGGCCAGGAAAGTCTGTGTGCATTTCCGCCGGTCATATAATGCCAGTGCTCGGCTGACGGACCTCCAAAAGGAGTTTAACCTGCCCAAGAACCGCCTAATCTGTGACATGCCCACCAGGTGGAACTCGACGTTGGCCATGCTGCAGCGGCTGCACACGCAGCAGAGGGCCATCAATGAGTACCTGTGCGACTATGGCACCAGGACAGGGTCAGGGGACCTTGGTTTTTTTTCCCCACGCCAGTGGGCCATGATCAGGGATGCATGCACTGTCCTGTCACCATTCGAGGAGGCCACGAGGATGGTGAGCACTGACAGTGCATGCATCAGTGACACTGTCCCCCTTGTCCACCTGTTGGAGCACACGCTGCGTGGGATAATGGACAGGGCACTTGAGGCAGAACAGAGGCAGGAAGAGGAGGACTTCCTTAGCTCTCAAGGCCCCCTTTATCCAGACAGTGTTCCTGCGTGCCCGCCGATCACACAGGAAGAGGACGAGGAGGAGGAGGAGGAGGAGGAGGAAGATTGTGTCAGTATGGAGGTGGAGCCTGGCACTCAGCATCAGCAGTCTTTAAGGGATCAGTCCCAAGGAACACATGGACTTGTACGTGGCTGGGAGGAGGTGGCTGCGGACGTTGTTGTCCTTAGTGACCCAGAGGACTCCGGACCGAATGCCTCAGCAAACCTACGCTGCATGGCCTCCCTGATCCTGCAAAGCCTGCGTAAGGATCCTCGTATTCGTGGTATCAAGGAGAAGGACCAATACTGGCTGGCAACCCTCCTTGATCCACGTTACAAGGGTAAGGTTGCGGACCTTATCTTGCCATCGCAGAGGGAGCAGAGGATGAAACATCTTCGGGAGGCCTTGCAGAAAGGTCTGTGCAACGCGTTCCCAGAGACTGGGAGGTTACAAACTCCTGTTTCTGGACAACGTGTTGCTGAGGCTTCGGTCAGTCAAAGAAGGAGCGGTGGAGAAGGTGGCCGTCTGACCGATGCGTTCAGACAATTTTTTGGTCCGCAGCCCCAAGGTATGATCGGTTCCAGCAACCATCGCCAGCGTCTGTTTTACATGGTGCAGGAATACCTAGGGGCAAGATCAGACTTGGACACCTTTCCCACCGAAAATCCTCTGGGTTACTGGGTCTTGAGGATGGATCACTGGCCAGAGCTTGCACAGTATGCAATTGAGCTACTGGCCTGTCCTGCATCCAGCGTTCTTTCGGAACGCACATTCAGTGCTGCTGGAGGCGTGGTAACCGATCACAGGGTGCGTCTGTCCACCGACTCGGTCGATCGGCTGACCTTCATAAAAATGAATCAGTCTTGGATCACCACCAGCTACCAAGCACCTGATGCAGATGTAACCGAATAATTTTTTTTGAAATCTCAGATCCCTTCAAAGACTGCCTATGCTGATGCTGAGTGACTATCCCTGAGTAATTATCCTCTTCCTCCTCAATCATCACGCTGATAGCTTGTAAGAACATTTTTGGTTCTGGGCGCCACCACCAGTGCCTAAGGCACAATTTTTCAGCCCCTGTTTAACAGGGGCGTGTAATTACAATTTTTGATGTAATACTTTGCAGCAGGGCTCGTTCCTGCATTCCAACTAGAGTGTCTGTGAGGGGTTGCAGTGTTGTGGCACCAGCACCAGTGCCTAAGACCCAATTTTTCTGCCCCTGTCTAACAGGGGCGTGTAATTACAATTTTTGATGCAATACTTTGCAGCAGGGCTTGTTCCTGCATTCCAACTAGAGTGTCTGTGAGGGGTTGCAGTGTTGTGGCACCAGCACCAGTGCCTAAGACCCAATTTTTCAGCCCCTGTCTAACAGGGGCGTGTAATTACAATTTTTGATGCAATACTTTGCAGCAGGGCTTGTTCCTGCGTTTCAACTAGAGTGTCTGTGAGGGGTTGCAGTGTTGTGGCACCAGCACCAGTGCCTAAGACCCAATTTTTCAGCCCCTGTCTAACAGGGGCGTGTAATTACAATTTTTGATGCAATACTTTGCAGCTGGGCTTGTTCCTGCGTTTCAACTAGAGTGTCTGTGAGGGGTTGCAGTGTTGTGGCACCAGCACCAGTGCCTAAGGCCTAATTTTTCAGCTCCTGTTCAACAGGGGCATGTAATTACAATTCTTGATCTAATATTTCACAGCAGGGCCCTGTGAGGGCTTACAGTGTTTTGGCCACAGCAACACCTAAGGCCCAAATTTCTGCTGAGTATATAGGGCAGGACCCTACTTTCAAACATCTAACTTACAAACGACTCCTACTTGCAAACGGAAGGAGACAACAGGAAGTGAGATGAAATCTACCCCTAAGGAAGGGAAATTCTCTCCTGTAAGAGTTAATATGGGAAAACAATTTTTCCTTTCCACTGATGCTTTCCAATCCTTGTTCCACAAAAAAACCCAAATTTTCAAAAAACATTTTTCATTGGGACAAAAAAGTGAGGTGAAATCTTCTGAAGAGGAGGAAAGACGCAAAACAAATGTCACAGGGGTGATAACCCTTCCCTATGTTTTCCAAAAAGCTTAGAAAAGATTTTTTGGCTGGAGCTAAACACATTAAAAATGTTCAAAATTACAAACAGATTCTACTTAACAACAAACCTACAGTCCCTGTCTTGTTTGCACCGCCTGTATACTGCTGTTCAGAGTATATAGGGACCTTTCCTTATTTTAATTTGGGTGCGGGGTTCCCCTTAATATCCATACAAGACCCAAAGGGCCTGGTAATGGACTGGGGGGTACCCATGCCGTTTGTCTCACTGATTTTCATCCATATTGCCATGACCCGACATGACATTAAACCCGCAAGCAGTTTTAAATGAGATTTTTTCCTTTAAAAATGACATTTGGTGCAGGGACTGTTCTAAACATGGGAAACACGCGTCACTTTACAGGCATACTATAGACACCCCCCAGGTACGATATTTAAAGGAATATTTCACTTTTTTTTTTTTACTTTAAGCATCATTAAAATCACTGCTCCCGAAAAAACGGCCGTTTTTAAAAGTTTTTTTTGCATTGATACATGTCCCCTGGGGTAGGACCCGGGTCCCCAAACCCTTTTTAGGACAATACCATGCAAATTAGCCTTTAAAATGAGCACTTTTGATTTCGAACGTTCGAGTCCCATAGACGTCAATGGGGTTCTAACGTTCGTGCGAACTTGCGGTCCGTTCGCGGGTTCTGGTGCGAACCGAACCGGGGGGTGTTCGGCTCATCCCTACTGGCCGGTAAGTAACATGAAAAGAGAACCTGGACAAAAACAACGCCCATCTGGCTTGCCGTGGCTTCAACCTCTTTGCCGAACTCAAGTACTCTAAGTTCTTATGATCAGTGAAGATCAAGATTGGGTGAGTTGCTCCTTCAAGTAAGTACCGCCATTCTTCAAGTGCCGATTTGATTGCCAGCAGTTCCCGATCCCCCACATCGTAATTCCTTTCGGCAGCCGAAAGTTTGCGGGAGAAGAAGGCTACCGGGTGGAGCAGTACCTTGGTTCGTTGGCGTTGGGAGAGTACTGCTCCAACAGCGATCTCAGAAGCATCTACCTCAAGTACAAATGGCAGGGCGGAATCAGGGTGTTTTAGAACGGAGGCAGATGTAAACAATTCTTTGAGAGATTCAAAGGCAACTTGAGCTTCTGGGGTCCAATGGGAGCGAACCCCCAGTTTGGTTAACTGGGTAATAGGGGCAATGATGGCAGAAAACCCCTTAATGAATTTCCAGTAGAAATTAGCGAATCCAACGAAACGTTGGATTCCTTTTTTGTCAACAGGAACTGGCCAGTCAGTATTGCAGCGATCTTCTGCGGATCCATCTTGATACCTTCTATGGAGATAATTAATCCCAGGAATGGTATACTCTCTTGTTCGAATTCACATTTTTCTGACTTCGCGTACAGGCCATGCTGTCGAAGTCCTGTCAAAACACACCTGACGTGTCTGCGATGAGCATCTAGGGAGGAAGAAAAGATTAGAATATCGTCTAAGTAGACGATGACAAACAGATCTAAATAATCCCGGAAAACATCGTTAATAAAATACTGGAACGTGGCAGGAGTGTTACATAACCCAAAGGGCATTACTAGGTACTCAAAGTGCCCAAAACGGGTGCGGAACGCCGTTTTCCACTCATCTCCTTCCCTGATGCGGACCAAGTTATAGGCTCCTCGAAGATCAAGTTTAGTAAAGATAGTAGCTGTTCCCAGTCTCTGGAATAACTCGGGGACCAAGGGAAGGGGGTACCTGTTCTTGACGGTAATTTTATTTAGCTCACGGTAGTCTATGCAAGGCCGAAGTGTGTGATCCTTCTTCTCTACAAAAAAGATACCCGCCGGGGAAGTGGATGGACGAATGAAACCCTTCTTTAAGTTTTCATCGATATAGTCCTTAAGGGCCACCTGTTCTAACTCGGTTAACGGGAAGATTCTCCTGAAGGGAATTTTGGCCCCTGGAAGGAGCTCGATAGGGCAATCATAAGCCCAATGGGGAGGTAGAGTTTCTGCTCCTTTCTTGTTGAACACGTCAATGAAGTCATGGTAGGCTTTCGGGACAGTTTGGCATAGCTCAGCTTCAGTGTCCAGACATAGCAAAGGAAAGGGCCCATGGGGGTCCTTTGAGGCACAGAATTGCTGGCAATAAGGAGAGGAAAAGGTGACCTCCCCTGTGGCCCAGTTGACACCAGGATTGTGGGCTTGAAGCTAAGGCATTCCAAGAATTACAGGAAACAGAGGTGAGGAGATAATGTTCATATGAAGCAGTTCATGGTGGGCACCGGCAATGGTGACTGGCAAAGGGGAAGTCTCTTGGATAACCAGCCCAGATTTAATAGTGGACCCATCAGTCAGGTGAATGGACAGTCTTTGGGTCCTAGGAAGCAGAGGAATCTGATGTCTTGTTGCAAAAGATGAGTCCATAAAGCAGCTGCAGGCTCCTGAATCAATAATGGCGGGCACTGACAGAGTCTTTCCTGGAAACTGCAAAGAGATAGAGAGGGCAAGATGAAAAGAGGTCTGGATTCCAGAAAGCACATGTTCAGGAGACTTTCGGAAACACTTACGAAGTTTAGTAGGGCAATTCTTGACATAGTGACTGGGTTCCCCGCAGTAGAGACATAGATTATTTGCCCGGCGACGTTGACGCTCTTCCATAGTAAGAGCAGGGTGAAGCACCCCCAACTGCATGGGTTCCGAAGTGTCCGTTGTAGAAGTGGACTGAGAGGTAGGGGCCGGATGCAGGTGACTGGGCACTCTAGGTAACATCCAGGTTGGTTGGGAAAATCCAGTTGCTTTTTCCGACCTACGTTCCCTCAGCCGCCGGTCAATCTGTATGGCAAGATTGATTACTGCGTCTAGGGTCTGGGGCACACCAACTCAGGCTAGCTCGTCCTTCAAGGGATAAGACAGTCCCATACAAAACTGGTAACAGAGCGCAGCGTCATTCCAGTCAGTGTCTGCGCTCCACCGCCGAAATTCAGCCACATAATCTTCCGCCGTCCGGCGCCCTTGCTGAAGGGCGTGCAGTGCGGCTTCGGCAGTTGCAGAAAGCTGAGGGTCTTCATACAGTTGAGCCATGGTATTGAAGAAGGTGGTAAGGTTGGTCAACACATCGGCTTTCAGTTCCAGGAGGCGATGGGCCCAGGTTTGAGGTTCACCCGAAAGTAAAGAGACGACAAAGCCCACCTTGGTGGCTTCCAAGGAGAAAGTACGTGGCTGGAGGGCGAAGTACAGTCCACAGGAATTGCGAAACGCCTTGAATTTGCTACGTTCCCCAGCAAACACGTGGTTCGGGCAGAAGCATCTCCACCGTAGGAAAGGATGCGGTGCCTGTAGAAGAGGTAGAGGCTTGAGGGGTTCCTTGAATTCCAGTGGGAGAAGACAGTACTTGGACCCGTTCCTCCAACCGGGTGTATCCTTCCTGAAGGCTTTTGACAGCCTGGGTCAGGCCTGCTAAGTGCAAACAAAGTCCCTGCATAGTGGTTCCCTGCTCGGGCTCAGACATGGCTGTTTGCTACTGTTACATACCTAAAGGTTGAGCCCGAATTTCAGAGGATGGCCTCTCCTACCCCTCCGACTCGAGGGCCCCTGGTAGTGGTGACAGGGGTGCAGGAGTGCGGAGTGGTATGAGTGCCTGGCAGGATCAACAGCAGAAGGATCAGTTGGCCGGCACAGCTGAAGGGGATGGATCAGTAGACAGGAACTGCAGACTGGACAACTCAGCAGACAGGACAGCAGACTGGATGACTCAGCAAACAGGCCCAGCAGACTGGATGATCAGCAGACAGGTGAACAGCCTGGATGGCTCAGCAGACAGGCTCAGCAGACTGGATGGGAGTCCAGGATCGTCAGACAGGCCGGGTCGGTAAGCAGGCTGGCAGCAGAGGTACAAAAGGAGCAGGCAGAGGGATCGTCAAACAAGCCAAGGATCAGGTACAGGCAGATAACAGGAATAGTCTCAAAGCAAGCCGGGTCAAAACAGGAGCAGATATCAGGTTTTCAGGGAAAACATACACAGAGCTGCAGAGCAAACAGCAATGATGCATGTGCCAGACAGGTTTAAATAACCCGCTAGACACTAACAAGTGCATGTGCGCGTGCACAAAAAAGCCCGCACCGATGGGTCTAATCTGGCTGTTACTGGCAGGATCTTCATGACAGTGACCCTGCCGCCCTGATGCTACGGGGAAGCCATAGGGATGTCCTCGTGCATCAGAGGGTGGCGGGGTCACCCGGCGATGTCATCATGTGGCCCCGCCCTCAGTTATATAAGAGCTGTCACCTGAGAGCGGCCGGTCATTACAGCGGGTGCCTCCCATGGAGGCAGATCGTAGGCCGCGTGCATTATTTTTTCTTCTTTTTCGGTCCGTCGGAGTGCGAGAAGACTCCGTAGGAGAGTTTTATTTTTTTAATAAAGGACCTGTCCCAAGGAGTGTATTGTGTTTCTTTACCATTTTCACACATTTTTTGTGAAATGGTAGGGGTACATTTGTACCCGTTACCATTTTACACAGGGGTCGCCGGGATCTGGGTGTTCCCTTGTTAAAGGGGCTTCCAGATTTCGATAAGCCCCCTTCCCACAGACCCCCAAACCACCAGGCAAGGGTTGTGGGGATGAGGCCCTTCTCCCCATCAACATGGGGACAAGGTGCTTTGGGGGGCTACCCCAAAGCACCCTCCCAATGTTGAGGGCATGTGGCCTGGTGCGGTTCAGGAGGTGGGGCTGCTCTCTCATCCCCCCCTCTTTTCCTGCGGCCTGCCAGGTTGTGTGCTCGGATAAGGGTCTGGTATGGATTTTTGGGGGGACCCCACGCCATTTTTTTTTAAAATTTGGCGCGGGGTTCCCCTTAAAATCCATACCAGACCTGAAGGGTCTGGTATGGATTTTGAGGGGGACCCCCACGCCATTTAAAAAAAAAATTGGCGCGGGGTTCCCCTTAATAACCATACCAGACCAGACTGGGAGGCCCCCCAGTCGCATTAACCTTAAAGCCATATACCATCTGTATGGAGGTAAGAGTGTAGAGAGCACTGTACACACGAAGATCCCACATTGGAGATTATTCACTGAAGATACCGATTGAATGCACCTTATGCACTTTTTTGCACGTTTTCTTCTTTTCCTCTTTTATGGACTAACTGACTACTATCCTAGTCATTTTGATAATCTCTGATTTTGATTGTGATCAACTGGGACTGAATGAACCATCTATCTGTTATTGATTAACTCAGACAGATTATTCAGTAACAGCCATTTTATTTGTTTTGCACATTATAGTATTATGTACACTGTTTTGAAATTTTTCACTGGATTATTGGATTTGATTTTTTGCACAGGACCATTGGACACTGTCACACATATTTATTTAGTCACTTTATTATATTGTTTACTAGCATCATTTGCACAGTGATTAAATTGCTTACTAGCATCATTTGCACAGTTTAGTTTAATTAGTTGCGCTGATCACTTTTTATATATTTATTTGTTATGAGTACACTGTATACACTTTAGATCTAGCTGCAATCCTTAGATATATTATTGTCCGTTTAATAGATTCCCTTTGATAGCACGAGGGACTACACTTTATACTCATAGTTTGTATATGTGCCTCCCACTTTTTAAGGGACCAAAAGTAATGGGACAGATTAACAATCATCCATCAAACTTTCACTTTTTAATACTTGGTTGCAAATCCTTTACAGTCAATTACAGCCTGAAGTCTGGAATGCATAGACATCACCAGAGGCTGGGTTTCATCCCCGGTGATGCTCTGCCAGGCCTCTACTGTAACTGTCTTTATTTCCTACTTGTTCTTTGGGAATTTTCCCTTCAGTTTTGTCTTTTTTTTGTCTTCAGCAAGTGAAATGCATGCTCAATTGGATTCAGGTCAGGTGATTGACTTGGCCATTGCATAACATTCCACTTCTTTCCCTTAAAAACTCTTTGGTTGCTTTTGCAGTATGCTTCGGGTTAGGGTTGTCCCGATACCGATACTAGTATCGGTATCGGCACCGATACCGAGCATTTGCCCAAGTACTTGTACTCGGGCAAATGCTCCCGATGCTTCTCCCGATACCTGGAAGTCAGCTGTGATCGGCGCGTGGGGGAGTTACAAGATTCTCCCCCAGCGGCTTTCAGCAGCTTTAGTGACATACAGCGGTGATCGCTCACCGCTGACTGTCACTGCATCCTCCTCCATGCCCCCTCTGTTCCGCTGTCCCCCTCTGTTCCTCTCTCCTTCCCTGTGTCTCTCCGCTGTCCCCTCCGTTCCTCTCTCCTTTTCTGTCCCCCTCCGCTGTCCCCTCCGTTCTGCTGTGTCTCTCTGCTGTCCCCCTCCGTTCCTCTCTCCTTCCCTGTGTCTCTCCACTGTCCCCCTCCGTTCTTCTCTCCTTCCCTGTGTCTCTCTGCTGTCCCCCTCCATTCCTCTCTCCTTCCCTGTGTCTCTCCGCTGTCCCCCTCCGTTCCTCTCTCCTTCCCTGTGCCTCTCCGCTGTCCCTCTCCATTCCTCTCTCCTTCCCTGTGCCTCTCCACTGTCCCCTCCATTCCCCTCTCCTTCTCTGTCCCCTCCATTTTGCTGTCTCTCTCCGCTGTGTGAATGGAGAGAGTCAGCTAACTCTGTCCATTCACGTAACTGAAACATTGTAATCTCCTGTGATTACAATGTCTCAGTTTATGAATGGAGAGGAGCCGCTGTCTTCTCTCCATTCATTCTCAGTGCAGCTGAGGCTGCAGAGAAAGGGACTGGGGAATCTCTATCCTCTGTCTCTTTCTCTGTCTCAAGGGGGAGATATCAGAGGTCTGTTAAGACCCCTGATATCTCACCAAAGCCCCCCAACAGGGCTGATTAAAAAAACAAAAAAAAACAAAAAACATATAAAGAATAAAAAAAATATTATTGTAAAAAATAAAAATTGTAAAAAAACAAAAACACACATACACCGTTCACCCCCCCCCCCCCCCCCAAAAAAAAAGAAAACACTGTTAAAAAGAAAAAAACCCAAAAAACACTGACACGTGACATTAAAAAAAATCGTAATCGGTATCGGCGAGTACTTGAAAAAAAGTATCGGTACATGTACTCGGTCCTAAAAAAGTGGTATCAAGACAACCCTACTTCGGGTCATTGTCCATCTGCATTGTGAAGCGCCGTCCAATGAGTTCTGAAGCATTTTGCTGAATATGAGCAGATAATATTGCCCGAAACACTTCAGAATCGTTGGCTGGTTATGTATTTTGTGCATACACCTCAATCATTGTGGTAGTATGGACATATACATATCTAGATCTGAGAGATCTTACAACAAAGAGGTAGTTCCATCCGCAATACACATTTATTAATAGGGTTACATAATATATACAAATTACACACCAGACAGTATTTGCAACACAATGTACAGTGTGGGTCCCCTGGCTTACATGGTCTTTACAAATTACCCACGATGCCCATATTTACAAGTATATTAGATTACCTGTTAACTTCAGGTCAGCCCATGGTGACTGCTGTCGGTTCACACACCAAAGAGTGAGTTAGCTTGGTCACAAAGCATTTTATCGCCCCCCCCCTCCTTTCTGTAGTGTGGCTAATAAAATTCTACCTCATTGGTCACTGTACCTAGTAAATGTATATTGGGCACAGCCTGATTGGATGAGTCAAAGAAGGCTGTTGTTTACTACCCAGGTGAGATGTTATCAGGGAAGAGAAAAGGCCAACCTTTGAAGTTGAAATAATTACAGTAACACCAACACAACACTCAGTATTTTAAATATATTTCCCTTTAACTGAAATATATTTATAATTGCAATATTTTACAGCGAATAATGGAGATTTCACATAAACCCATAAGGCAACAGAATTCATCCTGCTGCTTTTGTGAGCAGTAACATCATCAATAAATACAAGAGAACCAGGTCCATTGGCAGTCATACATGCCCACGCCATGACACTACCACCACCATGCTTCACTGATGAGGTGATATGCTTTGGATCATGAGCAGTTCATTTCCTTCTCCATACTCTTCTCTTCCTATCACTCTGGTACAAGTTGATCTTGGTCTAATCTGTCCATAGGATGTTGTTCCAGAACTGTGAAGGCTTTTTTAGATGTTTTTTGGCAAACTCTAATCTGGCCTTCCTGTTTTTTACATCTTGTGGTGAACCCTTTGTATTCACTCTGGTGAAGTCTTCTCTTAAATGTTGACTTTGACACACATACACCTACCTCCTGGAGAGTGTTCTTGATCTGGCCAACTGTTGTGAAGGGTGTTTTCTTCTCCAGGGAAAGAATTCTTCGGTCATCCACCACAGTTGTTTTCCGTGGTCTTCCAGGTCTTTTGGTGTTGCCGAGCTCACTGGTGCGTTCTTTCTTTTTAAAGATGTTCCAAACAGTTGATTTGGCCACACCTAATGTTTTTGCTATCTCTCTGATGGGTTTGTTTTGTTTTTTCAGCCTAATGATGGCTTGCTTCACTGATAGTGACAGCTCTTTGGATCTCATATTGAGAGTTGACAGCAACAGATTCCAAATGCAAATAGCACACTTGAAATGAACTCTGGACCTTTTATCTGCTCCTTGTAAATGGGATAATGAGGGAATAACACACACCTGGCCATGGAACAGCTGAGCAGCCAATTGTCCCATTACTTTTGGTCCCTTAACCTCCCTGGCGGTATGATTATTTCATATTTTTTGATACTGAAAGCGGTACTATTATTTTGCATGGAAAAAATAAATTATAATATAATAAATAACTATAAATACTTATACCAAATAATAATATAATAATAAAAATTATTTAATAATGTAATCAAATCAAAAACACTGAAATTTGCTCAGTTGCAGAATTGTCGCTGTTATTACTTTTCAGTGTTTGATGACGGATCTCCCCACAAATCACTATCGCTCAATTCTGCGAGTGATTCTAATTTATTATCACTGTTTTCTAGCTGGTCTAAAACCACTTTTGATGTAAAGGGATGGTTTTGGTTGCTAGGGATAATCTCCAGTTTATAACTGCATGCAGGGCACTGGAGAAACCACTAGGGACAAAATGGAGGTGAAATAATTTCATACAGTAATGTAATCTGTAATTCCTACACTGTTCACCTGATTTGGATGTAAATACCCTAAAATTAAAGCTGAAAGTCTGCAGTTAAAGCACATCTTGTTTGTTTAAATTCAAATCCATTGTGGTGGTTAGGGATGAGCCGAACACTCCCCTGTTCGGTTCGCACCAGAACATGCAAACAGACAAAAAATTTGTTCGAACACGCGAACACCGTTAAAGTCTATGGAACACGAACATGAATAATCAAAAGTGCTAATTTTAAAGGCTTATATGCAAGTTATTGTCATAAAAAGTGTTTGAGGACCTGGGTCCTGCCCCAAGGGACATGAATCAATGCAAAAAAGTTTTAAAAATGACTGCTTTTTCTGTAGCAGTGATTTTAATAATGCTTGAAGTGAAACAATAAAAGTGTAAAGTGAAGGGCCTGGTATGAAATTTAGGGGGACCCCCATGTCAGTTTTTTTTTAAATTTTGGTTCGGGGTTCCCCGGTGGGGAATTCCCATGCCGTTTTTATCAATGAACTTTTATGTGTATTGAAAAATGGAAAACACTGCGCTATAAACCAAAAAAGAACCTGTGTACAGCAGCAATCCCCACAAAAACATCAATTGTGAATGGGTATGGAAAGAATAAGGGGTTGCGCTAATACTAATAGTGCAAAATATGAGTCTGCAGTGCAAGAAGGATTAAACAGTGATCATATATAACATTGAATATAAATATAAAAATAAACTCATGTGCAAAACATATAATAAAGTGAAAAGAAAAGTCCCATCTAATCAAGACATTAGTGAGATGTCACGGTTTGAACCACCAAATCAGAAATCAAAAAGTCCAAGTGACAATAAGTGTAGTGCTGTAATAGCGAGGAGGGGTCCGCCACCAGAGAATGGAAGGGGTTACTTCTTACCAGAAGGCCATGACCCCCCACCACAGAGGGTCACAGCAAGCAGAAAACTTTAAATGTCAAGGGATGAGTACTGCCAGCGGTCTCCACCAGAGGTCATCTCAACATCAGCCACACCAACGGACTCATAGCAAAGGTACCATGAAATATAGAAGGGGCTCACATAGTGTAAAACTGATAAAATTTATTGGAATAGATAAAAAGAATAACACTTACAAGCGTGATTGATAAAACAGCCTTAAGTCCGGCTCCGTGGCCACCGGAGCACGGACAAACCCATCCTACTGGAATGTAAATCGCTCGGGGGTGACGTCAGTGCGTCGTCTGGCTCCGCCCTACGCGTTTCGTGACATCATCACGTCTTCCAGGGGCACAGGCGGCGCGCTGCGTCACCTCCCTTAAATAGCATAATAGAACCAAGCCTCGCTGTGGATCACCTTACACCATGGGTCATCCAGATCGCCGCACACACTTCCGGCATCCGGATGCGCTCCACGGAGCGGGCAATCAGCAGAGGCCAAACAGTCCCAGCAAAACCCTCGGACTAACAAAAAATATATGTTGTCTTTCTCTGTTTGAAATCCTATGCATAGAATAAAACCAGATAAACATTGTATGTATACGCTCACTGCTTAATAGATATCTGACTAAGTATAATATACAGGAATAAAATAAATGTATTGAAACAAATCCCGCATAGCTTAACAGTATTATATCTCTTATTGGAAACAAAGATCTGTATTGATTAGAGCTAAACGGACCTAAAAACCAATCAGATCTAAAGGGGGCTTTTAATAATCCACAAAACGACCTCTATCTGATTACCCATAGGGTACATTCATTATATATTCCTCATCTCTAAAATCTTGGGGTCACAAAACCGGAAGTGAGATGAAGCATCGAATGTAGTCTCCAACCAACATCGTTCACAGCCAGCACCATCTAGTGGATACATCAGAGAATGCTAACCGCAAGTACATACTGGAATGTATCCCAATAAATCTCCACTTGGGCATGAATATTAGCAAGCGGATATATTAGAGAGCCCAAAATGGTTATGTGAACCCAAAATTCAGAGATCAACAGGAAGCGGGGCCTTTTTAATCATGGGACTAAAGTGAATAGGTACATTATTGTACACATGACTGATCAAATTTACCATCAACATAAAGGAAATTATAAGTAATGGTATATATATAACATACAATGTAAACCTATAGACACAGACGTCAGGGTGCATCAAGAATTATTAATGAACGCGTTGACGTCTGTGTCAACATTTAACCCAAACGGGGCATAAGTTCTGAGTCTGTGGATCCATGACATTTCACATTTAGAAATTTCCCTCACAAGGGAGCTACCCCTCCAATGTGGTCTGTATTTATCAATACCAACGAACAGAGTGTTAGAGGGGTCCCTACCATGAACCTCGTCGAAATGCCTCGACACGGGGTGTTTGTCAAAACCCCTGCGGATATTGCTAATGTGCTCGGACAATCTAACTTTGAGGGCCCTCTTGGTCCTGCCCACATACTGCAATCCGCAGGGGCATTGAATAAGGTAAATGACCCCCTCGGATGTACAGGTTATAAAGGATTTGACCTGATAGGCCCACGAGGTACTAGTGGATGTAAATTGGCAGATCTTTCTACCCCTATCGCTGTTAAAAGAACAGACTTGACAGTTCCTACATTTGTAGTACCCTTTAAGGTCATGGAAAAAGGATCTGTTAATGGTGGGTGGGTCCTGCACAGTTGGGGCAATTTTGTTACCTAATGTGGATGCCCCCTTAAAAATAATACGAGGGTTTCTAGGTAAAATTGGACTCAAAATTGGGTCCGTGGTTAAAATATGCCAATGTTTCCTAATTAGGTCCTTGATCTGGCGGTGTTGAGTGGAAAAAGTGGTGATAAAGGGTAGATTGAAATCACCCCTAACCTCCTGACGTTGCCCTGTGTTTAATAACAAGGATCGGTCTTTATTCCTTACTTGTTCTAATGATTTCGATAGTGTGACCTGATCGTATCCCTTCTCAATGAATCTCTCGGTTAGGATAGTTGCCTGGTTGTCAAAGGTTTCAATTTCCGTGCAGTTCCGCCGTAGGCGTGTATATTGCCCTAAGGGGACCGCTTTCAACCAAGATTCATGGTGACAACTATCTAAGGGGATAAAGGAGTTCTTATCCGTTGTCTTAAAATGGGTGGATGTCACTAGTTTGTCCCCCTGGACCTTAATCTTAGGGTCATGGAAGCTAATTTCCACTGTGCTTATCTCGAAGTTCAGCTTTATATCCCTATCGTTCTCATTCAGAAAGGCCATAAATTGACCAAGTTCTGTTTCACTGCCGTCCCATAGGAGGAGGACATCGTCAATGTACCTGGCCCAGAGGACCACCTGTGGTCTGGCCCAGGCCCTGACGACGTCCTCCTCCCATTTGGCCATAAAAAGGTTAGCCAAGCTGGGGGCGTATTTAGCCCCCATGGCTACCCCCCTATCTTGGCGAAAAAATTGATGATTGAACCAAAAATAATTATGGTTCGCGGCATAATGGAGCAACTCCATAATGAAGTTCTTCTGAGATGGTACAAGGTCGGAGTCCCGGGTCAGGTACATATCTACTGCCTCAAACCCCAAATCATGGGGTATGATGGTGTAGAGTGAGGTCACATCAGCAGTGACCAACCTTATACCCGGCTTCCACACAATGTGAGACAACATATTTATGACTTGGGTGGTATCCTTAATGAAAGATGGAACCTTCTGGACTAAGGGCTGCAAAAAGTGGTCTATGTACTTGCCCACCCGGGACGTGACCGAGTCAATGCCACTGACAATCGGTCGTCCCGGGGGGCGAGTAAGGCTCTTATGGACCTTGGGGAGATAATAGATTACTGGAGTACGGGGGGCACATGGTACTAAAAAAAGCTTCTCCCTTTTGTCCAAAATCCCCTGGCGGTATCCCCTATCCACTAGTGCCTCCAATTCTTTTTTGTACTTAGCCACAGGGTCCCTAATGAGGGGAGTGTATGTATCCGGGTCATCTACAATGCGATGCATCTCCTCAAGGTAATCGCTTCGATCAAGGATGACTATCCCCCCGCCTTTATCCGCAGGGCGGATAACCAATGATTTGTTGTTACATAGGGATTCTAAACCTGCTTCCAGATTCCCACTCATTTTTACTTTGTTGACCCTAATATGTTCCAAATCCCTCAAAACAACCTCTTTAAATGTTTTGATAGCTGGAGCAAGGGAGCCAGGAGGGTTGAAGAGAGAGGCATTCGCAAGGCCAGAGTGTCTATAACCCGAGTCATCGGCATTAGTATTACTTACAATAGGATTGTTCAATATATACCTCTTGATATTGATTTTGCGTATATATTTGTGTATGTCCATATAAGTTTGAAATTTGCTCAGGCTCCTAGGTGGAGCAAACTTCAAACCCTTGTCTAGTAATTGTAGCTCAGGGTCTGTTAATGCCTGTTTACTCAAGTTAAACACTCCAGTGCCTAGGGACGTCTTCTTTTTACCAAATAATAATATAATAATAAAAATTATTTAATAATGTAATCAAATCAAAAACACTGAAATTTGCTCAGTTGCAGAATTGTCGCTGTTATTACTTTTCAGTGTTTGATGATGGATCTCCCCACAAATCACTATCGCTCAATTCTGCGAGTGATTCTAATTTATTATCACTGTTTTCTAGCTGGTCTAAAACCACTTTTGATGTAAAGGGATGGTTTTGGTTGCTAGGGATAATCTCCAGTTTATAACTGCATGCAGGGCACTGGAGAAACCACTAGGGACAAAATGGAGGTGAAATAATTTCATACAGTAATGTAATCTGTAATTCCTACACTGTTCACCTGATTTGGATGTAAATACCCTAAAATTAAAGCTGAAAGTCTGCAGTTAAAGCACATCTTGTTTGTTTAAATTCAAATCCATTGTGGTGGTTAGGGATGAGCCGAACACTCCCCTGTTCGGTTCGCACCAGAACATGCAAACAGGCAAAAAATTTGTTCGAACACGCGAACACCGTTAAAGTCTATGGAACACGAACATGAATAATCAAAAGTGCTAATTTTAAAGGCTTATATGCAAGTTATTGTCATAAAAAGAGTTTGAGGACCTGGGTCCTGCCCCAAGGGACATGAATCAATGCAAAAAAGTTTTAAAAATGACTGCTTTTTCTGTAGCAGTGATTTTAATAATGCTTGAAGTGAAACAATAAAAGTGTAAAGTGAAGGGCCTGGTATGAAATATAGGGGGACCCCCATGTCAGTTTTTTTTTAAATTTTGGTTCGGGGTTCCCCGGTGGGGAATTCCCATGCCGTTTTTATCAATGAACTTTTATGTGTATTGTCGGACCGGCAATTCATTAATAGCCGCGAGTAGTTTTAAATGACTTTTTTTCCTTTGAAATGTCATTTTGCTGTCAGACTGTTCTAAACACGGGAAACATGCGCCCCTTTACAGGCATACTATAGACACCCCCCAGGTACGAAAGGAATATTACACTTTTATTGTTTCACTTTAAGCATTATTAAAATCACTGCTCCCGAAAAAACTGCCTTTTTTAAAACTTTTTTTTTGCATTGATCCATGTCCCCTGGGGCAGGACCCGGGTCCCCAAACAATTTTTATGACAATACCATGCATATAAGCTTTTAAAATTAGCACTTTTGATTTCTCCCATAGACTTTTAAAGGGTGTTTTGCGGCTTTCAAATTTGCTGCGAACACCCCAAATTGTTCGCTGTTCAGCGAACTGGCGAACAGCCGATGTTTGAGTCAAACATGAGTTTCACTCGAACTCGAAGCTCATCCCTAGTGGTGGTGTATAGAGCCAAAAAGATTAGAATTGTGTCGATGTCCCAATGTTTATGGACCTGACTGTATATCATATGCCAGTGAAGACAGAGATACTCATAGTGTAATATTTCTAAAATGTATTACATCCATACAACCATAGTGTTGGTTACATGCTGCTGGAGGATGCGCAGCAACTCCGTTGTTGGTTCCCAGGTTGAGGAAGGAAATGCCACAGAAGGACAAGAAACTAGCAGTCATGTTCCCCCAGCTGCAGCATACTGCCAAATTTGTTCCAGTGACAAGCAGGGAGGGGATGATGAGGTCACTGACTGTACTTTGGTGCCTGGGAGAAGAGAGGGGGAAAGTGAGGAGGAGGAGGCACAACTCCAACGAGGTAGGATGTCCTCCAGGGGCCAGCATAAGGGCAGCCACCCTATTGCATCACTCTACAGAGCTCCACAGGTGTAGGACACTGCTGACTAGCCACTGACTGGTGTGGGCTTTTTTCGACATATGTGCAGTAGATCGCACCGTTGCTGTTTGTAATCTATGTCAGAAGTAGATCAAGCATGGCCAGAACAGCACCCGCTTGGGCACCACATGCTTGACAAGACATATGACAACCTGTCATGCAGTCCATTGGCAACAGCACCTGAAAGACCCACATCATAAAAAAAAGGTAGACTTCTCCTTGCTTCTCATCTGGGATCTCAACCCCTACTATACCTCAAGTCCTCTCAAAAACCTGCAATGAGAGGAATGAATCTGCTAGCAGTACAACACCAGTTGATTTCAGCAGGCAAATTTCACTACCCCACTTGCTGAACCTCAAAAAAAAAAAAAAAAAGATACTGTCCCATCCATCCACATGCTCAGTGTCTAAATGCTAGTTTGGCCAAATTGCTAGCACTACAACTGCTGCCTTTTCAGCTGATAGACTCTGCCCCCTTTTGTGCATTTGTGGAATGTGCTGTACCACTGTGGCAGGTTTCAAAAAGGACATTTCTTTTCACGTAAGGCCATTCCAGCTTTTTACCATCATGTGGAAGGCAATGTTTTGGCCTCATTGGACAGGACGATCAGCAGCAAGGTTCACGTTACCGCTAACTCATGGTCCAGCAGGCATGGTCAGGGACCTTTCCTTCATGGCACACATGCCTCCAAAAAGCTGGTGGTGATTCTGCCACCACATCTGTCTGCTCCACTCCTCCTCTTCTTCTTTCTCTATGGCCTCTTCTGCAGAATTATGGAATATTGCTATAGTGGATAATTGCCATCATCCCTAATAAATGGAAATGGAGAAATCCCTCAAAGGGTGGGACTAGTGGCACTGGTCAATAAGGTCAATGAGGTAGTAAAAAATATTTTACATTTTATTACAAACTGTACATCTACACAACATCAAGTGAAAATTATATATGACAACCATACATAGAAATGGAAGAAATGGAAGAGAATGGAAGAGAATGGATACAGACACTAACGCGTTTCAAGACTCCTTCTTCAGAGGTGTCCTGAATTGGCAGTACATATAACTTTCTGCAAGATAAAGTTATATATTAATATCCAGTTACATACGGCTACAATCACATCAAGTATATTGATATCCAGTTACATATATCAGCATATATATGACCAGAACCATAATGCAACTGCACTAACCCAAATTTTAAGTAATGTATAATAAATCATGTCCTGAAGCTTAAAAAACATGCATCAGCGGGCCATGCATTGTTGTTCTCTGACACCACACCCAATATGACCAGAGGTCTACTCAAAACAGGCCCGCAGAGATTCCCCCAGAATGCAGCCTGAGGAGACAGGGACTGTATGATGTTTGAAAGATAGGTGTTGTCCCAAATAGGGGATTAGATCTAAAAGGGGAAATTGCAAATACATATATGTATCAATGCACATAAACATGCATATGTATGGTAAAGATGAAAATATCATATATGCCAACAAGAAATCCCCAATATGTCAATAGGTACCTACCAGTGAGACCACTGTGAATGCAAGAGATCACTGCACTGACATAGTCCAAACTGAGGACAGGTCCAAATAAGTTGTTTAAATAATGAAGCCAGGTGGTCGGTATTTAAAGCTCATTGCGAGTCCACACTAAAAAAAAAAAAAATATATATATATAAATATAAATGTAGGAGATTGCATATATATATATATACATGTGTGTATATATATGTATATATATATATATATATACACACATGTGTGTGTGTATGTATATGTGTATGAATATATATATATATATATAGATCTGTGATGATCACAGGATACACATGAATACATGTGTATAAATCATGTCATAATGAGATGTGGCGAGGGGACTTACCCTAAGTGAGCTTAAAAACCTCAGACACACATCCAGCAGATTAGAAAGCCCTGTGTGCGGACAGCTGCTGCCTGGATGCTTAAGACAGGGGGAGAGCCAATAGAAAGGAGCACCAGCCACCACTGTCACTGCTCTATAATTTTCCTTGACCTCCCATATATGTATTTTGCAGGGCTGTGCACAGACAGATTTGTGTAAGCGGAGACTCCGTGTGTTAGGCTGCTGTTTCTGTTCCTGAACAGATTGCACAGCCCTTCACATTATTCACATCATGCAGTGTGGATGATCATATTGATGAGGAATGTCTTTTATGCAAAGGCTTGGCCCCTCCCACAGGCACGGCTCTTTATTTTTCCTGGACCTGTCATTGATATACACACGTGGCCTGCTCCCCTTCACCAGATCAGGCTAGGGGCGGGGGTGGGGCTGGAGGCGGTGCAGCTTTATATTTTATCTCAACTTTGCTCACATTAATATAGACAGTGCTATGCAGGAAATGGGCATGCCCCCCTTCAGCAGAGCAGGCTAGGGGTGGGGCAGCTCTATATTTTATCTTGACCTTGTCCCATTGATATTGATATTAATTCTATGCATGGGGCCCACCTGCTTCTACAGAGCAGGCTAGGGGCGTGTTAGGGGCGGGGCTGTAGGCGGTGCTGACGATAATGTAATTAAGGAACTTGCACCGCCTGCCCGCTCGAGTCTAAAATTTTCCTCGACTGAAAGGAGAGGCTGCGCATGCGTGGTATAGCTGGAGAAACCAAGCCTCACTGTGAATGCAGTCCAGAGTCGATTAACCCATGGGAGAACACTGCAATTATAGCAGCAGGCTGGATCTGAGTGCACATCCATGGGCAAACTGGGAGGCCACCCCAAGACAATAGGTTGGCTTGGGTGCGCTGGGCGTGAACTGTACGAAGATACTATGGGAGAGAAAGAGAGGGCTTATGGTCCATTGATCCATGGAAAGGCAACCGACAGCTGCAGTGGCAGAAACAAGGATCAGCTCACATATTTACAGTGTGCAAATAATAAAATCCAACATACAGTAGGTCAATAAATATCATATATCCAAATATTAACCACTTGCTGCTCTCGGTCTGGGTGGACATCATATGACGACTTCCCAGAACGACCGCCCTTGCGCGCCCACAGGGGCACGCATTGTGGCGATCACGGCCGCACCGTGTTTCTAGGACATGGCGCGACCCCAATCTCTGTAAAGAGGCACGGCCATGGCTCCTTAACCATGTGATCAGCTGTGTCCAATCACAGATGGTCACATGTAAACACGGAGATGCCGGTAATCAGCCCTCCTCGCCTCACACTGACAGAGTGTGAGGAGAGGAGAGCTGATCAATGGCATCTCTTCGCAGAGGACATCTAGGTATGTAATCAGGGCACTGATCATCAGTGCCCAGATTACAATTACGTGACCACCAGTGCCAGCAATTAGTGCCCACCACTGCCAGCAATCAGTGCGCACAAGTGCCAGCAATCAGTGCCCACAAGTGCCAGCAATCAATGGCCATTAGTGATGCCAGTCATTGCTGGATATCGGTGCTGCCCATCAATGTCACCCATTAATGCCCATCAATGATGCCTATCAGTGCCCACAAGTGCCATCAATCAGTGGCCATTAGTGATGCCAGTCAGTGCTGGCTATCAGTGCTGCCCATCAATGCCACCCATCAATGCCGCCTATCAGTGCTCATCAGTGCCACATATCAGTGCCACCTATCAGTGCCCATAAGTGCGGCATATTCGTGCCTCCTCATTAGTGCCACCTAATCAGTGCCCATAAGTGCCGCATCATCAGCGCCCATCAGTGAAGGAGAAAAATTACTTATTTACAACATTTACTGACAGAAACTAAGAACATTTTTATTTTTTTCAAAATTTTCGGTCTTTTCTTTTTTTTAGGAAAAAATAAAATACCTAGAAGTGATTAAATACCATCAAAAGAAAACTCTATTTGTGTGAAGAAAATGCTAAAAATTTCACATGGTTACTAGCATGACCGCGCAATTGTCATTCAAATTGTAACAGCGCTGAAAGCTGAGAAATGGCCTAGGCAGGAAGGGGGTGTAAGTGCCCTGTATTGAGGTGGTTAAAAGATATACCAATAAATGATTGGAGAAAGGAAGAAGGAAAGGGGAAACAGTAAATGACATGGGATGGCAAAAAAGGAACATATACAGGAAAAGAAACGCATACAGTGAATTGGATGGGTATAAATCTTACCAAGTGCTGGTAAATGGCACCTATGGACTGATCCACAATGTGGTGCTATTTCTCCCAGCCTCCTGATACAAAGCCATCTAAAAAGGGTTTGTATGAAATATTATCATTAAGCCTTGGGAATATAGTTGCCTTGCATCTATAGATCCATTGTAATTCGCTTTGTAATAATGTTTTATTCCAGTCTCCCCCAAGGGAGCTGGGAGGAACTCTAGACATGTGCACTACCGAAAAATTTAACTAACTAACTAGCTAATAATAAGCAACTATTAAATTATAGATATTGGAATTTCCTTTCAAATTTGGCTGTTAGTGAATGTAACGAATACAAATTTTTCTGAAGTTACGAAATATCTAAAATAAAGAATGCCGCATCTAAACGAATGGAACAGAACGAAATAATAATAAATAATAATAATGGTACATTTTATTATTATTATTATTGTTATTTATTATTATTAATTTGTTACATTCCATTCGTTTAGATAGGGTATTCGTTATTACGGATAATTCGTAACTTTGGATACATCTGTATTCGTTACAGCCAAATTTAAAAGGAGATTCCAATACCTATAATTTAATAGTTAGTAATAGTTAAGTTATTATTAGTTAGTTATTTCAGATTTTCCGGTTTCTAAATTTTCGGATTTTTGTTCCTATTTTCGTTCTTTTGGATTTTCATTTTTTGGATTTCCGAATTTTTGGATTTTCAGATTTTTGAATTTCCGAATATTCAGAAAAATGTGGAAATTTGAAAATCAGAAATTCGGATATTTCCAAATGAACTAATTTGTCTAAATTCATTAAAAAACTAATTTGGAACTAAACTAATTGCACATGTCTAATGAACTCTTTCTAGATTTAAAAAGCGAATTTTAGGAAATTTTCCATCATGCATAGAGGCAACATGTCTGCCCAGTGGCAGTTTGGTATTGGCTTTTTTCATAACAAGAATATGGTGATAGGCTCTCTGCCAAAATTCCTGAATAGTCTTGCCGATGTAGAAATATTTGCAATCACAGAGGAGCATGTAAACTACTCCTCTGGTTTTGAAATTGGCGTAATGTTTGGCTTTGAATTTGGAGCCATTAGGTAGTGTGGGTTTGCGGGCAGTGTACATATACTGACAATAGCTGCAACCATCACATGTGAAGGTCCCTGGATATTTACAAGGGTCTATGTGTTTTTCTTGATTATAATCGCTATGTACAAGACAGTCACGTAAGGATGTGGCCCTTTAAAGGTAATGGCAGCTTCAGTAGAGATAAAAGATTTAACCACGGGATCAATGGCTAAGAGATGCCAATACTTTTTGAAGATTTTGCATAGCTGTTCGTGTTGATTGGAAAACTTAGTGATGAAACGTGTAATATCAGTCTGAGAATTGTCACTCTTTTTGTAATGTATTAATTATTGTCTAGGTTTGGATATTACACGATTGTAGGATTTTTGAATAGCCTCTCGAGAGCAGACAATGTCTTAAATGATCAGCTTCCATTTTGAACTTTCAACAGAGCAGTTGCGTTTAATCTGCAAGTATTGGCTATAAGGTATAGATTTTATTAATGGCTTAGGATGAAAGCTGGAGGCATGAAGTATGCTGTTACCAGCGTTGGGTTTGCGGTATAGAGTGCTACCAAGGTGCCCATTATCATCCTTGTTGATGGTAATGTCTAGGAAGGGAATGGTCAAAAGTCATAGTGAAACTAAGATTAGTGGAGTTCTTTGTAATCTTCTCCAAAAATTATTGGAGAAGATCAGTGGGTCCCTCCCAGACTGCAAAAACATCATCATAGTATCTGTGCCAAAGAACTATGTTGTTGCCATATGGGGCCATCTCATACGACTCAAAAGAGTATGTTTCCACTCCCCCCAGGTACAGGTTCACATACGATGGGGGACAGCATGTTCCCATCGCAATTCCCTGCACCTGGAGGAAGTGAGAATTCTGAAAACATTATGAAGTAAAATGAACTCCAATGCTTCCGTAATATAATAACCATAACGCCAATCATATTGAGTGTGCTGTGAAAGCACTTTATGAATACATGACACACCTAACTCATGTGGTGTTGAACTGTATGTGTTCAATGTCTATAGCTACAAGTATAGCCGAAGGAGATACGATAGTATCCTCCAAGATTTGAAGTATGTGGATGGTATTTTGAACATAGGAGGGGAAACTGATTACATGTGGATGTAAATCATCATCCACCAAGCGGCTGAGGTTTTCAGTTATTGACCCATTGCCGGAAATAATGGGTCTACCAGTTGGACAGAAGTCATTTTTATGTAACTTAGGGAGGGCATGAAATCTAAGGATACGGGGGAAGGGGGTGCAAACAAATTCCTACTGACACTTATTGAGAATGCCACTGAAAAAAGACAAATCCACTAATTCGTAGAATTCCTTTTCAAACTTGTTGATCAGATTATGAGGAATTTTCTGATATCAAGAGGTATTGGAAAGAATTTTATCACACATAGCTAGGTATTAACTATTGTTCATAATTATGACGTTGCCCCATTTGTCCGAGAGCTTGATAACTATGTCCAAATTGTTGGAAAGGGAATGTAATGCTGATTTTTCTTCTTGCATGAGATTCCCAACCTGTGTTTGAACAGACATTTTAGCAATGTCATCGCTTGTTAATTTTACAAAAGCAGCTATATTTGAATTAGTGCTAATTGATGGAAAAAAGTCTGATTTCTTTCTGATATTGGTATTTTTGGAGGTGGGTGTGGGTGGGACATCTTTGATAGACAGCAAATGAATACGATCTATCAAATCAACTGAGTCGTTTTCCTCTAGTGATGAAGTAAAAATTTTGGTTTCTTCAGGATCAATAGTTGATTGATCCTGCACTGTTGATACCGTTTTATCTTTAGAGTACATAATTTTCAGTGTGACTTTCCTCGCAAATAGCTGAATATCCTTCAGAATATCAAATTTGTCCATATTTGAATCTGGACAAAAGCTTAACCCTCTGAACAGAACTGATTTCTAACAGAGTATAATTAGACAATTTAACAATGTTGAGAGTCTCAGTGGTAGCCTGAGACAAATCTGAATGATTTTTTATTGGGTGTTTAGGGGAGACGTCTCGGTCTATGGAGGTATGACTAAAAAATCCATCTGTGGAGGTGGAGCTGAATTAGAGGAACATAATGAAGATGAGGAAATGGAAGGTTTGAATAGTGCGACACCACCCAGTACATTCAGGGATGTCTCTAGCTTTCATATTTAGGGGGGGCACATGGGGGACAGGTACAAAAGTAGGGGGGCGACCATAAAATGCACATATATATATACTGTATATATATTTAAGAATAGAATGCACTCCAGAAGGTCTTGTTACAACCTCACCAGTGCCCATCTATGCAGCCTCACCAGTGTCCATCTATGCAGCCTCACTGGTGCCCATCAATGCAGCTGGATCAGTGCCCATTAATGCAGCCTCATCGGTGGCCATCAATGCAGCCTCACCAGTGCATGGTGGAAGGGGGGGTGGGGGACCGGCACCACCGGATTACACAGAGCAGGGATCTCCCACTTACCTGGTGACTGCTGTCATATGAAGTCCCACCTCCTGGATGGTCTCCTATGATTGACTGCACACAGCGGCCGTGCAAGATTTGTGTAACCCAGCAGCGCTAGGCTAGTGGCCAGCAGACCCCACAGGCCAGTGGCCAGAAGGACCCACAGGTCCATGACCAGCTCCCAGCAGGACCCACAGCTCCCCACGGCTCCCTCAGGCCCACCCAGTGAAGTCACTAAGTACGTTACCTACCACCTGTGCAGAGTCCTGCCCTGAGTTTGCAGGAATTGATTCTGAGTTGGATTTTTGGTGCATTAAGCTGAAAAAACACAAAGATTTACAACCCCTTTAACTTTAGATTTTCTATCTTTATTTGCTTTCCTGAAAGGCATTTCCTGTGTTCCTGAAAGGCATTTTTGTCACGACAAACTTTTTGTCTTTTCCAATAGTGACTCCCTTACTGAAATGTTCAATATGCTCTTTATGTTTTTGTTTCAGTACCTTACAGTTAGAATGACTGTGTAATGGTACAAGTTTTAAATTGATCTCATCAATTTCCTGATCTATAGTCTTAATGCGAGTATTGTATTCTGAACTCAACGGGTTCATCATGCTCCTAGAACAAGTAATGAGGGCTTGTTCCCAATCCTCCTTGAATTTCGCACTCAGGTTATCCAAACTAGGGAAAACCTGGACACGAAACCCGAAAGGATTGATGTGGTCTTTGTTGTAATTGTTGAAAGATTGAATGTGCCAATAAAAGGATACCTTTCTCTCAAGGATCTTTCTAAGCTGGAAAAACAGATTGGATAAATCTGAACTTTTTTGTTCCTTCTGACCAAAGTTGTTGTATACACAGGTCATAAGGGCTTCCCAATCATCTCCTGTGCATTGGGTCATGATGGAAAAATAACCAACCAAATCAGACAGACAACTAGACAGACAAAAAGAATAGATAGAAAAAACGATATTAGTACATCAAAAATATATTTGGGGCCCCCCTCAAAGCACCTTGTCCCCATGTTGATGGGGACAAGGACCTCTTCCTGACAACCCTGGCCATTGGTTGTTGGGGTCTGTGGGTGGGGGGGCTTATCAGAATCTGGAAGCTCCCTTTAAAAAGGGGCCCCCAGATTGTTTTTCTTTTTTAATAATGGAATTGTCAAAAACTGCCTATTGTGGTTTTTACTTTTTGACACTTTTTTTGGTGAATAGGTAGGGGTACAATGTACCCGATACCCATTCACATAGGGGTGGGGGCGGGATCTGTGGCCCCCTTGTTAAAGATGGCTTTCAGATCCTGATAAGCCCCCCACCCACAGACCCCGACAACCGATGGCCAGATTGACAATCGATGGACCCCAAAGCACCCTCCCCATGTTGAGGGCAAGTGGCCTGGTATGGTTCAGGAGGGGGGGGCGCTCGCTCGCCTCTCCATGCTGTCCTCCAGGCTTCATGCTCGGATAAGGGTCTGGTATTGATTTTGGGGTGACCACACGCCAATTATTATTTTTTATTTTGGTATGGAGTTCCCCTAAAATCCATACAAGACCCGAAGGGCCTGGTATGGATGGGGGGACCCACGCCAATTTTTTTCTTGATTTTTCATCTATATTGTCGGGAGCCGGTGTTATGTCGAATAATGCCTCATGTCGAAAAATGCATCCAATGCACTGTGCATGCGCATTACGTCATGCCACTCCAGCTGATATCCCGATCAGCTGGCGTGATGTATCGACTGGGCATTGCCAGTTTGTCGGATGCATTATCCGATGAGAGGCAAGCCACAGAGAGTGCAGAGAGAGATAATCTAAATGTAAGATTTTGCCTCTCTCTCTGCACACGCGCGCAATGTCATAGGTGGAATATTTTGTTGTGAGTACATTTATAAAACACTGTAAGGGAGAACTCCTCTGTGAACACTGATGTAAGGGAGAACTCTGCTGGTTACACTGATGTAAGGGAGAACTCTGCTGGGTACACTTTTGTAAGGGAGAACTCCGCTGGGAACACTGATGTAAGGAAGCACTTTGCTGGGTACACTGATGTAAGAAAACTCCGCTGGGAACACTGATGTAGGGGAGAACTCCGCTGGGAACACTGATGTAAGGGAGAACTCCACTGGGAACACTGATGTAAGGGAGAACTCCTCCATAAATCATATGTCCCCAAGCAAAGCTCCTCCATAAATCAGATGACCCCCTGCAGAGCCCCTCCATAAATTGGATGTCCCCCAGAGAAGCCCCTCCATAAATCAGATGTCCCCAGCAGACCCCCTCCATAAATCAGATGACCCCCCCCGAGCCCCTCCATAAATCAGTTGTCCCCCAGCGAAGCCCCTCTATAAATCAGATGTCCCCCAGCAGAGCCCCTCCATAAATCAGATGTCCCCCAGCAGAGCCCCTCCATAAATCAGATCGGGATATCAGCTGGAGTGACGTCTCGTACTGCGCAGGCACAGTGCGTCTGATGCATTTCTTGATAGGAGGCATTATTCGACAGGACACCGGCAATACATTACATCTGTGAGCAAGTTTAAATGACATTTTTTCCTTTAGAAATGTAATTTTGCTGTGGCACTGTTCTACACATCACACAGATGTGTTACTTTACAGGCAGACTAAGGTGACCCCCAGGCATGATATTTAAAAGAATATTTTCTTTTTTTTAGTTTCACTTTAAGCATTATTAAAATCACTGCTCCTGAAAAAAATGTGGTTTTAAAAACGTTTTTTGCATTGATATGTCCCATAGGGCAGTACCCAGGTCCCCATACACTTTTTATGATGATAACTTGCATATAAGCCTTTAAAATGAGCACTTTTGATTTTTCATGTTCATGTCCTATAGACTTTAACAGTGTTTGCGCGTTCGAACAAATTTTTTGCTTGTTCGCATGTTCTGGTGCGAACCGAACCGGGGGTGTTCGGCCCATCCCTATTCCACACCAT
Organism: Lithobates clamitans; assembly: GCA_037952925.1. NCBI lineage: Eukaryota > Metazoa > Chordata > Amphibia > Anura > Ranidae > Lithobates > Lithobates clamitans. The sequence continues at coordinate 7,173,467 of JBBGZY010000221.1, read as the reverse complement.
GATGTCGGAAATTCAAAACATGAAAATTCGGAAATTCGAAGAAAAGAACAAAAATAAGAAAATTCAAAAACCCGAAAATATGTCAATCTGAAATAATAACTAACTAATAATAACTTAACTATTACTAACTATTAAATTATAGGTATTGGAATTTCCTTCAAAATTTGGCTGTTAGTGAACGTAATGAATACGAATTTGTCTGGTTACAAATTATCCGTAATAACGAATGCCGTATCTAAACGAATGGAATGTAACAAATTAATAATAAATAACAATAATAATAGTAATAATAAAAAAACTGTTATTATTATTTATTATTATTTCAGTCCGTTCCATTTGTTTAGATGCGGCATTCTTTATTTCGGATATTTCGTAACTTCAGATAAATTTGTATTTATTACGTTTGCTAACAGCCAAATTTGAAAGGAAATTACAATACCTATAATTTAATAGTTAGTTATTATTAGTTAGTTTGTTAGTTATTATTTAGCATTTTTGGATTTTCGTTATTTCTCATTTTTGGATTTTCCTTTCTTATTTTCAGATTTTCGATTTTCTGAATTTTCTAATTTCCGAATTTTCAAATTTCCGAATTGTCGAATTTTAAAACTTCTGAATTTCCAAATTTTCTAATTTACGAATTCCGAATTTTTGAAGTTATGAATTTTCGAATTTCTGAAAAAACAAAAAATGAATGAAATGAAAACGAACACATTTTTGGGCAGTACACATGTCTAGTATCTTCATTGAATAATAAATGGTGCTCCCACCCCCCCCCCCGGTACAGGTTTGGGGTACAATGGAGCACAATGAGTCCCCATCACCACCCCCTGCACCTGGAAGAAGTGGGAGCCCTGAAACACAAAAACATTGTGAAAGAGGATGTATTCTAGGAGGCATAGAACAAAGGAATTATATGGCCATAAATACTTTTGTTTCTCCCTAAGAAAGTCACCTATCACTTCAAAGCCTCTTGTGTGTGGTATCAAGCTATAGAGAGCCTCAACATGTGTGTCACCAGATGCTATACATCAAGGTACTTCCACGTGTCCTTATCAATGAGGCCCAAGGAGTAGGCCTCATTGATAATGACTCTGTATCTCTCATAGTATTTGGGGAGGATAATTTCAAAAATCAATCTATACCATTATTTATTGGCAAGGATTTTTTGGCACATAGTAATATACTGGCTCTTGTCCATCAATACCACATTGTCTCCCTTGTCTGAGGGCTTAATAATATTATATGGATTGTTTTCCAGTTCCTTTAAAGCCCCTGGTAAAGATGGTTATAAGTTACAAGGTCCAGATGGGGAGATAACAATGTGGTTGATGTCGTGACTGACCTTTTGCACAAAGGCCCTGATGTTTGTGTTAGATTGTAGCGAGGGGAAGAATTGTGATTTATTTTTGTAAGTAGTTAGAGTGTCTTTTTGTAAGTAGTTAGAGTGTCTTCTTCCTCCATAGACTCATCACTAGTCTCAATATCATCATCTACCTGGCCCTCTTCGTATAGCAACATGAGGTCTCTTAGGTCTCGGTAGTCCTGTATGGTAAAAAACCTCAATAGTTCGCTGTCTGCTTTTGAGGCTGAAGGTATCCTATAATCTTTATTGTGCATTATCTGTAATAGGAGTTTTCTAGTGAAAAAATTAGCATCTTTGATGGTCTCAAATTTATTAATACTATGGTCTGGGCAAAAGCTTAGACCCAACTGTAGCATCTTGATTTCTGTCACAACCTGCAACCTACTTGTACCAATCGCAGGGGTCCTCACACTCACAGCATGTCAGTCCTTGGCACTCTTGTTGGTGGCCTGTGTCCTGTGGCACCCCTATGTGAGTATAGTGAGGCCTCTAGCACATGTCTGATGGCATTCTCATATGAAGATGGCAGCACCGAAGTGCTTCCTGTTATAGACAGTAATTCCACCACACCCTCCGAAGGTGGTTTCTTGTATAATCACTATAAAGCTGAGAGGTTCCAGAGAGAGTGCTCAGTTGTTTTAGAGCTACCCTCAGTTTGTACCTGTTCCTTGCCGTGTGATATTGCTACCTGATCTTTGCTACGTTTATTGACTCTGATCCTTTGCTGCCTGCCCTGACATTCTGCTATGTTTCACTTTGATTATTAGTTTTTCACTTTTGTACCACATTTTTGGAAACTCTTCTGGATTCACCTCCTAATTATCCTTATCCAAGGTGTGTACCCCTTCCTCCATCTTCCTCCGATCTTCTCCATCTTCTTCCGGCTTCTTCCTCCATCTTCCTCTGGTCTACTCCATCTTCCTCCAGCTTCTTCTTCCCCCTCTTCATCCTCCGGTCTTTCTCCACCATGGCTCCCACCACCGACTCGCTGAACATGAAAATATCGACCCTCCTTTGACGCTGTGGCCAGCTGATCTGTCTGCTTCCATAGTGCACAGTTCATATATAACAATGGGGCGTGAGCACACGTCATCCAGAGACCCTGCCCTCTTGTGACATCACTAACCCATCATTCCCCGGGCAGTGAAGTCACAAGCGACAGGGTCTCGGAATGAGGTCATCTGCCCCATCGCAGCATTGGAGGAGGTTCGTTTTTTCAGTGGGAGTGGCAGCGGCAGCGGTGGAGGAAGATGAAGGAAGAAGCAGGGTAAGAAGAAGCTGGAGGAAGGAGAAGACCAAGGGAAGACCAGAGGAAAATTGAGGAATAAGCGGGAGGAAGAAGAAGACATTTTTAATAAAGGGATTTTCAAAAACCGTCTTTTGTGTCTTTTGTCACATTTCACTGTTCACTGCTTTTTTTTGTGAATGGGTAGGGGTACAATGTACCCAATACCCATTCACATAGGGGGGCTGGGATCTAGGGGTACCCTTGTTAAAGGGGGCTTCCAGATTCCGATAAGCCCCCCTGCCTGCAGACCCCCACAACCACCGGGCAAGGGTTGTGGGGATGAGGCCCTTGTCCCCATTAACATGGGGACAAGGTGCTTTGGGGGGGACCAAACGGCATGTTGAGGCCAAGCAGCCTGGTACGACCCCCCTTTCCTGGCCTGCTATGGCTGTTTGCTCGGATAAGGGTCTGATATTGATTTTGGGGGTACCCCCACGCCATTTTTTTATTTTGGTGTGGAGTTCCCCTTAATATCCATACCAGACCTAAAGGGCCTAGTATGGATTAATGGGTGGAACCCGTGCCGTTTTTTTTTTCTATATTGCAGAGATCTGGCAATACATTACAGCTGCAAGCAATTTTAAATTACATTTTTTCCATTTTTAGAAATGTCATTTTGCTGCGGTACAGTAATAAACATGGGAAACATGCGCTACTTTACAGGCAGACTAAGGGGAACCCCAGGCATGATATTTAAAGGAAATTTTCATTTTTCTGGTTTCACTTTAAGCATTGCTAAAATCACTGATCCTGAAAAAATTAGCGATTAAAAAAAAATTCCATTGATACATGTCCCCTGGGGCAATACCTGGGTCCCCATACACTTTTTATGGCAAAGAACTTGCATATAAGCCTTCAGTGAGAACTTTGGATTTTGCAGGTTCGAGGCCCATTGACTTCCAGTATTGCCTCATATTCTGATCTGGCAGGTATGTTCGCCGGCAATAGCGCGACTTTCCATTTGCATGTACGCCTGGTTTCTGAGAGTTGAAGTCTTAATTTGCCTTAATTGGGCTTATTTTCCGGGACTGCAGGATCATATATTGGCGCTATAGTAAATGACCCCCACATGTCAGACTTCTAGTCCCTACGTAGAATATATTGCTTTAAGTACGTTTAACCAACACAATTAGCTTTGCTCCAAATACCTTTGGTAGTGAGCTAATTGGTTTTCAAAACAAAATAGTTATTTCACATATATTTACTCCTATTCATAGTATTTCAAACCTGCTATGCTCATAATAATATATATACTAATATATTTCAATATATTTCAATGAGTGCAATCAGACAAATATATAATGAATATACGTTGAATGTTATAAAAATACATAAACCAAAATATGTGAGATTACTCAATTTAGAAGGCATTTAATTGCCCCATACAATGTAATAATAATACAATAGAAATTATTGCTGATATAAATTACTGTATTTATTGGCGTATAACACTCACTTTTTTCACCATGAAAATCGGGTGCAAATAGCATGTGCGTGTTATACGCCAATACTTCAATTTTAGCTGCCTCGGATGGGACAGGGAGGGGGTGGGATGAGCGCCGTCAGGTTACAAACAGTGAGAATCTTCTGTTTACTTGGCGGCCTCTGTAATAAGAAGTCCTGTCTCGTGGGCCGCCATTGGACTACTATACTGTCTATCATAAGAGATTCTCACTGTATGTAATCTGTCGGTGCTCGTCCCGCCCCCTCCCTGTACCCACTAGGCTGCAGATGAGCATCGGTCAGTCTGCACTGATGGCATTGGCGAGACTGCTGCATTGAAGGTAATGGTGAGGCTGATGCATTGATGGCAATGGGGAGGCTGCTGCATTGATGGCAATGGTGAGGCTTCTGCATTGATGGCAATGGTGAGGCTGCTGCATTGATGGCAATGGTGAGGCTGCTGCATTGATGGCAATGGTGAGGCTTCTGCATTGATGGCAATGGTGAGGCTGCAGATGGGCATTGATCAGGCTGCATTGAGGCAATGGTGAGGCTGCAGATGGGCATTGATCAGGCTGCATTGAGGCAATGGTGAGGCTGCAGATGGGCACTGACCCTTATTTTGCTTCAAAGTTCCTTATTTAAAATTTAAGTTTTTTTTCCTGAAACTTTCCTCTTAAAATGAATGTGCGTGTTATACGCCTGTGCGTGTTATACGCCGATAAATACGGTACTTGCTATTAATAATACTTGTTCATAAGGAAACTTTGAAATAAGCCCCTCTTTCTTTTTAGTAATGAGAATTTTTTTTTTACAAGTTTCTAATTCTTGTTCAGTTGAGACAATTTATGACCTGGGAGAATATGTGATACGTTTTTTAAACATCTCTCGTAAGAGACTCTGTTCACAAGTAATGAACTTACATTCACCCTTCTTACAAACAGAACAAGATGGTTTCCCATCTGCCCATGAAACCATATTTAAAATAATATGTGTAGGCCTTAGAAATTAATTATCTTTTACCTCAATAGTTCCAAATAGGGATGAACTCGATGTTCGACTCGAACATGGGGTGTTCGCCCGTTCGCCAAAGAACGAACATTATGGGGCATTCGTGAGAAATTTGAGCGCCCGCGGAATGCCCCATAATGCACTGCGAGATCACAGTGCATTGCTGTATAATGATTGGCCAAAGAATGCACCTGACCTGCATGCTTTGGCCAATCCCAGCACCCTCTTCTAAGAGAGCCATAATTGGTCAAAGGCAGGGTGCCTTTGGCCCATCATGGCTCAGGGGAACTAAGTCCATGCCCCACACTATATAAGGTGACTACACGGCAGCCCTGTGGCGTGGACGGAGAGATAGTGTGATTTAGATTAAGGAGAAAGCGCAAGAAAACGCCACTCTAAGTGCAGTATAAGATACAATTTATTTTAACACTCACAAAAATATGTGGCAGGTAAGCATTTCACTAAAGTGAGCCGTCCAGGGGGAATCCATAGGAGAGTCCAATGGGATGTCCAGCCGTGAGTCCGTCAGAGCCAAAGATGTGGGAACTGTGGAGCAGGTTGCGCCGGTGGATACCGACGATTCCTGGTCCTCAGAAGCCCGGGATGCCAGTCGATGACTCACTTCCGGTCGGACGAGTAGGTCAGTAGCAGGCGACACTTTTGCGGAGCATGCGCTCCTTCTTCAGGCTCCTGGGTCTTAGAAACCATGGCTTTATAACAGGATGGAGCTCAGAGTGAAGTGTGTTTGGTGAGATGACAGGGGAATGTTAAAAACATTGCTAAAAAACAGGATCTGGTGATATAGAGCATTAATATAATGTATATATAAGAAAGGGAAAGAGGATAATTGAAAACAGTTGTAACATAAGCATGTAGCCGACTGCAGGCAGCTGTGAATATTGCTGTGGGACTACAAGTACTGGGTCAGTATTTAGGAGAAAGGTAGAGCTGGCTTGGGTGTAGTGGTGCAATAAATGGAAATTTACATATGTTTATTATAAAAAATTAAATATAAAGATAGAAGTATGGTTTGTGTTATGAGACTTAAGTGATAAAAAAGGAAATAATTGATAATAAAGGGTTATTAAGTAGTTAATAAAATAGAGAAAAGGGAGAATGGTGTGAAGAAGTATTAAAAAAGTGATAAACAAGGGGAAAGCTAGCCAAGTATGGTACACAGAATGCGCTATTGGACAAGCATGGGGGGGGGAAGATAGTGGAAGAACAAAAATAAATTGTATTAAGCAGGATGGAATGAGGATGGGGATGGGACCGGGAAGTGCAAATAAAAATTGAAAAATATGAAATGTATATGAAAAATAATAAATAATAAATGATGAAAACGAAAAATATAAATAAAAAATAATAAATAAAGATGAAAAATAAAAAAATAAAAATAAAAAATAAAATAAAAGATAAAAAATAAACAATGAATGAAAATTTATATACATATATATGATAGAAATGTGTAAGTGAAGGTAAAGTTACAAATGGAGAAATTGGTTGTACTGCCAATTATGTCTCAGTTATGAGTGTCTGTACAATGAATAGGAGTATGGTGGCTAAATATGGACCACATCTACTGTGAATTACTACAGTACCTGACCGCGAGCTTGTGTTTCCAGCGCGATTCCATCGCGCTGGTTCTCAGCGACAGGGTACTGTGCATGTTGCGCTGGCTCGCTGATGGAGAAAGGAAAACTTTTCTTTCCTTTCGCGATGAGCGACAGGCAGTGCTGACAGCTGTCTGGTATAAATCATGAGGGGGAACGCCGCACCAATATTTAAATGAAAAACCGGCGTAGGTTCCCCCCCAGGGGCATACCAGGCCCTTAGGTCTGGTATGGATTGTAAGGGGAACCCCCTACGCTAAAAAATCGGTGTGAGGGTCCCCCCCAAAATCCATACCAGACCCATATCTGAGCTCGCAGCCCAACCGATCAGGAAAGGGGGTCTGGACGAGCGGGCGCCCCCCCTCCTGAACCATACCAGGCCGCATGCCCTCAACATGGGGGTGGGTGCTTTGTGGGAGGGGGGCGCCCTGCGGGCCCCCCCACCCTGAAGCACCTTGTCCCCATGTTGATGAGGACAAGGGCCTCTTCCCGACAACCCTGGCCATTGGTTGTCGGGGTCTGCGGGGGGGGCTTATCAGAATCCAGGAGCCCCCTTTAATAAGGGGGCCCCCAGATCCTGGCCCCCCACCCTATGTGAATGAGTATGGGGTATATGGTACCCCTACCCATTCACCTAGGAAAAAGTGTCAATACAAAAAAACACACTACACAGGTTTTAAGAGTAATTTATTAGGCAGCTCCGGGGTCTTCTTCTGACTTCGGGGGTCTTCTTCCGACTTCTCCGCTCTCTCCGGCTTCTTCTCCCGGTGTTCCGCCTCCTCTCCCGGTTTTCCACCTCTTCTCCCAGGCCCCTCCGCTATCTTCTTCCAGCTCTTTTGCTAGCGGGGGCCTGGTCTGCTGCCGCTGTCTTGTCCCCTCTTCTCTTCTTCCGTGTGTGCGTGCAGCGGAGCCATTTATATAGGTGGTGACCCCACCCCCTTGTGACGTCACAGTCCCAGCATGCACAGGGACTCACGCCCCCTATGACGCCAGAGTCCGTGCACATGCTGGGACCATGACGTCACAAGGGGGCGGGGTCACCCCCTATATAAATGGCTCCGCAGTGCGCACACAGCATTCCAGCAGGAGAGAGCGTCGTGTCAACATCGGAAGAAGAGAAGAAGAGAAGAGGGGACAAGACAGCGGCAGCAGACCGGCCCCCGCTAGCAAAAGAGCTGGAAGAAGATAGCGGAGGGGCCCAGGAGAAGAGGCAAAACACCAGGGGAAGAGGCCGAACACTGGGAGAAGAAGCCGGAGAGAGCGGAGAAGTCGGAAGAAGACCCCCGAAGTGGGAAGAAGACCCCCGAAGTGGGAAGAAGACCCCCGGAGCTGCCTAATAAATTACACTTAAGACCTGTGTAGTGTGTTTTTTTCTATTGACACCTTTTTCCTAAGTAAATGGGTAGGGGTACCATGTACCCCATACTCACTCACATAGGGTGGGGGGCCGGGATCTGGGGGCCCCTCTTTTAAAGGGGGCTTCCGGATTCCGATAAGCCCTCCACCCGCAGACCCCGACAACCAACGGCCAGGGTTGTCGGGAAGAGGCCCTTGTCCTTATCAACATGGGGACAAGCTGCTTTGGGTGGGGGGCCCGCAGGGCTCCCCCTCCCCCAAAGCACCCACCCCCCTTGCTAAGGGCATGCGGCCTGGTACGGTTCAGGAGAGGGGGGGGGTTGCTCATCCCCACCACCTTTCCTGACCGGCCGGGCTGCATGCTCGGATATGGGTCTAGTATGAAATTTGGGGGGACCCCCACGCCGATTTTTTGGTGTAGGAGGTTACCCTTACAATCCATACCAGACCTAAGGACCTGGTATGCCTCTGGGGGAAACCCATGCCAGTCTTTTCATTTAAAATTTGGCGCGGCGTTCCCCCTCATGATTCATACCAGACAGCTGTCAGCACTGCCTGTCGTTCATCGCGAAAGGAAAAAAAGTATTCCTTTCCCGATCAGCGAGCCATCTCGGTGCTGGCTCCCGCGACGGGGATCTCAGGTGTCAAATCTCGCACATAAATGCGGCAAGATTGTCACAATATCACGGTCAAGTACTGTATATGTATTTGGGGGGAACCTTAAGGGTGGAAAGCGGTACATATAGGCTGAAAAAAGAAGAAAGGCGGGGAGGAGCCCTGTCTAAAGAATTGTGAAGATGGATTGGATGAGGGGTAAAAGAGGGGGAAGAAGGGGGGTGGGTGGATAGGGTGATTATGGTGTTAGGGAGAGGGGGAAAGAGGGGGGAAGAGAAAAGGACGGTGGAGGGAAACCGAAACTGCTTCACGGTTCCAATGTCTTTGCCTCTGACGGACTCACGGCTGGACAACTCGTTGGACTCTCCTATGGATTCCCCCTGGACGGCTTACTTTAGTGAAATGCTTACCTGTCACTAGGGATGAGCTTCGTGTTCGAGTCGAACCCATGTTAGACTCGAACATCGGCTGTTCGATCGTTCGCCGAATTGCGAACAATATGGGTCGTTCGCGCCAACTTCGTGTGGCGCGTCATGGCTCATAATTCACTGCGGCATCGCAGTGCATTGCTGGCTGATGATTGGCCAAGCATGCACTATGACCCAACAGATTGGCCAATCACAGCGCCGTCGGTATAGAGAGCTGTAATTGGCCAAAGCCAGGGTGGCTTTGGCCAATTATGGCTCAGGAGGTTTAGAACACGCCCCACACTATATAAGGCCACCTGCACGGCGGCCCTGTGTAGTGTGTTCCGACGTGCTTACAGAGAGAGAGAGACAGTGTCATTTCATTTGAGTTAGCTAGATTAGGTAGGACAGTCAGTGAGTTAGCTGAACTTACAGTGTATTGTGTATATATATGCATCCCAGGTGTTGTATATATATATATATATATATATATATATACACTGTATTCAGTTTAGCTAAAGCCGTTCCTGTTATCTTCCTACTAACAGGCAGGCTTGTCTTGTTACAGTATTTACAGCTACCTGAAGAAAATTGCTGGTGTTCTTTTGATCCTATTAGTACCACAGTCAGGCAGCTAGACTATTTACAGTTAGTGTAGTGCGTCCTGCTCGCAGTATTCAGCTAAAACTACAAGTTAGTGTAGTGGAACCTCTGCACAGTGTTCAGCTAAAGCTACAAGAAAGTGTAGTGCGTCCTGCTCACAGTGTTCAGCTAAAACTACAAGTTAGTGTAGTGAGACCTCTGCACAGTGTTCAGCTAAAGCTACAAGTTAGTGTAGTGCATCCTGCTCACAGTGTTCAGCTAAAGCTACAAGTTAGTGTGGTGCGTCCTGCTCACAGTGTTCAGCTAAAACTACAAGTTAGTGTAGTGAGACCTCTGCACAGTGTTCAGCTAAAGCTACAAGAAACTGTAGTGCGTCCTGCTCACAGTGTTCAGCTAAAACTACAAGTTAGTGTAGTGAGACCTCTGCACAGTGTTCAGCTAAAGCTACAAGTTAGTGTAGTGCGTCCTGCTCACAGTGTTCAGCTAAAGCTACAAGTTAGTGTGGTGCGTCCTGCTCACAGTGTTCAACTAAAGCTACAAGTTAGTGTAGTGCGTCCTGCTCACAGTGTTCAGCTAAAACTACAAGTTAGTGTAGTGAGACCTCTGCACAGTGTTCAGCTAAAGCTACAAGTTAGTGTATGTGCGTCCTGGTCACAGTGTTCAGCTAAAACTACAAGTTAGTGCAGTGAGACCTCTGCAGAGTGTTCAGCTAAAGCTACAAGTTAGTGTAGTGCATCCTGCTCACAGTGTTCATCTAAAACTACAAGTTAGTGTAGTGCGCACTCTTCACAGTGTTCAGCTAAACCTACAAGTTATTTTTGCGAACTCTGCACAGTGTTCAGCTAAAGCTACAAGTTAGTGTAGTGCGTCCTGCTCACAGAGTTCAGCTAAAACTACAAGTTAGTGTAGTGAGACCTCTGCACAGTGTTCAGCAAAAGCTACAAGTTAGTGTAGGGAGACCTCTGCACAGTGTTCAGCTAAAGCTACAAGTTAGTGTAGTGCGTCCTGCTCACAGTGTTCAGCTAAAACTACAAGTTAGTGTAGTACGTCCTCCTCACAGTGTTCAGCTAAACCTACAAGTTAGTGTAGTGCGTCCTTCTCACAGTGTTCAGCTAAAACTACAAGTTAGTGTAGTGAGGCCTCTGCACAGTGTTCAGCTAAAACTACAAGTTAGTGTAGTGCGTCCTGCTCACAGTGTTCAGCTAAAACTACAAGTTAGTGTAGTGAGACCTCTGCACAGTGTTCAGCTAAAGCTACAAGTTAGTGTAGTGCGTCCTGCTCACAGTGTTCAGCTAAAACTACAAGTTAGTGTAGTGCGTCCTACTCACAGTGTTCAGCTAAACCTTTAAGTTAGTGTAGTGCGTCCTGCTCACAGTGTTCAGCTAAAACTACAAGTTAGTGTAGTGAGACCTCTGCACAGTGTTCAGCTAAAGCTACAAGTTAGTGTAGTGTGTCCTGCTCACAGTGTTCAGCTAAAACTACAAGTTAGTGTAGTGGGTCCTACTCACATTGTTCAGCAAAACCTTTAAGTTAGTGTAGTGCGTCCTGCTCACAATATTCAGCTAAAACTACAAGTTAGTGTAGTGAGACCTCTGCACAGTGTTCAGCTAAAGCTACAAGTTAGTGTAGTGCGTCCTTCTCACAGTGTTCAGCTAAAACAACAAGTTAGTGTAGTGAGACCTCTGCACAGTGTTCAGCTAAAGCTACAAGTTAGTGTAGTGCATCCTGCTCACAGTGTTCAGCTAAAACTACAAGTTAGTGTAGTGCGTCATCCTCACAGTGTTCAGCTAAACCTACAAGTTAGTGTAGTGCGTCCTGCTCACAGTGTTTAGCTAAAACTACAAGTTAGTGTAATGAGACCTCTGCACAGTGTTCAGCTAAAGCTACAAGTTAGTGTAGTGCGTCCTGCTCACAGTGTTCAGCTAAAACTACAAGTTAGTGTATTGAGACCTTTGCACAGTGTTCAGCTAAAGCTACAAGTTAGATGTAGTGCGTCCTGCTCACAGTGTTCAGATAAAACTACAAGTTAGTGTAGTGCGTCCTTCTCACAGTGTTCAGCTAAAACTACAAGTTAGTGTAGTGAGACCTCTGCACAGTGTTCAGCTAAAGCTACAAGTTAGTGTAGTGCGTCCTGCTCACAGTGTTCAGATAAAACTACAAGTTAGTGTAGTGCGTCCTGCTCACAGTGTTCAGCTAAAACTACAAGTTAGTGTAGTGAGACCTCTGCACAGTGTTCAGCTAAAGCTACAAGTTAGTGTAGTGCGTCCTGCTTACAGTGTTCAGCTAAAACTACAAGTTAGTGTAGTGAGACCTCTGCACAGTGTTCAGCTAAAGCTATAAGTTAGTGTAGTGCGTCCTGCTCACAGTGTTCAGTTAAAACTACAAGTTAGTGTAGTGAGACCTCTGCACAGTGTTCAGCTAAAGCTACAAATTAGTGTAGTGCGTCCTGCTCACAGTGTTCAGCTAAAGCTACAAGTTAGTGTAGTGCGTCCTGCTCACAGTGTTCAGCTAAAATTACAAGTTAGTGTTGTGAGATCTCTGCACAGTGTTCAGCTAAAACTACAAGTTAGTGTAGTTTGTCCTGCGCACAGTGTTCAGCTAAAACTACAAGTTAGTGTAGTGAGACCTCTGCACAGTGTTCAGCTAAAGCTACAAGTTAGTGCAGTGCGTCCTGGTCACAGTGTAAAGCTAAAACTACAAGTTAGTGCAGTGAGACCTCTGCAGAGTGTTCAGCTAAAGCTACAAGTTAGTGTAGTGCGTCCTGCTCACAGTGTTCAGCTAAAACCACAAGTTAGTGTAGTGAGACCTCTGCACAGTGTTCAGCTAAAGCTACAAGTTAGTGTAGTGCGTCCTGCTCACAGTGTTCAGCTAAAACTACAAGTTAGTGTTGTGCGTCCTACTCACAGTGTTCAGCTAAACCTTTAAGTTAGTGTAGTGCGTCCTGCTCACAGTGTTCAGCTAAAACTACAAGTTAGTGTAGTGAGACCTCTGCACAGTGTTCAGCTAAAGCTACAAGTTAGTGTAGTGTGTCCTGCTCACAGTGTTCAGCTAAAACTACAAGTTAGTGTAGTGCGTCCTACTCACATTGTTCAGCAAAACCTTCAAGTTAGTGTAGTGCGTCCTGCTCACAGTGTTCAGCTAAAACTAAAAGTTAGTGTAGTGAGACCTCTGCACAGTGTTCAGCTAAAGCTACAAGTTAGTGTAGTGCGTCCTTCTCACAGTGTTCAGCTAAAACAACAAGTTAGTGTAGTGAGACCTCTGCACAGTGTTCAGCTAAAGCTAAACGTTAGTGTAGTGCATCCTGCTCACAGTGTTCAGCTAAAACTACAAGTTAGTGTAGTGCGTCCTCCTCACAGTGTTCAGCTAAACCTACAAGTTAGTGTAGTGCGTCCTGCTCACAGTGTTCAGCTAAAACTACAAGTTAGTGTAATGAGACCTCTGCACAGTGTTCAGCTAAAGCTACAAGTTAGTGTAGTGCGTCCTGCTCACAGTGTTCAGATAAAACTACAAGTTAGTGTAGTGAGACCTTTGCACAGTGTTCAGTTAAAGCTACAAGTTAGATGTAGTGCGTCCTGCTCACAGTGTTCAGATAAAACTACAAGTTAGTGTAGTGCGACCTTCTCACAGTGTTCAGCTAAAACTATAAGTTAGTGTAGTGAGACCTCTGCACAGTGTTCAGCTAAAGCTACAAGTTAGTGTAGTGCGTCCTGCTCACAGTGTTCAGATAAAACTACAAGTTAGTGTAGTGCGTCCTTCTCACAGTGTTCAGCTAAAACTACAAGTTAGTGTAGTGAGACCTCTGCACAGTGTTATGCTAAAGCTACAAGTTAGTGTAGTGCGTCCTGCTCACAGTGTTCAGCTAAAACTACAAGTTAGTGTAGTGAGACCTCTGCACAGTGTTCAGCTAAAGCTACAAGTTAGTATAGTGCGTCCTGCTCACAGTGTTCAGATAAAACTAAGCTAAAACTACAAGTTAGTACAGTGAGACCTCTGCAGAGTGTTCAGCTAAAGCTACAAGTTAGTGTAGTGCGTCCTGCTCACAGTGTTCAGCTAAAACTACAAGTTAGTGTAGTGCGTCCTACTCACAGTGTTCAGCTAAAGCTACAAGTTAGTGTAGTGCGTGCTGCTCACAGTGTTCAGCTAAAACTACAAGTTAGTGTAGTGAGACCTCTGCACAGTGTTCAGCTAAAGCTACAAGTTAGTGTTGTGCGTCCTGCTCACAGTGTTCAGCTAAAACTACAAGTTAGTTTAGTGAGACCTCTGCACCGTGTTCAGCTAAAGCTACAAGTTATTGTAGTGCGTCCTGCTCACAGTGTTCATCTAAAACTACAAGTTAGTGTAGTGAGATCTCTGCACAGTGTTCAGCTAAAGCTACAAGTTAGTGTAGTGCGTCCTGCTCACAGTGTTCAGCTAAAACTACAAGTTAGTGTAGTGCGTCATCTTCACAATGTTCAGCTAAACCTACAAGTTATGTTTGCGAGCTCTGCACAGTGTTCAGCTAAAGCTACAAGTTAGTGTAGTGCGTCCTGCTCACAGTGTTCATCTAAAACTACAAGTTAGTGTAGTGAAACCTCTGCACAGTGTTTAGCTAAAGCTACAAGTTGGTGTAGTGCGTCCTGCTCACATTGTTCAGCTAAAACTACAAGTTAGTGTACTGAGACCTCTGCACAGTGTTCAGCTAAAGCTACAAGTTAGTGTGGTGCGTGCTGCTCACAGTGTTCAGCTAAAACTTCAAGTTAGTGTAGTGAGACCTCTGCAGAGTGTTCAGCTAAAGCTACAAGTTAGTGTAGTGCGTCCTGCTCACAGTGTTCAGCTAAAACTACAAGTTAGTGTAGTGCGTCCTACTCACAGTGTTCAGCTAAAGCTACAAGTTAGTGTAGTGCGTGCTGCTCACAGTGTTCAGCTAAAACTACAAGTTAGTGTAGTGAGACCTCTGCACAGTGTTCATCTAAAGCTACAAGTTAGTGTTGTGCGTCCTGCTCACAGTGTTCAGCTAAAACTACAAGTTAGTTTAGTGAGACCTCTGCACAGTGTTCAGCTAAAGCTACAAGTTAGTGTAGTGCGTCCTGCTCACAGTGTTCAGCTAAAACTACAAGTTAGTGTAGTGAGACCTCTGCACAGTGTTCAGCTAAAGCTACAAGTTAGTGTAGTGCGTCCTGCTCACAGTGTTCATCTAAAACTACAAGTTAGTGTAGTGAAACCTCTGCACAGTGTTCAGCCAAAGTTACAAGTTGGTGTAGTGCGTCCTGCTCACATTGTTCAGCTAAAACTACAAGTTAGTGTAGTGAGACCTCTGCAGAGTGTTCAGCTAAAGCTACAAGTTAGTGTAGTGCGTCCTGCTCACAGTGTTCAGCTAAAACTACAAGTTAGTGTAGTGCGTCCTACTCACAGTGTTCAGCTAAAGCTACAAGTTAGTGTAGTGCGTCCTGCTCACAGTGTTCAGCTAAAACTACAAGTTAGTGTAGTGAGACCTCTGCACAGTGTTCAGCTAAAGCTACAAGTTAGTGTAGTGCGTCCTGCTCACAGTGTTCATCTAAAACTACAAGTTAGTGTAGTGAGATCTCTGCACAGTGTTCAGCTAAAGCTACAAGTTAGTGTAGTGCGTCCTGCTCACAGTGTTCAGCTAAAACTACAAGTTAGTGTAGTACGTCCTCCTCACAGTGTTCAGCTAAACCTACAAGTTAGTGTAGTGCGTCCTTCTCACAGTGTTCAGCTAAAACTACAAGTTAGTGTAGTGAGGCCTCTGCACAGTGTTCAGCTAAAACTACAAGTTAGTGTAGTGCGTCCTGCTCACAGTGTTCAGCTAAAACTACAAGTTAGTGTAGTGAGACCTCTGCACAGTGTTCAGCTAAAGCTACAAGTTAGTGTAGTGCGTCCTGCTCACAGTGTTCAGCTAAAACTACAAGTTAGTGTAGTGCGTCCTACTCACAGTGTTCAGCTAAACCTTTAAGTTAGTGTAGTGCGTCCTGCTCACAGTGTTCAGCTAAAACTACAAGTTAGTGTAGTGAGACCTCTGCACAGTGTTCAGCTAAAGCTACAAGTTAGTGTAGTGTGTCCTGCTCACAGTGTTCAGCTAAAACTACAAGTTAGTGTAGTGGGTCCTACTCACATTGTTCAGCAAAACCTTTAAGTTAGTGTAGTGCGTCCTGCTCACAATATTCAGCTAAAACTACAAGTTAGTGTAGTGAGACCTCTGCACAGTGTTCAGCTAAAGCTACAAGTTAGTGTAGTGCGTCCTTCTCACAGTGTTCAGCTAAAACAACAAGTTAGTGTAGTGAGACCTCTGCACAGTGTTCAGCTAAAGCTACAAGTTAGTGTAGTGCATCCTGCTCACAGTGTTCAGCTAAAACTACAAGTTAGTGTAGTGCGTCATCCTCACAGTGTTCAGCTAAACCTACAAGTTAGTGTAGTGCGTCCTGCTCACAGTGTTTAGCTAAAACTACAAGTTAGTGTAATGAGACCTCTGCACAGTGTTCAGCTAAAGCTACAAGTTAGTGTAGTGCGTCCTGCTCACAGTGTTCAGCTAAAACTACAAGTTAGTGTATTGAGACCTTTGCACAGTGTTCAGCTAAAGCTACAAGTTAGATGTAGTGCGTCCTGCTCACAGTGTTCAGATAAAACTACAAGTTAGTGTAGTGCGTCCTTCTCACAGTGTTCAGCTAAAACTACAAGTTAGTGTAGTGAGACCTCTGCACAGTGTTCAGCTAAAGCTACAAGTTAGTGTAGTGCGTCCTGCTCACAGTGTTCAGATAAAACTACAAGTTAGTGTAGTGCGTCCTGCTCACAGTGTTCAGCTAAAACTACAAGTTAGTGTAGTGAGACCTCTGCACAGTGTTCAGCTAAAGCTACAAGTTAGTGTAGTGCGTCCTGCTTACAGTGTTCAGCTAAAACTACAAGTTAGTGTAGTGAGACCTCTGCACAGTGTTCAGCTAAAGCTATAAGTTAGTGTAGTGCGTCCTGCTCACAGTGTTCAGTTAAAACTACAAGTTAGTGTAGTGAGACCTCTGCACAGTGTTCAGCTAAAGCTACAAATTAGTGTAGTGCGTCCTGCTCACAGTGTTCAGCTAAAGCTACAAGTTAGTGTAGTGCGTCCTGCTCACAGTGTTCAGCTAAAATTACAAGTTAGTGTTGTGAGATCTCTGCACAGTGTTCAGCTAAAACTACAAGTTAGTGTAGTTTGTCCTGCGCACAGTGTTCAGCTAAAACTACAAGTTAGTGTAGTGAGACCTCTGCACAGTGTTCAGCTAAAGCTACAAGTTAGTGCAGTGCGTCCTGGTCACAGTGTAAAGCTAAAACTACAAGTTAGTGCAGTGAGACCTCTGCAGAGTGTTCAGCTAAAGCTACAAGTTAGTGTAGTGCGTCCTGCTCACAGTGTTCAGCTAAAACCACAAGTTAGTGTAGTGAGACCTCTGCACAGTGTTCAGCTAAAGCTACAAGTTAGTGTAGTGCGTCCTGCTCACAGTGTTCAGCTAAAACTACAAGTTAGTGTTGTGCGTCCTACTCACAGTGTTCAGCTAAACCTTTAAGTTAGTGTAGTGCGTCCTGCTCACAGTGTTCAGCTAAAACTACAAGTTAGTGTAGTGAGACCTCTGCAC
Source organism: Lithobates clamitans (assembly GCA_037952925.1). NCBI lineage: Eukaryota > Metazoa > Chordata > Amphibia > Anura > Ranidae > Lithobates > Lithobates clamitans. Next base: position 7,156,170 of record JBBGZY010000221.1, on the reverse strand, counting down.
AGTGTTCAGCTAAAGCTACAAGTTAGTGTAGTGTGTCCTGCTCACAGTGTTCAGCTAAAACTACAAGTTAGTGTAGTGCGTCCTACTCACATTGTTCAGCAAAACCTTCAAGTTAGTGTAGTGCGTCCTGCTCACAGTGTTCAGCTAAAACTAAAAGTTAGTGTAGTGAGACCTCTGCACAGTGTTCAGCTAAAGCTACAAGTTAGTGTAGTGCGTCCTTCTCACAGTGTTCAGCTAAAACAACAAGTTAGTGTAGTGAGACCTCTGCACAGTGTTCAGCTAAAGCTAAACGTTAGTGTAGTGCATCCTGCTCACAGTGTTCAGCTAAAACTACAAGTTAGTGTAGTGCGTCCTCCTCACAGTGTTCAGCTAAACCTACAAGTTAGTGTAGTGCGTCCTGCTCACAGTGTTCAGCTAAAACTACAAGTTAGTGTAATGAGACCTCTGCACAGTGTTCAGCTAAAGCTACAAGTTAGTGTAGTGCGTCCTGCTCACAGTGTTCAGATAAAACTACAAGTTAGTGTAGTGAGACCTTTGCACAGTGTTCAGTTAAAGCTACAAGTTAGATGTAGTGCGTCCTGCTCACAGTGTTCAGATAAAACTACAAGTTAGTGTAGTGCGACCTTCTCACAGTGTTCAGCTAAAACTATAAGTTAGTGTAGTGAGACCTCTGCACAGTGTTCAGCTAAAGCTACAAGTTAGTGTAGTGCGTCCTGCTCACAGTGTTCAGATAAAACTACAAGTTAGTGTAGTGCGTCCTTCTCACAGTGTTCAGCTAAAACTACAAGTTAGTGTAGTGAGACCTCTGCACAGTGTTATGCTAAAGCTACAAGTTAGTGTAGTGCGTCCTGCTCACAGTGTTCAGCTAAAACTACAAGTTAGTGTAGTGAGACCTCTGCACAGTGTTCAGCTAAAGCTACAAGTTAGTATAGTGCGTCCTGCTCACAGTGTTCAGATAAAACTAAGCTAAAACTACAAGTTAGTACAGTGAGACCTCTGCAGAGTGTTCAGCTAAAGCTACAAGTTAGTGTAGTGCGTCCTGCTCACAGTGTTCAGCTAAAACTACAAGTTAGTGTAGTGCGTCCTACTCACAGTGTTCAGCTAAAGCTACAAGTTAGTGTAGTGCGTGCTGCTCACAGTGTTCAGCTAAAACTACAAGTTAGTGTAGTGAGACCTCTGCACAGTGTTCAGCTAAAGCTACAAGTTAGTGTTGTGCGTCCTGCTCACAGTGTTCAGCTAAAACTACAAGTTAGTTTAGTGAGACCTCTGCACCGTGTTCAGCTAAAGCTACAAGTTATTGTAGTGCGTCCTGCTCACAGTGTTCATCTAAAACTACAAGTTAGTGTAGTGAGATCTCTGCACAGTGTTCAGCTAAAGCTACAAGTTAGTGTAGTGCGTCCTGCTCACAGTGTTCAGCTAAAACTACAAGTTAGTGTAGTGCGTCATCTTCACAATGTTCAGCTAAACCTACAAGTTATGTTTGCGAGCTCTGCACAGTGTTCAGCTAAAGCTACAAGTTAGTGTAGTGCGTCCTGCTCACAGTGTTCATCTAAAACTACAAGTTAGTGTAGTGAAACCTCTGCACAGTGTTTAGCTAAAGCTACAAGTTGGTGTAGTGCGTCCTGCTCACATTGTTCAGCTAAAACTACAAGTTAGTGTACTGAGACCTCTGCACAGTGTTCAGCTAAAGCTACAAGTTAGTGTGGTGCGTGCTGCTCACAGTGTTCAGCTAAAACTTCAAGTTAGTGTAGTGAGACCTCTGCAGAGTGTTCAGCTAAAGCTACAAGTTAGTGTAGTGCGTCCTGCTCACAGTGTTCAGCTAAAACTACAAGTTAGTGTAGTGCGTCCTACTCACAGTGTTCAGCTAAAGCTACAAGTTAGTGTAGTGCGTGCTGCTCACAGTGTTCAGCTAAAACTACAAGTTAGTGTAGTGAGACCTCTGCACAGTGTTCATCTAAAGCTACAAGTTAGTGTTGTGCGTCCTGCTCACAGTGTTCAGCTAAAACTACAAGTTAGTTTAGTGAGACCTCTGCACAGTGTTCAGCTAAAGCTACAAGTTAGTGTAGTGCGTCCTGCTCACAGTGTTCAGCTAAAACTACAAGTTAGTGTAGTGAGACCTCTGCACAGTGTTCAGCTAAAGCTACAAGTTAGTGTAGTGCGTCCTGCTCACAGTGTTCATCTAAAACTACAAGTTAGTGTAGTGAAACCTCTGCACAGTGTTCAGCCAAAGTTACAAGTTGGTGTAGTGCGTCCTGCTCACATTGTTCAGCTAAAACTACAAGTTAGTGTAGTGAGACCTCTGCAGAGTGTTCAGCTAAAGCTACAAGTTAGTGTAGTGCGTCCTGCTCACAGTGTTCAGCTAAAACTACAAGTTAGTGTAGTGCGTCCTACTCACAGTGTTCAGCTAAAGCTACAAGTTAGTGTAGTGCGTCCTGCTCACAGTGTTCAGCTAAAACTACAAGTTAGTGTAGTGAGACCTCTGCACAGTGTTCAGCTAAAGCTACAAGTTAGTGTAGTGCGTCCTGCTCACAGTGTTCATCTAAAACTACAAGTTAGTGTAGTGAGATCTCTGCACAGTGTTCAGCTAAAGCTACAAGTTAGTGTAGTGCGTCCTGCTCACAGTGTTCAGCTAAAACTACAAGTTAGTGTAGTACGTCCTCCTCACAGTGTTCAGCTAAACCTACAAGTTAGTGTAGTGTGTCCTTCTCACAGTGTTCAGCTAAAACTACAAGTTAGTGTAGTGAGGCCTCTGCACAGTGTTCAGCTAAAACTACAAGTTAGTGTAGTGCGTCCTGCTCACAGTGTTCAGCTAAAACTACAAGTTAGTGTAGTGAGACCTCTGCACAGTGTTCAGCTAAAGCTACAAGTTAGTGTAGTGCGTCCTGCTCACAGTGTTCAGCTAAAACTACAAGTTAGTGTAGTGCGTCCTACTCACAGTGTTCAGCTAAACCTTTAAGTTAGTGTAGTGCGTCCTGCTCACAGTGTTCAGCTAAAACTACAAGTTAGTGTAGTGAGACCTCTGCACAGTGTTCAGCTAAAGCTACAAGTTAGTGTAGTGTGTCCTGCTCACAGTGTTCAGCTAAAACTACAAGTTAGTGTAGTGGGTCCTACTCACATTGTTCAGCAAAACCTTTAAGTTAGTGTAGTGCGTCCTGCTCACAATATTCAGCTAAAATTACAAGTTAGTGTAGTGAGACCTCTGCACAGTGTTCAGCTAAAGCTACAAGTTAGTGTAGTGCGTCCTTCTCACAGTGTTCAGCTAAAACAACAAGTTAGTGTAGTGAGACCTCTGCACAGTGTTCAGCTAAAGCTACAAGTTAGTGTAGTGCATCCTGCTCACAGTGTTCAGCTAAAACTACAAGTTAGTGTAGTGCGTCATCCTCACAGTGTTCAGCTAAACCTACAAGTTAGTGTAGTGCGTCCTGCTCACAGTGTTTAGCTAAAACTACAAGTTAGTGTAATGAGACCTCTGCACAGTGTTCAGCTAAAGCTACAAGTTAGTGTAGTGCGTCCTGCTCACAGTGTTCAGCTAAAACTACAAGTTAGTGTATTGAGACCTTTGCACAGTGTTCAGCTAAAGCTACAAGTTAGATGTAGTGCGTCCTGCTCACAGTGTTCAGATAAAACTACAAGTTAGTGTAGTGCGTCCTTCTCACAGTGTTCAGCTAAAACTACAAGTTAGTGTAGTGAGACCTCTGCACAGTGTTCAGCTAAAGCTACAAGTTAGTGTAGTGCGTCCTGCTCACAGTGTTCAGATAAAACTACAAGTTAGTGTAGTGCGTCCTGCTCACAGTGTTCAGCTAAAACTACAAGTTAGTGTAGTGAGACCTCTGCACAGTGTTCAGCTAAAGCTACAAGTTAGTGTAGTGCGTCCTGCTTACAGTGTTCAGCTAAAACTACAAGTTAGTGTAGTGAGACCTCTGCACAGTGTTCAGCTAAAGCTATAAGTTAGTGTAGTGCGTCCTGCTCACAGTGTTCAGTTAAAACTACAAGTTAGTGTAGTGAGACCTCTGCACAGTGTTCAGCTAAAGCTACAAATTAGTGTAGTGCGTCCTGCTCACAGTGTTCAGCTAAAGCTACAAGTTAGTGTAGTGCGTCCTGCTCACAGTGTTCAGCTAAAATTACAAGTTAGTGTTGTGAGATCTCTGCACAGTGTTCAGCTAAAACTACAAGTTAGTGTAGTTTGTCCTGCGCACAGTGTTCAGCTAAAACTACAAGTTAGTGTAGTGAGACCTCTGCACAGTGTTCAGCTAAAGCTACAAGTTAGTGCAGTGCGTCCTGGTCACAGTGTAAAGCTAAAACTACAAGTTAGTGCAGTGAGACCTCTGCAGAGTGTTCAGCTAAAGCTACAAGTTAGTGTAGTGCGTCCTGCTCACAGTGTTCAGCTAAAACTACAAGTTAGTGTAGTGAGACCTCTGCACAGTGTTCAGCTAAAGCTACAAGTTAGTGTAGTGCGTCCTGCTCACAGTGTTCAGCTAAAACTACAAGTTAGTGTTGTGCGTCCTACTCACAGTGTTCAGCTAAACCTTTAAGTTAGTGTAGTGCGTCCTGCTCACAGTGTTCAGCTAAAACTACAAGTTAGTGTAGTGAGACCTCTGCACAGTGTTCAGCTAAAGCTACAAGTTAGTGTAGTGTGTCCTGCTCACAGTGTTCAGCTAAAACTACAAGTTAGTGTAGTGCGTCCTACTCACATTGTTCAGCAAAACCTTCAAGTTAGTGTAGTGCGTCCTGCTCACAGTGTTCAGCTAAAACTAAAAGTTAGTGTAGTGAGACCTCTGCACAGTGTTCAGCTAAAGCTACAAGTTAGTGTAGTGCGTCCTTCTCACAGTGTTCAGCTAAAACAACAAGTTAGTGTAGTGAGACCTCTGCACAGTGTTCAGCTAAAGCTACAAGTTAGTGTAGTGCGTCCTGCTCACAGTGTTCAGATAAAACTACAAGTTAGTGTAGTGCGTCCTGCTCACAGTGTTCAGCTAAAACTACAAGTTAGTGTAGTGAGACCTCTGCACAGTGTTCAGCTAAAGCTACAAGTTAGTGTAGTGCGTCCTGCTTACAGTGTTCAGCTAAAACTACAAGTTAGTGTAGTGAGACCTCTGCACAGTGTTCAGCTAAAGCTATAAGTTAGTGTAGTGCGTCCTGCTCACAGTGTTCAGTTAAAACTACAAGTTAGTGTAGTGAGACCTCTGCACAGTGTTCAGCTAAAGCTACAAATTAGTGTAGTGCGTCCTGCTCACAGTGTTCAGCTAAAGCTACAAGTTAGTGTAGTGCGTCCTGCTCACAGTGTTCAGCTAAAATTACAAGTTAGTGTTGTGAGATCTCTGCACAGTGTTCAGCTAAAACTACAAGTTAGTGTAGTTTGTCCTGCGCACAGTGTTCAGCTAAAACTACAAGTTAGTGTAGTGAGACCTCTGCACAGTGTTCAGCTAAAGCTACAAGTTAGTGCAGTGCGTCCTGGTCACAGTGTAAAGCTAAAACTACAAGTTAGTGCAGTGAGACCTCTGCAGAGTGTTCAGCTAAAGCTACAAGTTAGTGTAGTGCGTCCTGCTCACAGTGTTCAGCTAAAACTACAAGTTAGTGTAGTGAGACCTCTGCACAGTGTTCAGCTAAAGCTACAAGTTAGTGTAGTGCGTCCTGCTCACAGTGTTCAGCTAAAACTACAAGTTAGTGTTGTGCGTCCTACTCACAGTGTTCAGCTAAACCTTTAAGTTAGTGTAGTGCGTCCTGCTCACAGTGTTCAGCTAAAACTACAAGTTAGTGTAGTGAGACCTCTGCACAGTGTTCAGCTAAAGCTACAAGTTAGTGTAGTGTGTCCTGCTCACAGTGTTCAGCTAAAACTACAAGTTAGTGTAGTGCGTCCTACTCACATTGTTCAGCAAAACCTTCAAGTTAGTGTAGTGCGTCCTGCTCACAGTGTTCAGCTAAAACTAAAAGTTAGTGTAGTGAGACCTCTGCACAGTGTTCAGCTAAAGCTACAAGTTAGTGTAGTGCGTCCTTCTCACAGTGTTCAGCTAAAACAACAAGTTAGTGTAGTGAGACCTCTGCACAGTGTTCAGCTAAAGCTAAACGTTAGTGTAGTGCATCCTGCTCACAGTGTTCAGCTAAAACTACAAGTTAGTGTAGTGCGTCCTCCTCACAGTGTTCAGCTAAACCTACAAGTTAGTGTAGTGCGTCCTGCTCACAGTGTTCAGCTAAAACTACAAGTTAGTGTAATGAGACCTCTGCACAGTGTTCAGCTAAAGCTACAAGTTAGTGTAGTGCGTCCTGCTCACAGTGTTCAGATAAAACTACAAGTTAGTGTAGTGAGACCTTTGCACAGTGTTCAGTTAAAGCTACAAGTTAGATGTAGTGCGTCCTGCTCACAGTGTTCAGATAAAACTACAAGTTAGTGTAGTGCGACCTTCTCACAGTGTTCAGCTAAAACTATAAGTTAGTGTAGTGAGACCTCTGCACAGTGTTCAGCTAAAGCTACAAGTTAGTGTAGTGCGTCCTGCTCACAGTGTTCAGATAAAACTACAAGTTAGTGTAGTGCGTCCTTCTCACAGTGTTCAGCTAAAACTACAAGTTAGTGTAGTGAGACCTCTGCACAGTGTTATGCTAAAGCTACAAGTTAGTGTAGTGCGTCCTGCTCACAGTGTTCAGCTAAAACTACAAGTTAGTGTAGTGAAACCTCTGCACAGTGTTCAGCTAAAGCTACAAGTTAGTGTAGTGCGTCCTGCTCACAGTGTTCAGATAAAACTAAGCTAAAACTACAAGTTAGTACAGTGAGACCTCTGCAGAGTGTTCAGCTAAAGCTACAAGTTAGTGTAGTGCGTCCTGCTCACAGTGTTCAGCTAAAACTACAAGTTAGTGTAGTGCGTCCTACTCACAGTGTTCAGCTAAAGCTACAAGTTAGTGTAGTGCGTGCTGCTCACAGTGTTCAGCTAAAACTACAAGTTAGTGTAGTGAGACCTCTGCACAGTGTTCAGCTAAAGCTACAAGTTAGTGTTGTGCGTCCTGCTCACAGTGTTCAGCTAAAACTACAAGTTAGTTTAGTGAGACCTCTGCACCGTGTTCAGCTAAAGCTACAAGTTATTGTAGTGCGTCCTGCTCACAGTGTTCATCTAAAACTACAAGTTAGTGTAGTGAGATCTCTGCACAGTGTTCAGCTAAAGCTACAAGTTAGTGTAGTGCGTCCTGCTCACAGTGTTCAGCTAAAACTACAAGTTAGTGTAGTGCGTCATCTTCACAATGTTCAGCTAAACCTACAAGTTATGTTTGCGAGCTCTGCACAGTGTTCAGCTAAAGCTACAAGTTAGTGTAGTGCGTCCTGCTCACAGTGTTCATCTAAAACTACAAGTTAGTGTAGTGAAACCTCTGCACAGTGTTTAGCTAAAGCTACAAGTTGGTGTAGTGCGTCCTGCTCACATTGTTCAGCTAAAACTACAAGTTAGTGTACTGAGACCTCTGCACAGTGTTCAGCTAAAGCTACAAGTTAGTGTGGTGCGTGCTGCTCACAGTGTTCAGCTAAAACTTCAAGTTAGTGTAGTGAGACCTCTGCAGAGTGTTCAGCTAAAGCTACAAGTTAGTGTAGTGCGTCCTGCTCACAGTGTTCAGCTAAAACTACAAGTTAGTGTAGTGCGTCCTACTCACAGTGTTCAGCTAAAGCTACAAGTTAGTGTAGTGCGTGCTGCTCACAGTGTTCAGCTAAAACTACAAGTTAGTGTAGTGAGACCTCTGCACAGTGTTCATCTAAAGCTACAAGTTAGTGTTGTGCGTCCTGCTCACAGTGTTCAGCTAAAACTACAAGTTAGTTTAGTGAGACCTCTGCACAGTGTTCAGCTAAAGCTACAAGTTAGTGTAGTGCGTCCTGCTCACAGTGTTCAGCTAAAACTACAAGTTAGTGTAGTGAGACCTCTGCACAGTGTTCAGCTAAAGCTACAAGTTAGTGTAGTGCGTCCTGCTCACAGTGTTCATCTAAAACTACAAGTTAGTGTAGTGAAACCTCTGCACAGTGTTCAGCCAAAGTTACAAGTTGGTGTAGTGCGTCCTGCTCACATTGTTCAGCTAAAACTACAAGTTAGTGTAGTGAGACCTCTGCAGAGTGTTCAGCTAAAGCTACAAGTTAGTGTAGTGCGTCCTGCTCACAGTGTTCAGCTAAAACTACAAGTTAGTGTAGTGCGTCCTACTCACAGTGTTCAGCTAAAGCTACAAGTTAGTGTAGTGCGTCCTGCTCACAGTGTTCAGCTAAAACTACAAGTTAGTGTAGTGAGACCTCTGCACAGTGTTCAGCTAAAGCTACAAGTTAGTGTAGTGCGTCCTGCTCACAGTGTTCATCTAAAACTACAAGTTAGTGTAGTGAGATCTCTGCACAGTGTTCAGCTAAAGCTACAAGTTAGTGTAGTGCGTCCTGCTCACAGTGTTCAGCTAAAACTACAAGTTAGTGTAGTACGTCCTCCTCACAGTGTTCAGCTAAACCTACAAGTTAGTGTAGTGCGTCCTTCTCACAGTGTTCAGCTAAAACTACAAGTTAGTGTAGTGAGGCCTCTGCACAGTGTTCAGCTAAAACTACAAGTTAGTGTAGTGCGTCCTGCTCACAGTGTTCAGCTAAAACTACAAGTTAGTGTAGTGAGACCTCTGCACAGTGTTCAGCTAAAGCTACAAGTTAGTGTAGTGCGTCCTGCTCACAGTGTTCAGCTAAAACTACAAGTTAGTGTAGTGCGTCCTACTCACAGTGTTCAGCTAAACCTTTAAGTTAGTGTAGTGCGTCCTGCTCACAGTGTTCAGCTAAAACTACAAGTTAGTGTAGTGAGACCTCTGCACAGTGTTCAGCTAAAGCTACAAGTTAGTGTAGTGTGTCCTGCTCACAGTGTTCAGCTAAAACTACAAGTTAGTGTAGTGGGTCCTACTCACATTGTTCAGCAAAACCTTTAAGTTAGTGTAGTGCGTCCTGCTCACAATATTCAGCTAAAATTACAAGTTAGTGTAGTGAGACCTCTGCACAGTGTTCAGCTAAAGCTACAAGTTAGTGTAGTGCGTCCTTCTCACAGTGTTCAGCTAAAACAACAAGTTAGTGTAGTGAGACCTCTGCACAGTGTTCAGCTAAAGCTACAAGTTAGTGTAGTGCATCCTGCTCACAGTGTTCAGCTAAAACTACAAGTTAGTGTAGTGCGTCATCCTCACAGTGTTCAGCTAAACCTACAAGTTAGTGTAGTGCGTCCTGCTCACAGTGTTTAGCTAAAACTACAAGTTAGTGTAATGAGACCTCTGCACAGTGTTCAGCTAAAGCTACAAGTTAGTGTAGTGCGTCCTGCTCACAGTGTTCAGCTAAAACTACAAGTTAGTGTATTGAGACCTTTGCACAGTGTTCAGCTAAAGCTACAAGTTAGATGTAGTGCGTCCTGCTCACAGTGTTCAGATAAAACTACAAGTTAGTGTAGTGCGTCCTTCTCACAGTGTTCAGCTAAAACTACAAGTTAGTGTAGTGAGACCTCTGCACAGTGTTCAGCTAAAGCTACAAGTTAGTGTAGTGCGTCCTGCTCACAGTGTTCAGATAAAACTACAAGTTAGTGTAGTGCGTCCTGCTCACAGTGTTCAGCTAAAACTACAAGTTAGTGTAGTGAGACCTCTGCACAGTGTTCAGCTAAAGCTACAAGTTAGTGTAGTGCGTCCTGCTTACAGTGTTCAGCTAAAACTACAAGTTAGTGTAGTGAGACCTCTGCACAGTGTTCAGCTAAAGCTATAAGTTAGTGTAGTGCGTCCTGCTCACAGTGTTCAGTTAAAACTACAAGTTAGTGTAGTGAGACCTCTGCACAGTGTTCAGCTAAAGCTACAAATTAGTGTAGTGCGTCCTGCTCACAGTGTTCAGCTAAAGCTACAAGTTAGTGTAGTGCGTCCTGCTCACAGTGTTCAGCTAAAATTACAAGTTAGTGTTGTGAGATCTCTGCACAGTGTTCAGCTAAAACTACAAGTTAGTGTAGTTTGTCCTGCGCACAGTGTTCAGCTAAAACTACAAGTTAGTGTAGTGAGACCTCTGCACAGTGTTCAGCTAAAGCTACAAGTTAGTGCAGTGCGTCCTGGTCACAGTGTAAAGCTAAAACTACAAGTTAGTGCAGTGAGACCTCTGCAGAGTGTTCAGCTAAAGCTACAAGTTAGTGTAGTGCGTCCTGCTCACAGTGTTCAGCTAAAACTACAAGTTAGTGTAGTGAGACCTCTGCACAGTGTTCAGCTAAAGCTACAAGTTAGTGTAGTGCGTCCTGCTCACAGTGTTCAGCTAAAACTACAAGTTAGTGTTGTGCGTCCTACTCACAGTGTTCAGCTAAACCTTTAAGTTAGTGTAGTGCGTCCTGCTCACAGTGTTCAGCTAAAACTACAAGTTAGTGTAGTGAGACCTCTGCACAGTGTTCAGCTAAAGCTACAAGTTAGTGTAGTGTGTCCTGCTCACAGTGTTCAGCTAAAACTACAAGTTAGTGTAGTGCGTCCTACTCACATTGTTCAGCAAAACCTTCAAGTTAGTGTAGTGCGTCCTGCTCACAGTGTTCAGCTAAAACTAAAAGTTAGTGTAGTGAGACCTCTGCACAGTGTTCAGCTAAAGCTACAAGTTAGTGTAGTGCGTCCTTCTCACAGTGTTCAGCTAAAACAACAAGTTAGTGTAGTGAGACCTCTGCACAGTGTTCAGCTAAAGCTACAAGTTAGTGTAGTGCATCCTGCTCACAGTGTTCAGCTAAAACTACAAGTTAGTGTAGTGCGTCCTCCTCACAGTGTTCAGCTAAACCTACAAGTTAGTGTAGTGCGTCCTGCTCACAGTGTTCAGCTAAAACTACAAGTTAGTGTAATGAGACCTCTGCACAGTGTTCAGCTAAAGCTACAAGTTAGTGTAGTGCGTCCTGCTCACAGTGTTCAGATAAAACTACAAGTTAGTGTAGTGAGACCTTTGCACAGTGTTCAGTTAAAGCTACAAGTTAGATGTAGTGCGTCCTGCTCACAGTGTTCAGATAAAACTACAAGTTAGTGTAGTGCGACCTTCTCACAGTGTTCAGCTAAAACTATAAGTTAGTGTAGTGAGACCTCTGCACAGTGTTCAGCTAAAGCTACAAGTTAGTGTAGTGCGTCCTGCTCACAGTGTTCAGATAAAACTACAAGTTAGTGTAGTGCGTCCTTCTCACAGTGTTCAGCTAAAACTACAAGTTAGTGTAGTGAGACCTCTGCACAGTGTTATGCTAAAGCTACAAGTTAGTGTAGTGCGTCCTGCTCACAGTGTTCAGCTAAAACTACAAGTTAGTGTAGTGAGACCTCTGCACAGTGTTCAGCTAAAGCTACAAGTTAGTGTAGTGCGTCCTGCTCACAGTGTTCAGATAAAACTAAGCTAAAACTACAAGTTAGTACAGTGAGACCTCTGCAGAGTGTTCAGCTAAAGCTACAAGTTAGTGTAGTGCGTCCTGCTCACAGTGTTCAGCTAAAACTACAAGTTAGTGTAGTGCGTCCTACTCACAGTGTTCAGCTAAAGCTACAAGTTAGTGTAGTGCGTGCTGCTCACAGTGTTCAGCTAAAACTACAAGTTAGTGTAGTGAGACCTCTGCACAGTGTTCAGCTAAAGCTACAAGTTAGTGTTGTGCGTCCTGCTCACAGTGTTCAGCTAAAACTACAAGTTAGTTTAGTGAGACCTCTGCACCGTGTTCAGCTAAAGCTACAAGTTATTGTAGTGCGTCCTGCTCACAGTGTTCATCTAAAACTACAAGTTAGTGTAGTGAGATCTCTGCACAGTGTTCAGCTAAAGCTACAAGTTAGTGTAGTGCGTCCTGCTCACAGTGTTCAGCTAAAACTACAAGTTAGTGTAGTGCGTCCTCTTCACAATGTTCAGCTAAACCTACAAGTTATGTTTGCGAGCTCTGCACAGTGTTCAGCTAAAGCTACAAGTTAGTGTAGTGCGTCCTGCTCACAGTGTTCATCTAAAACTACAAGTTAGTGTAGTGAAACCTCTGCACAGTGTTTAGCTAAAGCTACAAGTTGGTGTAGTGCGTCCTGCTCACATTGTTCAGCTAAAACTACAAGTTAGTGTACTGAGACCTCTGCACAGTGTTCAGCTAAAGCTACAAGTTAGTGTGGTGCGTGCTGCTCACAGTGTTCAGCTAAAACTTCAAGTTAGTGTAGTGAGACCTCTGCAGAGTGTTCAGCTAAAGCTACAAGTTAGTGTAGTGCGTCCTACTCACAGTGTTCAGCTAAAACTACAAGTTAGTGTAGTGCGTCCTACTCACAGTGTTCAGCTAAAGCTACAAGTTAGTGTAGTGCGTGCTGCTCACAGTGTTCAGCTAAAACTACAAGTTAGTGTAGTGAGACCTCTGCACAGTGTTCATCTAAAGCTACAAGTTAGTGTTGTGCGTCCTGCTCACAGTGTTCAGCTAAAACTACAAGTTAGTTTAGTGAGACCTCTGCACAGTGTTCAGCTAAAGCTACAAGTTAGTGTAGTGCGTCCTGCTCACAGTGTTCAGCTAAAACTACAAGTTAGTGTAGTGAGACCTCTGCACAGTGTTCAGCTAAAGCTACAAGTTAGTGTAGTGCGTCCTGCTCACAGTGTTCATCTAAAACTACAAGTTAGTGTAGTGAAACCTCTGCACAGTGTTCAGCCAAAGTTACAAGTTGGTGTAGTGCGTCCTGCTCACATTGTTCAGCTAAAACTACAAGTTAGTGTAGTGAGACCTCTGCAGAGTGTTCAGCTAAAGCTACAAGTTAGTGTAGTGCGTCCTGCTCACAGTGTTCAGCTAAAACTACAAGTTAGTGTAGTGCGTCCTACTCACAGTGTTCAGCTAAAGCTACAAGTTAGTGTAGTGCGTCCTGCTCACAGTGTTCAGCTAAAACTACAAGTTAGTGTAGTGAGACCTCTGCACAGTGTTCAGCTAAAGCTACAAGTTAGTGTAGTGCGTCCTGCTCACAGTGTTCATCTAAAACTACAAGTTAGTGTAGTGAGATCTCTGCACAGTGTTCAGCTAAAGCTACAAGTTAGTGTAGTATGTCCTGCTCACAGTGTTCAGCTAAAACAACAAGTTAGTGTAGTGCGTCCTCTTCACAGTGTTCAGCTAAACCTACAGATTATGTTTGCGAGCTCTGCACAGTGTTCAGCTAAAGCTACAAGTTAGTGTAGTGCGTCCTGCTCACAGTGTTCATCTAAAACTACAAGTTAGTGTAGTGAAACCTCTGCACAGTGTTCAGCTAAAGCTACAAGTTGGTGTAGTGCGTCCTGCTCACATTGTTCAGCTAAAACTACAAGTTAGTGTAGTGAGACCTCTGCACAGTGTTCAGCTAAAGCTACAAGTTAGTGTAGTGCGTGCTGCTCACAGTGTTCAGCTAAAACTTCAAGTTAGTGTAGTGAGACCTCTCCACAGTGTTCAGCTACAGCTACAAGTTAGTGTATAGGTGCAATGAAAAATCTGGACTGCCGCACTCCGGATTAGAATAATAAAATTAAAATCTTCTTTATTGAAAAAATTACATAATTTAAAATGCGTACATTGCTCTGTTGAAATGATACAGCATAGCTCTGACGCGTTTCACGCTCCCATAGAGCGCTTACTCGTAGCCTACAAGTTAGTGTAGTGCGTCCTGCTCACAGTGTTCAGCTAAAACTACAAGTTAGTGTAGTGCGTCCTCTTCACCGTGTTCAGCTAAACCTACAAGTTATGTTTGCGAGCTCTGCACAGTGTTCAGCTAAAGCTACAAGTTAGTGTAGTGAAACCTCTGCACAGTGTTCAGCTAAAGCTACAAGTTGGTGTAGTGCGTCCTGCTCACATTGTTCAGCTAAAACTACAAGTTAGTGTAGTGAGACCTCTGCACAGTGTTCAGCTAAAGCTACAAGTTCGTGTAGTGCGTGCTGCTCACAGTGTTCAGCTAAAACTTCAAGTTAGTGTAGTGAGACCTCTGCAGAGTGTTCAGCTAAAGCTACAAGTTAGTGTAGTGCGTCCTGCTCACAGTGTTCAGCTAAAACTACAAGTTAGTGTAGTGCGTCCTGCTCTCAGTGTTCAGCTAAAACTACAAGTTAGTGTAGTGCGTCCTCCTCATAGTGTTCAGCTAAACCTACAAGTTATTTTTGCGAGCTCTGCACAGTGTTCAGCTAAAGCTACCTGTAGAAGGTTGGTGGTGTTTTCCTGATCCTATCACTACCGCAGGCAGCTAAATAAGCTACAAGTTAGTTTTTTGCGAGCTCTGCACAGTGTTCAGCTAAAGCTACCTGTAGAAGGTTGGTAGTGTTCTCATACTACAGGCAGGCAGCTGATTTTGCTAGCTACAGTATCAGTATGTATATATATATATATGTATATATATATATATATATATATCCCAGCTTAGTGCAGCTACAGGCCATTAGTATGTCTGGAAGGCCAACAAGGAGATGCAGACAGTCACAAGCTAATAAAAGAGTGCAAGCAGGCTCTATGTCTAGTGCTGGTCGTGGAGACGGTGCATCCTCTTTAGCACGTGGCCGTGGGACACGCTTGGCCTTTTTTTCGGCAGCTGGCCGTGTTGAGCCGCAACATGCGGAAGACTTGGTCGAGTGGATGACCAAGCCGTCCTCATCCTCTCTCACCCATGCTCAGGGCACTTTGTCTGGAAAAGCAGCGGCCTCTTCCCTCGGCTCAATGTCATCAGTGACTCCTTCCCTAGCCCCACCATGTCCTCCTGAGGAGTCCCTCGAACTGTTTGACCACAGTGTTGGGTACATGCTCCAGGAGGATGGCTCTGATGATGATACTGAGCTCGATGAAGGCAGTAACGTGAGCACAGACAGAGGGGGTGCCCAAGAAGGACAGCAATCTGGCAGTCATGCTCCCCCTGCTGCAGCATACTGCCAGTTTTGCTCCAGTGATGAGGAGGGAGAGGATGTTGAGGTCACTGACTCAACGTGGGAGCCTGATAGGAGAGAGGAGGAGATGGAGGAGGCGGCACATCACCAACGAGGCAGGATGCCCTCCAGGGGCCAGCCTAAGGGCAGCACAAAAGGCACCCCAACACTCCACATGTGCAGGGCGCTGCAGTCTCTGCGCATTATTCAAAAAGTTCTTTGGTGTGGGCCTTTTTTGAGACGAGTGCATCAGATCGCACTGCTGCTATTTGCAACATATGTCTCAAGCTTATCTCGCGTGACCAAAACATCTCCCGCTTGGGTACCACATGCTTGACCAGACATATGTTGACCTGCCATGCAGTTCGTTGGCAAGCGTATCTAAAAGACCCACATCAAAGAACAAAGAGGACCTCTCCTTGCTCCTCATCAGCTGAGATCTCCAACCCCACTATACCTTTAGTCCTCTCGGAGACCTGCACTGAGAGGAATGAAGGTGTAGAATTAGGTGAGTCACAGCCAAGTACTTGTGGGCAATCTGCTTTTGGTACACCGACGTCAGATTGTACCAGGCAAATTTCCCTGCCCCAGCTGCTGCACCGCCTAAAGAAGTTTGCTCCCAGCCATCCACATGCCCAGCGGTTGAATGCTAGCTTGGCAAAATTGCTAGCACTTCAACTGCTGCCTTTTCAGTTGGTAGACTCTGCCCCCTTCCGTGAGTTTGTGGAATGTGCGGTTCCTCAGTGGCAGGTACCCAAACGCCACTTTTTCTCATGGAAGGCGATTCCGGCTCTCTACCGGCATGTGGAAGGCAATGTCCATGCCTCGCTGGACAGGGCGGTCAGTGGTAAGATGCATATTACCGCTGACTCATGGTCCAGCAGACATGGACAGGGACATTACCTACGTTTCACGGCGCATTGGGTGTCTCTGCTGGCAGCTGGGAAGGATGCAGGACAAGGTGCAGTAGTATTGGAGGTTGTTGCCACCACGCCTCCAAAATGCCACTACTAATGATTGTGACACACCTCTCTCCTTTACCCCCTCCTCTTATTCTTCCTCCATGGCCTCTTCCTGTGCTTTGTCCTTGGAACCAGCGGTGCTCCATAGGCGTTCAAGGGGCTACGCATGTACGCAGGCCAAAAGATGCCATGCGGTGCTTGAGCTGGTGTGCTTGGGGGACAGGAGCCACACTGGGGCAGAGGTTCTGTCAGCTCTGCAGGGGCAGGTTCAGAGGTGGTTGATGCCATGCCAACTTAAGGCAGGAATGGTGGTTTGCGACAATGGCACCAACCTCCTCTCTGCCCTCCGACAGGGACAAATGACCCATGTGCCCTGTTTGGCTCATGTCCTTAACTTGGTGGTGCAGCGGTTCTTGGGCAGGTATCTGGGCTTACAGCATGTCCTGAGGCAGGCCAGGAACGTCTGTGTGCATTTTCGCCGGTCATATAATGCCAGTGATCAGCTGGCGGACCTCCAAAAGGAGTTCAACCTGCCCAAGAACCGCCTAATCTGTGACATGCCCACCAGGTGGAACTCAACGTTGGCCATGCTGCACACGCAGCAGAGGGCCATCAATGAGTACCTGTGCGACTATGGCACCAGGACAGGGTCAGGGGAGCTTGTTTTTTTTCCCCACGCCAGTGGGCCATGATCAGGGATGCATGCACTGTCCTGTCACCATTTGGGGAGGCCACGAGGATGGTGAGCAGTGACAGTGCATGCATCAGTGACACTGTACCCCTTGTCCACCTGTTGGAGCACACGCTGCGTGGAATAATGGACAGGGCACTTGAGGCAGAACAGAGGCAGGAAGAGGAGGACTTCCTTAGCTTTCAAGGCCCCCTTTATCCAGACAGTGTTCCTGCGTACCCACCGATCACACAGGAAGAGGACGAGGACGAGGAGGAGGAGGATTGTGTCAGTATGGAGGTGGAGCCTGGCACTCAGCATCAGCAGCAGTCTTTAAGGGATCAGTCCCAAGAAACACATGGACTTGTACGTGGCTGGGAGGAGGTGGCTGTGGACCATGTCATCCTTAGTGACCCAGAGGACTCCGGACCGAATGCCTCAGCAAACCTACGCTGCATGGCCTCCCTGATCCTGCAAAGCCTGCATAAGGATCCTCGTATTTGTGGTATCAAGGAGAAAGACCAATACTGGCTGGCAACCCTCCTTGATACACGTTACAAGGGTAGGGTTGCGGGCCTTATCTTGCCATCGCAGAGGGAGCAGAGGATGAAACATCTTCGGGAGGCCTTGCAGAAAGGTTTGTGCAACGCGTTCCCAGAGACTGGGAGGTTACAAACTCCTGTTTCTGAACAACGTGTTGCTGAGGCTTTGGTCAGTCAAAGAAGGAGCGGTGGAGAAGGTTGCAGTCTGACCGATGCATTTAGACAATTCTTTAGTCCGCAGCCCCAAGGTATGATCAGTTCCAGCAACCATCGCCAGCGTCTGTTTTACATGGTGCAGGAATACCTAGGTGCAAGATCTGACTTGGACACCTTTCCCACCGAAAATTCTCTGGGTTACTGGGTCTTGAGGATGGATCACTGGCCAGAGCTTGCACAGTATGCAATTGAGCTACTGGCCTGTCCTGCATCCAGCATTCTTTCGGAATGCAAATTCAGTGCTTCTGGAGGCTTTGTAACCGATCACAGGGGTGGGTCTGTCCACTGACTCGGTCGATTGACTGACCTTCATAAAAATGAATCAGTCCTGGATCACCACCAGCTACCAAGCACCTGATGCTGATGTAACCGAATAATTTTTTTAAAAATCTCAGATCCTTTCTAAGACTGCCTATGCTGATGCTGAGTGACTATCCTGAGTAATTATCCTCTTCCTCCTCAATGATCACGCTGATAGCTTGTAAGAACATTTTTGGTTCTGGGTGCCGTCACCAGTGCCCAAGGCCCAATTTTTCAGCCCCTGTTTAACAGGGGCGTGTAATTACGATTTTTGATGCAATACTTTGCAGCAGGGCTCATTCCTGCATTCCAACTAGAGTATCTGTGAGGGGTTGCAGTGTTGTGGCACCAGCACCAGTGCCTAAGGCCTAATTTTTCAGCCCCTGTTTAGCAGGGGCATGTAATTACAATTTTTGATGCAATACTTTGCAGCAGGGCATGTTCCTGCGTTCCAACTAGAGTATCTGTGAGGGCTTGCAGTGTTGTGGCACCAGCACCAGTGCCTAAGGCACAATTTTTCAGCCCCTGTTCAACAGGGGCATGTAATTACAATTCTTGATCTAATATTTCACAGTAGGGCCCTGTGAGGGCTTACAGTGTTGTGGCCACAGCAAGCATGACTTTTTTTTCCTTTAAAAATGACATTTTGTGCAGGGACTGTTCTAAGCACGGGAAACATGCACCACTTTACAGGCATACTATAGACACCCCCCAGGTATGATATTTAAAGGAATATTTCACTTTTTTTTTTTACTTTAAGCATCATCAATTTTTTGCATTGATACATGTCCGCTGGGGTGCTCTCTCGTCCCCCCTCTTTTCCTGTGGCTTGCCAGGTTGCGTGCTCGGATAAGGGTCTGGTATGGATTTTTGGGGGTGACATGTAAGCTACTACCAATAGCCATATGTGAAGAGGTCCTGGAATAGGATCTTGGAAAGCACCCCCAGCGGTAGCCAGCTTGCTGCCTAGGAAGTAGGTCGTTGTGCTTATCCGGCGGTGTCCTCTGGAGCATCCCCAAGGTGGTCCCTCTTCATCTACTAAGCCTGTTTGGACCCCCCTGAGTAAGGGCGGTCACAGGCTTTCTGGTAAGCCTCCATTTTACTATCAGGTGGTGGCCAACACTGAATGGTGAAGATTGATTCCTGACCCTGTATGGAATATCTACACATCCTATTGGGACTTTTCAATTTCTTTGGGATTTTTTGTGACTGTTTTTTCCACACAACACTACTTGTGTTTACTTAGATTCACCTAATGCACTGTTATATTATTGCTTATGGGTGCTATTTACACTTTTTCATTAAGGTGGTTGCTGTATTGTTTAACAAAAGTTTATCAATATTTGTTTATATCACTTAGTCCAGTGCTGCACTTTTTGATTGCCTATGGATTTTTGGGGGGCCCCACGCCGTTTTTTAAAAAAATTTTGGCCGGGGTTCCTCTTAATATTCCCTTAATATCCATACCAGACCTGAAAAAACTGACGTTTTTTCAGGAGCAGTGATTTTAATAATGCTTAAAGTCAAACAATAAAAGTGTAATATCCCTTTAAATTTCGTAGCTGGGGGTGTCTATAGTATGCCTGTAAAGGGGCACATGTTTCCCGAGTTTAGAACAGTCTGACAGCAAAATGACACTTCAAAGGAAAAAAAGTCATTTAAAACTACTCACGGCTATAATGAATTGTCGGGTCTTGGCAATACACATAAAAGTCATTGAAAAAATCGCATGGGATTCCCACCACAGTCCATTACCAGGCCCTTTGGGTCTGGTATGAATATTAAGGGGAACCCTGAATCAAAATTTAAAAAAAATTGCATGGGGGTCCCCTCAAATTCCATACCAGGCCCTTCAGGTCTGATATGGATTTTAAGGGGAACCCTGCGCCAAAATATTTTTTAAAAATGGCGTGGGGGTCCCCCCAAAAATCCATACCAGACCCTTATCCGAAGATGCAACCTGGCAGGCCACAGGAAAAGAGGGGGGGTGAGAGAGCGCCCCCCTCCTAAACCATACCAAGCTACATGCCCTCAACATGGGGAGGGTGCTTTGGGGTAGCCCCCCAAAGAATCTTGTCCCCATGTTGATGAGGAGAAGGGCCTCAACCCCGCAACCCTTGCCCGGTGGTTGTGGGGGTTTGTGGGCAGGGGGCTTATCGGAATTTGGAAGCCCCCTTTAACAAGGGGACCCCCAGATCCCAGCCTCCCCCCTGTGTGATATGGCAACAGGGTACAAATGTACCCCTACTATTTCACATCAAAATGGTAAAAATTACATGACACGGCTTGGGGACAATTTCTTTATTAAAAAAAATAAATAATAATTCCTACGAAGTCTTCTGCTTCTTCTCTTGCTCCACCGACGGACTGAAAAAGAAAAAAAAAATCTGCGCCAACCCACCTTCATGGGAAGCACCCGCCGTAAGATGCGTCCTCGCAGGTGACAGTTCTTTTATAACTGAGGACGGGGCCACACGGTGACGTCGCCAGGTGACCCTGCCCCCCTCTGACACACGGGAACATCCCTATGGCTTCCGTGTAGGGTCAGAGGGGGGCGGGGCCACCCAGTGAAATAACTGGGTGTCCCCGCCCCCTGACGCTACGAGGAAGCCTTAGGGATGTCTCCGTGAGTCAGCGGGGGGCAGGGTCACCCGGCGATGTCACTGTGTGGCCCCACTCTCAGTTATAAAAGAACTGTCACCTGCGAGGATATGTCATACGGCGGGTGCATCCCATGGAGGTGGGTCGGTGTGGCTTTTTTTTTCTTTTTTAGTCCGTCGGCGGAGCAAGAGAAGAGGAAGACTTCGTGGGACATTTTTCTTTTTTTCTTTTTTAATAAAAGACTTGTCCCCAAGCCGTGTCATTTCATTTTTACCACTTTCACACTTTTTTGTGAAATGATAGGGGTACATTTGTACCCATTACCATTTCACACAGGGGAGGAGGCTGGGATCTGGGGGTCCCCTAGTTAAAGGGGGCTTCCAGATTCTGATAAGCCCCCACCCACAGACCCCCCCAACCACTGGGCAAGGGTTGTGGGGATGAGGCCCTTGTCCCCATCAACATGGGGACAAGGTACTTTGGGGGCTACCCCAAAGCACCCTCCCCATGTTGAGGGCATGTGGCCTGGTACGGTTCAGGAGGGGGGGCTCTCTCATTCCCCCCTCTTTTCTGTGGCCTGCCAGGTTGTGTGCTCGGATAAGGGTCTGGTATGGATTTTTGGGGGGACCCCACGCCATTTTTAAAAAAATTTTGGTGCAGGGTTCCCCTTAAAATCCATACCAGACCTTCAGGTCTGGTATGGATTTTGAGGGAGACCCCCACGCCATTGTTTTTTAAATTTTGGCAGGGGGTTCCCCTTAATATCCATACCAGACCTGAAGGGCCTGGTGTGGAATTTGGGGGGACCCCCATGCAATTTAAAAAAAAAGATTTTGGTTCTGGGTTCCCCTTAATATTCATACCAGACCCAAAGGGCCTGGTAATGGACTGTGGGGGAATCCCATGCCATTTTTTCAATGACTTTTATGTGCATTGCCGAGACCCGACAATTCATTATAGCCGCAAGTAATTTTAAATAACTTTTTTTTCTTTAGAAATGTCATTTTCTACAGGGACTGTTGTAAACACGGGAAACATGCATCACTTTACAGGCATACTTTTAGACACCCCCCAGGTACGAAATTTAAAGGAATATTTCACTTTTTTTTGAAAACTGACCATTTTTATTGAGTTTCCATTTTTCCAACATGAAAAGACAAACAACAAAAGGAAGGATAAGCAGGGAAAATCTTACAGTATGTTAAGTGGAATACAGCAGACGGGCTACTTATACATATTATCACCTGAAGAGGAACAAAATTAAGGCATGTAGAATCTGAAAAAACAGAAAAACATTGCGAATCCGCAAGAAACACAATGAGGTATAAGTCAATGACTTTGTGTTACCACTTTTCCTAAGTTGTTTAGTTGTACATCTATGGTAAAGGGGAAGAAAGAAAAGAGTAGAGAGGATAGGTATAGACGAGAAAGTTAAGGGGGGTAAAAAAAAAAGGCGAGGAGAAGAGATTAGAGATAGATAAAAGGTAGAAGAAGAGAGAACGCCCACCCGGTCCTGGGCCTCCACGCCGCCTGGATGAATCCACCCTTATGCCCTGTACACACGGTCGGACTTTCTGACGGAAAATGTGCGATCGGAGCTTGTTGTCAGAGATTCCATGGGCTCCATCTGACTTTTTCCATCGGAATTTCCGACACACAAAGTTTGAGAGCTGACTATAAAATTTTCCGACAACAAAATCTGTTCGCGTAAATTCCGACCGCGTGTGCACAATTCCGACGCACAAAGTGCCATGCATGCTCAGAATAAACTCTCTTCTTCTTTATAATGCTAAAAGACTTCTCACAAACTTCTTTCTTTATTATTTCTCGTGATTTCATGAATATAATATTTTTATTTGTCACATCTACCGAAAAAATTTAAATTTTTTATATTTATTTATTTTGTATTTGTTGTTTTTTTTTAAATCCAGATCTCCTTTTTTTTTGGTGATCTGCAGAATTATTTTGGGTGTGTTTTGTGTGTCAAGTTACCACAACACCATTATTATCTTGTTTTTTTTTAATCTCAAGGAGGTTGGTTGTTGTTGGTGTCCCTTGTTAATTTCACACTGTATTTTGGAAATGTACCTGCCTCCTCACAAACAAGCTGTCCTTTTTGAAAGAAAACACACATAGGCAAGTATTAGTTCAAAAAAATACCTTAATTAAGAGGTCCTTAGCGAAGCCTTTGGCCCCCAGGGCACACATCAACTATTTTCAGGCAAAATTAGTGGCCTGAGGAGTCCTTATCTAAGAGAGTACAATCTGGTCCAGAAGTCCAAGAGATCATGAACAGCAGCAGATGGCATCTATGTCCCCAGGCTGTGGTCATATAAGAGCCTGCATCTTTTGTCAGACCACACTGAACCCAGGCCATCACTTTCTTGTCTTCCTTCCACTCTTCCTTCCAGGCTGTGGCTGTGGTGTTGGAGGTGTGGCAGGAGGAGGAGGATGATGCGACTCAGGTGGGTATTGGGTGTGATTTGGGCCCTCAACCTCTTATTTAATGTTTTATAAATGATTTCCCCACACATGAGGCATTGGCCCTTCTCCATGTCCTGCAGTTTAGTGGCAGCCATGGAGGCAAAGGCCTCTTCACGAGTGGGGGTGGCTCTGAGGGACCCAGAAGCCTCCTGAATCAGCCTGAGCGATGACTCCTCCATGTTACTCCTCTTCCTAGGTCTTTTGTTTGGAAGGCAGAGGGGAGGGACCTGCGATTTTGTCAGGCTCCTACTGGGCCCGGCCTCCTCCTGACTGCCACTTTCCCCCGCCTCCTCCTGGCTGCCACATTCCACAGCCTCCTCCTGTGTGCCACATTCTACAGCCGCCTCCTGGCTGAGGTCTTCCTGTGTATGAAAAAGGGACATAGTTTTATTTTTTTCTTTATCAATCACACACAATTTTCATCTCATGACTGTTGCAAATTGAATGTTAACAAATATAACAGACTATCATTTTGAGCCCAGCCTTTTTCATTCTTGTCCCAGTTTTTTTTTGCCCACTACTGTCTATTGATATGTAAAACACTTTATTAAATCAGCAATTAGTGATCAATAATAACATCTAGTAAACATCATTTATGTTTTGCCAAGAAATATGTAGAACAATGCAATACCTGACTCAAGCTGGGCTTCTCCACTTCTTCCTGGCTGGAAGTCCCAGGTTGGACATTGTAAGCCTCAGCTGGGGTGGAAGATAGGGTGGAAGGAAGAGTGGAAGGTAGGGTTGAGTGGGATTCCCTGACTTTAGTCTGGTCTGACAGAAATCGCAGTCTCTCATAGTACCACAGCCTGGGGACATAAACGTCATCTGCTGCTGCTCTTGATCTCTGGGAATCCTGGACCTTTTTGCACTCCCTAAGATATGTGCTCCTCAGGCCACCAATTTTTTAAATAGGGGATGGTTACCGTGGGGACCACCGGCTTCACCAACTCCAGCAGTTTCTCCAGTGCTGCCTGCCTCTTTTGTTTATGACTATAATGCAGGTGTTTGACCTGCCACAGACAGAGCAGCTCCCTGTATTTGTCTATGAACAGGGGGAGAAAGTTGTGATCATTGAAGCCATCCATTTTCTCTGCAAGACACAACACAAGACAAACCCTAATTTCAGAAAGGCCAAGATCATGGCTAAAGTTGTGAAGAGTCTGCACAAGAATATTGGGGTACGACGATCCAAGGATAAACTGAGGAAACGGACCTCAAATTAAGGGAGCACGATCAGAATAGATGGATCAGGAGAGTGCTGCAAAAAAGTAAGTAGTTGTCCTGTGTTCCTATTCTTTATTTTGATTACGTTCATGTTGCTCCATGTGCTTTTCTTTACTGTTGTACAGTTTAAAATGGCAACTTTCATGTACATGGGCACATTAATCGTTCATAAGAAACATTGTTCATTCGGCCACTAAAATACAATGTTTTGGCTGTATGCAGTTCAATACCGTTTTTCTGGCCTACTTCTATTAAAAAAAGTTTGTTGTCTAGATGGGTTTGTAACTAGAATGAAATGCAAACTAGATTCTGTGTAAGGAGAGGACACTCAGCAGCTGTTTACACATCTGGACGCTGGAGCACTAGTATGGGACACCAGAACATCATTTTCATTAGGGGGCCCCACACAGGTGCTCCAGTGGATACTAGGGGTGTCTCCATCTGTGAAGCTTGCACAAACAGGTAAGTATTCAAGCTTTACAAAGGACAAAAACAATCTTCAGCTTGGAACTCTGCCAAAACAGACAATTGCACCCCACTACCAAGCAATGTTTCATATTCCTATTTCTGCCATCAAATATCAGTGTGCTAAGTATACCTATTTTTGTTCACATAGGGGGGAAAAGACTCGGAGGACACCACTCATCAGAGGACACCAGGGACTCCACACCTCAGGAAGAAGGGGAAATCCCCCAAACCCAACCAGAGGAGGAGGAGGGAGACGTTGTAGAAATTGTCACCACAACAGGTGAGTGTCTGCGACCACAGCCTCAGGTAATAGATGGATGGCTGCATATTTATAATACATGGTTTTTGTTTTTGTTTTTTTGTAGGTGATCGGGATGTTGTGGAAGAGGCCCAGATCCTCATCAGGGAGATAATGGGGTGTAATAGAGATTTAGAAAACCTAAAGGAAAACATCAATGATGTTCAAAACAAAATTAAGAACATCATTGATGTTTTAGGGAGAATCTAAAACACCCAGAAATCCCTAAATTTCTTCAGCTTTTTTTTTTTTATGACTAATTTTTTACGTATGTTAAAAGCCACACATATGTTAAAAAGCACACATTGGGGTTGATTTAATAAGGCAAAAAGACTGTGCACTTTGCAAATTTGCACACTGTAAGAGCAGTTGCTTCAGAGCTTAGTAAATGAGCAGAAGCTCTGCTGACTTTCATCAACCAATCATGTGCAAGCAAAAATGTATTTTTTTTATTTTCCTTGCATGTGATTGGGTATTCTTTGCAAAGTGAACCTTTACCTTATTTACTAAGCTCCAGAGCAACTGCCCTTGCAGAGTGCAATTGCACTTTGCAAGGTGCACAGTCTATTGGCCTTTAGTAATTCAACCCCAGTGTGTCAACATGTGCTATCTGCCATCACGGGAAATCAATGTACGCATTTTGTGGGTGCAACCCCTTCCTCGATAATAAAGTAGCTGAGAGGAAGGGGTTGCACCCACAAAACACGTCCATTGATCCCCCATGATGGCAGCTAGCACATGTTGACATTAGGCAATTTGTGTGCATCTTCTAAATTTGGCTTTTACAGGGGTGACATCACCCCATCTGCTGAACGCAATATCAAACACAGTTTGTACATACTCATGTCTGATATTGCCTTCACTTTATAAAAGTTGAACTTTGTAAGTTCCAGAGTTGTGTATTATTTTATGGTTTTAAACATGCCTGTTTTACCTTAAAAGGCCATTTATCATTAATGTGACCTAAAAAAATGTTATACAACAAACGTGTTGGTTTGTTTAAAAACCCTTTTATAAACGCACATGTGATTGTGCTTTGATTAAAAAGTATGATAATCAACAATGTGTGGCTTCTTCTTTCAATGCTCAAAAAAGCAGTCTGAAAAAGCGCGAATCGTAAAAGGAAAAAAAAGTAAAAGGAGCCCAAAGGGTGGCGCGCTTGGTATTGAACTGCCCTTTTATAGTCTTGTCGTACGTGGTTTATGTCACCGTATTCTTGACATTCGGAAATTCCAACAACTTTGTGCGACCATGTGTATGCAAGACAAGTTTGAGCCAACATCCGTCGGAAAAAATCTGATGGATTTTGTTGTCGGAATGTCCGATCAATGTCCGACCATGTGTACAGGGCATTAGTCAGCTGATCTTGGGAGCCTCCAGCCTATCCCACAACTCCCACACTCAGTTGTGTTTGTCGAGAGTCTTGTTTAGGGAGGCTGTCAAATATTCCATTTGTTTGACATCCCTAATCCTGGTACGTAATTCTGTCAGAGAGGGGGGTTCCCTCTGTTTCCATTTCAGGGCTATTAAGCAATGCCTGGCAGTTAAGTTGGCCTTATATAAGGCTTATATAAGGCTTCAAAGGAGGGTGTAAGGTAAACTCCAAAGTATTTTAGGGTGGATGATTTCCATGAGTAATTAAATGATTGGGAAAGGGCCGACAGTGTCTGCGGGGTCATATTTAGGGGGAGGGCTTCGGTCTTGGAGTTGTTGATTTTGTGGCCTGAAAGGGCGCTGTATCGATCCAATTCTACATGTAAATTTGGCAAGGAGACACATGGTTGGGTCAGGGTTAGCAGGACATCGTCCGCAAATAGGGAAATTTTAAAGTCCCTTGTACGGACTGGGATGCCATGGATATTTGGATTTTGTCTAATGTGGGTTGCAAAGGGTTCAATGCATAAAGCATAAAGGAGAGGGGGGAGCGGGCAGCCCTGTCGGGTACTGCTAGTGATAGGTAGGGTGGGAGAGGAGGCAAACTGAGTCCTGACTAGGGTCAAAGGAGATGAATATAGATGGGTGATAGCTTGAAGAAAAGGGCCCTGCTCTCTGAAGGGTAGCAAAAAGGAAGGGCCAGCCCAGCCTATCAAAGGCCTTTTCCAAATCTAGGCTTAGAAGCAATGCCTCCGACCTGTTCCTGTTTGCTACCTCCACAAGGTCGATTACTATCCTGGAGTTGTCCCCCGCTTGACGAAGGGGGATAAACCCCACTTGATCCTTGTGTATCAGTAGAGGCATGAAGTTATTTAACCTGTTCGCCAGTAGTTTAGTAATAATTTTTAGGTCCGTGTTCAGGAGTAGGGATGAGCCGAACACCCCCCTGTTCGGTTCGCACCAGAACATGCGAACAGGAAAAAAATTCGTTCGAACACGCGAACACCGTTAAAGTCTATGGGACACGAACATGAATAATCAAAAGTGCTAATTTTAAAGGCTAATATGCAAGTTATTGTCGATAAAAGTGTTTGGGGACCTGGGTCCTGCCCCAGGGGACATGAATCAATGCAAAAAAAAGTTTTAAAAACGGCCGTTTTTTCAGGAGCAGTGATTTTAATAATGCTTAAAGTCAAACAATAAAAGTGTAATATCCCTTTAAATTTCATATCTGGGGGGTGTCTATAGTATGCCTGTAAAGGGGCGCATGTTTCCCGTGTTTAGAACAGTCTGACAGCAAAATGACATTTTGAAGGAAAAAACACATTTAAAACTACCGCGGCTATTGCATTGCCGACAATACACATAGAAGTTCATTGATAAAAACGGCATGGGAATTCCCCACAGGGCAACCCCGAACCAAAATAAAAAAAAAAAATGATGTGGGAGTCCCCCTAAATACCATACAAGGCCCTTCAGGTCTGATATGGATATTAAGGGGAACCCCGGCCAAAATTTAAAAAAAAAATTGACGTGGGGTTCCCCCTAAATTCCATAAAGACCCTTCAGGTCTGGTATGGATTTTAAGGGGAACCCCGCGCCAAAAAAAAAAAACGGCGTGGGGTCCCCCTAAAAATCCATACCAGACCCTTATCCGAGCACGCAACCTGGCAGGCCGCAGGAAAAGAGGGGGGGACGAGAGTGCGGCCCCCCCCTCCTGAACCGTACCAGGCCACATGCCCTCAACATTGGGAGGGTGCTTTGGGGTAGCCCCCCAAAACACCTTGTCCCCATGTTGATGAAGACAAGGGCCTCATCCCCACAACCCTGGCCGGTGGTTGTGGGGGTCTGCGGGCGGGGGGCTTATCGGAATCTGGAAGCCCCCTTTAACAAGGGGACCCCCAGATCCCGGCCCCCCCCCTGTGTGAAATGGTAAGGGGGTACTTACCCCTACCATTTCACTAAAAAACTGTCAAAAATGTTAAAAATGACAAGAGACAGTTTTTGACAATTCCTTTATTTAAATGCTTCTTCTTTCTTCCTTCATCTTCTTCTTCTTCTGGTTCTTCTGGCTCTTCTGGTTCTTCCTCCGGCGTTCTCGTCCAGCATCTCCTCCGCGGCGTCTTCTATCTTCTTCTCCTCGGGCCGCTCCGCACCCATGGCATGGGGGGGAGGCTCCCGCTCTTCTCTTCATCTTCTTCTCTTCTTCATCTTCTTCTTCATCTTCTTCTTCTTCTTCTCTTCTTTCTTCTTCTCTTCTTCATTTCTTCTCCGGGCCGCTCCGCAGCCATGCTGGCATGGTGGGAGGCTCCCGCTGTGTGACGGCGTCTCTTCGTCTGACGGTTCTTAAATAACAGGGGTGGGGCCACCCGGTGACCCCGCCCCCCTCTGACGCACGGGACATGACGGGACTTCCCTGTGGCATTCCCCGTGACGTCACAGGGAAGTCTCGTCAAGTCACCGTGCGTCAGAGGGGGGCGGCGTCACCTGGGCCCCGCCCCCCGTTATTTAAGAACCGTCAGACGAAGAGACGCCGTCACACAGCGGGAGCCTCCCACCATGCCAGCATGGCTGCGGAGCGGCCCGGAGAAGAAATGAAAAAGAGAAGAAGGAAGAAGAGAAGAAGAAGAAGAAGAAGATGAAGAAGAAGATGAAGAAGAGAAGAAGATGAAGAGAAGAGCGGGAGCCTCCCCCCCCATGCCATGGGTGCGGAGCGGCCAGAGGAGAAGAAGATAGAAGACGCCGCGGAGGAGATGCTGGACGAGAACGCCGGAGGAAGAACCCAAAGAGCCAGAAGAACCAGAAGAAGATGAAGGAGAAAGAAGAATCATTTAAATAAAGGAATTGTCAAAAACTGTCTCTTGTCATTTTTAACATTTTTGACAGTTTTTTAGTGAAATGGTAGGGGTAAGTACCCCCTTACCATTTCACACAGGGGGGGGGCCAGGATCTGGGGGTCCCCTTGTTAAAGGGGGCTTCCAGATTCCGATAAGCCCCCCGCCCGCAGACCCCCACAACCACCGGCCAGGGTTGTGGGGATGAGGCCCTTGTCTTCATCAACATGGGG
The DNA here is from genome assembly GCA_037952925.1 of Lithobates clamitans. Lineage (NCBI taxonomy): Eukaryota > Metazoa > Chordata > Amphibia > Anura > Ranidae > Lithobates > Lithobates clamitans. The sequence continues at coordinate 7,127,158 of JBBGZY010000221.1, read as the reverse complement.
ACAAGGTGTTTTGGGGGGCTACCCCAAAGCACCCTCCCAATGTTGAGGGCATGTGGCCTGGTACGGTTCAGGAGGGGGGGGGCCGCACTCTCGTCCCCCCTCTTTTCCTGCGGCCTGCCAGGTTGCGTGCTCGGATAAGGGTCTGGTATGGATTTTTAGGGGGACCCCACGCCGTTTTTTTTTTTTTTTTGGCGCGGGGTTCCCCTTAAAATCGAACTGTCTGGTATGGAATTTAGGGGGAACCCCACGTCAAATTTTTTTTTTAATTTTGGCTGGGGTTCCCCTTAATATCCATACCAGACCTGAAGGGCCTTGTATGGAATTTAGGGGGACCCCCACATCATTTTTTTTTTTGGTTCGGGGTTGCCCTGTGGGGAATTCCCATGCCGTTTTTATCAATGAACTTCTATGTGTATTGTCGGCAATGCAATAGCCGCGGGTAGTTTTAAATGAGTTTTTTCCTTCCAAATGTCATTTTGCTGTCAGACTGTTCTAAACACAGGAAACATGCGCCCCTTTACAGGCATACTATAGACACCCCCCAGGTATGAAATTTAAAGGGATATTACACTTTTATTGTTTGACTTTAAGCATTAATAAAATCACTGTTCCTGAAAAAACGTCCGTTTTTAAAACTTTTTTTTGCATTGATCCATGTCCCCTGGGGGAGGACCCGGGTCCCCAAACACTTTTTATGACAATAACTTGCATATAAGCTTTTAAAATTAGCACTTTTGATTTCTCCCATAGACTTTTAAAGGGTGTTCCGCGGCATTCGAATTTGCCGCGAACACCCCAAATTGTTCGCTGTTCGGCGAACTTGCGAACAGCCAATGTTCGAGTAGAACATGAGTTCGACTCAAACTCGAAGCTCATCCCTATTCAGGAGAGCAATCAGCCTGTATTTAGAGCACAGTGTATGGTCCTTTCCTGGTTTGGGGATCATTGTAAGGAAGGAGGTCTGCATATCTCTCGGAATGGGTGTGTTGGTCATGAAGGAGTTGAACAGCGGGGTAATTTGGAGGAAGAGAAATGATAGGAAAGTTTTGTAGTATAGGTATGGCAGGCCATCCAGTCCTGGGGCTTTGTTATTCGGAAGGGATTTAATTGTTTCCGCTATTTCCTCTTCTGAAATAGGGGAGTTAAGGCTGGCCAGGGCAGAAGGGGAGAGAGCGGGGAGGTCACAATCTGCTAGATTAGAGTCAATAGCTCAGGCTAGTGTGGGAGAGGGGGGGCTATGCGGGACACTCGGGTCATTATATAAAGTGGAGTAATAGTCATGGAAAAGTTTGGGGATTTTAGATGGATGAGATTGGAGGGAGCCGTTCGCTTAATATAGGTGGGTGAGGTGGCCGCTGCCCGTTCATGGAGTTTAGTCTCGCTAAAAGGGTGTGCGATTTATTGGCTTTGTCGTAAAAGTTTTGGCGCAGGCGGAGAAGGGATTTCTCCATCTTCCCCTGTTCCAAATCCCGTAGACTGGCCCTAGTGCTAACCAATGCCCTGAGCATATGGAGAGAGGGGGAGGACAGCAAGCGGTCTTCCGATTGCCGGAGCTAGTCTAGCAGCAACTGTCTCGCATTATTAGCATTATGCTTTGCGCTTTAGGGACAGGCCTGTGCTGGCCATCGGGACTATCGGGAGTTTCCCGGTGGGCTGATTGGCAGTGGGCCACTACACTTCTCTCTCTGACTCTCCATTGTCTTTGTGTTAGAATAACGCCGGGCGGCTCCGCTCCTGCACCCGGCGGGCGGTGTCACACAAGCACCATCATCATGATGCTGCCATTCACTAGTCACCCCCTCTAACACTCCCCCTAACATTACAGCCTCGGCCCCTTTGTCCCGGCGCCGTGACGTCACTCACGGCCGGAGGGTGGAGGCGGCCCGGGGACATAGGAGGAGGCAGAGCCAGGAGCGTAGCGTAGCAAGCAAGCCTGCAAGACTGCAACCAAGAGGAGCCGAGGCAGAGCCAGCGCCGCTGAGGAGGAGGAGGAGGATTCGGAACGAAAACTAAGTTGCAGCAAGTACAGTCAGACAGGGACCAAATCGATGGTGTGATTCAAGTAAGCACTAAACAAGCTAATCAGATGCTATACGGGATGCAGGCTGCATGGCATGATTAATAATAAAGTAACTGAGTAATATGTAATAGTAACTGTATATGCAGCATGGCAGGGGAGGGGGTAGGGGTAAATGTACTGTAAATGTACTGCCACTGGTCATGGTTAAATAATTCATCAGTTACCATGACCAGTGGCAATAAATTAATAATTGACCAGTGGCATTAAATTAATAATTGACCAGTGGCATTAAATTATTAATCAGTTACCGTGACCAGTGGCATTAATATTAATGCCACTGGTCAATTATTAATTTAATGCCACTGGCCACGGTAACTGATGAATAATTTCATGCCACTGGTCACGGTAACTGATTAGTAATTTAATGTCACTGGTCACAGTAATTGATGAATAATTTATTGCCACTGATCACGGTAACTGATTAGTAATTTAATGTCACTGGTCACGGTAATTGATGAATAATTCAATGTCCTTGGTCACGGTAACTGATTAGTAATTTCATTTCACTGGTCACGGTAATTGATGAATAATTTAATGCCACTAGTCATGGTAACTGATTAGTAATTTAATGTCACTGGTCATGGTAATTGATGAATAATTTAATGCCACTGGTCACAATGACTGATTAATAATTTAATGTCACTGGTCACGGTAACTGATTAGTAATTTAATGTCACTGGTCACGGTAATTGATGAGTAATTTAATGCCACTGGTCACGGTAACTGATTAATAATTTAATGTCACTGGTTACAGTAATTGATGAATAGTTTAATGCCACTGGTCTTGGTAACTGATTAATAATTTAATGTCACTGGTCACGGTAACTGATTAATAATTTAATGTCACTGGTCACGGTAACTGATAAATAATTTAATGCCACTGGTCATGGTAACTGATGAATAATTTAATGCCACTGGTGAATTCATTTACTACCACTGGTCACGGTAACTGATGAATGAATTTACTAGTGCCACTGCTGGTCATGGTCACTGATGAATGAATTTACTAGTGCCACTGCTGGTCATGATCACTGATGAATGAATTTGTGGCCACTGGTCATGGTCACTGATGAATGAATGTACTGCCACTGGTAGTCATGGTCACTGATGAATTAATGTACTGTCTCCACTGGTCAGCCATTAATTTATCAGTGACCAGTGGCAGTACATTCACTCATCAGTGACCAGTGGCAGTACATGAGTTCATCAGTGACCAGTGGCAGTGCTGGCATTCTTGGCAGCAGCACTGCTTGGGGAATCATTGTTGGGTTGGCTGAGAGCTCTGCTGAAGTGCTCATCCACCACTGAGCTGATATCTCCCTGGAAATAGGTGAACAGGACACTTCTGGAGGCCTCTCCTTCTCTGGGCTTCAGTCCTCTTCTTTAATATTGGCTGGGGTACGGCTGGAGAAGGAGCTGGCACTGCTACCATTGCTGTTGCTGCCACTCTTTGGAGCTTCCTGCATCATGGAGTAAAAGGCTAGTTTCTGTGTAATATAAACTGACAACAACCATCAGCCAAGTTTTTAATTAATTAAAAGAGAAGTATATTTTATTTTTTTATTTTTGCTGTTTTATACTTACCTAGATGGATGCTGCATCTGTCCCCCAGCGCCTCTGCACTGAGAACCGAGCCATCAAACACCGCTGATGGCTCAGTTCTCTTAGCTCCCCGAGCAGAGAGCTGCTGCCTGTCAATCAGCAGCTCTCTGCTCTGCCCCGCCGTGCTCACTGGAGTGCTGAGCTGTGGAGGAGCGGGGTGTGGCTGTCTCAGGCTCTCAGTGGCTCTCTGAGAGGCTGAGGCAGCTATCAATCCAAGCACCTGGCAGGTCCAGACTTTGTCATGATGACACGGTACCTGGACTGATTTCTGTGACATCAGTAGAGAGCAGACTTCAGCCCACTCTCTGCTGAAAATGGGTCAAGGGAGTGTAAAACGAATTGCACTCCTGTGATCCACAGGAGAAGCCCAGCCAATCGAGCTCAGGCTGGACTTCTCCTTTAAGCAGATCCAGAGTGTAACAGAGAGATGTGCAGTATGCACTGAGTGGAATTAGACAGTCGCTGACCCTGACCCTGTCCCATCAGCCACAAATGTAGAATGACTCTGTGTAACAACAGATCTTCTGTGCTGAGACCTATGACATCCAGGCACACTTGTTATGGTCCATCTGCCATGGAGCAATGTTCACATCCAATAGTCGTTTCCCTAGTCCTTCACCAGCTCTGCGATCCCAATGCCAAGACTTATTTGTCGCACTAGTGTCTTCGGCTCTATAGCTCTTTACACTGAGACAGCCATTGACATTCTTGGCAGCAAAATAATCATAAATAATATATAAACTCACTGTTTAGCAGAGGAGCCCCTGATCCCATCTATATCCATCCTAATTCCTATCTATCTCTTCCCAATCTGCACTGATATCCATCACTATTTCCATTCCCAATCTGCAAAATAATAAAATACACAAAGTTAAAATCACTATTAAACTTTTCCAAGAAAACTTTACAAATTACATATTGGTGTATTTGGAAAATGCAGATGCAAAAATCTGCAATGCAACAATCTATTCCAGATCAGTAGCCCTGTCCTAGATTTTGCAATTCTTTTGCCAATTCATGACAGGTATGTATGTGTCTGTATTGCATGTTCAAACCTTAATACCATAGATAATAACATAAGATTAATAGAAGTGTACTCCAGAAGTATAAAAGCAGTTTTGAAATTCTAGAGAAATGTTTAAATAATGTATTACACTTTAACTAAACCCATTAGGTGTGATGTGCAACAACAAACATGTTAAAACACAAGACTAAAAGTAAAGGAGGAGCTGAGAAGTTAAGAGAAAAAAAAAGCAAGCACTTGAGGCAGATGCCACTAAATGTGTAAAACTAGACGTATTATTTGCTGGAACGTCAGCAAAAGCTCAGAGCAGCGCAGGCCTGACTGCTGTGGTAAGTCAGACATTAATTTTTTATTCCTTTTTAAACATAAAGATTTGTGGACTTTTTGTAACATATTATGCTACAGTTGTGACTTACTATACAGTATGTTCATTCTCAAGCTGGGTCCACAATAGAGGAGAGTGGAGAGGAGAGAGAGCATGAGGCAGGCGATGAATGTGAAGACGATAGAGGAGATGAGCAGGAACATGAGTGTAGACAAGAGAGAGAAGGTGTGAAAAAAGACAGAGGATTACATATATAGTTACATAGTAGGTGAGGTTGAAAAAAGACACAAGTCCATCAAGTCCAACCTATGTGTGTGATTATGTGTCAGTATTACATTACATATCCCTGTATGTTGCGGTCATTCAGGTGATTATCTAATAGTTTCTTGAAGCTATCAATGCTCCCCGCTGAGACCACCGCCTGTGGAAGGGAATTCCACATCCTTGCCGCTCTTACAGTAAAGAACCCTCTACGTAGTTTAAGGTTAAACCTCTTTTCTTCTAATTGTAATGAGTGGCCACGAGTCTTATTAAACTCTCTTCTGTGAAAAAGTTTTATCCCTATTGTGGGGTCACCAGTACAGTATTTGTAAATTGAAATCATATCCCCTCTCAAGCGTCTCTTCTCCAGAGAGAATAAGTTCAGTGCTCGCAACCTTTCCTCATAACTAAGATCCTCCAGACCCTTTATTAGCTTTGTTGCCCTTCTTTGTACTCGCTCCATTTCCAGTACATCCCTCCTGAGGACTGGTGCCCAGAACTGGACAGCATACTCCAGGTGCGGCCAGACCAGAGTCTTGTAGAGTGGGAGAATTATCGTTTTATCTCTGGAGTTGATCCCCCTTTTAATGCATGCCAATATTCTGTTTGCTTTATTAGCAGCAGCTTGGCATTTCATGCCATTGCTGAGCCTATCATCCACTAGGACCCCCAGGTCCTTTTCCATCCTAGATTCCCCCAGAGGTTCTCCCCCCAGTGTATAGATTGCATTCATATTTTTGCCACCCAAATGCATTATTTTACATTTTTCTACATTGAACCTCATTTGCCATGTAGTCGCCCACCCCATTAATTTGTTCAGGTCTTTTTGCAAGGTTTCCACATCCTGCGGAGAAGTTATTGCCCTGCTTAGCTTAGTATCGTCTGCAAATTCAGAGATTGAACTGTTTATCCCATCCTCCAGGTCGTTTATAAACAAATTAAATAGGATTGGTCCCAGCACAGAACCCTGGGGAACCCCACTAACCACCCCTGACCATTCTGAGTACTCCCCATTTATCACCACCCTCTGAACACGCCCTTGTAGCCAGTTTTCAATCCATGCACTCTCCCTATGGTCCATGCCAACAGACCTTATTTTGTACAGTAAACGTTTATGGGGAACTGTGTCAGATACACCACGTCTACGGGCCTTCCTTTATCTAGATGGCAACTCACCTCCTCATAGAAGGTTAATAGATTGGTTTGGCAAGAACGATTCTTCATAAATCTATCATAAAACTATAAATTTAGTTCATTTCTTGGGACGGCTGGCGAGGGTTTAGGCTGGTCACTCCTTGCACAAAGTGTCACGCCGGCAACAAGTGTTTGGCACTTGGACACGGGCACGTCTTCTAACAAGACCACCTGTCATCTTCACCATCTCCTCACCATGCCTTCTCTGCTCTACTCTTTCAGGTAACTACTCTTCCCTGCAACACAAAAGTCGCTCCACCTGTCTGCGATTTCCCACCTGACTCTTCATACCCTCTGGTAACTACTCTTCCCTGCAACACAAAAGTCGCTCCACCTGTCTGCGATTTCCCACCTGACTCTTCATACCCTCTGGTAACTACTCTTCCCTGCAACACAAAAGTCGCTCCACCTGTCTGCGATTTCCCACCTGACTCTTCATACCCTCTGGTAACTACTCTTCCCTGCAACACAAAAGTCGCTCCACCTGTCTGCGATTTCCCACCTGACTCTTCATACCCTCTGGTAACTACTCTTCCCTGCAACACAAAAGTCGCTCCACCTGTCTGCGATTTCCCACCTGACTCTTCATACCCTCTGGTAACTACTCTTCCCTGCAACACAAAAGTCGCTCCACCTGTCTGCGATTTCCCACCTGACTCTTCATACCCTCTGGTAACTACTCTTCCCTGCAACACAAAAGTCGCTCCACCTGTCTGCGATTTCCCACCTGACTCTTCATACCCTCTGGTAACTGCAAAGACTCCCCTCTTCTCTTAAACACTGGACTACATTGCCTAACTGAACTTTAATTCTGCCTTACTAAGAATTTGAAACTAGTGCCTATACTTGTTTGTTTTTGAAAGTGTCATTTATTTTGTATTCTGCTGCCCTGAACAAGACCAAACATTTAACCTTATTCGGTTGCCCCTCTTGCACTGCAATCTGTCCAGGCCAGTTGTAAAACCCCACCCCCCACAAGCTTAGTTTTATCAGCTTCTAATTGAATAATTTTGAATTCCCCCCCACACCTTGCCACTATAAATTTAGTTCATTTCTTGGGACGGCTGGCGAGGGTTTAGGCTGGTCACTCCTTGCACAAAGTGTCACGCCGGCAACAAGTGTTTGGCACTTGGACACGGGCACGTCTTCTAACAAGACCACCTGTCATCTTCACCATCTCCTCACCATGCCTTCTCTGCTCTACTCTTTCAGGTAACTACTCTTCCCTGCAACACAAAAGTCGCTCCACCTGTCTGCGATTTCCCACCTGACTCTTCATACCCTCTGGTAACTACTCTTCCCTGCAACACAAAAGTCGCTCCACCTGTCTGCGATTTCCCACCTGACTCTTCATACCCTCTGGTAACTACTCTTCCCTGCAACACAAAAGTCGCTCCACCTGTCTGCGATTTCCCACCTGACTCTTCATACCCTCTGGTAACTACTCTTCCCTGCAACACAAAAGTCGCTCCACCTGTCTGCGATTTCCCACCTGACTCTTCATACCCTCTGGTAACTACTCTTCCCTGCAACACAAAAGTCGCTCCACCTGTCTGCGATTTCCCACCTGACTCTTCATACCCTCTGGTAACTACTCTTCCCTGCAACACAAAAGTCGCTCCACCTGTCTGCGATTTCCCACCTGACTCTTCATACCCTCTGGTAACTACTCTTCCCTGCAACACAAAAGTCGCTCCACCTGTCTGCGATTTCCCACCTGACTCTTCATACCCTCTGGTAACTGCAAAGACTCCCCTCTTCTCTTAAACACTGGACTACATTGCCTAACTGAACTTTAATTCTGCCTTACTAAGAATTTGAAACTAGTGCCTATACTTGTTTGTTTTTGAAAGTGTCATTTATTTTGTATTCTGCTGCCCTGAACAAGACCAAACATTTAACCTTATTCGGTTGCCCCTCTTGCACTGCAATCTGTCCAGGCCAGTTGTAAAACCCCACCCCCCACAAGCTTAGTTTTATCAGCTTCTAATTGAATAATTTTGAATTCCCCCCCACACCTTGCCACTATAAATTTAGTTCATTTCTTGGGACGGCTGGCGAGGGTTTAGGCTGGTCACTCCTTGCACAAAGTGTCACGCCGGCAACAAGTGTTTGGCACTTGGACACGGGCACGTCTTCTAACAAGACCACCTGTCATCTTCACCATCTCCTCACCATGCCTTCTCTGCTCTACTCTTTCAGGTAACTACTCTTCCCTGCAACACAAAAGTCGCTCCACCTGTCTGCGATTTCCCACCTGACTCTTCATACCCTCTGGTAACTACTCTTCCCTGCAACACAAAAGTCGCTCCACCTGTCTGCGATTTCCCACCTGACTCTTCATACCCTCTGGTAACTACTCTTCCCTGCAACACAAAAGTCGCTCCACCTGTCTGCGATTTCCCACCTGACTCTTCATACCCTCTGGTAACTACTCTTCCCTGCAACACAAAAGTCGCTCCACCTGTCTGCGATTTCCCACCTGACTCTTCATACCCTCTGGTAACTACTCTTCCCTGCAACACAAAAGTCGCTCCACCTGTCTGCGATTTCCCACCTGACTCTTCATACCCTCTGGTAACTACTCTTCCCTGCAACACAAAAGTCGCTCCACCTGTCTGCGATTTCCCACCTGACTCTTCATACCCTCTGGTAACTACTCTTCCCTGCAACACAAAAGTCGCTCCACCTGTCTGCGATTTCCCACCTGACTCTTCATACCCTCTGGTAACTGCAAAGACTCCCCTCTTCTCTTAAACACTGGACTACATTGCCTAACTGAACTTTAATTCTGCCTTACTAAGAATTTGAAACTAGTGCCTATACTTGTTTGTTTTTGAAAGTGTCATTTATTTTGTATTCTGCTGCCCTGAACAAGACCAAACATTTAACCTTATTCGGTTGCCCCTCTTGCACTGCAATCTGTCCAGGCCAGTTGTAAAACCCCACCCCCCACAAGCTTAGTTTTATCAGCTTCTAATTGAATAATTTTGAATTCCCCCCCACACCTTGCCACTATAAATTTAGTTCATTTCTTGGGACGGCTGGCGAGGGTTTAGGCTGGTCACTCCTTGCACAAAGTGTCACGCCGGCAACAAGTGTTTGGCACTTGGACACGGGCACGTCTTCTAACAAGACCACCTGTCATCTTCACCATCTCCTCACCATGCCTTCTCTGCTCTACTCTTTCAGGTAACTACTCTTCCCTGCAACACAAAAGTCGCTCCACCTGTCTGCGATTTCCCACCTGACTCTTCATACCCTCTGGTAACTACTCTTCCCTGCAACACAAAAGTCGCTCCACCTGTCTGCGATTTCCCACCTGACTCTTCATACCCTCTGGTAACTACTCTTCCCTGCAACACAAAAGTCGCTCCACCTGTCTGCGATTTCCCACCTGACTCTTCATACCCTCTGGTAACTACTCTTCCCTGCAACACAAAAGTCGCTCCACCTGTCTGCGATTTCCCACCTGACTCTTCATACCCTCTGGTAACTACTCTTCCCTGCAACACAAAAGTCGCTCCACCTGTCTGCGATTTCCCACCTGACTCTTCATACCCTCTGGTAACTACTCTTCCCTGCAACACAAAAGTCGCTCCACCTGTCTGCGATTTCCCACCTGACTCTTCATACCCTCTGGTAACTACTCTTCCCTGCAACACAAAAGTCGCTCCACCTGTCTGCGATTTCCCACCTGACTCTTCATACCCTCTGGTAACTACTCTTCCCTGCAACACAAAAGTCGCTCCACCTGTCTGCGATTTCCCACCTGACTCTTCATACCCTCTGGTAACTACTCTTCCCTGCAACACAAAAGTCGCTCCACCTGTCTGCGATTTCCCACCTGACTCTTCATACCCTCTGGTAACTACTCTTCCCTGCAACACAAAAGTCGCTCCACCTGTCTGCGATTTCCCACCTGACTCTTCATACCCTCTGGTAACTACTCTTCCCTGCAACACAAAAGTCGCTCCACCTGTCTGCGATTTCCCACCTGACTCTTCATACCCTCTGGTAACTGCAAAGACTCCCCTCTTCTCTTAAACACTGGACTACATTGCCTAACTGAACTTTAATTCTGCCTTACTAAGAATTTGAAACTAGTGCCTATACTTGTTTGTTTTTGAAAGTGTCATTTATTTTGTATTCTGCTGCCCTGAACAAGACCAAACATTTAACCTTATTCGGTTGCCCCTCTTGCACTGCAATCTGTCCAGGCCAGTTGTAAAACCCCACCCCCCACAAGCTTAGTTTTATCAGCTTCTAATTGAATAATTTTGAATTCCCCCCCACACCTTGCCACTATAAATTTAGTTCATTTCTTGGGACGGCTGGCGAGGGTTTAGGCTGGTCACTCCTTGCACAAAGTGTCACGCCGGCAACAAGTGTTTGGCACTTGGACACGGGCACGTCTTCTAACAAGACCACCTGTCATCTTCACCATCTCCTCACCATGCCTTCTCTGCTCTACTCTTTCAGGTAACTACTCTTCCCTGCAACACAAAAGTCGCTCCACCTGTCTGCGATTTCCCACCTGACTCTTCATACCCTCTGGTAACTACTCTTCCCTGCAACACAAAAGTCGCTCCACCTGTCTGCGATTTCCCACCTGACTCTTCATACCCTCTGGTAACTACTCTTCCCTGCAACACAAAAGTCGCTCCACCTGTCTGCGATTTCCCACCTGACTCTTCATACCCTCTGGTAACTGCAAAGACTCCCCTCTTCTCTTAAACACTGGACTACATTGCCTAACTGAACTTTAATTCTGCCTTACTAAGAATTTGAAACTAGTGCCTATACTTGTTTGTTTTTGAAAGTGTCATTTATTTTGTATTCTGCTGCCCTGAACAAGACCAAACATTTAACCTTATTCGGTTGCCCCTCTTGCACTGCAATCTGTCCAGGCCAGTTGTAAAACCCCACCCCCCACAAGCTTAGTTTTATCAGCTTCTAATTGAATAATTTTGAATTCCCCCCCACACCTTGCCACTATAAATTTAGTTCATTTCTTGGGACGGCTGGCGAGGGTTTAGGCTGGTCACTCCTTGCACAAAGTGTCACGCCGGCAACAAGTGTTTGGCACTTGGACACGGGCACGTCTTCTAACAAGACCACCTGTCATCTTCACCATCTCCTCACCATGCCTTCTCTGCTCTACTCTTTCAGGTAACTACTCTTCCCTGCAACACAAAAGTCGCTCCACCTGTCTGCGATTTCCCACCTGACTCTTCATACCCTCTGGTAACTACTCTTCCCTGCAACACAAAAGTCGCTCCACCTGTCTGCGATTTCCCACCTGACTCTTCATACCCTCTGGTAACTACTCTTCCCTGCAACACAAAAGTCGCTCCACCTGTCTGCGATTTCCCACCTGACTCTTCATACCCTCTGGTAACTACTCTTCCCTGCAACACAAAAGTCGCTCCACCTGTCTGCGATTTCCCACCTGACTCTTCATACCCTCTGGTAACTACTCTTCCCTGCAACACAAAAGTCGCTCCACCTGTCTGCGATTTCCCACCTGACTCTTCATACCCTCTGGTAACTACTCTTCCCTGCAACACAAAAGTCGCTCCACCTGTCTGCGATTTCCCACCTGACTCTTCATACCCTCTGGTAACTACTCTTCCCTGCAACACAAAAGTCGCTCCACCTGTCTGCGATTTCCCACCTGACTCTTCATACCCTCTGGTAACTACTCTTCCCTGCAACACAAAAGTCGCTCCACCTGTCTGCGATTTCCCACCTGACTCTTCATACCCTCTGGTAACTACTCTTCCCTGCAACACAAAAGTCGCTCCACCTGTCTGCGATTTCCCACCTGACTCTTCATACCCTCTGGTAACTACTCTTCCCTGCAACACAAAAGTCGCTCCACCTGTCTGCGATTTCCCACCTGACTCTTCATACCCTCTGGTAACTACTCTTCCCTGCAACACAAAAGTCGCTCCACCTGTCTGCGATTTCCCACCTGACTCTTCATACCCTCTGGTAACTACTCTTCCCTGCAACACAAAAGTCGCTCCACCTGTCTGCGATTTCCCACCTGACTCTTCATACCCTCTGGTAACTACTCTTCCCTGCAACACAAAAGTCGCTCCACCTGTCTGCGATTTCCCACCTGACTCTTCATACCCTCTGGTAACTACTCTTCCCTGCAACACAAAAGTCGCTCCACCTGTCTGCGATTTCCCACCTGACTCTTCATACCCTCTGGTAACTGCAAAGACTCCCCTCTTCTCTTAAACACTGGACTACATTGCCTAACTGAACTTTAATTCTGCCTTACTAAGAATTTGAAACTAGTGCCTATACTTGTTTGTTTTTGAAAGTGTCATTTATTTTGTATTCTGCTGCCCTGAACAAGACCAAACATTTAACCTTATTCGGTTGCCCCTCTTGCACTGCAATCTGTCCAGGCCAGTTGTAAAACCCCACCCCCCACAAGCTTAGTTTTATCAGCTTCTAATTGAATAATTTTGAATTCCCCCCCACACCTTGCCACTATAAATTTAGTTCATTTCTTGGGACGGCTGGCGAGGGTTTAGGCTGGTCACTCCTTGCACAAAGTGTCACGCCGGCAACAAGTGTTTGGCACTTGGACACGGGCACGTCTTCTAACAAGACCACCTGTCATCTTCACCATCTCCTCACCATGCCTTCTCTGCTCTACTCTTTCAGGTAACTACTCTTCCCTGCAACACAAAAGTCGCTCCACCTGTCTGCGATTTCCCACCTGACTCTTCATACCCTCTGGTAACTACTCTTCCCTGCAACACAAAAGTCGCTCCACCTGTCTGCGATTTCCCACCTGACTCTTCATACCCTCTGGTAACTACTCTTCCCTGCAACACAAAAGTCGCTCCACCTGTCTGCGATTTCCCACCTGACTCTTCATACCCTCTGGTAACTGCAAAGACTCCCCTCTTCTCTTAAACACTGGACTACATTGCCTAACTGAACTTTAATTCTGCCTTACTAAGAATTTGAAACTAGTGCCTATACTTGTTTGTTTTTGAAAGTGTCATTTATTTTGTATTCTGCTGCCCTGAACAAGACCAAACATTTAACCTTATTCGGTTGCCCCTCTTGCACTGCAATCTGTCCAGGCCAGTTGTAAAACCCCACCCCCCACAAGCTTAGTTTTATCAGCTTCTAATTGAATAATTTTGAATTCCCCCCCACACCTTGCCACTATAAATTTAGTTCATTTCTTGGGACGGCTGGCGAGGGTTTAGGCTGGTCACTCCTTGCACAAAGTGTCACGCCGGCAACAAGTGTTTGGCACTTGGACACGGGCACGTCTTCTAACAAGACCACCTGTCATCTTCACCATCTCCTCACCATGCCTTCTCTGCTCTACTCTTTCAGGTAACTACTCTTCCCTGCAACACAAAAGTCGCTCCACCTGTCTGCGATTTCCCACCTGACTCTTCATACCCTCTGGTAACTACTCTTCCCTGCAACACAAAAGTCGCTCCACCTGTCTGCGATTTCCCACCTGACTCTTCATACCCTCTGGTAACTACTCTTCCCTGCAACACAAAAGTCGCTCCACCTGTCTGCGATTTCCCACCTGACTCTTCATACCCTCTGGTAACTACTCTTCCCTGCAACACAAAAGTCGCTCCACCTGTCTGCGATTTCCCACCTGACTCTTCATACCCTCTGGTAACTGCAAAGACTCCCCTCTTCTCTTAAACACTGGACTACATTGCCTAACTGAACTTTAATTCTGCCTTACTAAGAATTTGAAACTAGTGCCTATACTTGTTTGTTTTTGAAAGTGTCATTTATTTTGTATTCTGCTGCCCTGAACAAGACCAAACATTTAACCTTATTCGGTTGCCCCTCTTGCACTGCAATCTGTCCAGGCCAGTTGTAAAACCCCACCCCCCACAAGCTTAGTTTTATCAGCTTCTAATTGAATAATTTTGAATTCCCCCCCACACCTTGCCACTATAAATTTAGTTCATTTCTTGGGACGGCTGGCGAGGGTTTAGGCTGGTCACTCCTTGCACAAAGTGTCACGCCGGCAACAAGTGTTTGGCACTTGGACACGGGCACGTCTTCTAACAAGACCACCTGTCATCTTCACCATCTCCTCACCATGCCTTCTCTGCTCTACTCTTTCAGGTAACTACTCTTCCCTGCAACACAAAAGTCGCTCCACCTGTCTGCGATTTCCCACCTGACTCTTCATACCCTCTGGTAACTACTCTTCCCTGCAACACAAAAGTCGCTCCACCTGTCTGCGATTTCCCACCTGACTCTTCATACCCTCTGGTAACTACTCTTCCCTGCAACACAAAAGTCGCTCCACCTGTCTGCGATTTCCCACCTGACTCTTCATACCCTCTGGTAACTACTCTTCCCTGCAACACAAAAGTCGCTCCACCTGTCTGCGATTTCCCACCTGACTCTTCATACCCTCTGGTAACTACTCTTCCCTGCAACACAAAAGTCGCTCCACCTGTCTGCGATTTCCCACCTGACTCTTCATACCCTCTGGTAACTACTCTTCCCTGCAACACAAAAGTCGCTCCACCTGTCTGCGATTTCCCACCTGACTCTTCATACCCTCTGGTAACTACTCTTCCCTGCAACACAAAAGTCGCTCCACCTGTCTGCGATTTCCCACCTGACTCTTCATACCCTCTGGTAACTGCAAAGACTCCCCTCTTCTCTTAAACACTGGACTACATTGCCTAACTGAACTTTAATTCTGCCTTACTAAGAATTTGAAACTAGTGCCTATACTTGTTTGTTTTTGAAAGTGTCATTTATTTTGTATTCTGCTGCCCTGAACAAGACCAAACATTTAACCTTATTCGGTTGCCCCTCTTGCACTGCAATCTGTCCAGGCCAGTTGTAAAACCCCACCCCCCACAAGCTTAGTTTTATCAGCTTCTAATTGAATAATTTTGAATTCCCCCCCACACCTTGCCACTATAAATTTAGTTCATTTCTTGGGACGGCTGGCGAGGGTTTAGGCTGGTCACTCCTTGCACAAAGTGTCACGCCGGCAACAAGTGTTTGGCACTTGGACACGGGCACGTCTTCTAACAAGACCACCTGTCATCTTCACCATCTCCTCACCATGCCTTCTCTGCTCTACTCTTTCAGGTAACTACTCTTCCCTGCAACACAAAAGTCGCTCCACCTGTCTGCGATTTCCCACCTGACTCTTCATACCCTCTGGTAACTACTCTTCCCTGCAACACAAAAGTCGCTCCACCTGTCTGCGATTTCCCACCTGACTCTTCATACCCTCTGGTAACTACTCTTCCCTGCAACACAAAAGTCGCTCCACCTGTCTGCGATTTCCCACCTGACTCTTCATACCCTCTGGTAACTACTCTTCCCTGCAACACAAAAGTCGCTCCACCTGTCTGCGATTTCCCACCTGACTCTTCATACCCTCTGGTAACTACTCTTCCCTGCAACACAAAAGTCGCTCCACCTGTCTGCGATTTCCCACCTGACTCTTCATACCCTCTGGTAACTACTCTTCCCTGCAACACAAAAGTCGCTCCACCTGTCTGCGATTTCCCACCTGACTCTTCATACCCTCTGGTAACTACTCTTCCCTGCAACACAAAAGTCGCTCCACCTGTCTGCGATTTCCCACCTGACTCTTCATACCCTCTGGTAACTACTCTTCCCTGCAACACAAAAGTCGCTCCACCTGTCTGCGATTTCCCACCTGACTCTTCATACCCTCTGGTAACTACTCTTCCCTGCAACACAAAAGTCGCTCCACCTGTCTGCGATTTCCCACCTGACTCTTCATACCCTCTGGTAACTACTCTTCCCTGCAACACAAAAGTCGCTCCACCTGTCTGCGATTTCCCACCTGACTCTTCATACCCTCTGGTAACTACTCTTCCCTGCAACACAAAAGTCGCTCCACCTGTCTGCGATTTCCCACCTGACTCTTCATACCCTCTGGTAACTGCAAAGACTCCCCTCTTCTCTTAAACACTGGACTACATTGCCTAACTGAACTTTAATTCTGCCTTACTAAGAATTTGAAGCTAGTGCCTATACTTGTTTGTTTTTGAAAGTGTCATTTATTTTGTATTCTGCTGCCCTGAACAAGACCAAACATTTAACCTTATTCGGTTGCCCCTCTTGCACTGCAATCTGTCCAGGCCAGTTGTAAAACCCCACCCCCCACAAGCTTAGTTTTATCAGCTTCTAATTGAATAATTTTGAATTCCCCCCCACACCTTGCCACTATAAATTTAGTTCATTTCTTGGGACGGCTGGCGAGGGTTTAGGCTGGTCACTCCTTGCACAAAGTGTCACGCCGGCAACAAGTGTTTGGCACTTGGACACGGGCACGTCTTCTAACAAGACCACCTGTCATCTTCACCATCTCCTCACCATGCCTTCTCTGCTCTACTCTTTCAGGTAACTACTCTTCCCTGCAACACAAAAGTCGCTCCACCTGTCTGCGATTTCCCACCTGACTCTTCATACCCTCTGGTAACTACTCTTCCCTGCAACACAAAAGTCGCTCCACCTGTCTGCGATTTCCCACCTGACTCTTCATACCCTCTGGTAACTACTCTTCCCTGCAACACAAAAGTCGCTCCACCTGTCTGCGATTTCCCACCTGACTCTTCATACCCTCTGGTAACTGCAAAGACTCCCCTCTTCTCTTAAACACTGGACTACATTGCCTAACTGAACTTTAATTCTGCCTTACTAAGAATTTGAAACTAGTGCCTATACTTGTTTGTTTTTGAAAGTGTCATTTATTTTGTATTCTGCTGCCCTGAACAAGACCAAACATTTAACCTTATTCGGTTGCCCCTCTTGCACTGCAATCTGTCCAGGCCAGTTGTAAAACCCCACCCCCCACAAGCTTAGTTTTATCAGCTTCTAATTGAATAATTTTGAATTCCCCCCCACACCTTGCCACTATAAATTTAGTTCATTTCTTGGGACGGCTGGCGAGGGTTTAGGCTGGTCACTCCTTGCACAAAGTGTCACGCCGGCAACAAGTGTTTGGCACTTGGACACGGGCACGTCTTCTAACAAGACCACCTGTCATCTTCACCATCTCCTCACCATGCCTTCTCTGCTCTACTCTTTCAGGTAACTACTCTTCCCTGCAACACAAAAGTCGCTCCACCTGTCTGCGATTTCCCACCTGACTCTTCATACCCTCTGGTAACTACTCTTCCCTGCAACACAAAAGTCGCTCCACCTGTCTGCGATTTCCCACCTGACTCTTCATACCCTCTGGTAACTACTCTTCCCTGCAACACAAAAGTCGCTCCACCTGTCTGCGATTTCCCACCTGACTCTTCATACCCTCTGGTAACTGCAAAGACTCCCCTCTTCTCTTAAACACTGGACTACATTGCCTAACTGAACTTTAATTCTGCCTTACTAAGAATTTGAAACTAGTGCCTATACTTGTTTGTTTTTGAAAGTGTCATTTATTTTGTATTCTGCTGCCCTGAACAAGACCAAACATTTAACCTTATTCGGTTGCCCCTCTTGCACTGCAATCTGTCCAGGCCAGTTGTAAAACCCCACCCCCCACAAGCTTAGTTTTATCAGCTTCTAATTGAATAATTTTGAATTCCCCCCCACACCTTGCCACTATAAATTTAGTTCATTTCTTGGGACGGCTGGCGAGGGTTTAGGCTGGTCACTCCTTGCACAAAGTGTCACGCCGGCAACAAGTGTTTGGCACTTGGACACGGGCACGTCTTCTAACAAGACCACCTGTCATCTTCACCATCTCCTCACCATGCCTTCTCTGCTCTACTCTTTCAGGTAACTACTCTTCCCTGCAACACAAAAGTCGCTCCACCTGTCTGCGATTTCCCACCTGACTCTTCATACCCTCTGGTAACTACTCTTCCCTGCAACACAAAAGTCGCTCCACCTGTCTGCGATTTCCCACCTGACTCTTCATACCCTCTGGTAACTACTCTTCCCTGCAACACAAAAGTCGCTCCACCTGTCTGCGATTTCCCACCTGACTCTTCATACCCTCTGGTAACTACTCTTCCCTGCAACACAAAAGTCGCTCCACCTGTCTGCGATTTCCCACCTGACTCTTCATACCCTCTGGTAACTGCAAAGACTCCCCTCTTCTCTTAAACACTGGACTACATTGCCTAACTGAACTTTAATTCTGCCTTACTAAGAATTTGAAACTAGTGCCTATACTTGTTTGTTTTTGAAAGTGTCATTTATTTTGTATTCTGCTGCCCTGAACAAGACCAAACATTTAACCTTATTCGGTTGCCCCTCTTGCACTGCAATCTGTCCAGGCCAGTTGTAAAACCCCACCCCCCACAAGCTTAGTTTTATCAGCTTCTAATTGAATAATTTTGAATTCCCCCCCACACCTTGCCACTATAAATTTAGTTCATTTCTTGGGACGGCTGGCGAGGGTTTAGGCTGGTCACTCCTTGCACAAAGTGTCACGCCGGCAACAAGTGTTTGGCACTTGGACACGGGCACGTCTTCTAACAAGACCACCTGTCATCTTCACCATCTCCTCACCATGCCTTCTCTGCTCTACTCTTTCAGGTAACTACTCTTCCCTGCAACACAAAAGTCGCTCCACCTGTCTGCGATTTCCCACCTGACTCTTCATACCCTCTGGTAACTACTCTTCCCTGCAACACAAAAGTCGCTCCACCTGTCTGCGATTTCCCACCTGACTCTTCATACCCTCTGGTAACTACTCTTCCCTGCAACACAAAAGTCGCTCCACCTGTCTGCGATTTCCCACCTGACTCTTCATACCCTCTGGTAACTGCAAAGACTCCCCTCTTCTCTTAAACACTGGACTACATTGCCTAACTGAACTTTAATTCTGCCTTACTAAGAATTTGAAACTAGTGCCTATACTTGTTTGTTTTTGAAAGTGTCATTTATTTTGTATTCTGCTGCCCTGAACAAGACCAAACATTTAACCTTATTCGGTTGCCCCTCTTGCACTGCAATCTGTCCAGGCCAGTTGTAAAACCCCACCCCCCACAAGCTTAGTTTTATCAGCTTCTAATTGAATAATTTTGAATTCCCCCCCACACCTTGCCACTATAAATTTAGTTCATTTCTTGGGACGGCTGGCGAGGGTTTAGGCTGGTCACTCCTTGCACAAAGTGTCACGCCGGCAACAAGTGTTTGGCACTTGGACACGGGCACGTCTTCTAACAAGACCACCTGTCATCTTCACCATCTCCTCACCATGCCTTCTCTGCTCTACTCTTTCAGGTAACTACTCTTCCCTGCAACACAAAAGTCGCTCCACCTGTCTGCGATTTCCCACCTGACTCTTCATACCCTCTGGTAACTACTCTTCCCTGCAACACAAAAGTCGCTCCACCTGTCTGCGATTTCCCACCTGACTCTTCATACCCTCTGGTAACTACTCTTCCCTGCAACACAAAAGTCGCTCCACCTGTCTGCGATTTCCCACCTGACTCTTCATACCCTCTGGTAACTGCAAAGACTCCCCTCTTCTCTTAAACACTGGACTACATTGCCTAACTGAACTTTAATTCTGCCTTACTAAGAATTTGAAACTAGTGCCTATACTTGTTTGTTTTTGAAAGTGTCATTTATTTTGTATTCTGCTGCCCTGAACAAGACCAAACATTTAACCTTATTCGGTTGCCCCTCTTGCACTGCAATCTGTCCAGGCCAGTTGTAAAACCCCACCCCCCACAAGCTTAGTTTTATCAGCTTCTAATTGAATAATTTTGAATTCCCCCCCACACCTTGCCACTATAAATTTAGTTCATTTCTTGGGACGGCTGGCGAGGGTTTAGGCTGGTCACTCCTTGCACAAAGTGTCACGCCGGCAACAAGTGTTTGGCACTTGGACACGGGCACGTCTTCTAACAAGACCACCTGTCATCTTCACCATCTCCTCACCATGCCTTCTCTGCTCTACTCTTTCAGGTAACTACTCTTCCCTGCAACACAAAAGTCGCTCCACCTGTCTGCGATTTCCCACCTGACTCTTCATACCCTCTGGTAACTACTCTTCCCTGCAACACAAAAGTCGCTCCACCTGTCTGCGATTTCCCACCTGACTCTTCATACCCTCTGGTAACTACTCTTCCCTGCAACACAAAAGTCGCTCCACCTGTCTGCGATTTCCCACCTGACTCTTCATACCCTCTGGTAACTACTCTTCCCTGCAACACAAAAGTCGCTCCACCTGTCTGCGATTTCCCACCTGACTCTTCATACCCTCTGGTAACTGCAAAGACTCCCCTCTTCTCTTAAACACTGGACTACATTGCCTAACTGAACTTTAATTCTGCCTTACTAAGAATTTGAAACTAGTGCCTATACTTGTTTGTTTTTGAAAGTGTCATTTATTTTGTATTCTGCTGCCCTGAACAAGACCAAACATTTAACCTTATTCGGTTGCCCCTCTTGCACTGCAATCTGTCCAGGCCAGTTGTAAAACCCCACCCCCCACAAGCTTAGTTTTATCAGCTTCTAATTGAATAATTTTGAATTCCCCCCCACACCTTGCCACTATAAATTTAGTTCATTTCTTGGGACGGCTGGCGAGGGTTTAGGCTGGTCACTCCTTGCACAAAGTGTCACGCCGGCAACAAGTGTTTGGCACTTGGACACGGGCACTTTGACTAAGGCACTGCTACAAAAAAAGTAAGTACAGACATTGTTCCACAGCTATTTTGCAGGAAGTTCCACTTCATTCACTAACTTTCCTCAGCCTTCCTTCTATTAGCCTGTCCCCACCCTCCAAAATGCTCACACTAATCTTTGTTATAACGTCCTCTCTCCTCAAACTCTCATGTCTTTACCCCCCCTCTCCAGCCCCCAACCTTTACATATCTCCCTCTCTTCTGCCCACTCAATATTACTCCACTTACCACCTCCTGCTCATTCTAAGCCCACACAGTATCACCACGTCCATTCCACCACAACATCTGCGCTCCTATAAATCCCACTCCCGCCTTACCACCCTCACCCTCCTACTACTCCTAATGTCTGGGGACATCGCACCAAACCCCGGCCCTCCCACTCCCAATTTCCAACGCCAAGATCGGCCATCTACCTCCTCCAACAGTAGTCGCAACTGCAACCTTCTCATCCCAATTCCCCTGATTCCACAAGTCGGCCCCCCTCTTTCATGTGCCCTCTGGAATGCCCGCTCAGTCTTTAACAAACTAGTTTCTGTCAATGACCTTTTCCTCTCCAAATCCCTTGATCTATTTGCTATAACTGAAACCTGGCTCCAGGAATTTGATACTACCTCTCCAGCTGCACTGTCCCACAGTGGCCTTCTCTGGACTCACTCCACCAGACCCAGTGGACGAAAAGGAGGTGGTGTCGGACTTCTCCTCTCCCCACAATGCACCTTCCAGGTACTGCCCACACCTCCCTCTCTTTCCACCTGCTCTTTCGAAATGCACTGCATTCGTCTTTTCTCTCCAGCTTGTCTGAGGGTCGCAGTCATTTATCGGCCTCCTGGACCAGTGTCACGCTTTCTGGATGACTTCTCTGCATGGCTACCCTATTTTCTCTCATCTGAAGTGCCTGCCATCATCCTAGGTGACTTTAACATTCCAATCAATGTTAATAATGCTACCACTTCTAAACTACTCAACTTAACCTCCTCTTTTAACCTAACACAATGGACACAAACCACCACTCACTCCAACGGCAACACTCTTGACCTTGTATTCTCCCATCGCTGCACTCCCTGCAATCTCTCCAACGCACCCTTTCCTCTCTCTGATCACAACCTTATCCGTTTCACACTCTCCTTGTCTCCTATATCCCATGCTGCCAACCCACAAACCACTACCCGCAGGAACCTTCGCAACCTCAAACCTTCCCTTCTTCACTCTGCTACTGATGGCCTTTATGACAAAATCGCACCCCTGTCCTGCCCAGACCTAACCGCTTCCATCTACAACACCACATTGTCATCCTCCCTAGACGTACTTGCTCCTCTTTCTACACGCAGAACCAGGCCCCATCTGCCACAACCCTGGCAAACAGACGACACCAGAAGTCTCAAGAGACGCAGCCGTGCTCTTGAGCGAGCATGGCGTAAATCTAAATCCCTGCAAGACTTTACCCTCTACAAATCTGTCCTTCTCAAATACAACTCCTGCCTCCACACTGCTAAACAAACCTATTACAACACTCTCATCAAAACCCTCTCATCCAAACCTCGTCAACTCTTTTCTACCCTTAATTCCTTACTTCACCCCCCACTGCCCCCTCCCACCAACTTGCTTACCGCTCAACAGATTGCCAACCACTTCAATAGCAAAATCAACACAATTCGCAAGGAGATATCCAGCATTAAAATTCCTCCCCTACCCAACATATCAAGTCCAACACCACACTCAATACTCTCCTCCTTTTGCCCTGTTACCACAGAAGAAGTTGATAAACTCCTCTCCATGGCCCACCTCACTACATGTCCCCTGGACCCTGTCCCCTCTCAATTGCTGCGACCACCTTCCCACTCTATCCTCAACTCCCTAACCCACATCTTCAACCTCTCCCTCTCCTCCGGCACCTTTCCTTCCCCGTTCAAACATGCACTGGTTACCCCCATACTCAAAAAACCCTCACTAGACCCCACCTGTTTGAATAACTTAAGACCTATCTCCCTTCTCCCGTTTGCCTCCAAGCTCATCGAACGCCTTGTTCATGACCAAATGAGTCGCTACCTCACGGACAACAACCTTCTCGACCCCCTACAGTCTGGCTTCCGCCTACAACATTCGACTGAAACTGCCCTACTAAAAATCACCAATGACCTAATAACTGCCAAAACCAATGGCCACTACTCCATACTCATACTTTTAGACCTCTCTGCTGCCTTTGACACAGTTGACCACCTGCTGCTCCTCAGCAAATTACACTCCCTTGGCCTCCGTGATTCTGCATTATCCTGGTTCTCCTCCTACCTATCTCAGCGCACTTTCAGCGTCACTTACAACTCCATCTCCTCCGCTCCCCTTCCTCTTTCTGTTGGGGTACCCCAAGGCTCTGTCCTTGGGCCTCTCCTTTTCTCACTCTATACCTCTTCCCTGGGCCAGTTGATCACCTCCCATGGCTTCCAATACCATCTCTATGCCGATGACACACAGATCTATCTCTCCACTCCCCAACTCACCCCCACTATCTCCTCACGGATCTCAAACTTGCTGAATGACATATCGGTATGGATGTCACACCACTTCCTCAAACTTAATCTTTCTAAAACTGAGCTTGTTATATTTCCTCCTTCACGGTCCCCCTCCTGTGACTTCACCATTAATATCAACAACACAACCATTGGTCCCTCCACACATGCCAGAGTCCTGGGTGTAATCCTTGACTCTGACCTCTCCTTCAGCCCCCATATCCAATCACTGGCTAAATCCTGCCGCCTTAACCTCCGCAACATCTCCAAAATTCGACCCTTCCTGACTAATGACACTACAAAACAACTTATTCACTCCTTGATTATTTCCCGCCTCGACTATTGCAACTCTCTCCTTAATGGCCTACCCTTAAGCAGGCTATCCCCCCTTCAGTCTATTATGAATGCTGCTGCTAGACTAATACACCTCACTAATCGATCCGTGACTGCTGCTCCTCTCTGCCAATCCCTTCACTGGCTTCCCCTACCCCACCGTGTAAAATTCAAAATGCTAACCATAACATACAAGGCCATTCACAACATCGCCCCCACCTACATCACCAACCTCATCTGCAGATATCGCCCAAATCGCCCCCTCCGCTCCTCCCAGGACCTCCTGCTCTCTAGCTCCCTTGTTACCTCCTCCCATGCTCGCCTCCAGGACTTCTCCAGAGCCTCTCCCATCCTCTGGAATTCCCTGCCCCAGTATGTCCGATCAGCCCCTACCCTGTCCACCTTTAGGAGATCCTTGAAAACTCATTTATTCAGGGAAGCCTATCCCACACCCACATAACTGTCCCTGAGCCACCCCCATCAAATCATTCTTTGCAGCTATTACCTTTTGTACCACCACCCCCTCCCTTTAGAATGTAAGCTCTACAAGCAGGGCCCTCCTCTACCTTTTGTATTGAACTGTACTGTAATTGTGTTGTCCCCCTTATACATTGTAAAGCGCTGAGTAAACTGTTGGCGCTATATAAATCTCGTATAATAATAATAATAATAATAATAAATCCATGCTGATTACTGCTAATGATATCGTTCTTATTACTAAAATCTTGTATATAGTTCCTTATCATCCCCTCCAAGAGTTTACATACTATTGATGTTAGGCTAACTGGTCTGTGATTCCCAGGGATGTTTTTTGGGCCCTTTTTAAATATTGGTGCTACATTGGCTTTTCTCCAATCAGCTGGTACCATTCCTGTCAATAGACTGTCTGTAAAAATTAGGAACAACGGTCTGACAATCACCTGACTGAGTTCCCTAAGTACCCTCGGATGCAAGCCATCTGGTCCCGGTGATTTATTAATGTTAAGTTTCTCAAGTCTAATTTTAATTCCGTCCTCTGTTAACCATGGAGGTGCTTCCTGTGTTGTGTCATGAGGATAAACACTGTAGTTTTGGTTACAGAAGCCCCCCGATTCACTCGTGAAGACTGAGGAGAAGAATAAATTCAATACCTTTGCCATCTCCCCATCCTTTGTAACCAGATGTCCTTCCTCATTCTTTATGGGGCCAATATGGTCTGTCCTCCCTTTTTTACTGTTTACATACTTTAAGAATTTCTTGGGATTCTTTTTGCTCTCCTCCGCTATGTGTCTTTCATGTTCTATCTTAGCCGTCCTAATTAAACCCTTACATTTCTTATTGCATTCTTTATAAAGTCTGAATGCTGAGGATGATCCCTCAATCTTGTATTTTTTGAAGGCCTTCTCCTTTGCTTTTATATGCATTTTTACATTGGAGTTAAGCCATCCAGGATTTTTGTTCGCTCTTTTAAATGTATTACCCAATGGGATACATTGGCTAATGCCCTTATTTAATATGCTCTTAAAGCAAACCTATCTCTCCTCCGTATTCTTTGTTCCTAATATTTTATCCCAATTTATGCCTTTTAGCAAGGTTTGTAGTTTAGGGAAGAGAGAGGAGAAGACACAATGCATGAGAGAGTAGATGACAGAGGAGATGTAAACCAAGGAGAGAGTGTAGAAATGGCAGCATACACAGAGGAAAGTAAATTCACAGAGGAAAACATTAATTATTACATTCGTCCCCACCAGGAAAACTTGAAGATATTTTTTGATTTTCATCCGCAACAAACATCAAGAAATCCATTGGTGCAGAGAGTGTTCTGGTGCAAGGATGGCACTAATAGATGGTGGCTTACTTACTGCCAAGAAGGCCATGCATTACATTGCTCTGTCTGCATAGCATTTGCCAAGTTAGCTGACAAATCTCCATTCATAAGTGGTATGACAGATTGGAAACATGTGCATCAGCGCATAGAGGAACATTAAAAGAGCATGGCACACAAAACCTGTGCAGAAGCATACTTCTTAAATGCCTCTAGATCTGATGTTAAACATTTACTTAGTGGAAGTCAGCTGTCCTCACACAGAGAACAAATCAGAAAGAGGCGACAAATACTGGAGCGTGTAGTTGATGTTGTAAAATTGATTGGCAAAAGAGGACTTAGCTATAGGTCAGAGAATGAGGCTGCATACATGCTTGATGACAGCAATATTGATCATGGTAACTTCTTAGAGATTATACTCCTGTTAAGAAAGTATGATGTCTGTCTGAAAGAGCATTTAAAAGAATGCATTGAATAATCTAAGAAGCTACATCAGACTGGGGCAAAAGGCAGAGGTTCCCTGGTTACGTTACTGTCTGCAAGAACCATCAATTCTGTCATTGACACCATTCAGCACCTTATTCAGGAGACCATTGTGAGAGACATAAAGAATGCCGTAATTTTCTCTGTGCAGATTGACACCACACAAGACATCACCTCACAAGACCAGTGTTCTCTTGTTTTGCGATATGTTACAGACACCATTCATGAAAGGCTTATTAGCATTGTCAAGTGTAAAGAATCTACTGGACAATATTTTGTGGATATTGTTTCTGAGCTTGTGGAGAAGATCAATTTGGACTTGAGCAAGTGCATTGGACATGCTACAGATGGTGCCTCTAACATGCAAGGCCGCTACAAAGGCTCTCACTAATTGGAGAGACACAGTGGTGGGCCAAGGATAACGCTCTCAGGAAAGTGTTTGGATCATTTGCAAATCCAGACATATGTCTCTATGTGGATGTCATTCTTGCATTGACAGCAATACAAGAAGATATTACCTTAAAAGGGACTGCTCGCATTCAAGCACGAGGATTTGTTGAAGCTCTGCTGAAGTATGAGATGATACTGACGGCACAAACCTTCCTCAGAATATTTGAGAAGACTCCACCACTGTCCAAATACCTTCAAACACAGGGGATGGATATACTGTCTGCTCATAGAATGGTTATGGCAACACATGAAAGTCTTAAAAATATGTCAAGAGATTTTGCCTCAGTTAGCGCAGCTGCAGAGAAATTTGTTCTGTGGGCAAATTAAAAATTGCAGGAGCAGGACAAAGAGATAGAACTGGAAGTTCAGTCTACATTGCTATCACAAAGAAATAGGAAGAAGAAAACCATGCCTGGAGAGATTGCTCATGCTGAAACGATCACAAGTCCAGAAAAGGCTTATGAAGTTACAGTACACAATCAAATAATGGACACAGCTACAGAGACATTGCACAGAAAGTTCCTGAGTCATGGCACACTCTATGCTGACCTTGCATTTCTGGATCCAGGAAACTTCACTCAGTTAAAGTCCTTGTCTCTTTCACCACTGATGTTCCAAGAACTTAGCAAATGTCTGTCGAAGTTTGACAGTGAAGCAAGTGCTGAGAATCTACAGTGTGAATTAAGCAGTTTTGCTCTTCAGTGGGAAAGATTAAAAATGTCTCCACTAGACGAATACAAGGTAAAAACATTGGAGAATGAGAGTGAAGATGAGCAGGTTAAAATCCAGTGTAAGAAGTGTTCCTCATGTAAAGAATGCCCGCTGTGTTGCTTTTTAGATTCTCAGGAGGTTCAATCTAATGTCAAATGCCTACTACCTCCTAGGTCTTGCATACCAGTTCCTACTCACCCTGTCCATCACTCAGGTTGCTTGTGAACGTACATTTTCAACACTCAAGTTCATCAAAAGCAGACTCAGAACCAAGCTGTCACAAGAGCATCTGGAAGCTTTTATGTTAATGTCAACAGAAAAGGACATCCTCTGCTCTCTTGACTCTGAAGTGATCATTGACAAAGTTGCAGAGAAAAGTGAATTGTTTTCTAAGCTTCTTCTATAGGCCGTAACAGTGATTTTGGACCTTTTTGTATGGTTAGCCGTTTATACTGCCTTGGTAATTCGCATTGTATGTTAGAGTGGATTTTTTCCTGTCTTTTTATGTTTGTGATTCCCACAAGTTATTGTTTGAACTGTTTCTTGTTAATATTATATTCAAACATAAGTTGTTATTTATAACTGTTTTCCTTATTTATGACACCTGCCATTGAACGGAGTGTAACTTACACATTTCATTCTAAAGGTGTCTGTAATGTTGGAATGCATCTTTTTCTCTAAATAATACAAAAAAGCTGTTTATACATACAGTGGAATGTTTTTACTTATTTTTTTGCGCAATTGCGTATAGTTTATATACTGTTTTTGTGTGTGTTTGCAAAATTAAATTGGGCCAGTCTGGATGAAGTCCAGGGCCAAATTTTTGTCCCAGTCCAGCCCTGGCAGTGGAGAGCGCTATACACTGGCCTCAAAAAACTGCTTTGTGTCCCTCCCATAAGGAGGTGGGAGAGACCTCTGGAGAGCTGTTGTCAGCAAAGTAGTGCTTCAGAGTTTGCTCAGGTTCCACTTTAGAGGGGTCATGTTTAAGCAGGAATTCATTGAGACGCCAGTGACAGACTCGGGAGGATCCCAGAGAGAGTGCTAGGGAGATTTTGATCAGAGCATGTTCTGACCAAGATCTTGCTTGGATATGTCTGCCACAGATCACTCAGGGTATAGCGTAAGCAAGTCCCCTGGGCCGATGCCCCCCAAGAGTGGCACTGGGGAAGGGGGGCTCGCAACATATAAAGGGGGGAGGAGGAATCCTCTGTAATGAATCAACCTCTGGGAGGATAGGGACCACCAAGAGCGAGTACAAGTGAAGGTATAACTTTATCAGGGCTCGTCTGGAGGCCCAGAGTTGGCACCTGTCAGGTAATCCAGACCTCAGACCATCGAGGGTATAGTGTTCACACTAAAAGCCAGAACTCAGTGCCTGCGGGAGGGTGGGGTTGCACCAGATGAGCGAGAGCCCGGGCGCTTTCTTCCAGCAGCCTGGGTCCAGGGGCGTGGTGGGGGGACTGGAAGGGGGTCCCAGCCGGGAGTAGATGGTACGGGAATGTCCAGGTCTCTGCAGAAGGACTGGAGCTCTTCTGGGAATCTGAGTGTGGTGGATCTCCCAGTTTCTTTGCCGTAAGGCTAAAAGGGAAGCCCCAATGATATCGGAAATCATGTTCTCTTAGTAATGAAAGAAGTGGTTGTAAAGAGCGTCGTTGCTGGAGAGTAATCCATGACAGATCTGGGAACAGCTGGATGGGGGCGCCATCAAAGTCAATAGAGTGCATGTTGCAGGCTTTTCTCATGATTTCTTCTTTGAGGGTATAGTTGTGGACTCTGCATATCACATCTTGTGGTCTATCCCCGGTCCCCCGAGGTCAGAGGGCCCGGTGGCCCGGTCAAGCTTAACTTTTTGGTGTTCTGGGCGGCCTAGGACATTGTTGAAAATAGCTTGGAGGGTCACAGGCAGGTCCTAGTCCTGAGTCGCCTCAGGGAGACCTCAGACCCTGATATTACTCCACCTGCCCCTATTATCCAGGTCCTCAAGGTGGTGGTGGAAGTCTCGAAGGGTGGATGCTTGTGAGGCGAGTTGAGAGTATATTTGGGAGATTTAGAGCTTGATGTCACAGCTCTCATCCTCCAGTGATGAAGCTCTGGTGGAGAGGTGGTGCAGATCTGTCCGTAACATCTCCAATCTGCATGTCTCACGTAAGGATGAGCCAAACATTTTTTCGGGAACAGTGATTTTAATGATGCTTAAAGTAAAAAAAAAGTGAAATATTCCTTTAAATATCGTACCTGGGGGGTGTCTATAGTATGCCTGTAAAGTGGCGCATGTTTCCCGTGCTTAGAACAGTCCCTGCACAAAATGTCATTTTTAAAGGAAAAAAAGTCATTTAAAACTGCTTGCGGGTTTAATGTAATGTCGGGTCCTGGCAATATGGATGAAAATCAGTGAGACAAATGGCATGGGTACCCCCCAGTCCATTACCAGGCCCTTTGGGTCTTGTATGGATATTAAGGGGAACCCCACACCCAAATTAAAAAAAGGAAAGGTGTGGGGCCACCAGGCCCTATATACTCTGAACAGCAGTATACAGGTGGTGCAAACAAGACAGGAACTGTAGGTTTGTTGTTAAGTAGAATCTGTTTGTAATTTTGAACAGGTACATTTTTAACGTGTTTAACTCCAGCCAAAAAATCTTTTTTAAGCTTTTTGGAAAACATAGGGAAGGGTTATCACCCCTGTGACATTGTTTTGCTGTCTGTGCTCCTCTTCAGAAGATTTCACCTCACTTTTTGTCCCAATGACAAATGTTTTTTGAAAATGTGGGTTTTTTTGTGAAACAAGGATTGGTGATAAAGCATCAGTGGAAAGGAGAAATGTTTTTCCCATAATAACTCTTACAGGGGAGAATTTCCCTTCCTAGGGGTAGATTCCATCTCACTTCCTGTTGTCTCCTTCCGTTTGCAAGTAGGAGTCGTTTGTAAGTTGGGTGTTTGAAAGTAGGGGCCTGCCCTATATACTCAGCAGAAATTTGGGCCTTAGGTGTTTTTGTGGCCACAACACTGTAAGCCCTCACAGGGCCCTGCTGTGAAATATTGGATCAAGAATTGTAATTACATGCCCCTGTTGAACAGGGGCAGAAAAATTGGGCCTTTGGTGGTGGTGCTGGTGCCACAATACTGTAAGTCCTCACTCACTCTTGGTGGGTGCAGAAACGGGCCCTGCTGTGAAATATTAGATCAAGAATTGTAATTACATGCCCCTGTTGAACAGGGGCTGAAAAATTAGGCCTTAGGCACTGGTGCTGGTGCCACAACACTGCAACCCCTTACAGATACTCTAGTTGGAACGCAGGAATGAGCCCTGCTGCAAAGTATTGCATCAAAAATTGTAATTACACACCCCTGTTAAACAGGGGCTGAAAAATTGGGCCTTAGGCACTGGTGCTGGTGCCACAACACTGCAACCCCTCACAGATACTCTAGTTGGAATGCAGGAACGAGCCCTGCTGCAAAGAATTGCATCAAAAATTGTAATTACACGCCCCTGTTAAACAGGGGCTGAAAAATTGGGCCTTAGGCACTGGTGGCGGTGCCCAGAACCCAAAATGTTCTTACAAGCTATCAGCATGATCATTGAGGAGGAAGAGGATAATTACTCAGGATAGTCACTCATCATCAGCATAGGCAGTCTTTGAAGGGATCTGAGATTTTAAAAAAAATTATTCGGTTACATCAGCATCAGGTGCTTGGTAGCTGGTGGTGATCCAAGACTGATTAATTTTCATGAAGGTCAGTCGATCGACCGAGTCGGTGGACAGACGCACCCTGTGATCGGTTACAAAGCCTCCAGCATCACTGAATGTGCGTTCCGAAAGAACGCTGGATGCAGGACAGGCCAGTAGCTCAAATGCATACTGTGCAAGCTCTGGCTAGTGATCCATCCTCAAGACCCAGTAACCCAGAGGATTTTCGGTGGGAAAGGTGTCCAAGTCAGATCTTGCCCCTATGTATTCCTGCACCATGTAAAACAGACGCTGGCGATGGTTGCTGGAACCGATCATACCTTGGGGCTGCGGACTAAAAAATTGTCTGAACGCATCGGTCAGATGGCCACCTTCTCCACTGCTCCTTCTTTGACTGACTGAAGCCTCAGCAACACGTTGTCCAGAAACAGGAGTTTGTAACCTCCCAGTCTCTGGGAACGCATTGCACAGACCTTTCTGCAAGGCCTCCTGAAGATGTTTCATCCTCTGCTCCCTCTGCGATGGCAAGATAAGGTCCGCAACCTTACCCTTGTAACGTGGATCAAGGAGGGTTGCCAGCCAGTATTGGTCCTTCTCCTTGATACCAAGAATACGAGGATCCTTACGCAGGTTTTGCAGGATCAGGGAGGCCATGCAGCGTAGGTTTGCTGAGGCATTCGGTCCGGAGTCCTCTGGGTCACTAAGGATGACATGGTCCGCAGCCACCTCCTCCTAGCCATGTACAAGTCCATGTGTTTCTTGGGACTGATCCCTTAAAGACTGCTGCTGATGCTGAGTGCCAGGCTCCTCAAATGGTGACAGGACAGTGCATGCATCCCTGATCATGGCCCACTGGCGTGGGGAAAAAAAACAAGCTCCCCTGACCCTGTCCTGGTGCCATAGTCGCACAGGTACTCATTGATGGCCCTCTGCTGCGTGTGCAGCCACTGCAGCATGGCCAACGTTGAGTTCCACCTGGTGGGCATGTCACAGATTAGGCGTTTCTTGGGCAGGTTAAACTCCTTTTGGAGGTCCGCCAGCCG
Source organism: Lithobates clamitans (assembly GCA_037952925.1). Classification (NCBI taxonomy): domain Eukaryota; kingdom Metazoa; phylum Chordata; class Amphibia; order Anura; family Ranidae; genus Lithobates; species Lithobates clamitans. The sequence continues at coordinate 7,094,986 of JBBGZY010000221.1, read as the reverse complement.
AGCACTGGCATTATATGACTGGCGGAAATGCACACAGACTTTCCTGGCCTGCCTCAGGACATCCTGTAAGCCCGGGTACCTGCCCTACGAACCGCTGCACCACCAAGTTAAGGACATGAGCCAAACAGGGCACATGAGTCAGTTGTCCCTGTCGGAGGGTGGAGAGGAGGTTGGTGCCATTGTCGCAAACCACCATTCCTGCCTTAAGTTGGTGTGGTGTCAACCACCTCTGAACCTGCCCCTGCAGAGCTGACAGAACCTCTGCCCCAGTGTGACTCCTGTCCCCCAAGCACACCAGCTTAAGCACCGCATGGCATCTTTTGGCCTGCGTACATGCGTAGCCCCTTGAACACTTACGGAGCACCGCTGGTTCCGAGGACAAAGCACAGGAAGAGGCCATGGAGGAAGAAGAAGAGGAGGGGGTGGAGGAGAGAGGTGTGTCACAATCATTAGTAGTGGCATTTTGGAGGCGTGGTGGTGGAACAACCTCCAACACTACTGCACCTTGTCCTGCATCCTTCCCAACTGCCAGCAGAGTCACCCAATGCGTGGTGAAACTTAGGTAACGTCCCTGTCCATGCCTGCTGGACCATGAGTCAGCGGTAATGTGCACCTTACCGCTGACCGCCCTGTCCAGCGAGGCATGGACATTGCCTTCCACATGCTGGTAGAGAGCCGGAATCGCCTTCCATGAGAAAAAGTGGCGTTTGGGTACCTGCCACTGAGGAACCACACATTCCACAAACTCACGGAAGGGGGCAGAGTCTACCAACTGAAAAGGCAGCAGTTGAAGTGCTAGCAATTTTGCCAAGCTAGCATTCAACCGCTGGGCATGTGGATGGCTGGGAGCAAACTTCTTTCGGCGGTGCAGCAGCTGGGGCAGGGAAATTTGTCTGGTACAATCTGATGTCGGTGTACCGAAAGCAGATTGCCCAGAAGTACTTGGCTGTGACACACCTAATTTTACACCTTCATTCCTCTCAGTGTAGGTCTCAGAGAGGACTGAATGTATAGTGGGGTTGGAGATCTCAGCTGATGAGGAGCAAGGAGAGGTTCTCTTTGTTCTTTGGTGTGGGTCTTTTAGATACGCTTACCAACGAACTGCATGGCAGGTCAACATATGTCTGGTCAAGCATGTGATGCCCAAGCGGGAGATGTTTTGGCCACGCGAGATACGCTTGAGACATATGTTGCAAATAGCAGCGGTGCGATCTGATGCACTCGTCTCAAAAAAGGCCCACACCAAAGAACTTTTTGAATAACGGGCAGAGATTGCAACACCCTGCACATGCGGATCTTTGGGGTGTGATGCAGTCAGTGTGCTGCCCTTAGGCTGGCCCCTGGAGGGCATCCTGCCTCATTGGTGATGTGCCTCCTCCTCCTCCTCTCTCCTATCAGGCACCCACGTTGAGTCAGCGACCTCATCATCGCTTCCCTCCTCATCACTGGAGCAAACCTGGCAGTATGCTGCAGCAGGGGAGCATGACTGCCAGATTGCTGTCCTTCTTGGGCACCCCTCTGTCCGTGCTCATGTTACTGCCTTCATCTAGCTCAGTATCATCATCAGAGCCTTCCAAACGCTGGGCATCCTCTTGGAGCATGTACCCAACACTGTGGTCAAACAGTTAAAGGGACTCCTCAGGAGGACATGGTGGGGCTAGGGAAGGAGTCACCGATGACATTGAGCCGAGGGAAGAGGCCGCTGCTTTTCCAGACAAAGTACCCTGAGCATGGGTGAGAGAAGATGAGGAGGATGAGGACGGCTTGGTCATCCACTCGACCAAGTCTTCCGCATGTTGCGGCTCAATGCGGCCAGCTGCCGAAAATCTGTATGTACTGATACTGCAGCTAGCAAAATCAACTGCCTGCCTGTAGTATGAGAACACCACCAACCTTCTACAGGTAGCTTTAGCTGAACACTGTGCAGAACTCGCAAAAAACTAACTTGTAGCTTATTTAGCTGCCTGCGGTAGTGATAGGATCAGGAAAACACCACCATCCTTCTACAGGTAGTTTTAGTTGAACACTGTGCAGAGCTCGCACTACACTAACTTGTAGCTTATTTAGCTGCCTGCGGTAGTAATAGGATCAGGAAAACACCACCAAACTTTTACAGGTAGCTTTAGCTGCACACTCTGCAGAGCTTGCACTACACTAGCTTGTAGCTTATTTAGCTGCCTGCGGTAGTAATAGGATCAGGAAAACACCACCAACCTTCTACAGGTAGCTTTAGGTGAACACTGTGCAGAGCTCGCCAAAAACTAACTTGTAGCTTATTTAGCTGCCTGCGGTAGTGATAGGATCAGGAAAACACCACCAACCTTCTACAGGTAGCTTTAGGTGAACACTAGGGATGAGCCAAACACCCCCCTGTTCGGTTCGCACCAGAACATGCAAACAGGAAAAAAGTTTGTTCGAACACACAAACACCGTTAAAGTCTATAGGACACGAACATAAATAATCAAAAGTGCTAATTTTAAAGGCTTATATGCAAGTTATTGTCATAAAAAGTGTTTGGGGACCTGGGTCCTGCCCCAGGGGACAAGGATCAATGCAGAAAAAGTTTTAAAAACGGCCGTTTTTTCAGGAGCAGTGATTTTAATAATGCTTAAAGTCAAACAATAAAAGTGTAATATCCCTTTAAATTTCGTACCTGGGGGGTGTCTATAGTATGCCTGTAAAGGAGCGCATGTTTCCCATGTTTAGAACAGTCTGACAGCAAAATGACATTTCAAAGAAAAAAAGTCATTTAAAAACTAAAAATAAAAATAAAAACAAAAATATAAATACTAAAATCCTTCGCGCTAAAGTGAAAAAGAGGGAATATAGTGACAATCACAAAGTGAATAGATAAAAACTTAAAGTGAAAGAATTTATATGATGATATCTAGGGTGATTGCAGCGAAATCGGAAAGTGTACACATGGCACTCGAGAAAAGAATAGGGATAAGAGGATTTCGCGCATAAAATCTATCATATAAATAAATAAATACATAAATATACATCTAATAATATTGATATGTGGGTGTGCAAAATAGCAAGTCTTAAATAAAGTGCATCAATAAAGTACCCGTGCTGAAAATTCATATATCACAATACATAATCACATTAAAAAAAATATCAAAAACAAATCAAACACGTGTGCAAAAATGCAAAACATGTGCAGCAAAGGTGCCAAACTGCAAACAACGTAGTGTAGGATACTTCCAATAAATGGATATATCAGAAAAAAGTTCATAGAAATGACCATACAAAGTTCATGAGTAATGATGGTTATAGAGAAAATAGGTGTAGATGATAATGATAATAATAATCTTCATTAAACGACTGGCGGCTCAACCAGGCTCTCTAAACTCTCACCTCAGGGATGGAAATAACAGGCATCAGTGTATATCTTTCTCTGTTGTGATAACAACAACGTTCCCCTCTGCTTACTGTCGGGCACGTCAGGGATGGAAACAACTGGCAACAATGTTTCACTGTAGTAATACAGGCAGCGTTCCCCTCTGTTAGATGTCAGGCACCTATAAAATAAACTGGGAATTTTTTCCACCTAGGCTGTGACAGCCCGGTGGGAGGAGGGGGAGGAGAGAGGAGGCCTCTGATGGTGTAGTATTTCGAATATTAAGTTTATTGGGTATAAAAACAAGTGGTCTCTTACATAAAAACAAGTAAAAATCACATGAAAAGCGACTGTTTCCCCAGTTGAAGTCACGAGCGGTGACGTAACGCGTAGGGCGTGGCAGAGAGTTGACTATACCGGAAGTCACGTAAGGAGGCGCCTCGGACGCCGCTCCTTCCTTTTCATGTGATTTTTACTTGTTTTTATGTAAGAGACCACTTGTTTTTATACCCAATAAACGTAATATTCGAAATACTACACCATCAGAGGCCTCCTCTCTCCTCCCCCTCCTCCCACCGGGCTGTCACAGCCTAGGTGGAAAAAATTCCCAGTTTATTTTATAGGTGCCTGACATCTAACAGAGGGGAACGCTGCCTGTATTACTACAGTGAAACATTGTTGCCAGTTGTTTCCATCCCTGACGTGCCCGACAGTAAGCAGAGGGGAACGTTGCTGTTATCACAACAGAGAAAGATATACACTGATGCCTGTTATTTCCATCCCTGAGGTGAGAGTTTAGAGAGCCTGGTTGAGCCGCCAGTCGTTTAATGAAGATTATTATTATCATTATCATCTACACCTATTTTCTCTATAACCATCATTACTCATGAACTTTGTATGGTCATTTCTATGAACTTTTTTCTGATATATCCATTTATTGGAAGTATCCTACTCTACGTTGTTTGCAGTTTGGCACCTTTGCTGCACATGTTTTGCATTTTTGCACACGTGTTTGATTTGTTTTTGATATTTTTTTTAATGTGATTATGTATTGTGATATATGAATTTTCAGCACGGGTACTTTATTGATGCACTTTATTTAAAACTTGCTATTTTGCACACCCACATATCAATATTATTAGATGTGTATTTATTTATTTATTTATATGATAGATTTTATGCGCGAAATCCATTTAAAAACTACTCGCGGCTATTGCATTGCCGGTCCGATAATACACATAAAAGTTCATTGATAAAAACGGCATGTGAACCACGAACCAAAATTTTAAAAAAAATGAAGTTGGGGTCGCCCATAATTCCATACCAGGCCCTTCAGGTCTGGTATGGTTATTAAGGGAAACCCCGACCAAAATTTAAAAAAAAAAATGACGTGGGGGTCCCCCTAAATTCCATACCAGACCCTTCAGGTCTTTTATGGATTTTAAGGGGAACCCCATGCCAAAATTTAAAAAAAAATGGCGTGGGGTCCCCCCAAAAATCCATACCAGACCCTTATCCAAGCACACAACCTGGAAGGCCGCAGGAAAAGAGGGGGGGACGAGAGAGCGTCCCCCCTCCTGAACCGTACCAGGCAACATGCCCTCAACATTGGGAGGGTGCTTTGGGGTAGCCCCCAAAACCCCTTGTCCTCATGTTGATGAGGACAAGGGCTTCATCCCCACAACCCTGGCCGGTGGAACTCAATGTTGGCAATGCTGCAGCAGCTGCGCTCGCAGCAGAGGGCCATCAATGAGTACCTGTGTGAGTATGGCACCAGAACAGGGTCAGGGGAGCTTGGCTTTTTTCACCACGTCAGTGGCTACTGATCAAGGATGCATGCACTGTCCTGTCACCATTTGAAGAGGCCACGAGGATGGTGAGCAGCGACAATGCATGCATCAGTGATGCTGTTCCTCTTGTCTTCCTGTTGGAGCACACGCTTCGTGGAATAATGGACAGGGCACTTGAGGCAGAACAGAGGGAGGAAGAGGAGGACTTCCTTACCTCTCAAGGCCCTCTTTATCCAGATAGCATTCCTGTGTGCCCGCCAAACACACAGGAAGAAGAGGAGGAGGAGGATGATTGTGTCAGCATGGATGTAGAGGATAACACCCAGCAGCAGTTCAAGGGATGATTTTCAGTCCCCAGAAACCCAAGGAGTTGTACATGGTTGGGAGGAGGTAGTTCCTGACAACGTCATCCTCAGTGACCCAGAGGACACACAATTGAATGCGTCCACAAACTTATGCTGCATGACCTCACTGATTCTGCAAAGCCTGGGAAAGGACCCTAGGATTTGTGGTAACAAGGAGAGGGATCATTACTGGCTGGCAACCCTTCTTGATCCACGTTACAAGGGTAAGGTTGCAGAACTCATCCTGCCTTCACAGAAGGAGCAGAGGATGAAACATCTTCAGGAGACCATGAAGAAAGGTTTGTGCAATGCGTTTTCAGACCCTAGGAGGTTACAATTTCCTGGTGCTGGACTACGTGTTGCTGAGGCTTCGTTCAGTCAGAGGAAAAGCGGCGGAGAAGGTGTCCAGCTGACCGATGCCTTTAGACAATTTTTTAGTCCTCAGCACCAAGGTCTGATCGGTTCAAGCAACCATCGCCAGCGTCTGCATTACATGGTGCAAGAATATAAGGGGCAAGAGCAGACTTGGAGAGCTTTCCAACAGACCATCCACTGGGTTACTGGGTCTTGAGGATGGACCACTGGCTAGAACTTGCTAAATATTCAATTGAGCTACTGGCCTGTCCTGCATCCAGCATTCTTTCTGAATGCACATTCAGTGCTGCTGGAGGGTTTGTAATGGATCATAGACTCCGTTGATAGGCTCACATTCATAAAAATGAATCAGATCCCTTGAAGACTGTCTATGCTGAATGACTATCCTATTCCTCCTCAATCTTGATGATGCTAGCTTCCAACAATATTTTTGGTTTAGGGCACCACCACCACTGCCTAAGGCCCAATTTTTCTGCCCCTGTGTAACAGGGGCATGTAATTACAATTTTTGATCAAAAATTTCACAGCAGGGCCCATTCCTGCACCCAACAAGAGTATCTGTGAGGGGTTACAGTGTTGTGGCACCACCACCACTCCTTAAGGCCCAATTTTTCTGCCCCTATTTAACAGGGGCATGTAATTACAATTTTTAATATAATATTTAACAGCAGGGCCTGTTCCTGCACCCACCAAGAGTAACTGTAAGGGCTTACAGTGTTGTGGCACCACCACCAAAGGCCCAATTTTTCTGCCCCTATTTAACAGGAGCATGTAATTACAATTTGTAATATAGTATTTAACAGCAGGGCCCGTTCCTGCACCCACCAAGAGTAACTGTAAGGGCTTACAGTGTTGTGGCACCACCACAGGCCCAATTTTTCTGCCCTTGTTTAACAGGGGCATGTAATTACAATTTTTAATATAATATTTAACAGCAGGGCCCATTCCTGCGCCCACCAAGAGTAACTGTGAGGGCTTACAGTGTTGTGGCACCACCACCAAAGGCCCAATTTTTTGACCCCTGTTTAGCAGGGGCATGTAATTCCAATTTTTGAAATAATATTTAACAGCAGGGCCCCTTGTTTCCCATGGTATTCAGGTAAGAAACCTTGGACATATCTGAGAAACAAGTCAGAAGAAATATCATATTCGCTAAAAGATGTGGCCATATTATTATTTTTATTTTTTATTTTTTATTTGAAGAATGTTTCTCTCTTTTCATCCTCCTTTATAAAGGAATGTTATTGTCTGTCTTGGATAACTTATCCATATTAGTCTTTCGAAGTTCCTACTTCTGCTTGCAAAGTCTTTATAGAAATAGAATTGACTGCTGAAGTGGTGGTGGAAACCACCAACCTGAGCGTAATGAAGACAATACTGGCAATCAAGAAACAGGAATCTCTTTGGTCGCTCATGTTTAAACATGGATTGGATAAGAAATGGTTTCCTTGCATGTTCTAAAATATCTCGCACTCAAACTTGAGCTTTGTTTACATGGCAAACACCATCCACACGATCGCTGTGTCTTTGGTAGTCTTCTTCTTTACCAATTAATGGTCTGGTTTGGACTGTCAATCTTTTTCTATTTAAGAAACAAATAGTACTGTATGAATACATATGCTTATCAATTGATATTTACATTTTCTAGCGATTATATATATATATATATATATATATATATATATAGTGACTGGTTCATTATCCTACAGATAGCTAAAATTATTCAATTATCTCTATGATTATGGTATTCAGCTATAATATTGCGTAGCAGCTCAAGATATGATCTATCACAATGTCAAATCATTACATTTACATTCTCTTGAGATACTTATTAAATCTCTTCTTCAACATTACCTTCCAGCATTCTCAGTTGAGACCCAGGATAAAAAGCATGCAATTGATTCACATGAACCCATTTTTCCACAAAACCATTTTTGACAATTCTTATTTTGTAAGCCACAGGTGAGATCTTGTGAATTATATTGTATGGACCTTTCCATGACAGAAGAAACTTTTACTTGGTCTCGAGCAAAATTGTACAGATACACTTTATAACCTTCTTGGTTGTTTTGAGATCATAATAAGATTTATTACTTACTCCTGCTTTCTCGTGATTCTTCTGTGCAAAAACAAAAGCGTGTTGAAGATGCTGACAAAGGTTTTCCATGTACTGATGTGTCGTGGCTGCATTGATCAGGTTATGATCTAATGTGCGATACAACAGATGTTGTGGAAGTACCATTTTCCTACCGGTCATCAACTCAAAGGGTGACATCTTAGTAGAAGCACTTGGGCTCTGATAGCCATGAGCACTAGAGGCAACTTCACATCCCAGTCTTTACCTGATTCTTTAACAAATTTTTTAAGGACATTGACAATAGACTGGTTATAGCACTCTACTGACCCACTAGATGCTGGACAAAAGGCAATGTGTAATTTCCATTTGAAACCCAAGATTTTCCACATTTTAGACATGTAAAGTTTAGTCACTTGTAAAATGCCGACCCTGATTCAGAATCAATCCTTAATGGTAGACCAAATCTGGAAAATACATGATTAATAAGCAAATGGGTGCATGTTTCAGCAGTGTTATTATGAGCCGGTAAACACTTGGCAAACTTGGTAAATGCACAAGTGACAGTTAACATGTATTTGTTTCCCCTGGATGACTTTGTGACAGGACCTATAAAGCTAATCTGTATGTCAGACCATGGCAATGAGAAACCCTTTCTCTGAAATGAGGCATAATGAATGGGACCTTGAGTAGGGATGAGCCGAACACCCCCCGGTTCGGTTCGCACCAGAACCTGTGAACGGACTGAAAGTTTGCACGAACGTTAGAACCCCATTGACGTCTATGGGACTCGAACGTTCGAAATCAAAAGTGCTCATTTTAAAGGCTAATTTGCATGGTATTGTCCTAAAAAGGGTTTGGGGACCCGGGTCCTACCCCGGGGGACATGTATCAATGCAAAAAAAACTTTTAAAAACGGCCGTTTTTTCGGGAGCAGTGATTTTAATAATGCTTAAAGTGAAAAAAAAAAGTGAAATATTCCTTTAAATATCGTACCTGAGGGGTGTCTATAGTATGCCTGTAAAGTGACGCGTGTTTCCCGTGTTTAGAACAGTCCCTGCACCAAATGTCATTTTTAAAGGAAAAATCTCATTTAAAACTGCTTGCAGGTTTAATGTAATGTCGGGTCCTGGCAATATGGATGAAAATCAGTGAGACAAACGGCATGGGTACCCCCCAGTCCATTACCAGGCTCTTTGGGTCTTGTATGGATATTAAGGGGAACCCCGCACCCAAATTAGATCAAGGAAAGGTGTGGGGCCACCAGGCCCTATATACTCTGAACAGCAGTATACAGGCGGTGCAAACAAGACAGGGACTGTAGGTTTGTTGTTAAGTAGAATCTCTTTGTAATTTTGAACGGGTACATTTTTAACGTGTTTAGCTCCAGCCAAAAAATCTTTTTTAAGCTTTTTGGAAAACATAGGGAAGGGTTATCACCCCTGTGACATTTGTTTTGCTGTCTTTCCTCCTCTTCAGAAGATTTCACCTCACTTTTTGTCCCAATGAAAAATGTTTTTTGAAAATTTGGGTTTTTTTGTGGAACAAGGATTGGAAAGCATCAGTGGAAAGGAGAAATGTTTTTCCCATATTAACTCTTACAGGAGAGAATTTCCCTTCCTAGGGCTAGATTTCATCTCACTTCCTGTTGTCTCCTTCCGTTTGCAAGTAGGAGTCGTTTGTAAGTTAGTTGTTTTAAAGTAGGGTCCTTTCCCTATATACTCAGCAGAAATTTGGGCCTTAGGTGTTGCTGTGGCCACAACACTGTAAGCCCTCACAGGGCCCTGCTGTGAAATATTAGATCAAGAATTGTAATTACATGCCCCTGTTGAACAGGAGCTGAAAAATTAGGCCTTAGGCACTGGTGCTGGTGCCACAACACTGCAACCCCTCACAGACACTCTAGTTGGAACGCAGGAACGAGCCCTGCTGCAAAGTATTGCATCAAAAATTGTAATTACACGCCCCTGTTGAGCAGGGGCAGAAAAAATGGGCCTTAGGCACTGGTGCTGGTGCCACAACACTGCAACCCCTCACAGACACTCTAGTTGGAACGCAGGAACGAGCCCTGCTGCAAAGTATTGCATCAAAAATTGTAATTACACGCCCCTGTTAAACAGGGGCAGAAAAAATGGGCCTTAGGCACTGGTGCTGGTGCCACAACACTGCAACCCCTCACAGACACTCTAGTTGGAATGCAGGAACGAGCCCTGCTGCAAAGTATTACATCAAAAATTGCAATTACACGCCCCTGTTAAAAAGGGGCTGAAAAATTGTGCCTTAGGCACTGGTGGTGGCGCCCAGAACCAAAAATGTTCTTACAAGCTATCAGCGTGATGATTGAGGAGGAAGAGGATAATTACTCAGGGATAGTCACTCAGCATCAGCATAGGCAGTCTTTGAAGGGATCTGAGATTTCAAAAAAAATTATTCGGTTACAGGTGCTTGGTAGCTGGTGGTGATCCAAGACTGATTCATTTTTATGAAGGTCAGTCGATCGACCGAGTCAGTGGACAGACGCACACTGTGATCGGTTACCACACCTCCAGCAGCACTGAATGTGCGTTCCGAAAGAACGCTGGATGCAGGACAGGCCAGTAGCTCAATTGCATACTGTGCAAGCTCTGGCCAGTGATCCATCCTCTAGAACCAGTAACCCAGAGGATTTTCGGTGGGAAAGGTGTCCAAGTCTGATCTTGCCCCTAGGTATTCCTGCACCATGTAAAACAGACGCTGGTGATGGTTGCTGGAACCGATCATACCTTGGGGCTGCGGACCAAAAAATTGTCTGAACGCATCGGTCAGACGGCCACCTTGTCCACCGCTCCTTCTTTGACTGACCGAAGCCTCAGCAACACGTTGTCCAGAAACAGGAGTTTGTAACCTCCCAGTCTCTGGGAACGCGTTGCACAGACCTTTCTGCAAGGCCTCCCGAAGATGTTTCATCCTCTGCTCCCTCTGCGATGGCAAGATAAGGTCCGCAACCTTACCCTTGTAACGTGGATCAAGGAGGGTTGCCAGCCAGTATTGGTCCTTCTCCTTGATACCACGAATACGAGGATCCTTACGCAGGCTTTGCAGGATCAGGGAGGCCATGCAGCGTAGGTTTGCTGAGACATTCGGTCCGGAGTCCTCTGGGTCACTAAGGGACGAAATGGTCCGCAGCCACCTCCTCCCAGCCACGTACAAGTCCATGTGTTTCTTGGGACTGATCCCTTAAAGACTGCTGCTGATGCTGAGTGCCAGGCTCCACCTCCATACTGACACAATCTTCCTTCTCCTCCTCCTCCTCCTCCTCGTCCTCTTTCTGTGTGATCGGCGGGCACGCAGGAACACTGTCTGGATAAAGGGGGCCTTGAGAGCTAAGGAAGTCCTCCTCTTCCTGCCTCTGTTCTGCCTCAAGTGCCCTGTTCATTATTCCACGCAGCGTGTGCTCCAACAGGTGGACAAGGGGGACAGTGTCACTGATGCATGCACTGTCACTGCTCACCATCCTCGTGGCCTCCTCAAATGGTGACAGGACAGTGCATGCATCCCTGATCATGGCCCACTGGCGTGGGGAAAAAAAAACAAGCTCCCCTGACCCTGTCCTGGTGCCATAGTCGCACAGGTACTCATTGATGGCCCTCTGCTGCGTGTGCAGCTGCTGCAGCATGGCCAACGTTGAGTTCCACCTGGTGGGCATGTCACAGATTAGGCGGTTCTTGGGCAGGGTAAACTCCTTTTTGGAGGTCCGTCAGCCGAGCACTGGCATTATATGACCGGCGGAAATGCACACAGACTTTCCTTGCCTGCCTCAGGACATCCTGTAAGCCCGGGTACCTGCCCAAGAACCGCTGAACCACCAAGTTAAGGACGTGAGCCAAACAGGGCACATGGGTCATTTGTCCCTGTTGGAGGGCAGAGAGGAGGTTGGTGCCATTGTTGCAAACCACCATTCCTGCCTTAAGTTGGCGTGGCGTCAACCACCTCTGAACCTGCCCCTGCAGAGCTGACAGAACCTCTGCCCCAGTGTGGCTCCTGTCCCCCAAGCACACCAGCTCAAGCACCGCATGGCATCTTTTGGCCTGCGTACTTGTGTAGCCCCTTGAATGACTACGGAGCACCGCTGGTTCCGAGGAAGAGGCCATGGAGGAAGAAGAAGAGGAGGGGGTGGAGGAGAGAGGTGTGTCACAATCATTAGCATTTTGGAGGCGTGGTGGCGGAAAAACCTCCAACACTACTGCACCTTGTCCTACATCCTTCCCAGCTGCCAGCAGAGTCACCCATTGCGCCGTGAAACTTAGGTAATGTCCCTGTCCATGCCTGCTGGACCATGAGTCAGCGGTAATATGCACCTTACCGCTGACCACCCTGTCCAGCGAGGCATGGACATTGCCTTCCACATGCTGGTAGAGAGCCGGAATCGCCTTCCATGAGAAAAAGTGGCGTTTGGGTACCTGCCACTGAGGAACCGCACATTCCACAAACTCATGGAAGGGGGCAGAGTCTACCAACTGAAAAGGCAGCAGTTGAAGTGCTAGCAATTTTGCCAAGCTAGCATTCAACCGCTGGGCATGTGGATGGCTGGGAGCAAACTTCTTTAGGCGGTGCAGCAGCTGGGGCAGGGAAATTTGCCTGGTACAATCTGACGTCGGTGTACCAAAAGCAGATTGCCCACAAGTACTTGGCTGTGACACACCTAATTTTACACCTTCATTCCTCTCAGTGCAGGTCTCAGAGAGGACTGAAGGTCTAGTGGGGTTGGAAATCTCAGCTGATGAGGAGCAAGGAGAGGTCCTCTTTGTTCTTTGGTGTGGGTCTTTTAGATACGCTTGCCAACGAACTGCATGGCAGGTCAACATATGTCTGGTCAAGCATGTGGTACCCAAGCGGGAGATGTTTTGGCCACGTGAGATACGCTTGAGACATATGTTGCAAATAGCAGCGGTGCGATCTGATGCACTCGTCTCAAAAAAGGCCCACACCAAAGAACTTTTTGAATAACGCACAGAGACTGCAGCGCCCTGCACATGTGGAGCTTTGGGGTGTGATGCAGTCAATGTGCTGCCCTTAGGCTGGCCCCTGGAGGGCATCCTACCTCGTTGGTGATGTGCCGCCTCCTCCTCCTCCTCCTCCTCCTCCTCTCTCCTATCAGGCACCCACGTTGAGTCAGTGACCTCATCATCCCCTCCCTCCTCATCACTGGAGCAAACCTGGCAGTATGCTGCAGCAGGGGGAGCATGACTGCCAGATTGCTGTCCTTCTTGGGCACCCCCTCTGTCCGTGCTCATGTTACTGCCTTCATCGAGCTCAGTATCATCATCAGAGCCTTCCAAACGCTGGGCATCCTCCTGGAGCATGTACCCAACACTGTGGTCAAACAGTTCGAGGGACTCCTCAGGAGGACATGGTGGGGCTAGGGAAGGAGTCACTGATGACATTGAGCCGAGGGAAGAGGCCGCTGCTTTGCCAGAGAAAGTACCCTGGGCATGGGTGAGAGAGGATGAGGAGGATGAGGACAGCTTGGTCATCCACTCGACCAAGTCTTCCGCATGTTGCGGCTCAACATGGCCAGCTGCCGAAAAAAAGGCCAAGCGTGTCCCATGGCCACGTGCTGATGAGGATGCACCGTCTCCACGACCAGCACTAGACACAGAGCCTGCTTGCCCTCTCTTATTGGCTTGTGACTGTCTGCCTCTCCTTCTTGGCCTTCCAGACATACTAATGGCCTGTAGCTGCACTAAGCTGGGATATATATATATGCATATATATGCATACTGATACTGCAGCTAGCAAAATCAACTGCCTGCCTGTAGTATGAGAACACCACCAACCTTCTACAGGTAGCTTTAGCTGAACACTGTGAGCAGGAAGCACCCCACTAGCTTGTAGGTTTAGCTGAACACTGTGGGGTGGATGCACCCCACTAACTTGTAGGTTTAGCTGAACACTGTGAGCAGGATGCACCCCACTAACTTGTAGGTTTAGCAGAACACTGTGAGCAGGACGCACTGCACTAACTGTAAATAGTCTAGCTGCCTGACTGTGGTACTAATAGGATCAAAAGAACACCAGCAATTTTCTTCAGGTAGCTGTATTTACTGTAACAAGACAAGCCTGCCTGTCAGTAAGAAGATAACAGAAACGGATCTAGCTGAACACTGTGAGCAGGACGCACCCCACTAGCTTGTAGGTTTAGCTGAACACTGTGAGGTGGACGCACCCCACTAACTTGTAGGCTTAGCTGAACACTGTGAGCAGGACGCACCCCACTAACTTGTAGGTTTAGCAGAACAGTGTGAGCAGGATGCACTGCACTAACTGTAAATAGTCTAGCTGCCTGACTGTGGTATTAATAGGATCAAAAGAACACCAGCAATTTTCTTCAGGTAGCTGTATTTACTGTAACAAGACAAGCCTGCCTGTCAGTAAGAAGATAACAGAAACGGATCTAGCTGAACACTGTGAGCAGGACGCACCCCACTAACTTGTAGGTTTTGCAGAACACTGTGAGCAGGACGCACTGCACTAAATGTAAATAGTCTAGCTGCCTGACTGTGGTACTAATAGGATCAAAAGAACACCAGTAATTTTCTTCAGGTAGCTTTATATACTGTAACAAGACAAGCCTGCCTGTCAGTAGGAAGATAACAGGAACGGATCTAGCTGAACACTGTGAGCAGGACGCACTGCACTAACTGTAAATAGTCTAGCTGCCTGACTGTGGTACTAATAGGATCAAAAGAACACCAGTAATTTTCTTCAAAATACTGTAACAAGACAAGCCTGCCTGTCAGTAAGAAGATAACAGGAACAGATCTAGCTGAACACTGTGAGCAGGACGCACTGCACTAAATGTAAATAGTCTAGCTGCCTGACTGTGGTACTAATAGAATCAAAAGAACACCAGCAATTTTCTTCAGGTAGCTGTATTTACTGTAACAAGACAAGCCTGCCTGTCAGTAAGAAGATAACAGAAACGGATCTAGCTGAACACTGTGAGCAGGACGCACCCCACTAACTTGTAGGTTTTGCAGAACACTGTGAGCAGGACGCACTGCACTAAATGTAAATAGTCTAGCTGCCTGACTGTGGTACTAATAGGATCAAAAGAACACCAGTAATTTTCTTCAGGTAGCTTTATATACTGTAACAAGACAAGCCTGCCTGTCAGTAGGAAGATAACAGGAACGGATCTAGCTGAACACTGTGAGCAGGACGCACTGCACTAAATGTAAATAGTCTAGAAGATAACAGGAACGGATCTAGCTAAACTGAATACAGTTTATATATATATATATGCAACACCTGGGATGCATATATATACACAATACACTTTAAGTGCAGCTAACTGACTGACTGTCCTGCCTAATCTAGCTAACTCAAATGAAATGACACTGTCTCTCTCTCTCTCTCTAAGCACACCGGAACACACTGCACAGGGCCACCGTGTAGGCGGCCTTATATAGTGTGGGGCGTGTACTAAATCCCCTGAGCCATAATTGGCCAAAGCCTCCTTGGCTTTGGCCAATTACGGCTCTCTGTTAAGGGGGCGCTGTGATTGGCCAAGCATGCGGGTCATAGTGCATGCTTGGCCAATCATCAGCAAGCAATGCACTGCGATGCCGCAGTGAATTATGGGCCGTGACGCGCCACACGAATTTGGCGCGAACGGCCCATACCGTTCGCAATTCGGCGAACGACCGAACAGCCGATGTTCGAGTCGAACATGGGTTCGACTCAAACACGAAGCTCATCCCTAACCTTGAGGTTGGAACTGAGCACAAACTAGACAGCCCTGACAATAGGTTTGGACTAGGGATGAGCCGAACACCCCCCTGTTCGGTTCGCACCAGAACATGCGAACAGGAAAAAAGTTCGTTCGAACACGCGAACACCGTTAAAGTCTATGGGACACGAACATGAATAATCAAAGTGCTAATTTTAAAGGCTTATAGGCAAGTTATTGTCATAAAAAGTGTTTGGGGACCTGGGTCCTGCCCCAGGGGACATGGATCAATGCAAATAAACATTTTAAAAACGTCCGTTTTTTCAGGAGCAGTGATTTTAATAATGCTTAAAGTCAAACAATAAAAGTGTAATATCCCTTTAAATTTCATACCTGGGGGGTGTCTATAGTATGCCTGTAAAGGGGCGCATGTTTCCCGTGTTTAGAACAGTCTGACAGCAAAATGACATTTCGAAGGAAAAAACCCATTTAAAACTACCCGCGACTATTGCATTGCCGACAATACACATAGAAGTTGATAAAAACGGCATGGGAATTCCCAACAGGGGAACCCCAAACCAAAATTTAAAAAAAAAAATGACGTGGGAGTCCCCCTAAATTCCATACCAGGCCCTTCAGGTCTGGTATGGATATTAAGGGGAACCCCGGCCAAAATTTTTTTAAAAAATGACGTGGGGTTCGATTTTAAGGGGAACCCCGCGCCAAAAAAAAAAAAAAACAGCGTGGGGTCCCCCCAAAAATCCATACCAGACCCTTATCCGAGCACGCAACCTGGCAGGCCGCAGGAAAAGAGGGGGGGACGAGAGTGTGGCCCCCCCTCCTGAACCGTACCAGGCCACATGCCCTCAACATTGGGAGGGTGCTTTGGGGTAGCCCCCCAAAACACCTTGTCCCCATGTTGATGAGGACAAGGGCCTCATCCCCACAATCCTGGCCGGTGGTTGTGGGGGTCTGCGGGCGGGGGGCTTATCGGAATCTGGAAGCCCCCTTTAACAAGGGGACCCCCAGATCCCGCCCCCCCTGTGTGAAATGGTAAGGGGGTACTTACCCCTACCATTTCACTAAAAAACTGTCAAAAATGTTAAAAATGACAAGAGACAGTTTTTGACAATTCCTTTATTTAAATGCTTCTTCTTTCTTCTATCTTCCTTCATCTTCTTCTTCTGGTTCTTCTGGCTCTTCTGGTTCTTCCTCTGGCGTTCTCGTCCAGCATCTCCTCCGCGGCATCTTCTATCTTATTCTCTTCGGGCCGCTCCACACCCATGGCATGGGGGGAGGCTCCCGCTCTTCTCTTCTTCTTTTCTTCTCTTCTTCTCTTCTTCATTTTCTTCTCCGGGCCGCTCCGCACCCATGCTGGCATGGAGGGAGGCTCCCGCTGTGTGACGGCGTCTCCTCGTCTGACGGTTCTTAAATAACGGCCCCTCCCCCCTCTGACGCACGGTGACTTGACGGGACTTCCCTGTGATGTCACGGGGAATGCCACAGGGAAGTCCCGTCATGCCAGCATGGATGCGGAGCGGCCCGGAGAAGAAAATGAAGAAGAGAAGAAGAGAAAAAGAGAAGAAGGAAGAAGAGAAGAAGATGAAGAAGAAGATGAAGAGAAGAGCGGGAGCTTCCCCCCATGCCATGGGTGCGGAGCGGCCCGAGGAGAAGAAGATAGAAGATGCGGAGGAGGAGATGCTGGACGAGAATGCCGGAGGAAGAACCAGAAGAACCAGAAGATGAAGGAAGATAGAAGAAAGAAGAAGCATTTAAATAAAGGAATTGTCAAAAACGGTCTCTTGTCATTTTTAACATTTTTGACAGTTTTTTAGTGAAATGGTAGGGGTAAGTACCCCCTTACCATTTCACACAGGGGGGGGCCGGGATCTGGGGGTCCCTTTGTTAAAGGGGCCTTCCAGATTCCGATAAGCCCCCCGCCCGCAGACCCCCACAACCACCGGCCAGGGTTGTGGGGATGAGGCCCTTGTCCTCATCAACATGGGGACAAGGTGTTTTGGGGGCTACCCCAAAACACGCCCCCAATGTTGAGAGCATGTGGCCTGGTATGGTTCAGGACTGGGGGTGCACTCTCGTCCCCCCCTCTTTTCCTGCGGCCTGCCAGGTTGTGTGCTCGGATAAGGGTCTGGTATGGATTCTTGGGGGGACCCCACGCCGTTTTTTTTTTTGGCGCGGGGTTCCCCTTAAAATCCATACCAGACCTGAAGGGCCTGGTATGGAATTTAGGGGGACTCCCACATCATTTTTTTTTAAAATTTTGGTTTGGGGTTCCCCTGTGGGGAATTCCCATGCCGTTTTTATCAATGAACTTCTATGTGTATTGTCGGCAATGCAAAAGCTGCAGGTAGTTTTAAATGGGTTTTTTCCTTCGAAATGTCATTTTGCTGTCAGACTGTTCTAAACACGGGAAACGTGCGCCCCTTTACAGGCATACTATAGACACCCCCCAGCTACCAAATTTAAAGGGATATTACACTTTTATTGTTTGACTTTAAGCATTATTAAAATCACTGCTCCCGAATATATATATATATATATATATATATATATATATATATATATATATATATATACAGATAGTCTCGTATATATATATCCACAGCATACAGTTTAGCTATATCTGACTGCAGGCCATTACTTTTTCAAATATACTTCATAGTGCAGTTGCTACTACTTTTCTGGTGTTGTACACAGTACACCAATAGTTGTTATTACACTTCAGTTGGTGTACACAGTATTGTGCACCCCTAGTGCGGTTGCTGCTACTTTTCTGGTGGTGTACACAATACATACAGTGCACCCATAGTTGCTATTAGACTTCTGGTGGTGTACACAATAACGTGCACCCATAGTGCAGTTGCTACTACTTTTCTGGTAGTGTACACAATACAGTAAACCTATAGTTGTTATTACACTTCTGTTAGTGTACACTGTACCTTGCACCCCTAGTGCAGTTGCTACTACTTTTCTGGTGGTGTACACAGTACACAATACATACAGTGCACCCATAGTTGTTATTACACTTCTGTTGGTGTACACAGTACCGTGCACCTGTAGTGCAGTTGCTAGTGCTACTACTTTTATGGTGGTGTACACAGTACACAATACATACAGTGTACTCATAGTTGTTATTACACTTCTGTTGGTGTACACAGTACCGTGCACTCCTAGTGCAGTTGCTGCTACTTTTCTGGTGGTGTACACAATACATACAGTGCACCTATAGTTGCTATTAGACTTCTGGTGGTGTACACAATACTGTTCACCCCTAGTGCAGTTGCTACTACTTTTCTGGTGGTGTACACAATACAGTACACCCATAGTTGTTATTACACTTCTGTTAGTGTACACTGTAACGTGCACCCCTAGTGCAGTTGCTACTACTTTTCTGGTGGTGTACACAATACATACAGTGCACCCATGGTTGCTACTAGACTTCTGTTGGTGTACATAGTACAGTGCACCCCTAGTGCAGTTGCTACTACTTTTCTGGTGGTGTACACAGTACACAATACATACAGTGCACCCATAGTTGTTGTTAAACTTCTGTTGGTGTACACAGTACTGTGCACCCCCAGTGCACTTGCTACTACTTTTCTAGTGGTGTACACAGTACACAATACATACAGAACATCCATAGTTGTTATTACACTTCTGTTGGTGTACACAGTACCGTGCACCTGTAGTGAAGTTGCTAGTGCTACTACTTTTCTGGTGGTGTAAACAGTACACAATACATACAGTGCACCCATAGTTGCTATTAGACTTCTGGTGGTGTACACAATAACGTGCACCCATAGTGTAGTTGCTACTACTATTCTGGTAGTGTACACAATACCACCCATAGTTTTTATTACACTTCTGTTGGGGTACACTGTAACGTGCACCCCTAGTGCAGTTGCTACTACTTTTCTGGTGGTGTACACAGTACACAATACATACAGTGCACCCATAGTTGCTATTAGACTTCTGGTGGTGTACACAATACCGTTCACCCCTAGTGCAGTTGCTACTACTTTTCTGGTGGTGTAAACAATACATACAGTGCACCCATAGGTGCTACTAGACTTTTGGTGTTGTACACAATACCATTTACCCCTAGTGCAGTTGCTACTACTTTTCTGGTGGTGTACACAATACAGTACACCCATAGTTGTTATTACACTTCTGTTGGTGTACAAAGTACCGTGCATCCCTAGTGCACTTGTTACTACTTTTCTGGTGGTGTACACAGTACACAATACAGTGTAGTGTGGTTTTACTAAACAAAATTTACAGCATGTCCGGAAGGCCACCAAGGAGAGGCAGATGCTCACAGGCCATTAAAAGAGGGCAAGCAGGCTCTGTGTCTACAGTCGATAGTGCTGGTCGTGGACACGGTGCATCCTCAGCACGTGGCCGTGGGGCACGCTTGTCCTTTTTTTCTGCAGCTGGCTGTGTTATTGAGACACAACATGCAGAAGAGTTGGTGGAATGGATAACAAAGCCCTCCTCATCCTCCTCATCCTCTGTCACCCAGGCTCAGAGTAGTTTGCCTGCCAATGCAGCTGCCAAAGCGACCTATTCCATCGGATCCATGTCAACAGTCATTCCTTCCCTAGCCCCAGCATCATGCACGGAGGAGTCCCCCAAACTATTCGATCACAGTGCTGCATGCTGCAGGAGGATGCACAGTAATTTGAAGACTCCGATGATGGTACCCAGGCTGAGGAAGGGAGTAACGTGAGCCTAGAGAGAGGGGGTGCCCAAGAAGGTCAAGAAACTGGCAGTCATGTTCCCCGAGCTGCAGCATACTGCCAAGTTTGCTCCAGTGATGAGGAGGGAGGGGATGATGAGGTCACTGACTCTACTTGGGTGCCTGATAGAAGAGAGGAGGAAAAGGAGGCACATCTCCAACAAGGCAGGATGCCCTCCAGGGGCAGCTTAAGGGCAACCACCCTATTGTATCACACCGCAGAGCTAAGCAAGTGCAGGGTGCTGCTGACTCCCCACATATTTTGAAAAGTTATTTGGTGTGGGCCTTTGACCCGTGTGCAGCAGATAGCACCATTGCTGTTTGCAACATATGTCTGAAGCGTATCAAGCGTGGCCAAAATAGCAGCCGCTTGGGCACCACATGCTTGTCCAGACATATGACGACCTCCCATGCAGTCCGTTGGCAACAGCACTTAAAAGACCCACATCAAAGAACAAGGCAGACCTCTTCTTGCTCCTCATCAGCTGGGGTCTCCAACCCCACTATACCTCCAGTCCTCTCAGAAATCTGCACTGAGAGGAATGAAGGTATAGAAATAGGTGTCTCAAGTACTTGCGGTCATTCTGCTAGCGGTACACCAACATCAGATTTTAGCAGGCAAATTTCCCTACCCCAGTTGCTAAACCATCAAAAGAAATTCAGTCCCAGCCATCCACATGCTCAGTGTCTGAATGCTAGCTTGGACAAATTGCTGGGACTGCAACTGCTGCCTTTTCAGCTGGTAGACTCTGCCCCCTTTCGTGAATTTGTGGAATGTGCAGTACCTCAGTGGCAGGTTCCCAAACGCCATTTGTTTTCACAGAAGGCCATTCAAGCTCTTTACCAGCATATGGAAGGCTCTGTCTTGGCCTCGTTGGACAGGGTGGTCAGCAGTAAGGTACATATTACTGCTGACTCATGGTCCAGCAGGCATGGACAGGGTCGTTACCTTTCTTTCACGGCACACTGGGTAACTCTGCTGGCAGCTGGGAAGAATGCAGGACAGGGTTCAGTATTGTTGGAGCTTGTTCCGCCACCATGCCTCCAAAATGCTAGTGGTGATTCTGCCACAGCTCTCTCCTCCACCCGCTCCATTTCTTCTTCCTCTATGGCCTCTTCCTCTGCAGATTTGTCCTCTGAACCAGCGGTGCTCCGTAGGTGTTCAAGGGGCTATGCAAGCACTCAGGCAAAAAGATGCCATGCGGTGTTAAGTTGGTCTGCTTAGGGGACAGGAGCCACACTGGGGCAGAGATTCTGTCAGCTCTGCAGGGGCAGGCTCAGAGGTGGTTGACGCCATGCCAGCTTCAGCCAGGAATGGTTGTATGCGACAATGGCACCAACCTCCTCTCCGCCCTCCGACAGGGACACTTGACCCATGTTGCCTGTTTGGCTCACATCCTGAATTTGGTGGTGCAGCAGTTCTTGAGCAGGTACCCTGGCTTACAGGATCTCCTGAGGCAGGCCAGGAAAGTCTGTGGTCATTTCCGCCAGTCATATAATGCCAGTGTTCGGCTGGCTGACATTCAAAGAGACAGACGCCTTTAGACAATTCTTCATCCTCAGCGCCCAGGTCTGATCGGTTCCAGCAACCATCACCAGCATCTAAATTGCATAGTGCAGGAATATCTAGGGGCAAGATCAGACTTGGAGACCTTTCCACCAGAAAATCCACTGAGTTACTGGATCTTGAGGATGGACCACTGGCCAGAGCTTGCTCAATATGCAATTGAGCTACTGGCCTGTCCTGCATTCAGAGTTCTTGCTGAACACACATTCAGTGCTGCTGGAGGCTTTGTAACCAATCACAGAGTGCGCCTGTCCACAGACTCTGTTGATCGGCTCACATTCATAAAAAAGGATTGATCTTGGATCACCAGTAGGGATGAGCTTCGTGTTCTAGTCAAACCCATGTTCGACTCGAACATCGGCTGTTCGATCATTCGCTGAATTGCCCACGATATGGGCCATTCGCGCCAAATTCATGTGGTGCGTCACGGCCCATAATTCACTGTGGCATCGCAGTGCATTGCTGGCTGATGATTGGCCAAGCATGCACTATGACCTGCATGCTTGGCCAATCACAGTGCCGTCTGTAGAGAGAGCTGTAATTGGCCAAAGCCAGGGTGGCTTTGGCCAATTTTGGCTCAGGGGGTTTAGAACACGCCCCACACTATATAAGGCCGCCTGCACCGCAGCCCTGTGTAGTGTGTTCCAGCTTGACAGAGGGATAGACAGAGAGATAGACAGTGTCATTTGATTTCAGTTAGATAGATTAGGCAGGACAGTCAGTCAGTCAGTTAGCTGCACTTACAGTGTATTGCATCCCAGGTGTTGTATGTATATATATATATATATATATATATATATATATATATATATATATATATATATATACACACACACTGTATTCAGTTTAGCTAGATCAGTTCCTGTTATCTTCCTACTGACAGGCAGGCTTGTGTTGTTACAGTATTTACAGCTACCTAAAGAAAATTGCTGATGTTCTTTTGAACCTATTACACCTATTAGTACCGCAGTCAGGCAGCTAGACTATTTACAGTTAGTGTATTGCGTCCTCCTCACAGTGTTCAGCTAAAGCTACAAGTTAGTGTAGTGCATCCTCCTCACAGTGTTCAGCTAAAGCTACAAGTTAGTGTAGTGCGTCCTCTGAACAGTGTTCAGCTAAAGCTACAAGTTAATTTAGTGTGACCTCTGCAAAGTGTTCAGCTAAAGCTACAAGTTAGTGTAGTGCGTCCTCCTCACAGTGTTCAGCTAAAGCTACAAGTTAGTGTAGTGCGTCCTCCTCACAGTGTTCAGCTAAAGCTACAAGTTAGTGTAGTACAACCTCTGCACAGTGTTCAACTAAAGCTACAAGTTAGTGTAGTGCGACCTCTGCACAGTGTTCAGCTAAAGCTACAAGTTAGTGTAGTGCGTTCAGCTAAAGATACCTGTAGAAGGTTGGTGGTGTTTTCATGATCCTATCATTACCGCAGGCAGCTAAATTATTTACAATTTAGTGTAGTGCGACCTCTGCACAGTGTTCAGCTAAAGCTACCTGTAGAAGGTTGGTGGTGTTTTCCTGATCCTAACACTACCGCAGGCAGCTAAATTATTTACACGTTAGTGTAGTGCGATCTCTGCACAGTGTTCAGCTAAAGCTACCTAAAGCTAAAGCTTTGTTCAGCTAAAGCTACAGGCAGGCAGTTGATTTTGCTAGCTGCAGTATCAGTATATATATATATATATATATATATATATATATAGTAGCAGAGTGTCCCAGAGAGAGCCAGGAAAAGTCTTGTTCGGGGTTTATACATCTCCCAGGCTCCTCTCATACACGTTCAGGGATCTCTGATCCATGGTCCAGTTCAGGTCTTGGTCCTCTCCCCCTGAGCAGGGGGAGAGCTCACCTGAGCAGACAGCCTTTGCTCTTGGCCTGAGATACTCAGACAACTTCTGTGTAGGAGAGCAAAAAGGTATGTGGAAGCTGACAAGCTGTAGGCTTGCTCAGCCTGGTAGTTAGGATCTGTAAATATTGTTTAGTTAGTGCCGAGACACGGCTAGGTTTTGTTTTGTCTATTTTTGTTCCTATTTGTTTTTTGGAACACTGTACAGCACCTGTATATAGACTTGTATATATCACAAATAAACACCGCACTGTTTGTCACTATTTCACTGGATTTGGTATCTGTGCCTGAAAGACTGCTCATCCCAGGGAGCTTTTACCTGCAACCTGTCCCCCAGGTTACATATGGTGGAGACTGCGACCAGCTGTAGTAAGTTACTACTTAAAAGGCCAGTACCTAGAGTGACTAAACATGGAGGAAATCCTAAAACAATTGGTGATATCCAACGCTGCACAGCAACAATCCAATGCTGCACAGCAACAAGCAAATGCTGCACTGCATCAAGCAAACGCTACACAGCAGCAAACAAATGCTATTGCACAGGAGCAAACCAAGGTGCTGTGCCAACAGATTGGTGCTGTACAGGAGCTACGCAGAGGCTGTTTGAACAGCTAGCCACTGATGCAAAAGAGGATAAGAAAACCCTGGCTGCGGTTGTGGAGACGCTAGCACAGTGGTCACCTGCTAAAGTTAATGTCGTTGGACACAAGCCCTCAGCAATCCATGTGGGTCGCTTTCTTTCTAAGATGACTGCAGATGATGATCCAGAGGCCTTTCTCTTAATGTTTGAATGGACCGCTGAGAGGGAAGGTTGGCCCAAAACCCAGTGGGCAGGACTGGTCGCCCCCTTGCTGTCTGGAGAATCACAGAAGGCCTACTATGATTTGGAGTCAGCAGAAGCAGGAGACTATGAAAAGGTCAAGCGGGAAATCCTGGCGCTACTTGGTGTCACCTTGGCAGTTCGAGCACAGCGGGTCCACAGCTGGTTCTTCCAAGAAGAGAGGCCCCCAAGATCGCAGATGTTCGACCTAATTCACTTGGTGAGGAAATGGCTACAGCCGGAGTCCCTGTCTGGGCCACAAATAGTGGAGCATGTGGTCATGGACCGGTTCCTGAGGTCACTACCAGTTCCCCTGCAGAAGTGGGTGAGTCAAGGAGACCCCAACTCGGCGGACAACCTCGTGAAACTTGTTGAAAGGTACTTACCTGCAGAGAGCCTGGTCACCACCCCTACAGCTGCACGGACTTTCCACCCAAAGCCACGGTCTCCCCAGGCAACCGGTAAGACTGTTCCAGGGGAAGTGGGTGGTAAGCATGGCAAGGAAATAGGGGGGAGGATTTTTGGTGCCAGGACTGAAGTTTGGCATCCCAAACAAGGGAAGCTACTGCCTGTCAGCAAACCAAACTGGGGAAACATCAGGTGTTTTTGTTGCCAAGAACTGGGACATGTTGCAGCAAACTGTCCAGTGACAGATGAACCAATGCAGTGTGATCTATCTATTAGAAGGCAGTCTATGTTTGCTGCTGTTTCATGCTCTGCAGCACCAAGTATGGGAAAACATATGTGCCAAATGACTGTTAATAATAAGCCTATTACGGCCTTGCTGGACTCTGGAAGTCTAGTGACTTTGGTTACAGCTGAGATAGTTGAAACTGTGAATTTGCATGCTAAAAAAGTTGCTGTGATCTGTGTACATGGGGATACCCACGAGTATCCTATAGCCACTGTTCAGTTTAAAACTGGCTTAGGTACGGTGACCCATCCGGTCGGACTTGTGCCCCACTTGGTGCATAAGGCCATCGTTGGTAGGGACTTCCCTAAGTTTTGGGAACTGTGGGATTGTCCCGACCCGGTCGCAGTAGCTGACTCAGTGACAGAGCCAGAACTCCTGGGCGCTACTGACAATGTGGGTTCAGGGGACTCTTCTCAGTGCTCCCCGGGTTTTCCTTTCTCAGTTATGACAGGAGAGCTGGAGGAGCCTGAGGAGGTCCCCACAACCAGTGGAGCTGGACAGCCATCTGCGGAATCTGAGCTTACGTTGGAGTTTGCTGACCTCAATGTACGCATGGAAAATTTTGGTACCGAGCAGAGAAAAGACTCAACCCTTGCCAGGGCCTGGGAAAATGTAAGCGTGATTAATGATGTACCTGTCGAATCAGGGGACAGGCTCTGTTTTCCTTATTTTAGCAGCAATGAGGATTTACTGTATTGTGTATATAAAAAAAATGATGAAGTGGTTGAACAGTTGGTGGTCCCTAAGCCATACAGACGGGTGGTGTTGGAACTTGCCCATAGGCACTTGCTAGGAGGTCATTTAGGGGTTGAGAAAACTACTGAAAGGGTGTTGCGCAGGTTTTATTGGCCCGGGATACAGAAGGATATTAAGAATTATTGTCAATTCTGTCCTGTGTGTCAGATGTCAGCCCCACTACAACACTTCCGAAGTCCTTTAGTGCCCTTGCCCATTATTGAAGTGCTCTTTGAGAGGATTGCCATTTACCTTGTGGGTCCACTCCCCAAGTCTGCCCGAGGTCATCAGCATATCCTTGTAATCATGGATTATGCTACCCGTTACCCCGAGGCCATTCCCTTACGTATCGCGTCTGCTAAAAACATTGCCAAAGAGCTGTTTATGGTGTTCAGTCGTGTTGGAATCCCTAAAGAAGTCCTTACAGACCAGGGCACCCCATTTATGTCATGAATAACTAGAGAGCTGTGCAAGTTATTTAAGGTGTCGCAATTGCGAACCTCGGTGTACCATCCTCAAACGGATGGCTTGGTGGAACGTTTCAATAAGACATTAAAGAGCATGTTAAAAAAGGTTGTTGACAAGGATGGGAAAAACTGGGACTTCCTGATACCATACTTGATGTTTGCAATCAGGGAGGTTCCCCAGTCCTCCACGGGGTACTCTCCATTTGAGTTGCTTTATGGGAGACACCCTCTGGGACTCTTAGACATAGCCAAAGAAACTTGGGAGGGGGAGCAGACACCCCATAAAAGTGTCATTGAGCATATCGCTCAAATGCAGGAAAGGATTGCAGCAATCATGCTGATGGTAAAAGAACACTTACTGCAGGCCCAAGCAGCCCAACAGAGGATATACAACAGGGGGGCCCAACTCCGTGTTTTCTCACCTGGTGACAGGGTCCTGGTGTTAGTTCCCACTGTTGAGAGCAAGTTCCTGGCTAAGTGGCAGGGTCCCTTTGAAGTAATTGAAAGAGTTGGGGAGGTCAATTACAAGGTATATCAACCAGGGAAAAGGAAGCCCGAACAGATTTACCATATAAACCTGTTAAAGCCCTGGAAGGATAGACTGGCGTTAACTGCGAGGTCCCTCCTAAGGGTGCTGAGTCCCTTCTGATCCCCGAGGTCACTATTCCAGACACCCTGTCATATTCCCAAAAGCAGGAAACTAGAGAATTCCTGATAAGAAATAGAGAGAAATTTTCAGAGTTACCTGGCACGACTTCAGCAGTTCAGCATGATATTGTTACTGAACCTGGGGTCCATGTCAAGCTCAAACCGTACCAAATTCCTGAAGCAAGGAGAAAGGACATCAGCGAGGAAATTAAAAGAATGTTGGAGCTAGATGTCATTGAGGAATCCAATAGTGACTGGTAGGGATGAGCTTCGAGTTCGAGTCGAACTCATGTTCGACTCGAACATTGGCTGTTCGCAAGTTCGCCAAACCGCAAACAATTTGGGGTGTTCGCGGCAAATTCGAATGCCACGGAACACCCTTTAAAAGTCTATGGGAGAAATCAAAAGTGCTAATTTTAAAGGCTAATATGCAAGTTATTGTCATAAAAAGTGTTTGGGGACCTGGGTCCTGCCCCAGGGGACATGGATCAATGCAAAAAAAGTTTTAAAAACGGCCGTTTTTTCGGGAGCAGTGATTTTAATAATGCTTAAAGTCAAACAATAAAAGTGTAATATCCCTTTAAATTTCATACCTGGGGGGTGTCTATAGTATGCCTGTAAAGGGGCGCATGTTTCCTGTGTTTAGAACAGTCTGACAGCAAAATGACATTTTGAAGCAAAAAATTTAAAACTACCCGCGGCTATTGCATTGCCGACAATACACATAGAAGTTCATTGATAAAAACGGCATGGGAATTCCCCAAAGGGGAACCCCAAACCAAAATTAAAAAAAAAAAATGACGTGGGAGTCCCCCTAAATTCCATACCAGGCCCTTACACTTTTATTGTTTGACTTTAAGCATTAGTAAAATCACTGCTCCTGAAAAAATGGCCGTTTTTAAAACTTTTTTTGCCTTGATCCATCTCGCCTGGGGCAGGACCCAGGTCTCCAAACACTTTTTATGACAATAACTTGCATAATGTGGTTGCAAAATGCCCCCGCGACATTTCAGAGGGCCATTAACAGGACTCTAAGACCCCACCGACAATATGCAGCAGCATATCTAGATGACATAGTGGTACATAGCACTGACTGGGAGTCTCACTTGCCCCGTGTCCAGGTTGTCCTTGATTCCCTCTTCAAAGAAGGTTTTACGGCAAATCCCAAAAAATGTGCCTAGATTGGTCTAGAGGAAGCCAAGTATTTGGGCTACACTATTGGCCGTGGTGTCATAAAACCTCAAGTGAATAAAATAGAATCCAGGAGTGGCCACGTCCTGCAAACAAAAAGCAGGTCAGGGCCTTTCTTGGCATTTCAGGGTATTATAGAAGATTTATCCCAAATTTTGCAACTATAGCTGCCCCACTGACAGACCTTATGAAAGAGAAAGACTGTGTAATGGTGAAATGGTCCTCAGTAGCAGAGGAATCTTTCCAAGTCCTGAAGAAGGCTCTTTGTGCACAGCCAGTACTGTACTCCCCTCGATTTCTCCAAAGATTTTTTGGTTCAGACAGATGCGTCTGATGTTGGTATCGGGGCAATACTGTCACAGGTACACAATGGGGAAGAACACCCTGTGGTGTACCTAAGCAGAAAGCTCAATGACCATGAGAAAAAGTATGCAGTCATTGAAAAGGAATGTTTAGCCATAAAGTGGGTGTTCGACGCACCAGTGGTTTTTGGCTCTACAGGATTACTCCTTCACTGTAAAACACAGGCCAGGTGTTGAGATGGGAAAGGCAGATGCCCTGTCCCGTGTTCACTCCTGTTGGGCTACAGGTGTTCCAACCCTGGGGTTGAAAAAAGGGGGGATATGTAGCCGAGCGTTCCAGAGAGAGCCAGGAAAAATCCTGTTCAGGGTTTATACATCTCCCAGGCTCCTCTCATACACGTTCAGGGATCTCTGATCCATGGTCCAGTTCAGGTCTTGGTCCTCTCCCCCAGGCTAATTTAAGTTCACCTGAGCAGACAGCCTTTGCTCTTGGCCTGGGATACTCAGACAACTTCTGTGTAGGAGAGCAAAAAGGTATGTGGAAGCTGACAAGCTGTAGGCTTGCTCAGCCTGGTAGTTAGGATCTGTAAATATTGTTTAGTTAGTGCGGAGACACGGCTAGGTTTTGTTTTGGCTATTTTTGTTCCTATTTGTTTTTTTGGAACACTGTACAGCACCTGTATATAGACTTGTATATATCACAAATAAACACTGCACTGTTTGTCACTATTTCACTGGATTTGGTATCTGTGCCCAAAAGGCTGCTCATCCCAGGGAGCTTTGTACCTGCTACCTGTCCCCCAGGTTACAATATATATATATCCCAGCTTAGTGCAGCTACAGGCCATTAGTATGTCTGGAAGGCCAACAAAGAGAGCCAGACAGTCACCAGCCAATAAAAGAGGGCAAGCAGGCTCTGTGTCTAGAGGCAACAGTGCTGGTCGTGGAGACGGTGCATCCTCATCAGCACGTGGCCGTGGGACACACTTGGCCTTTTTTTTGTCAGCTGGCCATGTTGAGCTGCAACATGCGGAAGACTTGGTCGAGTGGATGACCAAGCCGTCCTCATCCTCCTCATCCTCTCTCACCCATGCTCAGGGTACTTTGTCTGGCAAAGCAGCTGCCAACGCGGCCTCTTCCCTCGGCTCAATGGCATCAGTGACTCCTTCCCTAGGCCCACCATGTCCTCCTGAGGAGTCCCTCGAACTGTTTAACCACAGTGTTGTGTACATGCTCCAGGAGAATGCCCAGCGTTTAGAAGGCTCTGATGATGATACTGAGCTAGATGAAGGTAGTTACATGAGCACGGACAGAGGGGGTGCCCAAGAAGGACAGCAATCTGGCAGTCATGCTCCCCCTGCTGCAGCATACTGCCAGGTTTGCTCCAGTGATGAGGAGGGAGGGGATGATGAGGTCACTGACTCAACGTGGGTGCCTGATAGGAGAGAGGAAGAGGAGGAGGAGGAGGAGGTACATCACCAACGGGTCAGGATGCACTCCAAGTGCCATCCTAAGGGCAGCACACTGACTGCATCACACCGCAAAGCTCTGCATGTGCAGGGCGCTGCTGTCTCTGCATGTTATTCTAAAAGTTCTTTGGTGTGGGCCTTTTTTGAGACGAGTGCATCAGATCGCACCGCTGCTATTTGCAACATATGTATTGGTATCTAAAAGACCCACACCAAAGAACAAAGAAGACCTCTACTTGCTCCTCATCAGCTGAGATCTCCAACCCCACTATACCTTCAGTCCTCTCTGAGACCTGCACTGAGAGGAATGAAAGTGTAGAATTAGGTGTGTCACAGATAAGTAGTGGGCAATCTGCTTTTGGTACACCAACGTCAGATTGTACCAGGCAAATTTCCCTGCCCCAGCTGCTGCACCACCAAAAGAAGTTCGCTCCCAGCCATCCACATGCCCAGCGGTTGAATGCTAGCTTGGCAAAATTGCTAGCACTTCAACTGCTACCTTTTCAGTTGGTAGACTCTGCCCCCTTCTGTGAGTTTGTGGAATGTGCGGTTCCTCAGTGGCAGGTACCTAAGCGCCACTTTTTCTCATGGAAGGCGATTCCGGCTCTCTACCAGCATGTGGAAGGCAATGTCTTGGCCTCGCTGGAAGACTTGGTCGAGTGGATGACCAAGCCGTCCTCATCCTCCTCATCCTCTCTCACCCATGCTCAGGGTACTTTGTCTGGCAAAGCAGCTGCCAACGCGGCCTCTTCCCTCGGCTCAATGGCATCAGTGACTCCTTCCCTAGGCCCACCATGTCCTCCTGAGGAGTCCCTCGAACTGTTTAACCACAGTGTTGTGTACATGCTCCAGGAGAATGCCCAGCGTTTAGAAGGCTCTGATGATGATACTGAGCTAGATGAAGGTAGTTACATGAGCACGGACAGAGGGGGTGCCCAAGAAGGACAGCAATCTGGCAGTCATGCTCCCCCTGCTGCAGCATACTGCCAGGTTTGCTCCAGTGATGAGGAGGGAGGGGATGATGAGGTCACTGACTCAACGTGGGTGCCTGATAGGAGAGAGGAAGAGGAGGAGGAGGAGGAGGTACATCACCAACGGGTCAGGATGCACTCCAAGTGCCATCCTAAGGGCAGCACACTGACTGCATCACACCGCAAAGCTCTGCATGTGCAGGGCGCTGCTGTCTCTGCATGTTATTCTAAAAGTTCTTTGGTGTGGGCCTTTTTTGAGACGAGTGCATCAGATCGCACCGCTGCTATTTGCAACATATGTATTGGTATCTAAAAGACCCACACCAAAGAACAAAGAAGACCTCTACTTGCTCCTCATCAGCTGAGATCTCCAACCCCACTATACCTTCAGTCCTCTCTGAGACCTGCACTGAGAGGAATGAAAGTGTAGAATTAGGTGTGTCACAGATAAGTAGTGGGCAATCTGCTTTTGGTACACCAACGTCAGATTGTACCAGGCAAATTTCCCTGCCCCAGCTGCTGCACCACCAAAAGAAGTTCGCTCCCAGCCATCCACATGCCCAGCGGTTGAATGCTAGCTTGGCAAAATTGCTAGCACTTCAACTGCTACCTTTTCAGTTGGTAGACTCTGCCCCCTTCTGTGAGTTTGTGGAATGTGCGGTTCCTCAGTGGCAGGTACCTAAGCGCCACTTTTTCTCATGGAAGGCGATTCCGGCTCTCTACCAGCATGTGGAAGGCAATGTCTTGGCCTCGCTGGACAGGGAGGTCAGCGGTAAGGTGCATATTACCTAAGTTTCATGGCAAATTTTGTCACTCTGCTGGCAGCTGGGAAGGATGCAGGACAAGGTGCAGTAGTGTTGGAGGTTTTTCCGACACCACGCCTCCAAAATGCCACTACTAATGATTGTGACACACCTCTCTCCTCCACCCCCTCTTCTTCTTCTTCCTCCATGGCCTCTTCCTGTGCTTTGTACTCGGAACCAGTGATGTTCCGTAGGCGTTCAAGGGGCTACACAAGTACGCAGGCCAAAAGATGCCATGCGGTGCTTGAGCTGGTGTGCTTGGGGGACAGGAGCCACACTGGGGCAGAGGCTCTGTCAGTTCTGCAGGGGCAGGTTCAGAGGTGGTTGACGCCACGCCAACTTAAGGCAGGAATGGTGGTTTGCGACAATGGCACCAACCTCCTCTCCGCCCTCCGACAGAGACAACTGACCCATGTGCCCTGTTTGGCTCACGTCCTTAACTTGGTGGTTCAGCGGTTCTTGGGCAGGTACCCAGGCTTACAGGATGTCCTGAGGCAGGCCAGGAAAGTCTGTGTGCATTTCCGCCAGTCATATAATGCCAGTGCTCGGCTGGCAGACCTCCAAAAGGAATTTAACCTGCCCAAGAACCGCCTAATCTGTGACATGCCCACCAGGTGGAACTCAACGTTGGCCATGCTGCAGCGGCTGCACATGCAGCAGAGGGCCATAAAAGAGTACCTGTGCGACTATGGCACCACGACAGGGTCAGGGGAGCTTGTTTTTTCCCCACACCAGTGGGCCATGATCAGGGATGCATGCAGTGTCCTGTCACCATTTGAGGAGGCCACGAGGATGGGGAGCAGTGACAGTGCATGCATCAGTGACAATGTCCCCCTTGTCCACCTGTTGGAGCACATGCTGCATGGAATAATGAACTGGGCATTTGAGGCAGAACAGAGGCAGGAAGAGGAAGGCTTCCTTAGCTCTCAAGGCCCCCTTTATCCAGACAGTGTTCCTGCGTGCCCGACGATCACACAGGAAGAGGATGAGGAGGAGGATTGTGTCAGTATGGAGGTGGAGCCTGGCACTCAGCATCAGCAGCAGTCTTAAAGGGATCAGTCCCAAGAAACACAGACTTGTATGTGGCTGGGAGGAGGTGGCTGCGGACCATGTCATCCTTAGCGACCTAGAGGACTCCAGACCGAATGCCTCAGCAAACCTACGCTGCATGGCCTCCCTGATCCTGCAAAGCCTACCTAAGGATCCTCGTATTCGTGGTATTAGGAGAAGGACCAATACTGGCTGGCAACCCTCCTTGATCCACGTTACAAGGGTAAGGTTGCGGACCTTATCTTGCCGTCGCAGAGGGAGCAGAGGATGAAACATCTTCGGGAGGCCTTACAGAAAGGTCTGTGCAACGCGTTCCCAGAGACTGGGAGGTAACAAACTCCTGTTTCTGGACAACGTGTTGCTGAGGCTTCGGTCAGTCAAAGAAGGAGCGGTGGAGAAGGTGGCCGTCTGACCGATGCGTTCAGACAATTTTTTAGTCCGCAGCCTCAAGGTATGATCTGTTCCAGAAACCATCGCTAGCGTCTGTTTTACATGGTGCGGGAATACCTAGGGGCAAGATCTGACTTGGACACCTTTCCCACTGAAAATCCTCTGGGTTACTGAGTCTTGAGGATGGATCACTGGCCAGAGCTTGCACAGTATGCAATTGAGCTACTGGCCTGTCCTGCATCCAGCGTTCTTTCGGAACGCACATTCAGTGCTGCTGGAGGCTTTGTAACCGATCACAGGGTGCATCTGTCCACCGACTCGGTCAATCGACTGACCTTCATAAAAATGAATCAGTCTTGGATCACCACCAGCTACCAAGCACCTGATGCTGATGTAACCGAATATTTTTTTTTGAAATGGCAGATCCCTTCAAAGACTGCCTATGCTGATGCTGAGTGACTATTCTGGTATGCTGAGTAATTATCCTCTTCCTCCTCAATGATCATGCTGATAGCTTGTAAGAACATTTTTGGTTCTGGGCACCGCCACCAGTGCCTAAGGCCCAATTTTTAAGCCCATGTTTAACAGTGGCTTGTAATTACAATTTTTGATGCAATTCTTTGCAGTAGGGCTAGTTCCTGCGCTCCAACTAGAGTATCTGTGAGGGATTGCAGTGTTGTGGCACCAGCACCAGTGCCTAATTTTTCAGCCCCTGTTTAACAGGGACATGTAATTAGAATTCTTGATCCAATATTTCACAGCAGGGCCCGTTTCTGCGTCCACCAAGATTAACTGTAAGGACTTACAGTTTTGTGGCCCCAGCACCACCACCATCAAAGGCCCAATTGTTCAGCCCCTGTTCAACAGGGGCATGTAATTACAATTCTTGATATAATATTTCACAGCAGGGCCTGTTCCAGTGCCCACCAAGAGTAACTGTGAGGACTTACAGTATTGTGGCACCAGCACCAGCACCACCAAAGGCCCAATTTTTCAGCCCCTGTTCAACAGGGGCATGTAATTACAATTCTTGATCTAATATATCACAGCAGGGCCCTGTGAGGGCTTACAGTGTTGAGGCCACAACAACACCTCGGGCCCAAATTTCTGCTGGGTATATAGGGCAGGCCCCTACTTTCAAACATCCAACTTACAAACAACTCCTACTTGCAAATGGAAGGAGACAACAGGAAGTGAGATTAAATCTACCCCATAGGAAGGGAAATTATCTCCTGTAAGAGTTAACATGGGAAAAACTTTTCTCCTTTCCACTGATGCTTAATCACCAATCCTTGTTTTACTAAAAACCCCAAATTTTCAAATAACATTTGTCATTGGGACAAAAAGTGAGGTGAAATCTTCTGAAGAGGAGCACAGACAGCAAAACAAATGTCACAGGGGTGAAAACCCTTCCCTATGTTTTCCAAAAAGCTTAAAAACAGATTTTTTGGCTGGAGCTACACTTTAAAAATGTACCAGTTCAAAATTACAAAGAGATTCTACTTAACAACAAACTTACAGTCCCTGTCTTGTTTGTACCGCCTGTATACTGCTGTTCAGAGTATATAGGGCCTAGGGACCCCACGCCTTTCCTTTTTTTTAATTTGGGTGTGGGGTTCCACATAATATCCATACAGGACCCAAAGGGCCTTGTAATGGACTGGAAGGTACCCATGCCGTTTGTCTCACTGATTTTCATCCATATTGCCAGGACCTGACATTACATTAAAGCCGCAAGCAGTTTTAAATGACTTTTTTTCCTTTAAAAATGTCATTTTGTGCAGGGACTGTTCTAAGCACGGGAAACATGTGCCACTTTACAGGCATATTATAGACACCCCCCAGGTACGATATTTAAAGGAATATTTCACTTTTTTTTTTTACTTTAACCACTTCCCTACCCGCCTATAGTAATATGACGTCCACAGATGGGATCTCCCATCCTGGGTGGATGTCATCCATCCTGGGTGGACGTCATATGACTGCCTCGGGTTCCCGGCCGCCTAGGGGGCGCGCGCGCGTGCCGCATTGCTCGGGACCCGGTGCGTGTGCCCGGCGACCGCGATGTCCGCCGGGCACCCGCGATTGCCTGTCAACCGGGCCGGACTGTGGATCTCTGTGTGTAAACACAGAGATTCACGTCCTGTCAGCTCAGAGGAGAGCGATCTGTGTTCCCAGAACGGAGGAACACTGATCGGTCTCCTCCCCTTGTGCGTCCCCTCCCCCTACAGTTAGAAGCATTCCCTAGGAAACACATTTAACCCCTCCCCGCCCCCTAGTGGTTAACCCCTTCACTGCCTGTCACATTTACACAGTAATCAATGCAATTTTATAGCATTGATCGCTGTATAAATGTGAATGGTCCCAAAAATGTGTCAAAAGTGTCCGATGTGTCCACCATAATGTCGCAGTCATGAAAAAAAATCGCGTTCGCCGCTATTATTAGTAAAAAAAATAAATAAATAAATAAATAAATAAATAAATATAATATATTTTTTTTAAAATACCATAAATCTATCCCGTATTTTATAGACGCTATAACTTTTGCGCAAACCAATCAATATACGCCTATTGCGATTTTTTTTTTTTACCAAAAATATGTAGAAGAATACGTATCGGCCTAAACTGAGGAAAAAATTTTTTTTTTTTAAATTGGGATATTTATTATAGCAAAAAGTAAAAAATATTGTGTTTTTTTTCAAAATTGTCGCTCTTCTTTTTTTTATAGCGCAAAAAATAAAAACCGCAGAGGTGATCAAATACCACCAAAAGAAAGCTCTATTTGTGGGCAAAAAAAATTACGTCAATTTTGTTTGGGTACAACGTCACACGACCGAGCAATTGTCGTTTAAAGTGCGACAGCGCTGAAAACTAAAAATTGGTCTGAGAAGGAAGGGGGTGAAAAGGCCCGGTATTGAACCGGTTAAGCATCATTAACCACTTCAGCCCCGGAAAGAGTTACCCCCTTCCTGACCAGAGCACTTTTTGCGATTCGGCACTGCGTCGCTTTAACTGACAATTGCGCGGTCATGCGACGTGGCTCCCAAACAAAATTGACGTCCTTTTTTTCCCACAAATAGAGCTTTCTTTTGGTATTATTTAATCACCTCTGTGATTTTTATTTTTTGCGCTATAAACAAAATAAGAGCGACAATTTTGAAAAAAACGCATTATTTTTTACATTTTGCTATAATAAATATCCCCCAAAAATATATTAAAAAACATTTTTTTCCTCAGTTTAGGCCGATACGTATTCTTCTACATATTTTTGGTTTAAAAAAATCACAATAAGCGTTTATTGATTGGTTTGCGCAAAAGTTATAGCTTTTACTAAATAGGGGATAGTTTTATAGCATTTTTATTTATATTTTTTTTTTTACTAGTAATGGCGGCGATCAGTGATTTTTATTGTGACTGCGACGTTATGGCGGACACATCAGACATTTTTGACACATTTTTGGGACCATTGTCATTTATACAGCGATCAGTGCGATTAAAAATGCACTGATTACTGTGTAAATGACACTGCCACTGAAGGGGTTAACCACTAGGGGGCGGGGAGGGGTTAATCAGTACTAGGGGAGTGTTTTCTAACTGTAGGGGGGAGGGGCTGTATGTGTCACTAGACTGATCACTGCTCCTGATGACAGGGAGCAGTGATCAGCGACACTTGTCACTAGGCAGAACGGGGAGATGCTGTTTACATCAGCATCTCCCTGTTCGTCCTCTCAGTGAGGCGATCGCGGGTATCCCCGCGGCGATCGAGTCTGCGGGACCCGCGACCCGACTCATGGTGCTCCTGGCCAGCGCGCACTGCCGGCGGCGCACACGCAATGGCATGGCGGGGAATTCAAATGGACGTACAGGTACGTCGATTTGCCCAGCCATGTCATTCTGCCGACGTATATCGTCGGGAGCCGGTCGGGAAGCGGTTAAAATCACTGCTCCCGAAAAACGGCCGTTTTTAAAAGTTTTTGCATTGATACAGGTCCCCTGGGGCAGGACCCGGGTCCCCAAACCCTTTTTAGGACAATACCATGAAAATTAGCCTTTAAAATGAGCACTTTTGATTTCGAACATTCGAGTCCCATAGACGTCAATGGGGTTCTAACGTTCGTGCGAATTTTCGCCTTGTTCGCAGGTTCTGGTGCAAACCAAACCGGGGGGTGTTCGGCTCATCCCTAATCACCAGCTACTAAGCACCTGATGCTGATGTAACTGATTGATTTTTCTCTGGATGTGCATATGCTGAGTGACTATCCTATTATGCTGAGTGACTATCCTACTCCTCCTCAATCTTCATGATAGCTTCTAGGAATATTTTCAGTTCAGGGCACCACCACCACTGCCTACAGCCCAATTTGTCTGCCCCTGTTTAACAGGGGCGTGTAATTACAATTTTTGATCTAATATTTCACAGCAGGGCCTGTTCCTGTGCTCAACAAAAGTATCTGTGAGGCTTTGCAGTTTTGGCCACCACCACCTAAGGCCCAATTTGTTTGCCTCTGTTTAACAGGGGCACGTAATTACAATTATTGATATAATATTTCACAGCAGGGCCCATTACCAAGAGTAACTGTGAGGGATTACAGTGTTCTGGTACCACCAACACCTAAGGCCCAATTTTCTGCAGTGTGTATAGGGCAGGTTGTATAGTATATATAGGCGGCCCCCTATTTTCAAACATCCGACTTACAAATGACTCCTACTTAGAAATGGAGGGAGACAACAGAAAGTGAGAGGAAATGTACCCCTAGGAAGGGAAATTTTCTCCTGTAATTGTTAATATGGGAAAAAGGTGTCTCCGCTGGTGCTTTATCACCAACCCTTGCTTCCCTAATAACTCAAAATTTTCAAAATCCAATTGTCATTGGGATAGAAAGTGGGATGAAATCTTCTGAACAGGGGCACAGACAGCAAAACAAATGTTACAGGGGTAATAACCTTTCCATATGTTATCCAAAAAAGCTTAAAAATAGATTTTTTGGCTGGAGCTACACTTACAAAATGTACCTGTTCCAAATTACAAACAGATTCAACTTAAAGCGGAGGGCCACCAAAATTCCTAAAAAAAAACATTTGGGAAAAAAAAAATGTTATACTTACCTAAACCCTTGTTGCTAGGCAGTCTTCCTAATCTGCCTCTTCCTATTCCGCGGCGTGTTCTTCTCCTCGGTGAGTGGCCCGTTGTCTTCTGGGAACTGTGTGTGTTCCCAGAACACCACGGGGCCATTCACAGATCGCTGCGCCGCTCGCGCGTGCGCAGTAGGAAACTGGCAGTGAAGCTGTAAGGCTCCACTGCCTGTTTCCCTTACCTAGGATGGCGGTGCCGGGACCCGAGAGCTGAGGGACGGTTCGGCCTCGGGCGGCTGACATCGCGGGCGCCCAGGACAGGTAAGTCTACTCATTTAAAGTCAGCAGCTACAGTGTTTGTAGCTGCTGACTTTAACATTTTTTTTTTAGCTGGCCAGAGTCCCGCTTTAAGAACAAACGTTTTTAAAACTTTTTTTTGCATTGATACATGTCCCCTGGGGCAGGACCCATGTCCCCAAACACTTTTTATGGCAATAACTTGCATATTAGCCTTTAAAATTAGCACTTTAGATTTTTCACATTCGAGTCCCATAGACTTTAACGGTGTTAGCACAAATTTTTTGACTGTTCGCATGTTCTGCTGCAAACCGAACCGGGAGGTGTTCGGCTCATCCCTTCTGACTAATTCATCTATATTGCAAAACAATTTAGCATGCTTAACAGGTTTGTTATTAGATCGTAGCGTGTTGTTTCTTTTCCAAGTAGGCAGATACTCGACAAAACTGTTATGTACATAATGTACATAATTGGAATCTGTGACTATAACAAATTCGGTAATACCATGCTCTAGAACAATTTGAACAGCTTTGTATACAGTTGCTAATTCTGCAACTTGGCTTCTGCTATCCTACAGATACATTTGGAAATTCAATTGTCCAAGTGATTCCAATACCTGCCACTAGTTTTCTCTCATCCCCTACGGTGGTGTAATAAGCACAACCATCAATGGTTGTCCTCATCATATGCTTTGTAAGGGGAAGAGATTTGTTCCTCTAAGAAATTATCTAATAGCTCTTCCTTATGAGAAGGAGCCACACAATCATGAAGTTTGGCAAGTCCCTGAGCTACTGGACACTTTTTATTTTGTTTATACCGCACTTCCAATGGCCATCCTTGTAAAGATAACATCCAAGCAGTTTTTTTGCTATTTGACAAATTACCATCCTTTATTTTGTCACTTTGTAAATATTGTAGAGGTTGATGTGCCGTTTCAGTAATGATTTTCTCACCCTGAATGTAACTTCTAAAGTTTTGAAGGGCCCATACTGAAGGGCTAATAACACTTTCTCACAGTCATTAAATTTTACCTCTACAGATGACAGTGACTTACTCGCATATGCAACACAGAAACAGAATAGGACCCTTGGTGGAATTTTAAAGGACAATGACTCCAAAGAATACATGCAAAAATATGTATGTAAAAACCTAAAGAAGTGGGGGCATATTGGACTATTGTGGTACAATAAACATTGGTAATAATATAGAGAATATACCAGTGATATAAAATTGTATATTAGATTATATTGATGCAGAAAAAACAAATCTTGGTAATACAATACAGCATGATAAAGTTAAAAACATAACACCAGGTGGCATCATAGTTGTACAATAAAGCAATTAATCTCAGAAGTCAATTCCTCGACTAGTTTCGCGGACATCACTGCTTCATCAGGAGGGAGTCTGAGGATGGTTTATTATGGCTAAACCTAACAAGATAAGAAAAGGTACAGTGTGATATGCCAAAAAGACATCTACAGTGAAATTAGTATTGTTGCATCATAATCAGAGACATATAATAAAGGTTACAGGGGGAAAGGACAAATCTGCTTACCCATGTCCCAGTTGACCCCAAGCGCGGGGCTCCACCACCCTGGAGTGATCTCCCACGGCGACCCGGGGGAGCTACAGCAATGACGGGGATAATAGGGATGAAAAAATTAGAATGGTTGGGTATACTAAGTTATAAAATGAGTGAAGTGACACTGGATAGTGAGGGAAGTAGATTAGTGAGAGTGTGGGGACTGATGTGAGGGTTGCAAATTGCAAACCAAGGGAGATGATGGGGTGCAAGGGAAACATAAAGGCTGTAATAACCATTGTGAAGAGGTGGGAGCATATGGTAGGATGTAGTGTGGGAAGGTGGAGGTATGGGGGGAAGGGAAAACGAAAGGGGAGGGAGGACTGGAAAAGTGGGGGACCAGAACAAGGGTGACTGAGAAAAGAGGAAGGGCAAGAAAGTGAAAAAACTGAAAAGAATTGACTACATAATGCAGTGTGTATCAGTGAGGGCCGAGGACAATAATCACATGGTTGGGTACAACCATGTGAAAGATTAGGCGGGTAGCCAAAATAATTATGTCTGCTCGGCCTGATGGGCGTCTGTCATGGAGGGTTGCATCAGGGTTAATAGGTAGGAAATAGTAGTATGCAGCAAGTAATAATGAATAATGAAAGAGGCCCCCCCAAAGAAACAAACGGTCGATGGGGGTTAATTAAAAATGAGGGGTGGGATAATTGGGGCCAGGGAGGTGGAGGGCAGAAACATAGCCCTGTCCACTCAAGCAGCTCACTCAATAATTGCCACTCAACATAGGTGCCGGGTGTGTTATCCACCCAAAATGTATATGTAAGCAGGTGGCCTCTATGATAAGGTATTAAGGTAAAAACTATAAACATGTACCATCATCCAGGAATGAATAATTTACATAGTTTGGAAGCCTGATCCCCAGTCAGGCGACCTAAAGAAGTGGGGGCATATTGGACTATTGCGCAGAAAAAACAAATCTTGTTTTTTTCTGCATCAATAAAATCTAATATACAATTTTGTATCACTGGTATATTCTCTATATTATTACCAATGTTTATTGTACCGCAATAGTCCAATATGCCCCCACTTCTTTAGGTTGCCTGACTGGGGATCAGGCTTCCAAACTATGTAAATTATTAATTCCTGGATGATGGTACATGTTTATAGTTTTTACCTTAATACCTTATCATAGAGGCCACCTGTTTACATCTAAATCAGTTGGGAGCTATTAATGGCAGGCTTCACCTTTCGTTTCATTGACGGTCGGTTCCGGGTCTCGGGCATTGTGCAATATGGCCAGCTTATAGTAAGTCACAAGGGATTATTCTATTTACCCTACTATCCTGCTGTCCCGTACTTCAGGGCACCAGCATGGGTTTATAATGATCGTACATTTTCTCCCCTTTAAATGCTCCAGGCATGGGCGAATATGCCGTATCCCGCTTCCGCCTGCTGCCTGTAGTCCTTACTAGCCCTCCCTCGGCCTCATATGGTACTGGCCCCTTTCTGGGTGCCTTCCCAGATACCTCTTTATGTTTCTACCTCAGCATTAGGTATTTCTATGCCCTTAATTACTTCACACACACAAACCCCCCCCCTTCCCCTTCTTTCCCTCCCTTCCCCTCCCTTCCCCCTCCTTCCAGTTTTTTCACTTTCTTGCCCTTCCTCTTTTCTCAGTCACCCTTGTTCTGGTCCCCCACTTTTCCAGTCCTCCCTCCCCTTTCGTTTTCCCTTCCCCCCATACCTCCACCTTCCCACACTACATCCTACCATATGCTCCCACCTCTTCACAATGGTTATTACAACCTTTATGTTTCCCTTGCACCCCATCATCTCCCTTGGTTTGTAATTTGCAACCCTCCCATCAGTCCCCACACTCTCACTAATCTACTTCACTCACTATCCAGTGTCACTTCTTCACTCGTTTTATATTGGCAACTTAGTATACCCAACCATTCTAATTTTTTCAACCCTATTATCCCCGTCATTGCTGTATCTCCCCCGGGTCGCCGTGGGAGAACACTCCAGGGTGGTGGAGCCCCGCGCTTGGGGTCAACTGGAAAATGGGTAAGCAGATTTGTCCTTTCCCCCTGTAACCTTTATTATATGTCTCTAATTATGATGCAACAATACTAATTTCACTGTAGATGTCTTTTTGGCATATCACACTGTACCTTTTCTTATCTTGTTAGGTTTAGCCATAATAAACCATCCTCAGACTCCCTCCTGATGAAGCGGTTATGTCCGCGAAACTAGTCGAGGAATTGACTTCTGAGATTAATTGCTTTATTGTACAACTATGATCCCACCTGGTGCTATGTTTTTAACTTTATCATGCTGTATTGTATTACCAAGATTTGTTTTTTCTGCATCAATAAAATCTAATATACAATTTTATATCACTGGTATATTCTCTATATTATTACCAATGTTTATTGTACCGCAATAGTCCAATATGCCCCCACTTCTTTAGGTCGCCTGACTGGGGATCAGGCTTCCAAACTATGTAAATTATTCATTCCTGGATGATGGTACATGTTTATAGTTTTTACCTTAATACCTTATCATAGAGGCTACCTGTTTACATGTATGTAAAAACAATGAAGATGGCAAGAATCTAACAATAAAATATGAGAATGAGTT
Organism: Lithobates clamitans; assembly: GCA_037952925.1. Lineage (NCBI taxonomy): Eukaryota > Metazoa > Chordata > Amphibia > Anura > Ranidae > Lithobates > Lithobates clamitans. The sequence continues at coordinate 7,052,101 of JBBGZY010000221.1, read as the reverse complement.
AATACATGGTATATATGCACATGTGAGTAACATGCACATATATACACAAACATATATGAACCCCATAGCCACTCCAATGAGTGTGCCTGAACCCACCTCAGTCAATAGGTGCACATCATAAAAGCTGGGATAGTTCCAAATTGGAGGACCTAGGAACAAAAAAGTAAGAAACTTAAGCCCTGGTCGGACATTGATCGGATATTCCGACAACAAAATCCATCGGATTTTTCCGACGGATGTTGGCTCAAACTTGTCTTGCATACACACGGTCGCACAAAGTTGTCTGAATTTCCGAACGTCAAGAACGCGCTGACGTACACCACAGACGACGAGACTATAAAAGGGTAGTTCAATACCAAGCGTGCCACCCTTTGGGCTCCTTTTGATAATCTTGTGTTAGTAAAAGTTTGGTGAGAGACGATTCGCGCTTTTTCAGACTCGTGGTTTACAAATCATTTTTTTGGTGTTCAGTTTGTGCTTGTGGGTTTGTATCTGTTCTTCAGTGCGTGCAACGAGTTCCCATTTTCATTGTGTTCTTGTCCTTTCGTTACTGATTTTCAGGTCGCTCTTCACAGGCCTTGCTGTTCTTCAGTGCGTTCTGTTACCTCGTTCTGACCAGCCGACCGTTTTCTAGCCATGTTGCGTGTACGTACTCATCGTACGTACTCATTCGTGCTGTGCGGGGGCTTGGTGTTGGAGTTCTTACTTTGACACAAGCCCAGTCCATGAACAGGGCGAGGAGGAGTTCATGGACCAAGAATTGGTTGCTCCAGCGTGACCAATTCTGTCACATGCCTTTGCTCCGCGAGATCCGTAAGAATGACGATTTCAGGAACTTTCTCCGGATGACAGACCCCATATTTCACCATTTGTTGGCTTTGCTGACCCCTTATATCAGCAGGCAGGATACCTGCAAACCATCACTCCGGAGCAGAGACTAGTTGCCACCCTGCGGTACTTGGTGACAGGGAGAAGCCTGCAGGACCTCAAGTTTTCGACAGGCATCTCCCCCCAGGCTCTGGGGATCATTATCCCAGAGACCTGTTCTGCCATCATCCAGGTCCTGCAGAAGGACTATATTAAAGGTAAGATTTTTATCCTTTAACATCACATTTTATTGTATTTAATGTTTGATAATGTATTGTATTTCTTTCCTCATTCCCTAATTACCATGATTGTAATATGCTGTGAATGTCCCCTTTGTCCTCATGCATGCTGGATTTTTATGTATTTTTTTTTGTCCTTCATACATATTTGCCTTCACTTACTTCCCCAGTTGCTCTCCTGGGCCTATATCCACCTAGTCACTTAATGTATTTTGTCAGCTCCATAGTAGTGCTTTACCCTAAACACCCCCTAAAACGTGTAAAAATGTGATTTGTGCTTTAAATTCAGGCAGAGTGCCAGAGGTTTCTTTTTGGGTCCCAAAATCATTTGGAACCCTCCCTCCCCCGCAACTGCTAATTCAGCTGATACCAATCCTCTATCTGCTGACTTTGCCAAACCCATACACACTATACCCACCTCTTTTGTGGTCAGATTTCTGGATGAATTCCCCAAAGCATGTAGTGCAAGGGCCTGCTTGAATACTTTCAAATGGTTCTGTTTAAAGTTTTTGTATCCTATTATTATCTTGATAGGTAATAGCAGAATGTAAAAATGTGCTAAAATGTGTACAGTATGTATTTATTTTATTTATCTTTGTATTATGACACTTCTTACCTGTCCAGTGGGCTGCCAATAGTGTAAGTAAGGAGGGGCTGGCCAAAGTAATACACATTATTTAGGCATTCATCTCTCAATGAAGTGGAGAGGGTTACCTGTCCAAAATATCTCCCCTCCCCCTAAAATTTTGAAAATGGCCCATGGGGGGGGGGGGGATCTGATAAGTGGACCTTATACCTTTGTCTTTAAATACTCCCTAAAATAAATGTTATAGTGATGTTGGCCAAGAATGTTTGTGTCTAATCTGCTTTCCATGTCTTTGTGCAAAATGATTAATTTTTTTTCTTGTTTGACTCCACAGTTTCCTTCCAACCCAGCGGAATGGCAGACTGTGGCCTCCCACTTTGCCCAGCGGTGGGACTTTCCCAACTGCGTCGGGGCAATTGATGGGAAACACGTCCACATAGTCCCAACCCCCAACTCGGGGTCATACTATTATAATTACAAGGGGTTCAATAGTATTACTTACGAGTTCCTGTATGTGGACGTGGGGAAGAATGGCCGGATGTCAGATGGTGGAATCATCGCCCACACGGAGTTCTACAGGCATCTCCAGAATGGCAGCTTGGACTTGCCACCTCCAGAAGACAATGCGGAAGGACTCCTATTCGTCTTCGTTGCAGATGAGAGTGTTTGCGCTGGGGGACCATCTTATGCGGTCATTCCCTGTGAGGACCCTCACCTTGGACCAGAGGGTTTTTAATTACCGGCTGGCCAGAGCCAGAAGAGTGGTGGAGAACATGTTTGGAATAATGGCCAGCCGGTTCCGCCTATTTCTTACACCGATACACATGGCGGAATATAAACTCAATCACATCATCCTGGCTTGCTGTGTTCTCCACAATTTTTTAAGGAGAAATTCTGTGAACTATGCTGCCTCAGTTGAGCCTGAGGCCAGAATTCAGAATGAACCAACCCTAACGGTTCTTGAAACTGACCGTCCTGGCTTGCCCCCCCAGAGTGCCCGTGAGGTCCGTCTAAGATACATGGAATACTTTGCGGGTAGGGGGGCCATCGATATTCCAGACAATGTCTGAAATATTTTTTAAATAAAAATATATTTTAAACTGAACAAATATTTGCTTTGATTTACTGCTTGGCTTTCTTTTAGCTGACCATGACCAAAATTTGGGGAGTCCTAAAAAAATGGCGTGATTGTGTAAAATTAGAAAGCACTGTTGGGTGTTATTTACTAAAGGAAAATACACTTTGCACTACAAGTGCACTTGAGACTGCACTGAAACTGCACTTGTAGTGCAAAGTGGATTTGCCTTTAGTAAATAACCCCCATTGTCACTGAAAACAACAACTTTATATTCCAAAAAATGCTTTTGAGCATTGAAAGAAGAATCCACACATTGTTGATTATCAATCTTTTTAATCCAACCACAATCACATGTGCGTTTATAAAAGCTTTTTTTAACAAACCAACATGTTTGTTGTATAACAATTTTTTAGGTCAAATTATAATAATAAGTAGAAATTGCCTTTTAAGGTAAAACAGGCATGTTTTAAACAATAAAAAAAATACACAACTCTTTTATAGAAAGTGAAGGCAATATCAGACATGAATATTTATAAACTGTGTTTGATATTGCGTTCAGCAGATGGGGTGATGTCACCCCTGGAAAAGCTAAATTTTGAAGATGCACACAAATTGCCTAATTGTTAACATGTGCTAGCTGCCATCATGGGGGATCAATGGACATGTTTTGTGGGTGCAACCCCTTACTCTCAGCTACTTTATTATTTAGGAAGGGGTTGCACCCACAAAATGCGTACATTGATCTCCCGTGATGGCAGATAGCACATGTTGACACAGTGTGTGCATCTTCAAAATTTGGCTTTTCGATAATATGTCAAAAATTATTCAGAAAAACAACAATAAACATGGAATAAGTTAGGGATTTCTGAGTGTTTTTATATTCTCCCTAAAGCATCAATGATGTTCTTCATTTTGTTTTGAACATCACTGATGTTTTGCTTAATGTTTTCTAAATCCCTATTACACCCCATTATTTCCCCGATGAGGATCTGGGCACGTTCACTTGTGAAATTACATTCCTCTTCCACAACATCACGATCATCTAAAAGTAAAAAATAAAAAACACACACCATGTATTATAAATATGCCGGCATCCATCTCTTACCTGAAGCTGTGGTCGCAGACACTCACCTGTTGTGGTGACAATTTCTACAACGTCTCCCTCCTCCTCCTCTGGTTGTGTTTGGGGGATTTCCCCTTATTCCTGAGGTGGGGGTCCGTGGTGGCCTCCGAGCCTTTTCTCTCCTATGTGAAAAAATATAAGTATAATTAGCACACAGATATTTGATGGCAGAAATAGGAATATGAAACATTGCCTGGAAGTGGGGTACAATTGTCTGTTTTGGCAGAGTTCCAAGATGAAGAAATATTTTTGTCCTTTGTCAAGCTTAAATACTTACCTGTTTTGTACAAGCTTCACAGATGGAGATACCCCTATAATATACACTGGAGCACCTGTGTGGGCCCCCTAATAAAAAGGGTGTTCTGGTACAGTAGGTGATCGCGATATTGTGTCAATCTCACTGCACTTCTAGGCGAGATTTGACACCTACGAGCCCCGTCGCAGGAGCCAGCGCCGAGATGGCTCACTCATCGGGAAAGGAAAACTTTGTTTTCCTTCCGCGATGAGTGACAGGCAGTGCTGACAGCTGTCTAGTATGAATCCTGAGGCGGGAACACCGCGCCAAATTTTAAATGAAAAAGCCGGCTTGGGTTCCCCCCTCGGGGACATACCAGGCCCTTAGGTCTGGCATGGATTGTAAGGGGAACCCCCATGCCGAAAAATCGGCGTGGGGGTCCCCCCCAAATCCATACCAGACCCTTATCCGAGCACGCAGCCCGGCCGGCCAGGAAAGGGGGTGGGGACGAGCGAGCACCCCCCCTCCTGAGCCGTACCAGGCTGCATGCCCTCAACATGGGGGGGTGGGTGCCTTGGGGGAGGGGGGCGCCCTGCGGCCCCCCCACCCCAAAGCACCTTGTCCCCATGTTGATGAGGACAAGGGCCTCTTCCCGACAACCCTGGCCGTTAGTTGTCGGGGTCTGCGGGCGGGGGGCTTATCGGAATCCGGGAGCCCCCCTTAATAAGGGGGCCCCCAGATCCCAGCCCCCCACCCTGTGTGAATGAGTTTGGGGTACATGGTACCCCTACCCATTCACCTAGGGAAAAGTGTCAATATAAAAAAAACACACTACACAGGTTTTAAGAGTAATTTATTAGTCAGCTCCGGGGTCTTCTTACGACTTCGGGGGGTCTCCTTCCGACTTCTCCCGGTGTTCGGCCTCTTCTCCCAGTGTTCGGCCTCTTCTCCCGGGCCCCGCCGCTATCTTCTTCCAGCTCTATTGCCAGCGAGGGGCCCGGTCTGCTGCCGCTGTCTTGTCGCCGCTGTCTCGCCGCCGCTGTCTTGTCGCCGCTGTCAATAGACATTCACAGTACCCTGTCGCCGAGAACCAGCGCGATGGTTACACGCTGGAAACACAATCTCGCGGTCAGGTACTGTATCCCACACTAGTGCTCCAACGTCCAGATGTGTAAACAGCTGCTGAGTGTCCTCTCCTTACACAGAATCTAGTTTGCATTTCATTCTAGTTACAAACCCATCTAGACAACAAACTTATTTTAAGAGAAGTAGGGCATAAAAAATGTATTGAACTGCATCTGGACAAAACATGGTGTTTTAGTGGCCGAACGAACAATGTTTCCTACGAACGAATAATGTGTCTATGAACATAAAAGTTGCCATTTTAAAATGTACAACAGTAAAGAAAAGCACATGGAGCAGCACGAACGTAATAAAAATAAAGAATAGGAACACAGGACAACTACTTACTTTTTTGCAGCACTCTCCTGATCCTTCTATACTGATCGTGCTCCCTTAATTTGAGGTCCAACCACCGCTTCCTCAGTTGATCCTTGGATCGACGTACCCCAAAATTCCTGTGCAGACTCTTCACATTTTTCGCCATGATTTTGGTCTTTCTGACATTTGGGTTTGGGTAAGGTCCATGCTTCCCGTCATAGTCGGCCCTCTTCAATATGACCACTATCTCCACCATCTCAACAAAGGCCATATTTGATGCCTTAAATCTTCTCCTCCAGGATCATGACGTTTCTGGCTCCGGGCTTTCCTCCTCCTCTTCATTGCTGTTATTATCACGCACCTTCTCTGTCTCCACCATGTGCTCTTCCCCACTGTGCCGAAAGAGAAAGGGAGGGGAATAGACTAGAAAGAACGTCAGGGGCGGGTGGATGTTCACGCATGTGCAGTGTATATAAAGCGTAACACGCGTGCGTCGTACGTACGATCTGTGAGCGAAGGAAGCAGTATCGGAAGCGCCGTTCGGGATAAAGAAGGTAACATTTAACTTGGGCCTATACTGCTTATAGATTGAGGCCTATATTGGGACAAGATTAGGAGACTTTAGGCTGACATTAGGGTTTGTCTTGTGTATTGCAGATAAAATGGATGACTTCAATGACCACAACCTCCCCCTGTTCATAGACAAATACAGGGAGCTGCCCTGCCGGTGGCAGGTGAAACACCCGCATTATAATTATAAACAAGAGAGGCAGGCAGTGCTGGAGAAACTGCTGGAGTTGGTGAAGTCATTGGTCCCCATGGCAACCATCCCCTATTTAAAAGGCTAAATTGGTGGGCTGAGGAGCACTTATCTTAGGGAGAGCAAGAAGGTCAAGGATTCCCAAAGATCCAGAGCTGCAGCAGATGACGTTTATGTCCCCAGGCTGTGGTACTATGAGAGACTGCGATTTCTGACAGACAAGACTGAAGTCAGGGTATCCCTCTCAAGCCTTCCTTCCATTCTTCCTTCCACCCCAGCTGAGGCTTCCGATGTCCAACCTGGGACTTCCAGCCAGGAAGAAGTGGAGGAGCCCAGCTTGAGCCAGGTATAGCATTGTTCTACAGATTTCTTGACAAAACATAAATGATGTTTACTAGATGTTATTATTGATCACTAATTGTTGATTTAATAAAGTGTTTTACATATCAATAGACAGTAGTGGGCAAAAATAATTGGACAAGAATGAAAAAGGCTGGGCTCAGAATGAAAGTCTGTTATATTTGTTAACATTCAATTTGCAACAGTCATGAGATGACAATTGTGTATGATTGATGAAGAAAAAACAAAAATTATGTCCCTTTTTTATACACAGGAAGACCTCAGCCAGGAGGAGGCTGTGGAATGTGGCAGCCAGGAGGAGGCTGTGGAATGTGGCAGCCAGGGGAAGACTGGGGTTAGTGGCACCCAGGAGGAGGCGGGGGTAAGTGACAGTCAGGAGGTGGCTGGGCCCAGTAGGAGCCTCACAGAATCCCAGGTTCCTCCCCTCCGCCTTCCAACCAAAAGACCCAGGACAGGGAGTAATGTGGAGGATTCAGCACTCAGGCTGATTCAGGAGGCTTCTGCATCCCACTCGGACAGAGGCCTTTTCCTGCATGGCTGCCACAAAACTGCAGGACATGCAGGAGGGCCAATGCCTCATGTGTGAGGAAATCCTTTATAAAACATTAACTAAGGGGGTGAGGGGCAAAATCACACCCAATACCCACCTGTGTGAGTTACATCATCCTCCTCCTCCTGCCACAACTCCAACACCACAGACACAGCGTGGAAGGAAGAGTGGAAGGAAGACAAAGTGATGGCCTGGGTTCAGTCTGGTCTGACAAAAGATGTAGGCTTTTGTATGACCACAGCCTGGAGACAGATATGTCATCTGCTGCTGTTCATGATCTCTTGGTCTTCTGGACCAGATTGTACTCCCTTATATATATGGACTCCTCAGGCCACCAATTTTGCAATAAAATAGTTGATGTGTGCCCTGGGGGCCAAAGGCTTCGCCAATTTCTGCTGTTCCTCCAGCATTGCCTTCCCTCTTTCTTTGGTTAGGACCCCTTAATAAATGTTTTTTTTTTTTAATAATACTCGCCTATGTGTGTTTTCCTTCAAAAAGGACAGTTTGTTTGTGAGGAGGCAGATACATTTCAAAAATACAATGTGAAATTAACAAGAGACACCAAAACCAAACAATCTCCTTGAGATTAAATAATACAAGATAATAATGGTGTTGTGGTAACTTGACACACAAAACACACCCAAAACTATTCTGGAGTTAAAAAAAAAATAATTAAAAAAATAACAGGAGATCAGGATTTAAAAAACTAAAAAAAAAAATACAAAATCTAAAAACAAAAAAAAAAAAAACAAAATCTAAAAACATAAAAAAAAATATTTTCGGGAGATGTGACTAATCAAAATATTATATTCATGAAATCAAGAAAAATAATAAAGAAAGAAGTGTGAGAAGTCTGTGTGAATATGAGCAGCAAAACAACTTCATTCTTTTAACATTATAAAGAACGAGAGTGCGCTGCATTAAACAATTTAAAACATTGCAGCATGACGAAGGTGCTATATCCATTACGAACTCTGATTTTACCAGACCGAGTAGTTCCGTCTTGGAATTTATTCTGAGCATGCGTGGCACTTTGTGCGTCGGAATTGTCCACACACGGTCGGAATTTACGCAAACGGATTATGTTGTTGGAAAATTTTATAGCCTGCTCTAAAACTTTGTGTGTCGAAAATTCCGATGGGAAAAGTCCGATGGAGCCCACACACGGTCGGAATATCTGATAACAAGCTCCAATCGCACATTTTCCGTCGGAAAATCTGACCGTGTGTACAGGGCATTAGTATTGGTATATCTAATCTATAAGTAAAAAACAATGGAATATTGGTATATAGAAGGCAGTATAGATATATACGTGCATTTTTGCTACAGAGCTACAGTTTAGAGCCAAGGGAATAAAATCAATAAGAAAGTATAAGTATAGTATACTGTATATAGTATACTGCTTACTTAACCGCTTGCCGACCAGCGCACAACGATGTACATCGGCAAAATGGCCCAGCTGCGCAAATGGGCGTACCTGTACGTCCCCTTTAAGACGCAGTGTACTCTGTGTCGGGGGCTCGCCATCGTGTCACAGATCGGCAGAATGGGGAGATGTAAACAAGGAATTTCCCTGTTCTGCCTAGCAACATGACAGGGATCTACTGCTCCCTGTCATCGAGAGCAGTGATCTCTGTCATATTGTAGTGAGCCCATCCCCCCAAAGTTAGAATCACTCCCTAGGACACACCTAACCCCTTGATCGCCCCCTAGTGTTTAACCTCTTCTCTATCAGGGTCATTTACACAGTAATCAGTGCATTTTTATAGCACTGATCGCTGTACAACCGACAATGGTCCAAAAATAGTGTCCGATGTGTCTGCCATAATGTCACAGTCATGATAAAAATCGCAGATCGCCGCCATTACTAATAATAAAAAAAATAATAAAAATGCCATAAATTTATCCCCTATTTTGTAGATGCTATAACTTTTGCGCAAATCAATCAATATACGCTTATTGCAATTTTTTTTACCAAAAATATGTAGAAGAATACATAGCGACCTAAACTGAGAAAGAAATTTGTTTTTTTATATATTTTTTGGGGATATTTATTATAGCAAAAAGTAAAAAAAAATTTTTTTTTTCAAAATTGTCGCTCTTTTTTTTGTTTAAGCTTTTGGAAGCAAAAAATAAAAACCACAGAGGTGATCAAATACCACCAAAAGAAAGCTCTATTTGTGGGAAAAAGAGGACGTCAATTTTGTTTGGGTACAACTCCGCACAACCGCACAATTGTCAGTTAAAGCGACGCAGTTGTTGCAAAAAGTGCTCTGGTCAGGAAGGGGGTAAATTTTTCCGAGGCCGAAGTGGTTAAAGATTGATGTTACAGGAAAACAATGTCCACTGAAAACGGGTCTGAGGGATCACCTTTATTGTATATATCTATATATTTTATAGTGAAGTATACCTAAAAAGAGTGACAGACAATAAATGATTGTCATAATCAAGTGTTCACTGCATGGAACCTGATTATGGATTTTGGTGCCATCTCGACCCTTGGTCACCTCGATACCTTATAGTCAGTATCTGAGGATTAGACGCAACTGTACAAAAGATACCATCTTTAACCACTTAAGGACCAGCCTTGTTTTGGATTTTAGGTGCTTACATTTTTAAAACAGATTTTTTTGCTAGAAAATTACTTAGAACCCCCAAAACATTATATATTGTTTTTTTTTCTAACACCCTAGAGAATAAAATGGCAGTCAATGCAATACTTTTTTTTTGCACCGTATTTGCGCAGCGGTCTTATAAGCGCACTTTTTTTTAGAAAAAATCACTTTTTTGAATAAAAAAATAAGACAACAGTAAAGTTAGCCCATTTTTTTTTATAATGTGAAATATAATGTTACGCCAAGTAAATTGATACCCAACATGTCACGCTTCAAAATTGCGCCCGCTCGTGCAATGGCGTCAAATGTTTACCCTCAAAAATCTCCACAAGCGACGTTTAAAAAATTCTACAGGTTGCATTTTTTGCGTTACAGAGGAGGTCTAGGGCTAGAATTATTGCTATCGCTCTACCGGTCACAGCGATAGCTCACATGTGTGGTTTGACCACCGTTTTCATATGCAGGCGCTACTCACGTATGTGTTTGCTTGTGCGCGCGAGCTCGTCGGGACGGGGGGTTTTAAAAAATTTTTTTTTTACATTTTTATTGTTTATTTTACATGATTTTATTTATTTTTACACAGTTTAAAAAAAATGTGTCACTTTTATTCCTATTACAAGGAATGTAAACATCCCTTGTAATAGAAAAAAGCATGACAGGACCTCTTAAATATGAGATCTGGGGTCAAAAAGACCTCAGATCTCATATTTACACTAAAATGCAATAGAAAAAAAAAAGTCATTTAAAAAAATTACATTGAAAAATATGTGCCTTTAAAAAACCACTTCGCGCCCGCGCTGTAGCCGAAAGACGGCTGCAGCGCGGACGCTATCTGCTGGGTGGATGTCCCTGGACGTCCAGCTGTGGGCGCGCATCGGGGAAGTTCTGTGCTGGCCATGTCCCTCAGACACAGCCAGTCACAGATCGGCATAAACGGCCAATGACAGCGGCCGTTTACAGTGCGATCGGCGGTGCCAATGAGCGAGGCTCTCATATGTAAACATATGAGATCCTCTCTCATCGCCGGCTCTCTCTCCTCACACAGAGACAGCGTGTGAGGAAGGAGAGCGAACTGCTGCAGCGGTGAGTGTAAAAAGAGAAAAAAACAGAAAAAAAAGTTGTCAGTTTCATCTGTCATCCCTCCCCACTGTCCTCTGTCGCTAGTGCCATCCCTCCCCACTGCAATCCCTCCCCAGTGCCATCTGTCATCAGTGCCACGTATCAGTGGCATCTGTCATCAGTGTCACGTGTCATCAGTGCCACGTATTAGTGCCATCTGTCATGAGTGCCACATATTAGTGCCATCTGTCATCAGTGCCACGTATTAGTGCCATCTGTCATCAGTGCCACGTATTAGTGCCATCTGTCATCAGTGCCACGTGCCATCAGTGCCACGTATTAGTACCATCTGTCATCACTGCCACGTGTCATTAGTGCCACATATTAGTGCCATCTGTCATCCGTGTCACGTGTCATTAGTGCCACATATTAGTGCCATCCGTCATCAATGTCATGTGTCATCAGTGCCATGTATTAGTGCCATCTGTCAGTGCTACGTATTAGTGCCAAATGTCATCAGTTCCATGTATTAGTGCCATCTGTCATCAGTGTCATCAGTGCCACATATTAGTGCCATCTGTCATCAATGCCACGTCAGTGCCATCAGTGCCACGTATCAGTGCCATCTGTTAGTGCCACGTCAGTGCCATCAGTGCCACGTATCAGTGCCATCTGTCATCAGTGTCACATGTCATTTTCCTGGTGCTCCAGGGTCTTCAAAAGTGTAATAGGTAGTCAACAAGTTAGATGTGTAATTTATGCTCCTAGAACACCTGATGGTGCTCCCTGCATGTTGAGACTCTGTATGTGGCCAGGCTGTGAAAAAGTCCCACACATGTGGTATCCCCATACTCAGGAGGAGTAGCAGAATGTATTTTGGGGTGTTATTTGTGGTATACACATGCCATGTGAGAGAAATAATTTATTATAATGACAATTTTGTAGGGGAAAAAAAAATCTTCATTTTGCAAAGAATTGTGGGAAAAAATGACAACCTCAAAAAACTCACCATGCATCTTACTAAATACCTTGGAATGTCTACTTTCAAAAAAAGGGTTATTTGGGGGTATTTGTACTTTCCTGACTTGTTCAGGTCGCAAGAAATTAGATAGGCCACCAGTACATCAGGTGTGATCAATTTTTTATGATTTGCACCATAGTTTGTAGACTCTCTAACTTTCACACGGACCAAATAATATCCACTAATTTGGGTTATGTTTACCAAACATATGTAGCAGTATAAATTGTGGCCAAAATTTATGAAGAAAAATTAATAATTTGCAAATGTTATCACAGAAACTAAGAAAAAAAGGACAAAAAATTAATTTGGGTACAGTATTACATGACTGAGTAATTGTCATTCAAAGTGTGAGAGCACCGAAAGCTGAAAATTGGTCTGGGCAGGAGGGGGGTTTAAGTGCCCAGTAGGCAAGTGGTTAAGACGTATGGGCGGAAGTGATGTTTTAACGTTGCTTCCGCCCAGCAGTGTCATGGAGATGAGTGGGTGCCATCTTAGCCTCACTTGTCTCCAGGCACAGCACGGAGAAGGACGCGATCACCTCCGCCGCTACCGATGGCTCTGGTAAGCGGCAGAGGTCACCAGATCGCGGCGGGAGGGGGGTCCCTCTCCCACCACCGATAAAAGTGAATCCACCACAGAGGCCACTTTTATCTTAAAGCCGACCGCCGCATGAAAACGGGGATACCGAGGTTATGGCAGCTAGCTGCTGCCATAACATCGATATCCGCCGCCAAATTTTGGACGTACATCGGCGTGCAGCGGTTGGCAAGTGGTTAAAAGGGAAGAAGGCCTATTAACTGCTTGCCGCCCGCCAGCTGTCATATGACGGCCAGGCAGCACGGCTCTCGTTCTGGGAGGGCGTCATATGACGTCCCTCCATTTAAAGAGGGAATGCGTGCGATCGAGTGCGCGCATCCCTGTTCCTTCGGTGGCGGCATGTCACGGAAACACCACTCACCACCGAGGTGGTCAACAGCCATTGGGCATGGCTGTTTACCACGTGATCGGCCGTGATGAAGTAACGGCCGATCACAGGTGGTACCTCCCCACTTTGCATGGCTCATGCACGCGATCTCGAGCGCACTGCGCGTGCACGTCAGTGACAGCGTGTTCCCGGGAACATTGCTAGTTACCGACGCTGGTAAACAGCCATTGGCCGGCGGCTGTTTACTACGTGATCGGCTGTGATCCTTTTACAGCCGATCACTAAATGTCAACAAACCGCGGTAACGAGATGTTACCGGGTTCTCCTCCTCACACACCGATTATGTGTGAAGAGGAGATTGTGATAACATCTCGTTACCGCTTACAGTGTACACCAATCACACTGATTGCCCCCCCATAAAGAGGACCTGTTATCACCCATCATAGTACCTGTCACAGTTCATCTGAGTACCTGTTAGTCCATATGAGTACCTGTCAGTCCATATGAGTACCTGTCACAGTCCATCAGAGTACCCAAGTACCTGTCACAGTCCATCTGAGTACCCGAGTACCTGTCATAGTCCATCTGAGTACTCGAGTACCTGTCACAGTCCATCTGAGTACTCGAGTACCTGTCACAGTCCATATGAGTACCCGAGTACCTGTCACAGTCAATATGAGTGCCTGAGTACCTGAGTACCTGTCACAGTCCATATAAGTCACTTTTTAAATAGCTTTTTTTTTTTTTTTTTTTCCTCTGGTTCCTTCAGCCTATCAATTAAGGGGGGTGGTTAATTGCTCACAGGTGCCTATTTAACTGGGTGTAGAACTCAGTCTGAGCGTGCTCAGTCTGAGGAACTTTGTGTAAGTGGAACTTGGTATAAGTGGGAGTTAAAACCAGAGTTTAAAACAGGAGGTTATAACAGGGGTCATAGTACCTGTGTAGTGTGAGTATCTGAGTGTTGTCTGAGTAGTGTGTGTGGATCGTTAGTACTTGTGTATTGTGTACTGTATACTTGTGTATTGCGAGTGCACGTAGGTCTGTGTGTACCAGTGTATTGTCTTGAGTATTAGTGCCAGGAAGCTAGCTGTTAGGTAATTTGGACAGGGTAAAATCCCTAAATCCTCACTAAATTTAATAGGTACGATGCCCGGCGGGTGTGGAGAGGTGACTCTTTGTACATCTTGCCGCATGTATGCGTTCCTTGATCATCTGATCGATGGTGAATACTGCTGTGCAAAATGTAAGCACATTGTTTCCCTGGAAGCCCAGGTTCTGAATCTAGGGAAGCAACTGTCAGCACTGAGAAGTCCCTCCATACTAAAGGTGTGCCAGGAATGTACATGGCAGGTGCCGGCAGGGGCCAGCACAGAGGCGGGTGGAGACAAAGAGGTGCAGGCACTAGCAAAGAGTAGATGGGTGACAGTCAGGAGGGGTAGAGGGGGAAGTGCCAGAGAGGCCGATCCAGGACTGGAGCATCCCAATAAGTACGCTCCATTGAGTGTCATTGGTGAAACCAGTCAGGGACCAGCACTGCTGGAGCTGAGGGACTCTCCTAGCTGCCAGGGGAAGAACTCCTCCAGTGAGAGTGGGGGGACAGCAAAGGGAAAGGAAAGACAGATTCTGGTGGTAGGGGACTCAATTCTTAGAAGGACAGAGAGGGCAATCTGTAACCAAGACCTGAAGCGCCGAACAGTATGTTGTCTACCGGGCGCTCCGGTTCGGCACATCACGGATCTTGTGGAGAGATTACTGGGAGGGGCTGGGGAAGACCCGGCTGTCATGGTGCACGTTGGCACCAATGACAAAGTCAGAGGCAGATGGAGTGTCCTAAAGAACGATTTTAGGGACTTAGGTGCTAAATTGAGGAAAAGGACCTCCAAGGTAGTATTCTCAGGAATACTACCGGTACATCGAGCCACACCAGAAAGGCAGAGGGAGATTAGGGAAGTAAACAAGTGGCTGAAGAGCTGGTGTAGGAAGGAGGGGTTTGGGTTCCTGGAGGACTGGGCTGACTTCTCAGTCGGTAACCGGTACTATAGAAGGGACAGACTGCACCTAAATGAGGAGGGTGCAGATCTGCTGGGAATGAAGATGGCCAAAAAGTTAGAGGGGTTTTTAAACTAGGCGATGGGGGGGAGGGTCCAGAGACAGTGATAGCCAGCACGGATGATATTCCAGAGGGTAGTGTTGGGGGCATTAGTGGTAGGTTAACCAAAGCACAAAAACACAAGGTGAGTATAGTAGCAAGTCCTAGTTGCAATTTTGAAACGCAATACGAGGACAATATGCGACCGGTCTAAACTATGTGGCATGTTCACCAATGCCAGGAGCATGGCAGACAAGATGGGCGAACTAGAGATACTGTTGTACAAGGAGGATTTTAATTTTGTGGGAATTTCAGAGACCTGGTTCAACAGCTCTCATGATTGGCTGGCAAACATTCAAGGGTATACCCTAAACCGCAAGGATAGAGAGGGTAAAAAAGGGGGAGGGGTATGCCTATATATCAAGAATAATGTACAAGCAAATGTGAGAGATGACATCACTGAGGGAGCTAGAGAGGAGGTGGAATCCTTATGGGTAGAGCTCCAAAGGGATGAAGCTAAGGGGAAAATAATACTGGGAGTATGCGATAGGCCCCCTAACCTGAAGGAGGAAGTGGAGACAGATCTCCTATCACAAATTGGATTAGCAGCAAGGATGGGAAGTGTTATCATAATGGGGGATTTTAATTATCCAGACATAGACTGGGCGGAGGGAACCGCGCATTCATTTAAGGCTCGCCAGTTCCTTAATGTCTTGCAGGACAATTTTATGGGTCAGATGGTAGACGCACCAACTAGAAATAAAACAATACTGGATCTACTGATTACCAACAATACAGACCTGATCACAGATGTGGAAATACGGGGCAATTTAGGTAACAGCGATCACAGGTCAATTAGTTTCAGTATAAATCACACAAATAGGAAACATAAAGGAAATACAAAGACACTGAATTTCAAAAGAGCCAACTTCCCTAAACTACAAACCTTGCTAAAAGGCATAAATTGGGATAAAATATTAGGAACAAAGAATACGGAGGAGAGATGGGTTTGCTTTAAGAGCATATTAAATAAGGGCATTTGCCAATGTATCCCATTGGGTAAAAAATTTAAAAGAGCGAACAAAAATCCTGGATGGCTTAACTCCAATGTAAAAATGCATATAAAAGCAAAGGAGAAGGCCTTCAAAAAATACAAGGTTGAGGGATCATCCTCAGCATTCAGACTTTATAAAGAATGCAATAAGAAATGTAAGGGCGCAATTAGGACGGCTAAGATAGAACATGAAAGACACATAGCGGAGGAGAGCAAAAAAATCCCAAGAAATTCTTTAAGTATGTAAACAGTAAAAAAGGGAGGACAGACCATATTGGCCCCATAAAGAATGAGGAAGGACATCTGGTTACAAAGGATGGGGAGATGGCAAATGTATTGAATTTATTCTTCTCCTCAGTCTTCACGAGTGAATCGGGGGGCTTCAGTAACCAAAACTGCAGTGTTTATCCTCATGACACAACACAGGAAGCACCTCCATGGTTAACAGAGGACGGAATTAAATTAGACTTGAGAAACTTAACATTAATAAATCACCGGGACCAGATGGCTTGCATCCGAGGGTACTTAGGGAACTCAGTCAGGTGATTGCCAGACCGTTGTTCCTAATTTTTACAGACAGTCTATTGACTGGAATGGTACCAGCTGATTGGAGAAAAGCCAATGTAGCACCAATATTTAAAAAGGGCCCAAAAAACATCCCTGGGAATTACAGACCAGTTAGCCTAACATCAATAGTATGTAAAATCTTGGAGGGGATGATTAGGGACTATATACAAGATTTTAGTAATAAGAACGATATCATTAGCAGTAATCAGCATGGATTCATGAAGAATCGTTCTTGCCAAACCAATCTATTAACCTTCTATGAGGAGGTGAGTTGCCATCTAGATAAAGGAAGGCCCGTAGACGTGGTGTATCTGGATTTTGCAAAAGCATTTGACACAGTTCCCCATAAACGTTTACTGTACAAAATAAGGTGCGTTGGCATGGACCATAGGGTGAGTACCTGGATTGAAAACTGGCTACAAGGGCGTGTTCAGAGGGTGGTGATAAATGGGGAGTACTCAGAATGGTCAGGGGTGGGTAGTGGGGTTCCCCAGGGTTCTGTGCTGGGACCAATCCTATTTAATTTGTTTATAAACGATCTGGAGGATGGGATAAACAGTTCAATCTCTGTATTTGCAGACGATACTAAGCTAAGCAGGGCAAAAACTTCTTCACAGGATGTGGAAACCTTGCAAAAAGACCTGAACAAATTAATGGGGTGGGCGACTACATGGCAAATGAGGTTCAATGTAGAAAAATGTAAAATAATGCATTTGGGTGGCAAAAATATGAATGCAATCTATACACTGGGGGGAGAACCTCTGGGGGAATCTAGGATGGAAAAGGACCTGGGGGTCCTAGTAGCTGATAGGCTCAGCAATGGCATGCAATGCCAAGCTGCTGCTAATAAGGCAAACAGAATATTGGCATGTAGTAAAAGGGGGATCAACTCCAGAGATAAAACGATAATTCTCCCGCTCTACAAGACTATGGTCCGGCCGCACCTAGAGTATGCTGTCCAGTTCTGGGCACCAGTCCTCAGGAAGGATGTACTGGAAATGGAGCGAGTACAAAGAAGGACAACAAAGCTAATAAAGGGTCTGGAGGATCTTAGTTATGAGGAAAGGTTGCGAGCGTTGAACTTATTCTCACTGGAGAAGAGACGCTTGAGAGGGGATATGATTACAAATACTGTACTGGTGACCCCACAATAGGGATAAAACTTTTTCGCAGAAGAGAGTTTAATAAGACTCGGGGCCACTCATTACAATTAGAAGAAAAGAGGTTTAACCTTAAACTACGTAGAGGGTTCTTTACTGTAAGAGCGGTAAGGATGTGGAATTCCCTTCCAGGCGGTGGTCTCAGCGGGGAGCATTGATAGCTTCAAGAAACTATTAGATAAGCACCTGAATGACCGCAACATACAGGGATATGTAAGGTAATACTGACACATAATCACACACATAGGTTGGACTTGATGGACTTGTGTCTTTTTTCAACCTCACCTACTATGTAACTATGTAATAAGTACTCGAGTACCTGTCAGTCAATATGACTACCTGAGTACCTGAGTACCTGTCACAGTCCATATGTGTACCAAGTACCTGAGTACCTGTCACCGCCCTTCAGAGTTCCCGTATACCAGTGACCAGCCCATCAGAGTACCCGAGTACCTATCTGTAGCCCATCAGAGTACCCAAGTACCTGTCATCAGGCCATCAGAGTACCCGAGTACCTGTCACCAGGCCATCAGAGTACCCGAGTACCTGTCACCAGCCCATCAGAGTAACTGAGGACCTGTCACCAGCCCATCAGAGTACCCGAGTACCTGTCTGCAGCTCATCAAGTTACCCGAGTACCTGTCTCCAGCCCATCAGAGTACCCTAGTACCTATCTGCAGCCCATGAGAGTACCCGAGTACCTATTTGCAGCCCATGCCTCATAGAATATACATTGGGGTGTTTGCTTTCCAAAATGGGATAATTTGGTGGGTAATTCCACTGTCCTGGTGCTCCAGGACCTTCAAAAGTGTGATAGGTAGGAATAAAATGAGATGTGTAATTTATGCTCCTAGAACGCCTGAAGGTACTACTTCAATGTTGGACCTCTCTATGTGGCAAGGCTGTGTAAAAGTCTCGCACATGTGGTATCGCCATACTCAGGTAGAGTAGCAGAATGTATTTTGGGGTGTAATTTTTGCTATATAAATGTGTGTTAGAAATATATTATAAATTGACAACTTTGTGTAAAAAAAAAAAAGCGTTTTCATTTTTTTCCACATTTTCCCAAAACTTCTGGAAAAAATGAACCGTTAAAAATACTCATTATGCCTCATAGATTATATGTTGGGGTGTTTGCTTTCCAAAATGGGGTCATTTTGTGGGCAATTCCATTGTCCTAGTGCTCCAGGGCCTTCAAAAGTGTAATAGGTGGTTGAGAAATGAGATGTGTCATTTATGCTCGTAGAACACCTGAAGGTGCTACTTCAATGTTGGTCCTTTGTATGTGGCCAGGCTGTGTAAAAGTCTCACACATGTGGTATTGCCATACTCAGGAGGAGTAGTAGAATGTATTTTGGAGTGTAATTTGTTGTATGCATATGCTGTGTGTGAGAAATAACCTGATAATATGACAACTTTGAAAAAAACAATAAATAAATAAATCTTCATTTTGCAAAGAATTGTAGGAAAAAAATGACAACTTACTGTAAAAAATCTCACCATGCTACTTACGTAATACCTTGGAATGTCTACTTCCAAAAAGGCGTTATTTGGGGGGTATTTGTACTTTCCTGACTTGTTAGTGTCTCAAGAAATGAGATTCACCTGATGTACTGAAGGCCTGATCAGATCAATTTCCAGAGATTGGCACCATAGTTTGTAGACTCTATAACTTTCACAAAGACCAAATAATATACACTAATTTGGGTTATTTTTACCAAAGATATGTTGCAGTATAAATTTTGGCCAAAATTCATAAAGAAAAATTACTAATTAGCAAAATTGTATGACAGAAACAAACGGTCTTTTATTATTTATGGCACAAAAAATAAAAAAACCCACTAGTGATTAAATACCACCAAAAGAAAGCTCTATTTGTGTGAAAAAAAGGACGCAAGTTTCATATGGGCACAGTGTTGCATGACTGAGTAATTGTCATTCAAACTGTGGTAGTGCTGAAAGCTGAAAATTGGTCTGGGCAGGAAGGGGGTGTAGGTGCCCTGTATTGAGGTGGTTAAAAACAAGACTGCTAGAATGAGGTTACTCAAATACTTGCCTGAAAAAAAGCCTTTAAGCGAGTATGTGCCAACACATGTCACAATCTCTTATACAATAAAACCAATAAACCAAAGACAAGTGGTCCTATTCGGGTTAATTACAAGGTTTTCTAACCAGCATAAAGAAATTAGGAGGATCGTGGAAAAGTATTGGCACACGCTCACTTTGGATACAATTGCCGGTGCCTTTGTCCCTAAGACTGCGGAGTCTACTTTTAGAAAAGCTAGACCAATCAAAGACAGTCAAAGGTAGTTCAGGCAGGGACCCTTGTAAGAGATGGGGCAAGTTTAGGTGTGGGGGTTGCAACTATTGCAGGTTTATGCATATAAACTATCCTACCACTTTACCAAATGGAGAAAAATATCAACCAAAACACTACTCCATCTGCAAAACAGAAGGCGTAATGTATTTACTTCTCTGTGAGTGCTCTTGTTTCTATGTGGGCAAGACTAAAATGGAGTGTTGGCAACGTGCCTCGAGACACATTCGTGCCATGAAAACTTGTGATCCTGATCTCCCCTTGGGGAGACATGTTACTACAGTGCATGGGGGCTCTTTTCCCTAAATATCTTTTCTAATTCTAGATCGGATTCATCCGGGGACACGTGGCGGTGATTGGAACAAGATTCTGCTCCAACATGAGCAGAATCTTCATGTTTCTCCCCCAGGAATTCAGATCTCTATCTTTCAGACCCTTTTTAGAATGATTTAAGTCAGGGGTCTCAGAAATGAACCTATAATTAATGACTTTCCTCCACTGCTCTCTCTATTTCTTTTAGGTATCTCTTACTTTATTGCTATCATTAACAAATGGATAGGTGATTATTTGCTAATGTTGGTGACTATGATCCCTCTATAAATATGTTTATACATATTTTCTATTATCTTATATTTGGGGTCACATTTTACTAAACTTTTCTGCTCCTTGTCTTCCTTGCCAACTGTAATTGGAATCTTAATTATGTATTTCCCTGTATTACCACTTTTTTTTACTAGCATTTATGTTATTTTGTCCTTCTTTGCTTCCTTTTTGCAGTGTATGGCTGTGCTTGCCCTCTCCTCCTTTCCCACTAGATGGGGCCAGATTCCATGGCCTCCCTGTGACTACCATCCAGCGCACAAAGGCTATCAGGTGACTATGTTACCATGCCGGCCTTTGATTACCGGTTGCCATGCGGCCGAATAGCTTTACGGTCGTCAACCACCCACCTGCGCTGGTGGGCGGTTGATGCGGGGCTCCGTCACTCCGGCGTGGCTTCCACCTCCGTTGGGCAGTGTCTGAGCACCTCATGTTTCTGGCATCTTACACCATGCCCACCATAGCTGTTTGCCTGCGCCCTTGCGGCGGTGTTGGGCGCCGCTCGCCCGGAGTGGGGGCACCTTGTGGACACCCTCTCCCCCGCTGACCACATCCACACCAATGTAGATGCCCCACCCCTTGGTTGTGGGTGCCTCCCCCTTTTGCCCCACCTTCCCTCACTCAAAGCATATAAATTCTAGCAGATGTAACATACACTCCTGCTGGCTATCTGGTAAAAAGAAACCTTCCCAAATTTGGGATGTTCATATGAAAGATTTTTTACTTATAGTAAAAACTTTTTACTTATAGTTTACTTATAGATTAGATATGCCAATAGTAAGTTTCTTCCTTTTTGGTTCCTAGATCCTCCAATTTGGACTATCCCAGCTTTTATGCTGTGCACCTATTGACTGAGGTGGGTTCAGGCACCCTCTTTGGAGTGACTATGGGGTTCACATATTGTTGGAATTCAACATGAATATCATATTTCTGGAGTTTGTACATATATTTCCTTACTATGCCCAGGCCCGGATTTACTCCCTTTGCCGCCCCAAGGCCGGGCCCTTCAATGCCGCCCCCCCCCCCCCCCCACACACACACACACACACACACACCACCAGAAAGAGCCCCCAGACATAATACGGTCAAAGACTGCAGACATGATACAAGAGATGGTCAGAGACTGCAATCATAGCACAGGAGATGGTCAGAGACTGCAGTTCCTATGGACATTAGTAGATAATGGCCGATCGGCCCTCTCACCTGACCCAGCGATACAGCAACGGTTCCTCTGATCAGGAGTCAGCTCACTCTGAATTGTCCATGGCGACTCCGCTGGGTAGCACCCAGATCTGTATTCCTGCAATGACTTCATTTCTTTCTCCTCCAGGGATGGCACCAGGCTGTGTGGCTTTCCCTCTGGTGGCACAGGGTAGCGGGGTTCTCTCTCTAATGGTTTTCCCTCAGCAGTGTCCTCTCCCTCTGGAGTCCTGGGTGTACTTTCCTGGGTGTAGACCCCCCCAGGACAAGCCACCCCCATCCATTAGTACAGATCCCCACAAGGACAAACCCCCCTCCCTTCATTAGTACAGATCCCCCCAGGACAAACTCCCCTCCCTTCATTAGTACAGATCCCCCCAGGACAAACCCCCCTCCATTCATTAGTACAGATCCCCCCAGGACAAACCCCCCTCTCTTCATTAGTAACCCCCCTTCCTTCATTAGTACAGACCCCCCCCAGGACAAACCCCCCTCCCTTTATTAGTACAGACCCCCAGGACAAACGCCCCTCTATTAGTACAAACCCCCCCAGGACAACCCCCTCCATTAGTACAAACCCCCCCAGGACAACCCCCCTCCATTAGTACAAACCCCCCAGGTCAACCCCCCCTCCATTAGTACAAACCCCCCCGGACAACTCCCCCTCCATTAGTACAACCCCCCAGGACAACCCCCTCTCCATTAGTACAAACCCCCCCAGGTCAACCCCCTCCATTAGCACAGACCCCCCCAGGACAAACCACCCCTCCCTTCATTAGTAAAGACCCCCCAGGACAAACCCCCCTCCATTAGTACAGACCCCCAGGACAACCCCCCCCCTTCATTAGTACAAACCCCCCCGGACAACCCCCCCTTCATTAGTACAGACATCCCAGGACAAACCCCCCCTTCACTAGTACAGGCCCCCCAGGACAACCCCCCCTCCATTAGTGCAGACATCCCAGGACAAATCCCCCCTTCACTAGTACAGACCCCCAGGACAACCCCCCCTCCATTAGTGCAGACATCCCAGGACAAACCCCCCCTTCATTAGTACAAACCCCCCAGGACAACCCCCCTCCATAAGTGTACAGATGGAGACAGGCTTGGGCGGGAGTGAGAGACCCAGGAGGACACAGGAGAACACGCGCGCCCCCCCGCCCGCCCCCACAGAGACCAGCCGCTGCGATCTCCGGCGGCTGCTCTTCTTCTCTGACAGGAGGAGGGAGGGGGGACAGGCTTGAGCCTCGAAAAACCAGCAGCGGCGGTGACCTGCGGAGGACACCGCCTCAGTCTGGACACACACAGAGAGGAGGAGGAGGGAGAGGAGCACTCTAGTGCTTCAGCGCCCCCACCTCTCTGGCGCCCGGGTGCACTGCATCACATGCTGCTATGTTAGTGTGGGGGGCGGCCGAGAATTTGTTGCAGGAGCGGCGCCGCCCCTGTACCACTGCCTTGTGGGAAATCTGGCCCTGACTATGCCTAAGAGAAGCCAGACTCCCATGGTTTTTGAAAGACTGAAAGTTTCACATTTCCGGGAGGACAGGATGCTGCCACCCAGGTTGGAATGTAGCCTGTTTAGCTTCCATTGCGCATGACAATGCTGGCTCCGATCTGTCTATGGGAATTTCTTGATTAACTGCTATGCGCACAGGCTTCAAAGGCAGCTAAACTGACAGGGATGATGGATGAGGTGAGATACAGGAAATCAAGGGCCCAGGTGTTTGTGGAATTTGACATCGGTCGGATGATGGCAATTCATGGACCAACACTGCCCCCCAGAGGACAGTTATGGCAAGACGGTCCATATGATAGCCTGTTGAGGGAACCCCCCAGAGACACTGTGATTCGTCCAAAGGCAAAGTTGGGAAGGGGGGGGTCTGGATGAGGTATGTTTGTTAAAAAGAATATGTCATAAAGATTCTGTGAAATATTTCATCAGGGAGACGGACGCGTAGAACCTGGTGAGATCTTCGTCTGATATATATTATATATATAATATATATATATATATATATATATATATATATATATATATATATATATATATATATATATATATATATATATGATAAACGTTTGTATCGTTAATGTGTTTTAGGCCTGTAACCAGTAAAAGGTGCTGGTGAGTAGAGGGAGTGATCATCCCTGGTTTTGATGTAGCCTGCAGATTGACAGGGCAAACCACACATCTTTGAGGAAAAAGTGGGAGAAATATATAAATATATTTTTATTTTTATTTTTTTTATTAATTTTCATTTTTTCATTTTTATTTTTTTAGTTACTTTTATTACTAGTGTATTTTTTATTTGGTCCCCACGTGAGTGTGAAATAGCGCTCTGTTCCAACAGAAGTTCAATGTGGCCTGCGATCTAAGGGGTTTAAAAATCAGTGGTTATATGGTAAGGCATTGACTAATGCCGCGTACACACGGTCGAACTTTTCATCTACAAAAGTCCGACAGCCGGTCCGACAGACTTCCTGCGGACTTGCGGCGGACTTGCGGCAGACTTTCTAGCGAACGGACTTGCCTACACACGACCACACAAAAGTTTGACAGCCTAGTACGCGGTGACGTACATCAAGTCCGGCGAGACTATAAAACAGAAGTTCAATAGCCCGTACGACACCCTTTGGGTTCCTTCTGCTAATCTCGTGTTTATCTCGTGTTAGTAGAAGTTTGGTGAGAGACGATTCGCGCTTGTGAGACTCGTATTTTTCAGTTCGTTTTAACTGTTGTTCAGTCTGTGCTTGTGAGGTTTGTATCTGCTTTTCAGTGCGTTTGGTCAGTTGGCATTGAGAAATCTTTGTTTTATTGGCCGCTCGTTCCTGATTTTCAGGTCGTTCTTCACAGGCCTTGCTGTTCTTCAGTGCGTTCTGTTAAGTGCGTTCTGACCAGCCGACCGTTTTGAAGCCATGTTACCTGTACGTACTCGTCGTCGAGCTCGTGCATTGTATGTGCTTGGTGCTGTAGTTTATTCTTCAGACCAAGACCAGTCCATGAACAGGGCGAGGAGGAGTTCATGGACCAAGAATTGGTTGCTCCAGCGTGACCAGTTCTGTCACATGCCATTGCTCCGTGAGATCCGTGAGAATAATCCTGAGGATTTCAGGAACTTTCTCCGGATGACGGACCCCGTTTTTGATCATTTGGTGGCTTTGCTGACCCCCTATATCAGCAGGCAGGATACCTGCATGAGGCAAGCCATCACTCCGGAGCAGAGGCTAGTTGCCACGTTGCGATACTTGGCGACGGGGAGAAGCCTGCAGGACCTCAAGTTCTCGACAGGCATCTCCCCCCAGGCTCTGGGGATCATTATCCCAGAGACCTGTTCTGCCATCATCCAGGTCCTGCAGAAGGACTATATTAAGGTAAGAATGTTTTCTTTTATTAGCATCACATGTTCTTTTATTTATTCTTTGATAATGTAATGTATTTCTTAGCTCAAACACTACTTACCATCATTGTAATATAGTGTGAATGTCCCCTTTTTCTTCTCACGCATGCTTGATTTGTTTCATGTTCTTTTTTGTCATGCATGTATATTTGCCTTCAATAACCTCTCCAGCATACAATGGTCACATAATCACCTTGTCTTCTCAGTTTGAATGTATTTAGTCAGCTGCATTGTATTTAGTTTCCCCTAAACTCTATCCAAATAGTGTGCTTATAATTAGCTTGATTTCAACCCCCCCCCCCCCTAATAATTTGCTAGAATCTTCTCTGGTGTTGATTTTTAAAAAGCAAATATATGTTGCACTTTGCTAAATGCATGTGCACTCTACAAGTGCATTTGCTCCAGTGCTTTAGTAAATGAGCAGAAGCTCTGCTGATTTCCATCATCAAATCATATACAAGCCACAAAGTGTTTTCATTAATTGCCCTTGCATGTGGTTGTGTACTCCTTGCAACATGAAAGCCTTTTTACCTTACCTCATTTACTTAAAGCTGGGGAGCAACTGCACTTGCAGAGTGGAACAACTGCAGTCTTGTAGCCTTTTTAGTCCCTAAATCCCTGTGTGTCCTAAAATTAATATTTTTTGGTAATTTCACCACCCCCTAAAATGTAATCAATGTTCCATCAGAGGGGGTGAGCAATCTGATAAGTGTGCCTTTCAATATTATTTCTTCCAGAAGATATACATTATTTAATGTTATACTGATGCTGTGGAATAATGTTTTTAATTGTATAATTTTCTTGCCATGTTCGATTCTAAATTACTGATTTTTGTTTTCTTGTTTGATTCCCCAGTTTCCTTCCACGCCACAGGAATGGCAGACTGTGGCATCCCATATTGCCACCCGTTGGGACTTTCCCAATTGTGGAGGGGCTATAGATGGGAAACATGTCCACATTGTGCCACCACCCCATTCGGGGTCATACTATTTTAATTATAAGGGGTTCCACAGTATAGTTTTAATGGCGGTGGTGTCGGCACACTATGAATTTCTATATGTGGACGTGGGGAAGAATGGCCGGATGTCGGATGGAGGAGTATTTGCCCAGACGGAGTTCTGCCAGCGTCTCCAGAGTGGTGGCCTGGGATTGCCACCTGATGCGGATAACGTGGAAGGACTCCCCTTTGTCTTCATTGCCGATGAAGCCTTCGCTCTGAGCAAGCACCTCATGAGGCCATTCCCCCAAAGAACCCTCACCCCGGAGAGGAGGGTTTTTCATTTCCGGCTGGCCAGAGCTAGAAGAGTGGTTGAGAATGCGTTTGGGATTCTGGCCAGCCGGTTCCGCCTATTTCAAACCTCCATTAATTTGGCGGAATACAAACTTAATTTTATCATTTTATCGTGCTGCATCCTGCACAACTTTTTAAACAAACATTCTCAAAATTATATGGTGCCAGTTGGGCCTGAGGCCGGACTTATCGTTGATAATCTTACGGGCCTGGATACTGTCCATACTGGCTTGGCCCCCCAAAGTGCCTGTCAAGTTAGACAGCAATATGTTAATTATTTTATGGGTAGGGGGGCCATTGCAATGGGCCAGGATATCTAAAGATTTAAAATAAAAACAATCTTGATGAAATCTGGAATTATATTTATTGCTTGCCTTTCTTTTGGGCTTTCTCCTAGGTTATGGTCGAGCAGTTGTAGTGCCAACTGTATTTTCCGTGTAAATTTCTAAATAAGCTCCATTGCCACTGTAAACCACTTTTTTGAAATTTATAAACAAACTGATACTGAGCATTGAAATAACAAACCACACATTTATTTAATTCAAAGCAGATGTTTTTAATCTTTGGTATCCATTCAGTTAGGCATTTAGTATAAAATGTTCCTAGCCAAAAATATAAAGATATATAAAATAAATTTAGAATAATATAATTAGAGTTAAATATTTTTAGATAATCAAAAATAAAATTTGTTGGGCATTTTGATTTTAGCAAACAGGCCTTTTTTTTTTTTTTTTTTTTGTCTTTTTAAAAATCCTTTTTTTTTTTTTGTATTTTTTCTAATCCTTTTTTTTTTGTCTTTTTTTAAAATCCTTTTTTTTTTTTTTGTCTTTTTTAAAATCCTTTTTTTTCTTTTTTTGTAGTTTTTCTAATCCTTTTTTTTTTTGGTCTTTTTTAAAATCCTTTTTTTTTTTTTTGGTCTTTTTTCTAATCCTTTTTTTTTTTGGTCTTTTTTCTAATCCTTTTTTTTTTTTTTTGTCTTTTTTAAAATCCTTTTTTTTTTTTGTATTTTTTCTAATCCTTTTTTTTTTTTTGGTCTTTTTTAAAATCCTTTTTTTTTTTTTTTGTCTTTTTTCTAATCCTTTTTTTATTTTTTCGTCTTTTTTTCTAATCCTTTTTTTATTTTTTTTTGTATTTTGAAAAATAGGCCTCCTTTTTTAAATTTTGTTAAACAGGCATATAATTTACCAAAAAATAATAAAGAGAAGGCCCAGAATGGGGTCATCAAACCAGGAAATGAAGGACATGATCGATGTTTTGGGGTTTAAAAAAGGGCATTTAGATTCGACCCAAAACATCAATCATGTCCTTCATTTCCTGCTGCATACGATCCAGCCGATTCCGCTTTTGATCGATCTCCCCATTCCAGGCCATTATTTGAGCAATTAGCCGTTGGGCACTGTCTGTGGTGAAATAGTCACTTGGACCTAAAGTGGAATGAAAAAAAAAATATGTTTAGAAATATGCACACATAGTTTACCTTACCATAAAGCTGGTGTCTCAGACACTGACCTGGTGGGGTGCCCATGTCACATACTTCCTCAACATCCTCGGGGGTGGCGCTGTTGCTTGACTCAAGCACAACCAGATCACCTAAAATAGAGTAGAAAAATTACATAAAATAAAAGGCAGCCATGCATAGATTACCGTAAGCTGGTGTGTCAGACACTCACCTGGTGGGGTGCCCATGTCGCCCACCTCTCCTTCCTCCACATCCTCAGTGGGGCTTGGGCTGATTTCCCAAGTATGTTCTTTTGCTGGGGGGGGACTGGGTTCCTCTTGTTGGCTGAGTGATTTTTCCCCTATGTGAAGCAAAAAATTAAGATACTTAGCACACAGATATTTTAGTACATACTAATCTTCAAACATTTGTAGTGAAGTGGTGTACAAATTGTCTGTTTGTGTAGAGTTCCTAGTAGACTTCAAGATTTTAATTTCTAAAGACATATCAAGATGGATAGATATCTCGATATCTAGATATCAATATCAAAATATATCAAAAAATCTTGGGATCTCTCTCTCTCTATATATCTATAACTAAATATAAATCTTCAATCTCAAACAAAAACTACAAATCTACAAATAGATATTAATTTAATAAAAAAAATAATTAAAAAATTATAGATCTATCTATATATCTACCTATATATCTATATGCATACATATAGATAGATAGATAGATAGATAGATAGATAGATAGATAGATAGATAGATAGATAGATAGAGATCTTTTAATAAACATCGTTTCAAACGATGCAAACAATGTTATAGGAATGAAAAGCACATGGAGCGGTATACGAGGTAATCAACACAAGATGAAAACACAGGTACTTACTTTTTTGCAACACTTTACGGATCCGTCTGAACTGATCCGGCTCCCTGAGTTTCAGGTCAGACCATCTTTTTCGAAGTTGATCCTTGGAGCGCTGTACCCCAAAAGAAGCCTGTAAAGTGTCCACCACCTTCGCCATTATTTGGGCCTTGCGCAAATTTGGCCGGGCGTACGGCCCATACTTCCCATCATAGTCCTTTTTTTGAAGAATGGCCACCATCTCCACCATCTCTTCAAAACTCATATTGGAGGCCTTAAATCTAGGCCCCACAGATCTTGACGTTCCAGCCTCCGGGCTTTTTTCGCTACCTGAGGTAGTTAACATGTCATGTGTCTCCGCCATTATTCACCCCACTACGGGCCGTCACTAAAAATGGGCGGAGAACATGAGTTAAAATCGAACGTCAGGGGCGGGCGACGCAGGCGGAGTTTCACACATGCGTAGTGTATAAAGAGGGGCCTTGCGCATGTGTCGTACGTACGTTCTGTGCGTAGAATTAAGGGGCGGAGAACATGAGTTAAAATTGAATGTCAGGGGCGGGCGGCGCAGGCGGAGTTTCACACATGCGTAGTGTATAAAGAGGGGCCTTGCGCACGTGTCGTACGTACGTTCTGTGCGTAGAATTAAGGGGCGGAGAACATGAGTTAAAATTGAACGTCAGGGGCGGGCGATGCAGGCGGAGTTTCACACATGCGTAGTGTATAAAGAGGGGCCTTGTGCACGTGTCGTACGTACGTTCTGTGCGTAGAGTCAAGGGCGGGTTATATGCGTAAACAAAAAGAACGTCAGGGGCGGGCCAAATAGGCGTAGTATTACGCATGTGCAGTGTAGAAAGCGCTGTTACGTATTGTGTCGTACGTACGTTCTGTGCGTAGGTGATAGTGGACCGGGACGCTACTAAACAAAGGTAATTTAAAATTTATACTTTTGGTCAAGACTTTGTAGCAAGCGGCCTATATGGCTTGACAGATTGATGAGGCCTACATAGGGATAAGATGATGAGGGTTTAGCAGAAACCTAATAAGTGTTTTTTGTCTTGTGACTTTATCTTTTATACAGACATTATGAATCCCCTATTTAAGGATCCAGAGTTCCTTACTGCTTTTATTTCTAAATATAGAGAGATGAGGAATTTGTGGGAGGTGAAACACCCACAGTATTATGCAAAGCATGTGAGGAAGACAACGCTGGAGAGACTTCTGTCCTTTGTCCAGGCGACCATCCCGGAAGCAACAATGGAGACATTGCTCAAGAAAATTGGGGTCTTGAGGAACATGTATAAGAGGGAACATAAGAAGATCCAGGAATCAATGAGATCAGGAGCATCAGCAGATGATGTTTATGTACCCAGGCTGTGGTACTACAATCAACTCCGTTTTCTTGATGACCAGACTGAAGCCAGGGCATCACTTTCAACCCTTCCCTCCACCCTTCCCTCCACCCCAGCAGAGGCTCATGAGGAGCAAGCTGGGTCTTCCATCCTGGATGAACCGGATATGACCATCTGGAGTCAGGTAAATTATTTTACCAAATATTTACTGTACTAATATTAATGATGTTAACTGGATGTTATAATTGTCTAAAATAATTTTGCACTCAAAATTGTGTATACATATCAATTGACAGTAGTGGCTAAATATGTTTGGCACCTGCTTGAAATAATTAGGGTGTCTGATTAGACTCTTTTATTAAAGAGATGTATTCACATTGAATTTGCTAGTCATGAGAAGCAAACTGTGTGTCATTGATGAACCCCAAAAAATATACTAAAACTATTGTCCTTTTTTTATACACAGGATGAGTCCATCCAGGAGGAATGTGGGGAAAGTGGTAGGCAGGAGGAGACCGGGCCCATGGACAGCCTGGAGGAGGCCGGATTCACCATCATCCTGGAGGAGGCTGGGCCCAGTGTCAGGCAGGAGGTGGCTGCTCCCAGTGAGATGGCTGGGCCAAGTGAGGTGGCTGGGCCAAGTGAGGTGGCTGGGCCCAGTAGGAGCCTGACCGAATCCCGAGTGCCTCCCCTCCACCTTCGCAAAAAAAGGGCCAGGAAGGGGACGGTCACACAGGAGGCATCCCTGCGCCTCATGCAAGAGGCCACCCATTTTTTAAGGAGCCCCCCCGAAGCGGAAGAGTCCTATGGCTGCTACTTAGCCAGCAGGCTTCTTCAAATGGATTGGGAGCAGCGCCTCATTTGTGAGCGACTATTTGGGGAAACAATCCAGAAGGGGCTGCAGGGCACGCTAACACGAAACACCCAACTACATGAGGCAGCCCCCCCTCCTCCTCCTCCTCCTCCTCCTCCTGCCACAACTGAAACACCAGAGCCACAGCCTCCAAAGAAGGCTACAGGGAAGGCTGCAGGGCAGCGTGGAGGAAAGGCTGCAGGGAAGAGAAGAAAGTGATGACTTGGGTTCAGTCTGGTCTGACAGAAGACGCAGGCTGTTGTAGTACCACAGTCTGGGGACATCTATATCATCTGCTGGTGCTGTTGATCTCTGGGATTCTTGGACCAGATTGTGCTCCCTCTTATATGGACTCCTCAAGATCCCCATTTTCTTGTACACATACTTTTGCCAGCGTTGACTTCCTCTTTATTTTATTTAGACCATAAATAAATGGATCTTTTTTGAGTTTAGGTTTTTTATTTTAAATCATAGATTTTAGACACAATGTTTTAAATTAACAAGGGACAACAATCTCATTGATTTTGCAAAAACACACCAAAAATAGATTAAAATAATGTTAATAATGTTCGAGTGGTAAGTATTTTAAAAAAAAAAGATACATAACCAAAAACGGTGCTTTGGGTTAACTTTATATTAAAACAAAAAAAAAAACACTATAAAAACAAAAAATATAAAGGGTTCTTTGTGGTAACTTTACAAACATTAAAAAAAATTTAACAAATATATATAAAAATGGGTTCCCTGTGGTAACTTTACCAAAAAAATTAGAGATAAACTGAAAAAAAGTTCCACAACAATCATAAAATAAATATCTGGATAAAAATTACAAGAAAAGATGACTCCACCAAAAAAATAAAAAATTAAAAGTATTATTACTATGGAAACATTGTTTTGAAAAAGCATACCATGTCATTCATGAGATCAAAGAGAAAAAGAATCCAGAAATCTGTTTGGGAGAACTCTGTTTGAATATGAACAGCAAAACATCTTCGTTCTTTATAGCATTCGTAAAGAAGACATTAAATGTGCTGCATTCAACGATCACAGATTTTGCAGCGTGAGGAATGTGCTACCTACAATACGAACACTAGTTTTACTAGACCGAGTGCTTCCGTTTAGTTTTTGCTTATGGGCATGCGTCGTTTTTTTGTCCGTCGGACTAGCATACAGACGAGCGGACTTCGGGGTCCGTCGTAGTTACGACGTAAAGATTTGAAGCATGTTTCAAATCTAAAGTCCGTCGGATTTGAGGCTGAAAAAGTCCGCTGAAAGTCCGAAGAAGCCCACACGATCGGATTACCAGCCAGCTTTAGTCCATCGGCGTCCGTTGGACTTTTGTAAGACGAAAAGTCCGACCGTGTGTACGCCCCATAAGAGTGTGCCTGGTGTTTTGTAGGCTGTAGAGCTGCAAGGAACAAAGTTGTTTTTAAACGGCTTTTGGATTTGTTTTTTTTTTTTTTTTTGCTCTTGGTTGTGGAACTACAAGTGAAAGTTTGCTTTCAAACAGTTTTATCTGTGTGTGTTTTGTTGTCTAGCTGTGGGTATTGTGTAAGCAACTTCAGTGTAGCTAGGTGCAACTTAGCATATCAATGGAAGCCATTGAAGAATTTGTTAACCACTTGACGACCGCCTCACGCCGATGTACGTCGGCAAGGTGGCACGGACAGGCAAAATCACGTACAGGGTACGTGATTTGCCTTCCGCGGGTGGGGGGTCCGAGGCGGTCGCCATTTCTTGCCGGGCGATGAAAGGTCAGGGGGAGGCCATCCATTGTTGGCCACCCCCTCCCGATCGCTCCCGGCGAATGAAAATGCTTCCTTTCCCTCTGTAATGTAAACAGAGGGAAAGGAAGTGATGTCATCTCTCCTCGAGCCGGTCTTTTCGTCGCCGCGCCGAGGAGAGAAGACATCAAGTAAGTCTGCACAACACTACACTAACAGTAGAACACGCCAGGCACACTTGTCACCCCCCATCACCCCCCGATCACCCCCTGATCACCCCCCTGTACCCCCTGTCACTCTGACACCAATAGCATTTTTTTTTTTTTTTTGCATTGGTGTCAGTTTGTGTCAGTTAAAAGTTTTAGGGCAGTTAGGTTAGCCCCCTTTAGGTCTAGGGTACCCCCCCTTAGGTCCAGGATACCCCCCTAACCCCCCCTAATAAAAGTTAACCCCTTGATTACCCCCCGTCACCAGTGTCGCTAAGCGATCGTTTTTCTGATCGCTGTATTAGTGACACAGGTGACGCTAGTTAGGGAGGTAAGTATATAGGTTCGCTGTCAGTGTTTTATAGCGACAGGGACCCCCATATACTACCTGCTAAAGGTTTTAACCCCCTGATTGCCCCCTAGTTAACCCTTTCACCAGCGATCACCGTATAAGTGTTATGGGTGACGCTGGTTAGCTAGTTTGTTTTTTGTAGTTTATTACAGTTTATTATAGTTTATTATAGTTTTAGGGCACCCGCCGTTTATTACCCTATAAAGGTTTAACCCCCTAATTGCCCGGCGGTGATAGAAGTTAAGTTTTTAGGATCTGATAAGGTCTGCGTCGCCCCAGGCAGCGTCAGGTTAGCGCCAGTACAGCTAAAACCCACGCACGCAGCATACACCTCCCTTAGTGCTATAGTATCTGAACGGATCGATATCTGATCCGATCAGATCTATACTCCCCAGCAGTTTAGGGTTCCCTGAAACGCAGTGTTAGCGGGATCAGCCCAGATACCTGCTAGCACCTGCGTTTTGCTCCTCGGCCCAGCCCTGCCCAGCCCACCCAAGTGCAGTATCGATCGATTACTGACACTTACAAAACACTAAGCACACATAACTGCAGCGGTCGCAGAGTCAGGCCTGATCCCTGCGATCGCTAACAGTTTTTTGGTAGCGTTTTGATACAGTCGCCAACAGTCAGGAGCTTTTTTGCCTGTGAGTCTCACTAGTGTACCCCTAAATTTAGAGGCCAAAATGGCAAATCCAAGGTACACTAGTGAAGAGGCCTACAGGATTCTGAGCATGACAGATAGTGAAGAGGAAGTCACTCATCTGTCAGATTCAGGCTCAGAATACGAACCTGTAGAGGACAGCGGCTCCATGACAGATAGCTCTGACGACAGAGTTGTGGTCCCTGCTAGGGTCAGGCGTACCAGACCCCGAACTTATGCTGTCCTTGAAGTGCAAGAACCGCAGGGCTCTCGTATGGAGCAGAGCAGTACTAGCGCCGCTATTCCTTCTTGTGAACTGGTAAGCACCAGCGGCCTAGTACACCCTGGTCGTACATCCAGCACTGCAGTATCACGTGGTGACGTGGCGAGTCCCATAAGTGCAGTTCAAGCTGGCGAGGTGGCAAGCAGTAGTAGTGTCCCGCTGCCACCAAGAAGACAAAGACAGGCCCGTCGTGCCCATAGTGCCCTTCCTGCTGCATTGGCCAATCCGAATTGGGAACCTTCCACTTCTGCAGCACCCGTACTTCCCCCTTTCACTGGCCAACCCGGAATTCAGGTGGAAACAGTTGACTTTATGCCACTGGATTTTTATTCACTGTTTTTCACCGAAGATCTCTATAGATCTATTGTGGACCAAAGCAATTTGTACGCTGGTCAACACATCGCCACTATGCCCCAGTCCACCCTTGCCAGAGATTGGAGACCAATTACGGTCTCCGAATTTAAGACCTTTCTGGGCCTTTCCCTCCTCATGGGGTTGAATAAAAAGAGTAAGTTGCGGTCATATTGGTCCACTGACCCAATTTACCATTCATCCTTGTTCTCTGCTTCCATGGCCAGGGCACGATACGAGCAGATTTTGCGGTTCATGCACTTCAACGACAATGAACTCTGTCGTCCTCGTGGAGACCCTGCATACGATCGGCTCTACAAAATTCGGCCCCTCGTAAACCACTTCAACCAACGTTTTGCAGACTTGTTTACCCCCCATCAAGTTGTCTGCATTGATGAGTCCCTGATTAAGTTTTCTGGCCGCTTGTCATTCAAACAGTACCTTCCCAGCAAGCGTGCCAGATACGGGGTCAAGATGTATAAGCTCTGTGACAGGGCCACAGGCTATACATGTAGATTTATGGTTTACGAGGGAAGAGATAGTCACGTAGAGCCGACAAACTGCCCTGACTACATAGGAAGCGCTGGCAAGATAGTGTGGGACTTGGTGTCACCCTTATTCGGAAAGGGGTACCACTTGTACGTGGACAATTATTATACGAGCGTGCCACTTTTTAGTCACTTGTTTGATCAGCAGATTGGAGCATGTGGCACCGTGCGACCTAATCGCCGGGGCTTTCCCCAGCGGCTTGTAGATTCCCGTCTTAGGCTGGGGGAGAGAGCCTGCTTGAAGTATAATAATTTGCTCGCTATGAAGTGGAGGGATAAGAAGAATGTTTTCGTTCTCACCTCCCTTCATGCAGACACGACGACCCAAATTTCTACGGCGACTGGTGTTGGAGAAACCCCTCTGTGTCCATGAATACAACCTTAATATGGGAGGGGTGGACCTCAACGACCAGTTGTTGGCGCCGTACTTAGTTGCCCGTAAGGCCAGACGCTGGTACAAAAAAGTGTCTGTATACTTAATTCAATTGGCTTTGCTGAATGCTCATGTGCTATACAGAGCTTCAGGACGGACTGGATCCTTCCTTAAATTCCAGGAAGAGATCGTCAGAGCCCTTCTGTTTCCAGACGGTGCTCTACCTCACCTTCCCCAACCAAATGCAGTAAGCCGGCTGCATGAGCGGCATTTTATTTATGCCATCCCGAGTACCCCTACCCAACGAGCCCCCCAAAAAAGATGTCGTGTCTGCAGCAAGCGCGGATTTAGGCGTGACACCCGGACTTATTGTCCCTCCTGTCCTGGCAATCCTGGTCTTTGCATGGGTGAATGCTTTGAACGCTACCATACATTAGTTGAGTATTAGCGTAGGGTTCAGCACTGCACATACTAGGCACACTAACACAGGGTCTCCCAAGATGCCATTGCATTTTGAGAGACCCAAACCTGGAACAAAAGTTACAAAAGTTAAAAGTTACTAAAAAAAAGTGTAAAAAAATAAAATTAAAAAAAAATTAAAAAAAATAAAAACACAAAAAAAAATATAAAATAAAAAAACCAAAAATAGTTGTTGTTTTATTGTTCTCTCTCTCTCTATTCTCTCTCTATTGTTCTTCTCTTTTTTACTCTATTCTATTCTGCAATGTTTTATTGTTATTATGTTTTACCATGTTTCCTTTTCAGATTTTTCATACTTTACCGTTTACTGTGTTTTGTTGGTAACCATTTTATTGTTTTCAGGTACGCCATTCAGTTGCAGCGCGGATTTATTTATCTTGACAGCAACAGCGTTTGCTCCCACGATATATAAAGCCGTGACTCCAACGCTGTCGGAGGTGATTTCACCACCACAGTTACATACTTCAGCATATATGCCGAAGCGTGGGGGCAGAAGTGGGTGGAGGAGCGATTTGCTCCTGCCTTTTGCGGGAGGATGCCCCCATGCTTCGGCATATATATATTTTAGGCACAGGTTGCGTTAAATGTTTTATTTTTTACTATTTTTTTTTTTGTATTTGCTTTGCAGGTATGGTAAGTCTTACTGTTATACTGTAATGTTGCTTTGTTTTATTGTTAACCATCATTTGCTTAGCAGGTACGCCATTCAGTTGCAGCGCGGATTTATTTATCTTGACAGCAACAGCGTTTGCTCCCACGATATATAAAGCCGTGACTCCAACGCTGTCGGAGGTGATTTCACCACCACAGTTACATACTTCAGCATATATGCCGAAGCGTGGGGGCAGAAGTGGGTGGAGGAGCGATTTGCTCCTGCCTTTTTGCGGGAGGATGCCCCCATGCTTCGGCATATATATATTTTAGGCACAGGTTGCGTTAAATGTTTTATTTTTTACTAGTTTTTTTTTTTGTATTTGCTTTGCAGGTATGGTAAGTCTTACTGTTATACTGTAATGTTGCTTTGTTTTATTGTTAACCATCATTTGCTTAGCAGGTACGCCATTCAGTTGCAGCGCGGATTTATTTATCTTGACAGCAACAGCGTTTGCTCCCACGATATATAAAGCTGTGACTCCAACGCTGTCGGAGGTGATTTCACCACCACAGTTACATACTTCAGCATATATGCCGAAGCGTGGGGGCAGAAGTGGGTGGAGGAGCAATTTGCTCCTGCCTTTTGCGGGAGGATGCCCCCATGCTTCGGCATATATAAATGGTGCATGTATGCCCATCATTAGAAGTGGGTGGATGAAGGGAGGTATTCTAATGGTGGGCATACCCACCGATCAATATCTTTTTTTCGTTCAGCCCACAGGCTGCACGAAAAAAAAAGTTTACAATATATGCCTAACAAGGACCAGCAACGTACTGGTATGTTGCTGGATTTTGAGTGGTTATACCAGAATGATGCCTGCAGGTTTAGGTATCATCTTGGTATCATTCTTTTCAGCCAGCGGTCGGCTTTCATGTAAAAGCAATCCTAGCGGCTAATTAGCCTCTAGACTGCTTTTGCAAGCAGTGGGAGGGAATGCCCCCCCTCCCCCACCGTCTTCCATGTTTTTCTCTGGCTTTCCTGTCCCAACAGGGAACCTGAGAATGCAGCCGGTGATTCAGCCAGCTGACCATAGAGCTGATCAGAGACCAGAATGGCTCCAAACATCTCTATGGCCTAAGAAACTGGAAGCTACGAGCATTTCATGACTTAGATTTCGCCGAATGTAAACAGCGCCATTGGGAAATTGGGAAAGCATTTTATCACACCGATCTTGGTGTGGTCAGATGCTTTGAGGGCAGAGGAGAGATCTAGGGTCTAATAGAGCCCAATTTTTTAAAAAAAGAGTACCTGTCACTACCTATTGCTATCATAGGGGATATTTACATTCCCTGAGATAACAATAAAATTAGTTAAAAAAAAATAAAAATGAAAGGAACAGTTTAAAAATAAGATAAAAAAGCAAAAAAATAATAAAGAAAAAAAAAAAAAAAAAAAAGCACCCCTGTCCCCCCCTGCTCTCGCGCAAAGGCGAACGCAAGCGTCGGTCTGGCGTCAAATGTAAACAGCAATTGCACCATGCATGTGAGGTATCACCGCGAAGGACAGAACGAGGGCAGTAATTTTAGCAGTAGACCTCCTCTGTAAATCTAAAGTGGTAACCTGTAAAGGCTTTTAAAGGCTTTTAAAAATGTATTTATTTTGTCGCCGCTGCGCGTTTGTGCGCAATTTTAAAGCATGTCATGTTTGGTATCCATGTACTCGGCCTAAGATCATCTTTTTTATTTCATCAAACATTTGGGCAATATAGTGTGTTTTAGTGCATTAAAATTTTAAAAAGTGTGTTTTTTCCCCCAAAAATGCGTTTGAAAAATCGCTGCGCAAATACTGTGTGAAAAAAAAATATGAAACACCCACCATTTTAATCTGTAGGGCATTTGCTTTAAAAAAAATATATAATGTTTGGGGGTTCAAAGTAATTTTCTTGCAAAAAAAAATTATTTTTTTCATGTAATCAAAAAGTGTCAGAAAGGGCTTTGTCTTCAAGTGGTTAGAAGAGTGGGTGATGTGTGACATAAGCTTCTAAATGTTGTGCATAAAATGCCAGGACAGTTCAAACCCCCCCCAAATGACCCCATTTTGGAAAGTAGACACCCCAAGCTATTTGCTGAGAGGCATGTCGAGTCCATGGAATATTTTATATTGTGACACAAGTTGCGGGAAAGAGACAAATCTTTTTTTTTTTTTTTTTTTTTTTTGCACAAAGATGTCACTAAATGATATATTGCTCAAACATGCCATGGGAATATGTGAAATTATACCCCAAAATACATTCTGTTGCTTCTCCTGAGTATGGGGATACCACATGTGTGGGACTTTTTGGGAGCCTAGCCGCGCACGGGACCCCGAAAACCAAGCCCCGCCTTCAGGCTTTCTAAGGGCGTAAATTTTTGATTTCACTCTTCACTGCCTAGCACAGTTTCGGAGGCCATGGAATGCCCAGATGGCACAACCCCCCCCCAAATGACCCCATTTTGGAAAATAGACACCCCAAGCTATTTGCTGAGAGGTATAGTGAGTATTTTGCAGACCTCACTTTTTGTCACAAACTTTCGAAAATTGAAAAAAGAAAAAAAAAAATACATTTTTCTTGTCTTTCTTCATTTTCAAAAACAAATGAGAGCTGCAAAATACTCACCATGCCTCTCAGCAAATAGCTTGGGGTGTCTACTTTCCAAAACGGGGTCATTTGGGGGGGGTTTTTGCCATCTTGGCATTTTATGGCCTTCAAAACTGTGATAGGTAGTGAGGAGTGGAATCACAACTTAACGCCCTTAGAAATCCTGAAGCCGGTGCTTGGTTTTCGGGGCCCCGTATGCGGCTAGGCTCCCAAAAAGTCCCACACATGTGGTATCCCCATACTCAGGAGAAGCAGCAGAATATATTTTGGGGTGTAATTCCACATATGCCCATGGCATGTTTGAGCAATATATCATTTAGTGACAACTTTGTGCAAAAAAAAAAAATTGTCACTTTCCCGCAACTTGTGTCAAAAAATAAAATATTCCATGGACTCAACATGCCTCTCAGCAAATAGTTTGGGGTGTCTACTTTCCAAAATGGGGTCATTTGGGGGGGGTTTGTGCCATCTTGGCATTTTATGGCCTTCAAAACTGTGATAGGTAGTGAGGAGTCAAATCACAACATTATGCCCTTGGAAATCCTGAAGGCGGTGCTTGGTTTTCGGGGCCCCGTATGCGGCTAGGCTCCCAAAAAGTCCCACACATGTGGTATCCCCATACTCAGGAGAAGCAGCTAAATGTATTTTGGGGTGCAATTCCACATATGCCCATGGCCTGTGTGAGAAATATATCATTTAGTGACAACTTTGTGCAAAAAAAAAAAAATTGTCATTTTCCCGCAACTTGTGTCAAAAAAGAAAGTATTCCATGGACTCAACATGCCTCTCAGCAAATAGCTTGGAGTGTCTACTTTCCAAAATGGGGTCATTTGGGGGGGTTTTGTGCCATCTGGGCATTTTATGGCCTTCAAAACTGTGATAGGTAGTGAGGAATGAAATCAAAAATTTATGCCCTTAGAAATCCTGAAGGCGGTGATTGGTTTTCGGGGCCCCGTACGTGGCTAGGCTCCCAAAAAGTCCCACACATGTGGTATCCCCATACTCAGGAGAAGCAGCTGAATGTATTTTGGGGTGAAATTCCACATAGGCCCATGGCCTGTGTGAGCAATATATCATTTAGTGACAACTTTTTGTAAATATTTTTTTTTTTGTCATTATTCAATCACTTGGGACAAAAAAAATAAATATTCAATGGGTTCTACATGCCTCTCAGCAATTTCCTTGGGGTGTCTACTTTCCAAAATGGGGTCATTTGGGGGGGTTTTGTACTGCCCTGCCATTTTAGCACCTCATGAAATGACATAGGCAGTCATAAACTAAAAGCTGTGTAAATTCCAGAAAATGTACCCTAGTTTGTAGACGCTATAACTTTTGCGCAAACCAATAAATATACGCTTATTAACTTTTTTTTTACCAAAGACATGTGGCCGAATAAATTTTGGCCTAAATGTATGACTAAAATTGAGTTTATTGGATTTTTTTTATAACAAAAAGTAGAAAATATCATTTTTTTTTCAAAATTTTCGGTCTTTTTCCGTTTATAGCGCAAAAAATAAAAACGGCAGAGGTGATCAAATACCATCAAAAGAAAGCTCTATTTGTGGGAAGAAAAGGACGCAAATTTCGTTTGGGTACAGCATTGCATGACCGCGCAATTAGCAGTTAAAGCGACGCAGTGCCAAATTGGAAAAAGACCTCTGGTCCTTAGGCAGCATAATGGTCCGGGGCTCAAGTGGTTAACAAGTATGGCTGTGTTAGATTTGAGTCTATACAAAAGAATGCATTAACATGCCAATACAATGATCTATTAAAACAATGCAGTACTTATAATGATGCCATAGAGTATAAAAAGTCTTCCAAAAAAGGCAAGAAACAGAGAATTGCCAATTCCATATGCATGTTGGTGAAGATGAAAGACATTGCGGAACAAAAAGAATTAGAATGGTATAGTGAGAGGAAACAATTATTTGAACAGGTACAAAGTGTAACAGAGAATATATTGGCAATGTTTGCAAAAGCAGATGCAAATGTTGCTGATCCCATTCAAAAATTAGTGACTGAGAAGTGTGTATTGGAACAGAGATTAGATGAGTTAGAAAAAACATGTATGTTGAAGGAACAATGTATCGCATCATTGAATCAAACAGAGGCTGAGAATTTGCGTGTTATCACACTGCTTAGGGAGGAAT
This sequence comes from Lithobates clamitans, assembly GCA_037952925.1. Classification (NCBI taxonomy): domain Eukaryota; kingdom Metazoa; phylum Chordata; class Amphibia; order Anura; family Ranidae; genus Lithobates; species Lithobates clamitans. The sequence goes on along the minus strand of JBBGZY010000221.1, from coordinate 7,010,714 downwards.
TACAGGGTGCACAGGCAGCCATAATGGAGTTATCCTCCAAACATGCAAAAGCTGAATGTGCAATGGTGGAGGTACCCTCCGCACATGCACAGTGCTCAACAAAGATAGAAGTGAAGCATGCAGAAAAAACAGACGCTCTTATTGCTGCAAGTGATGTTGCTATGACAGAAATCAATGGTGGAGATGTAAATAAAAGTGCAATAACTGTGCTTGAAAGTGATTCAGGAGTTGAAACTTCTGATGACTCCTCAGACGATGAAAGTGTAAAGTCTGCTTAGTCCAAGCATAGTAATCGTAGTAATAATGTCCAGTAATGTGAGTTTCCACTGCCGTATACTCAAAGAAGGGCCTATACAGAGAGACCAGCCCTCAAATGTTTTTTGTGTAAAAGGGGGGGTCACATCGCTAAGTATTGTTGGGCAGCGAATAATGGTATCAAAAGAAGATCGCAGTACCCCAAAACCCCAAGGTATTATGAAGTATATTCTGCCCGATGGGGTAGCAACCCAAAGCATCGAGGCCATAGTAATCAAACTCATTTCCCTTTAAAGACCCAAATGCGGAGACTACAGACTGAAAATCATCAGTATGGAGAACAGTTACGCAAAGTCAAAATGGAGGTAGCCGCATGGTTATTCAAATGTAGCACTGGGGGAAACAATGTTAGCAGCACTTAGTGAGCTGCATGGATGCTCCTTGCCATATTTTATTTAAATACGACGCTCACATCTAAACCTTATACATAGCAAATGTTCCCCTACATTACAATTAATGGGAAAAGGCTTGGGGGACTTAAAAAGTCAATTGTCATGATAATTGTGTGTAATCACCGTCTTTGTGTTCCTTTTTCAGAGACCTTGGAAGAAGATAAAACTGGTTTGGATACTAATGTCTGTTTGTTTACAGGTTTTTCAAAGAGAGAACAACAGCGGGCACATTTAGCAAAACAGGGGTTAGGTTATGGTAAAGGCATAATCGATTATTTAATGGTACCATGAGCTCATTAATTAGTAATTGTTTGCAAACAATGAAAAAAAATAAGATAAACAATAGTTAGGCATTAAGGGTTTCAAGTGTTACAAGTGAAGTTACAAATGTTGTGATGAGGTACAGATGTTCTGTTTTTTGTTTTTCCCATTAACTAATTGTCTTTCAAATGGAAATGAGCACTTACTCTTCTCAGGAGGAAAATCCATGGATGTCTTTATTTAAAAGTTGAGTGTTTTTCATTGTCTTATGGTGGTTGTCTTGTCATGTTGTTTTTGTGTGATAATGGCCAGAATTTTAATTTCCTTTGTTATTAAGTTTTTTAATATTTTTAGTAGTTGTTTAGTCATCCATTTTATTTTATTTTTGTTTGTTCAGGTGGAGAAGTTATTGTTTAGTCCACCTGAAAGGGGGGGGGGGGGAGAGGGGCAATTGGCTATTCAGTCAATTAGCAGCTGAATAGATGGTCATGGGATATGTCCTGCAGCTGAATACATTTTGTTGATTTAAGACAAGAGTTGTTGGTAGGAAGCCATTCTAGCCCCTGGAGTTCGTTTTTTTTCTCTTTGTTTTATGTTCATTCAGGTAAGAAAAGTTTCAAGGTGTACGCTTTGTCCACCTGAAAGGGGGGTTGGTGCGTAGGTCTGAAAGTACAGATAATGCATTGTCTTTTTGATGCTTAAATTGAGAATTTTTGAGAGTCAACATTGACGTTCGTTTTGTTTTAAAATTTTTGATCATACCATGGGGATCTATTTTAGAGTGGGTTCAGCCTAAAGAGGTCATGGTTGTGTTGATAGTTTGGTCAGAGTTGCAGATGCCAGGAATACTAAGTTCCTGGGTTCTAAGGAAGGAACTGTAAATAAACGTAGCAAGCAAGCAGATATTATGGATAAGAATTTGTTTCTGCTCTTGTGTTTCAATTCCAGAGTCCTGGTGGAGCGAGATTGGAGAGGTCTCTGGAACATGGATGACAGATGTTCATCTGGTTGGCAGTTTGTTTGTGCCATACTACACCGCAAATTTGTTCTGATAAATATCAGGAGAGAAGAGACAAATGAAAAGATTCAGTTTAATACTTGTTTTTGCTAATGGACAATTTAGGGCTAATGCTAAATCTGAAGGACTGTGCCCATCAACAAGACTTGTGAAACATTTTTTGCCGGAGTCTCTCCTGAAGAATGCAAACATGCAATTAATACATGTGCAATGGGTTGGAGGTTGGGGAAGGAATATACACATCCAATCCGTTAGAACATGAAATGTGAAATATATGTTTTTTTGTTGGAGGGAGGAATTGAAAGAAGAAAAGGTTTTTAATGTATGACATGTATTGACGTAACGGAATATGGTGAAGGTACCCAGGAGACTGGCGCTTATACATAATAAGGTGTCGGTTGGCCAGACTAGAGGTTGGCCAGGTGACACATCAATGGGGTGAAAATTTCCTTGTGTGGGGGAGATACGCCTGGTTGATGTCTCACCTGAGAGGTTGAAACCCGGCACAGGGAAGGCCAGTGAATACACACAGGAGCATGCTCCGTTAGATAAAGGGAACAAACGCTGGCTACCAGGGTACATGCCTTCACCACATGGTGCTGCAACATCTCACAGTGGTTGATAAAACCTATTACCCTATATGTGCTGAGTATACACTGAATCAAGTGCAATCATTGTACCAGTGACTTGCTCCCAGAGATGTGCAGACACAGAATGAGGTTCATGCAGGGCGCGTGTGTCTGAGGAGTAACCGGAAGAGGAGGGATGTATTCAGCACTATATTGTGAGAATAGGAGCTGGGATGGGTGTTATTAATGGGGTGGACATCGGCCTCTTGAGGAACAAACTCGCAGCCATAGCTTCAGAGAATAAGCGTGGCTTTATTACTCAGAGATTGGTGGCATCCTTAATAACATTTAACAAGGTTAAAGTGGTTCAAGATTTTGTCAACCATGTTGAGAGGTTGGTAGAGAATGTGATGGTATAGGACAGGAATCTGTCATTGGCTCTTGCGTGCACGAAATGGCAGGTGGAAGTGTCAACCAGCATTAAGCTGATTGTACAGCCTCCATATGAGGGATATGGGTCTTATGAGTTAGCATCACCGCTCAGTAAGACTTTGCCAAACATGTCACTTACACTGATCCAAAGTGGTGGTCGAATGCCTGGATGGGCTGTACCAGTTTGGATTGTGAAAGGTGTTATGCTGTATGATCTCATATACAGAAGTGCAGACTCGGTCTGTATATTTGGTGGCATTAATGGGCTTACTGACTGGGGATTCTATCTTGTTGCGTTTGAGGCTAATTGCCCACATATGATCAAAGATGGAAGCTGGAGGCAGGTTTATACTTCCCTCGGTCGGAAGCATGACCATGATGTCCTTTGTATGCCAGGTCAATACATGGTGGTGAACGAAAAATGTTGGGAAGATTTTTCATTCTGTATTCGGGATGGAAGGATCATTGCTGGGAAGGAAGCACCTGGGTATTATTTGGGACATAGACGAGTTTGTTGCCTTGTCCTAAAGAATGCCGATGTAACGTTAGTCATGGAACTAGATGGTTCTTTGAACCTAACAATAGGTAGGGGTGCGTGGTATACCCTGGGCATGGTCTCTGAAATCCAGGCACAGGGATGGAATTGTGTGGATTTTGTCATTGTTGCAGATTTATATGTGGTGTTAGACTCAATATTTATATAGAAGGGTCGCCCAGTTATCTATGCAAGCTGAGGGAAGAAGTGACGGTAGGGTCTCTGCGTACAAGTTAGAGACTTTGCTGCCAAATCAGAGCCCTGCAATACCGCTGACATGCCAGAATTGCGGTAGGAAAGACCATGGTAAGCGAACCTGCCTAATCCCGGCCCGTATCTACAATGAGGAGGTATAGGAGGTTGGGAATGGGATGAGTAGTCTGATGGATAATAGGTATAAATGTATATATTATGGTAATGGGTTGATTTCATGTTATGGTATAGTGTGATAAAGGTGTATTTTAGGCTAATAACATGGGCCAAAGGCCCTCCTCTAGACTCTATATCGGAAAGCTGGTTGATAGGTTGCTCTGAATGTGTGGTGGTGAATGGTGAATGGTATGCGCCCTTTAGGCGCAAAGCGGCATATGTTGGAATTCAACATGAATATCATATTTCTGGAGTTTGTACATATATTTCCTTACTATGCCTAATATAAGCCAGACTCCCATGGTTTTTGAAAGACTGAAAGTTTCACACTTCCGGGAGGACAGGATGCTGCCACCCAGGTTGTAATGTAGCCTGTTTAGTTTCCATTGCGCATGACAATGCTGGCTCCGATCTGTCTATGGGAATTTCCTGATTAACTGCTATGCGCACAGGCTTCAAAGGCAGCTAAACTGACAGGGATGATGGATGAGGTGAGATACAGGAAATCAAGGGCCCAGGTGTTTGTGGAATTTGACATCGGTCGGATGATGGCAATTCATGGACCAACACTGCCCCCCAGAGGACAGTTATGGCAAGACGGTTCATATGATAGCCTGTTGAGGGAACGCCCCAGAGACACTGTGATTCGTTCCAAAGGCAAAGTTGGGCAGGCAAAAGGGGGGAGGGTCTGGATGAGGTATGTTTGTTAAAAAGAAATGTTTGCCAGAGAAACAGTCTCTTTAAGACCTGAGGACCAGCCTAAGAGGATGTGCTAAGTATCAATATTGTATTGTGTTATGATTGTAGGCCTTGTAATATTGCAATTTCTTGTAGAATCTTTATGTTAGTTTTCCTAATTCTGCTGTTTTAGTACATTCCTATTTTATTGGGAAATAAATGTAACTTGTTTACTAAGCAGAGGTGTTTGTTATATCATTGTGCTTATCAGACTCATACAGGTTAACAACTATAGGGATTAGACAAATTAATATATGGGTGCAATAGTTATATAGGATATATTAGATTGTATAATATTGCACCGATTACCTCACATATGTTTATGTATGTGTGTGCATGTTACTCACATGTGCATATATACCGTGTATTAACTCATTCTAATGTTTATTGTTAGATTCTTGTCATCTTCAATTTTGGTGTGGACTGCTTGGTCTGGGTCGGGTTTCCCCTTCCTTTGGCCCCCCTTTTGTCCATCATACGGGGTGGTCTTGCCCATCTCCTTTCTCCTTGGGCGTTGGTAGGACCAGTACAGACATAGTTCCTTGCTTTTTAAAAATTCTTGATGTGACAAACCAAGACACCTGCTTCTAGACACTGTAGTTAATGTATTGATTGGTTGTTTGTATATCAACTCCTGTATAATTATTTGTATGCCTACATCCTTTACTTATTGTTTTTTTTTGCCTTATAAATTGTAGATATCATAGATATTCATACCACTTGATCCTGAGGAAGAGGAAAAACGCATGACCTTGAAACTTGTTGAGTATCACTCTGTCCAAATGTACAAGAGTGATGTAAACTAGTGGTTTCTGATCTCATTATGAACAATATGTTACATTAGTTTTAACATAATTTTGTCATATGTTGATATAACTAAATGGTGTGTCTATATTTTTAGATCTTGTATTATTAAACTTATATATTTTACATACATATTTTTGCATACGCATTTTGGAGTCAATGCCCTTTAAAGTCCCACCAGAGGGTCCTTTTCTGCGTCTGTGTTCTATATTAGGGATGTGGGCAAATTCTCATATATCCCACTAGAATTGAACTATCCTATTTATACTTGCATATGCAATGACTTTGTTCAAACTGTCTTGTTTTTGACACAGTGCCAGATAAAAGTTTCCCCCCCTCTGGATATATCAAACATGGGGCTTGAGTGAATTTTCTTTTAAGCTCAATCATGGCTTGTTCCTAATCCTTTCCCCACATCCATGGTACATCCTTCTTTAATAATGTCAATAGTCGTTTACAGATTTCTGCATAATTATTATTAATTATCATTATACAGGATTTATATAGCGCCAACAGTTTGCGCAGTGCTTTAAAACATGAGGGCAGACAGTACACTTACAATACAAATCAATACAGAAGGGACCAGAGGGCCCTGCTCGTTAGAGCTTACAATCTAGAAGGGAGGGTCAAGTGGAAAAGTGGCTCAAGCGGCTTTGGAAAAGTCCTGAAGGCGAGCATGGAAGGAGGTGATGAGGGAGCTAGAGAGCAGGAGGTCTTGAGAGGAACGAAGAGAACGAGTAGGTTGGTATTTAGACACTAAGCTAGTGATGGAGCTGGGGGCAAAATTGTGGATGGCTTTGTATGTAGTTGTTAAAATTTTGAATTTAATTCTTTGGCCGAGCGGAAGCCAGTAGAGGGATTGACAGAGAGGAGTGGCAGACACAGAGCGATTGGTAAGGTGGATGAGTCTGGCAGCGGCATTCATGATGGATTGAAGAGGTGATAGACTATGCAGAGGTAAGCCAATGAGGAGGGAGTTGCAGTAGTCGAGGCGAGAGATGACCAGCGAGTGAATTAAGAGCTTTGTTGTGTCATTGGTTAGAAAGGGGCGTATTTTGGAGATGTTGCGCAGGTTGAGGCGGCAGAATTTGGACAGCAATTGGATGTGTTGCTTGATGGAGAGTTCAGAGTCTAGGACTACACCTAGAACCTTGGCATGTGGGGATGGGCTTATAATTGTGCCATCAATTTTGATAGAGAGATCAGTGGAAGGGGCATATGGGGGAGGAAAAATTATAAGTTCGGTTTTGCATAGATTGAGTTTGAGGAAGTGGTGTGACATCCAGACTGATATATCTGATAGTAAATTAGTGATACGTGAGGAGACAGAGGAAGTGAGATGAGGGGTAGAGAAATAGATTTAGGTGTCAGCATAGAGGTGGTATTGGAAGCCATGGGAGGCTATCAGTTGACCCAGGGAGGCGGGGTAGATTGAAAATAGGAGAGGCCCAAGAACAGAACCCTGGGGGACCCCAACAGAGAAAGGAAGAGGAGAGGAGGAAGTAGAGTTGTAAGAAATGCTAAAGGTGCAGTTGGATAAGTAGGAAGAGAACCAGTGAAGTGTACAGTCATGGAGACCAAAGGCGTGTAGTTTTTCAAGGAGGAGGGGATGGTCAACCGTATCAAAGGCAGCAGAGGTCAAGGAGTAGGAGTACAGAATAGTGTTGATTGGTTTTGGACGTTAGTAGATTGTTTGTTAGTTTTAGGAGAGCAGTTTCTGTGGAGTGTTGAGGACGAACTCCAGACTGAAGGGGATCAAGAAGGTTATTATCAGCCAGGCAGATGCTCAGTCGGTTGTAGACCAGACGTTCGAGGAGTTTGGATAAGAAGGGGAGCAAGGAGATGGGGAGTAGGTTGTTAAGATTGGATGGGTCCAGTAAGGGCTTTTTAAGTATGGGTCTGACAAGTGCATGTTTTAGAGAGTTGGGGAAGATGCCAGAATAGAGGGAGAGATTGAAGATGTGGGTTAGAGAGTGTAGCATAGGCCCAGAGGGTGAACGTAGCATTTGTGAGGGAACGGTATCCAGAGGGCAGGTGGTAAGGTGGACATTAGCAACTTCGTCTGTAGTGGTGGGGTTGAAAGAGGTTAAGTAATGATTGTGCCTGTGGGTATGAAGTGTAAAGCGTGGAGAGTATCGGAACAGTAGAGATCTCCACGCAAATTGTATCAATCTTCTGTTTGAAGTGATTGGCGATCTCCTGGGCAGTGAGTGAGTTGGTGGAGGCGGTGGAGAACGAAGTAGAGAGTGAAGGTGGAGAAGAGTTGATGGGGATGGGATGATAAGTTGCTAATGAGAGTGGTAAAATAGGTCTGCTTGGCAGCGAGGAGGCTGGAATTGTATTTTTGGAGGGCAGATTTATATTGGTTGAAATCTCTCTGAGACTTGGTCTTAAGCCACAGGCGCTCAAGACCACGACTACGTTTTTTCAGACTTCTAGTATCATCTGTTTGCCAAGGTTGATTCTGTGTGTACTGAGGGGGGCCAGTGAGTCCAGTGAGGCTAGAAGTGAAGCATTGTAGACAGAAGTGGCTAGGTTGGTGCAGGATAGGGGTGAGATTTTGTCGTAGAGGTTGTCGATAGAGAAGAGAAGGGTTGAGATGAGGTAGGTTTCTGCGGGTAACTTTAAGGCGGTTGGAGGGAGAGGAGGTGAAGGAAAGGGAGAGAGTGAAACTAATAAGGTGGTGATCAGTGAGAGGCAATGGATAGTTAGAGAGGTTGCATGAAGTGCAAAGGTGAGAGAAAACGAGGTCAAGGATATTGCCTTCGGAGTGAGTAGGAGACATGTATCCACTGCTTCAGGTCAAAGGAGGAGGTTAGGATGAGAAATATGGAGGGGGCAGGAGTTTTAGTATAATTAGGGATGTTGAAGTCCCCGAGAATGATTGTGGGGATTTCAGAGGAAAGAAAGTAGGGTAGCCAGGCAGAGAAGTCATCAAGAAAGGTTGATACTGGTCCGGGGGGGGGCCTGTAGATCATGGCTATCCTTAGAGAAATTGGAGTGAAAAGATGAAAACAGTGTGCTTCGAAAGAGGAGAGTGACAGAGAGGGAGGTGGCTGAAGTACCTGAAAGGTGCTATGTGGGGCTAGAAGGATTCCGATACCTCCTCCCTTACGTCCACTGGATCTGGGGAGTAATTCCAAAGAAGACCACCGTGGGATAGGGCAGCAGAAGACGCAGTGTCGGATTCGTGGAGCCAGGTTTCGGTAATGGCAAGTAAGTTAAATGAGTTGGCGATAAAGAGGTCATGAAGAGAGGTGAGTTTGTTGCAGACAGAGCGGGAGTTCCAAAGGGCACAAGAGAAAGGGAGTCTGGTCTTGGTAAGAATAAAAATGGGAACTAAATTGTGTTAATTGCGGCTGCTGCCAGAGGGTGCAGGGTGATAAGTGAATGGGGTACAGTTAAATGATGGAGGCCCAGGGTTTGGGGATATATCTCCAGAGGTTAGGAGAAGCAAGAGGGTGAGGGAGGTAATATGGGAGTGGGATTTATATGAAGGGACATTGCCCAGGGTCTTGGAAATTTTTAGTGTGTGTGGATTTAGAATTAGCAGGAGTTGGTGGGTGCAGTAATAAGGAGAGGACAGAAGTGAGGGTGATACATATTAGCTGTGGGGGGGAGATGAGGGGTGAAGGAGAGATAGTTTAAGGATAGAGGACTGAGCTGTCAAAAGGAGTGGTAGAGAATGCATGTTACAAGGAGAAAGAGCTAAAGGAGTAAGCAAGGTCACCTGATGTCTGTGTGGTGTTTTTCAAAGTGTTTATCTTGTGACCCTTTGCTTTGTGCATTCGCTGAAGTGCAGAGTCAGAAGTGCTTCCACTTATAGAAATCGCCACTTTGAGAAAGAGCCCAGTTGCAAATGTGTGCCCCCTGCAAATGTTTCCCCCAAGAGAAGCTTATATTTATACTGATAGGGTTGGTGTGTTTGTGGATTTCAATTATCACTCAGGAGGTAATAAAGCTTGGATGGTTAACAGGGCAAATTTTTAAATTCAGAAACAGACTAGCAAGAGGGCTCTAAAATTAAACGGGCCATCATTTTGGGTAAGACAAGGGAGATAAAAAAGCATTGTAATGTGGAAATGTCTACAGACGGTTAAGTAAAAAAAACATACCAGCATTATTAGAGGCACATAAGAAAAGCAGATAGCAGCGTTTCAGTTTTTTGGGTGGAGATGGTTCAGTTAGCACATACCAGCATTATTACAGACACATAAGAAAAGCAGATAGCAGCATTTCATTTTTTTGGGTGGAGATGGTTCAGTTAGCACATACCTGCAGGAGAGACGAGATTCTCAGGTGAGACAGTCAGATAATCAGTTAATGATAAGTGCAGAGTCAAAAGTGCTTCCACTTATAGAAATCACCACTTTGAGAAAGAGCTCAGTTGCAAATGTGTGCCCCCTGCAAATGCTTCCCTCAAGCGAAGCTTGTATTTATACTCATAGGGGTGGAGTGTTTGTGGATTTCAATTATCACTCAGGAGGTAATAAAGCTTGGCTGGATAAAAGGGCAAAATTCCTCATTCAGAACCAGACTAGCAAGAGGGCACTAAAGTTAAATGGGCCATCATTTTGGGTAAGACAAGGGAGATAATAAAGCCTTGTAATGTGGACAGGTCTACAGATGGTCAAATAAAAATAACATACCAGCATTATTAGAGACACATAAGAAAAGCAGATAGCAGCGTTTCAGTTTTTTGGGTGGAGATGGTTCAATTAGCACATACTAGCATTATTAGAGACTAGGGATGAGCCGAACACCCCCCGGTTCGGTTCGCACCAGAACCCGCGAACGGACCGCAAGTTCGCACGAACGTTAGAACCCCATTGACGTCTATGGGACTCGAACGTTCGAAATCAAAAGTGCTCATTTTAAAGGCTAATTTGCATGGTATTGTCCTAAAAAGGGTTTGGGGACCCGGGTCCTACCCCAGGGGACATGTATCAATGCAAAAAAAACTTTTAAAAACGGCCGTTTTTTCGGGAGCAGTGATTTTAATGATGCTTAAAGTAAAAAAAAAAAAGTGAAATATTCCTTTAAATATCGTACCTGGGGGGTGTCTATAGTATGCCTGTAAAGTGACGCGTGTTTCCCATGTTTAGAACAGTCCCTGCACCAAATGTCATTTTTAAAGGAAAAAATCTCATTTAAAACTGCTTGCGGGTTTAATGTCATGTCGGGTCATGGCAATATGGATGAAAATCAGTGAGACAAACGGCATGGGTACCCCCCAGTCCATTACCAGGCCCTTTGGGTCTTGTATGGATATTAAGGGGAACCCCGCACCCAAATTAAAATAAGGAAAGGTCCCTATATACTCTGAACAGCAGTATACAGGCGGTGCAAACAAGACAGGGACTGTAGGTTTGTTGTTAAGTAGAATCTGTTTGTAATTTTGAACATTTTTAATGTGTTTAGCTCCAGCCAAAAAATCTTTTCTAAGCTTTTTGGAAAACATAGGGAAGGGTTATCACCCCTGTGACATTTGTTTTGCGTCTTTCCTCCTCTTCAGAAGATTTCACCTCACTTTTTTGTCCCAATGAAAAATGTTTTTTGAAAATTTGGGTTTTTTTGTGGAACAAGGATTGGAAAGCATCAGTGGAAAGGAAAAATTGTTTTCCCATATTAACTCTTACAGGAGAGAATTTCCCTTCCTTAGGGGTAGATTTCATCTCACTTCCTGTTGTCTCCTTCCGTTTGCAAGTAGGAGTCGTTTGTAAGTTAGATGTTTGAAAGTAGGGTCCTGCCCTATATACTCAGCAGAAATTTGGGCCTTAGGTGTTGCTGTGGCCAAAACACTGTAAGCCCTCACAGGGCCCTGCTGTGAAATATTAGATCAAGAATTGTAATTACATGCCCCTGTTGAACAGGAGCTGAAAAATTAGGCCTTAGGCACTGGTGCTGGTGCCACAACACTGCAACCCCTCACAGACACTCTAGTTGAAACGCAGGAACAAGCCCAGCTGCAAAGTATTGCATCAAAAATTGTAATTACACGCCCCTGTTAGACAGGGGCTGAAAAATTGGGTCTTAGGCACTGGTGCTGGTGCCACAACACTGCAACCCCTCACAGACACTCTAGTTGAAACGCAGGAACAAGCCCTGCTGCAAAGTATTGCATCAAAAATTGTAATTACACGCCCCTGTTAGACAGGGGCTGAAAAATTGGGTCTTAGGCACTGGTGCTGGTGCCACAACACTGCAACCCCTCACAGACACTCTAGTTGGAATGCAGGAACAAGCCCTGCTGCAAAGTATTGCATCAAAAATTGTAATTACACGCCCCTGTTAGACAGGGGCAGAAAAATTGGGTCTTAGGCACTGGTGCTGGTGCCACAACACTGCAACCCCTCACAGACACTCTAGTTGAAACGCAGGAACAAGCCCTGCTGCAAAGTATTGCATCAAAAATTGTAATTACACGCCCCTGTTAGACAGGGGCTGAAAAATTGGGTCTTAGGCACTGGTGCTGGTGCCACAACACTGCAACCCCTCACAGACACTCTAGTTGGAATGCAGGAACAAGCCCTGCTGCAAAGTATTGCATCAAAAATTGTAATTACACGCCCCTGTTAGACAGGGGCAGAAAAATTGGGTCTTAGGCACTGGTGCTGGTGCCACAACACTGCAACCCCTCACAGACACTCTAGTTGGAATGCAGGAACGAGCCCTGCTGCAAAGTATTACATCAAAAATTGTAATTACACGCCCCTGTTAAACAGGGGCTGAAAAATTGTGCCTTAGGCACTGGTGGTGGCGCCCAGAACCAAAAATGTTCTTACAAGCTATCAGCGTGATGATTGAGGAGGAAGAGGATAATTACTCAGGGATAGTCACTCAGCATCAGCATAGGCAGTCTTTGAAGGGATCTGAGATTTCAAAAAAAATTATTCGGTTACATCTGCATCAGGTGCTTGGTAGCTGGTGGTGATCCAAGACTGATTCATTTTTATGAAGGTCAGCCGATCGACCGAGTCGGTGGACAGACGCACCCTGTGATCGGTTACCACGCCTCCAGCAGCACTGAATGTGCGTTCCGAAAGAACGCTGGATGCAGGACAGGCCAGTAGCTCAATTGCATACTGTGCAAGCTCTGGCCAGTGATCCATCCTCAAGACCCAGTAACCCAGAGGATTTTCGGTGGGAAAGGTGTCCAAGTCTGATCTTGCCCCTAGGTATTCCTGCACCATGTAAAACAGACGCTGGCGATGGTTGCTGGAACCGATCATACCTTGGGGCTGCGGACCAAAAAATTGTCTGAACGCATCGGTCAGACGGCCACCTTCTCCACCGCTCCTTCTTTGACTGACCGAAGCCTCAGCAACACGTTGTCCAGAAACAGGAGTTTGTAACCTCCCAGTCTCTGGGAACGCGTTGCACAGACCTTTCTGCAAGGCCTCCCGAAGATGTTTCATCCTCTGCTCCCTCTGCGATGGCAAGATAAGGTCCGCAACCTTACCCTTGTAACGTGGATCAAGGAGGGTTGCCAGCCAGTATTGGTCCTTCTCCTTGATACCACGAATACGAGGATCCTTACGCAGGCTTTGCAGGATCAGGGAGGCCATGCAGCGTAGGTTTGCTGAGGCATTCGGTCCGGAGTCCTCTGGGTCACTAAGGACAACAACGTCCGCAGCCACCTCCTCCCAGCCACGTACAAGTCCATGTGTTCCTTGGGACTGATCCCTTAAAGACTGCTGATGCTGAGTGCCAGGCTCCACCTCCATACTGACACAATCTTCCTCCTCCTCCTCCTCCTCCTCCTCGTCCTCTTCCTGTGTGATCGGCGGGCACGCAGGAACACTGTCTGGATAAAGGGGGCCTTGAGAGCTAAGGAAGTCCTCCTCTTCCTGCCTCTGTTCTGCCTCAAGTGCCCTGTCCATTATCCCACGCAGCGTGTGCTCCAACAGGTGGACAAGGGGGACAGTGTCACTGATGCATGCACTGTCAGTGCTCACCATCCTCGTGGCCTCCTCGAATGGTGACAGGACAGTGCATGCATCCCTGATCATGGCCCACTGGCGTGGGGAAAAAAAACCAAGGTCCCCTGACCCTGTCCTGGTGCCATAGTCGCACAGGTACTCATTGATGGCCCTCTGCTGCGTGTGCAGCCGCTGCAGCATGGCCAACGTCGAGTTCCACCTGGTGGGCATGTCACAGATTAGGCGGTTCTTGGGCAGGTTAAACTCCTTTTGGAGGTCCGTCAGCCGAGCACTGGCATTATATGACCGGCGGAAATGCACACAGACTTTCCTGGCCTGCCTCAGGACATCCTGTAAGCCCGGGTACCTGCCCAAGAACCGCTGCACCACCAAGTTAAGGACGTGAGCCAAACAGGGCACATGGGTCAGTTGTCCCTGTCGGAGGGCAGAGAGGAGGTTGGTGCCATTGTCGCAAACCACCATTCCTGCCTTAAGTTGGCGTGGCGTCAACCACCTCTGAACCTGCCCCTGCAGAGCTGACAGAACCTCTGCCCCAGTGTGGCTCCTGTCCCCCAAGCACACCAGCTCAAGCACCGCATGGCATCTTTTGGCCTGCGTACTTGCGTAGCCCCTTGAACGCCTACGGAGCACCGCTGGTTCCGAGGAAGAGGCCATGGAGGAAGAAGAAGAGGAGGGGGTGGAGGAGAGAGGTGTGTCACAATCAGCATTTTGGAGGCGTGGTGGCGGAACAACCTCCAACACTACTGCACCTTGTCCTGCATCCTTCCCAGCTGCCAGCAGAGTCACCCAATGCGCCGTGAAACTTAAGTAACGTCCCTGTCCATGCCTGCTGGACCATGAGTCAGCGGTAATATGCACCTTACCGCTGACCGCCCTGTCCAGCGAGGCATGGACATTGCCTTCCACATGCCGGTAGAGAGCCGGAATCGCCTTCCGTGAGAAAAAGTGGCGTTTGGGTACCTGCCACTGAGGAACCGCACATTCCACAAACTCACGGAAGGGGGCAGAGTCTACCAACTGAAAAGGCAGCAGTTGAAGTGCTAGCAATTTTGCCAAGCTAGCATTCAACCGCTGGGCATGTGGATGGCTGGGAGCAAACTTCTTTCGGCGGTGCAGCAGCTGGGGCAGGGAAATTTGCCTGGTACAATCTGACGTCGGTGTACCAAAAGCAGATTGCCCATAAGTACTTGGCTGTGACACACCTAATTCTACACCTTCATTCCTCTCACTGCAGGTCGCAGAGAGGACTGAAGGTCTAGTGGGGTTGGAAATCTCAGCTGATGAGGAGCAAGGAGAGATCGTCTTTGTTCTTTGGTGTGGGTCTTTTAGATACGCTTGCCAACGAACTGCATGGCAGGTCAACATATGTCTGGTCAAGCATGTGGTACCCAAGCGGGAGATGTTTTGGCCACGCGAGATACGCTTGAGACATATATTGCAAATAGCAGCGGTGCGATCTGATGCACTCGTCTCAAAAAAGGCCCACACCAAAGAACTTTTTGAATAACGCGCAGAGACTGCAGCGCCCTGCACATGTGGAGCTTTGGGGTGTGATGCAGTCAATGTGCTGCCCTTAGGCTGGCCCCTGGAGGGCATCCTGCCTAGTTGGTGATGTGCCACCTCCTCCTCCTCCTCCTCCTCCTCCTCCTCCTCCTCCTCTCTCCTATCAGGCACCCACGTTGAGTCAGTGACCTCATCATCCCCTCCCTCCTCATCACTGGAGCAAACCTGGCAGTATGCTGCAGCAGGGGGAGCATGACTGCCAGATTGCTGTCCTTCTTGGGCACCCCCTCTGTCCGTGCTCATGTTACTGCCTTCATTGAGCTCAGTATCATCATCAGAGCCTTCCAAACGCTGGGCATCCTCCTGGAGCATGTACCCAACACTGTGGTCAAACAGTTCGAGGGAATCCTCAGGAGGACATGGTGGGGCTAGGGAAGGAGTCACTGATGACATTGAGCTGAGGGAAGAGGCCGCTGCTTTGCCAGACAAAGCACCCTGGGCATGGGTGAGAGAGGATGAGGAGGATGAGGACGGCTTGGTCATCCACTCGACCAAGTCTTCCGCATGTTGCGGCTCAACACGGCCAGCTGCCGAAAAAAAGGCCAAGCGTGTCCCATGGCCACGTGCTGATGAGGATGCACCGTCTCCACGACCAGCACTAGACACAGAGCCTGCTTGCCCTCTCTTATTGGCTTGTGACTGTCTGCCTCTCCTTCTTGGCCTTCCAGACATACTAATGGCCTGTAGCTGCACTAAGCTGGGATAGAACACCTGTAATTTTCTTCAGGTAGCTTTATATACTGTAACCAGACAAGCCTGCCTGTCAGTAGGAAGATAACAGGAACGGATCTAGCTGAACACTGTGAGCAGGACGTACTGCACTAAATGTATATAGCAGGAACGGATCTAGCTGAACACTGTGAGCAGCACGCACTGCACTGAATGTAAATAGCAGGAACGGATCTAGCTGAACACTGTGAGCAGGACGCACTGTACTGAATGTAAATAGCAGGAACGGATCTAGCTGAACACTGTGAGCAGGACACACTGCACTGAATGTAAATAACAGGAACGGATCTAGCTGAACACTGTGAGCAGGACACACTGTACTAAATGTAAATAGTCTAGCTGCCTGACCGTGGTACTAATAGGATCAAAAAGAACACCTGTAATTTTCTTTAGGTAGCTTTATATACTGTAACCAGACAAGCCTGCCTGTCAGTAGAAAGATAACAGGAACGGATCTAGCTGAACACTGTGAGCAGGACGCACTGCACTGAATGTAAATAGCAGGAACGGATCTAGCTGAACACTGTGAGCAGCACGCACTGCACTGAATGTAAATAGCAGGAACGGATCTAGCTGAACACTGTGAGCAGGACGCACTGCACTGAATGTAAATAGCAGGAACGGATCTAGCTGAACACTGTGAGCAGGACGCACTGCACTGAATGTAAATAACAGGAACGGATCTAGCTGAACACTGTGAGCAGGACACACTGTACTAAATGTAAATAGTCTAGCTGCCTGACCGTGGTACTAATAGGATCAAAAAGAACACCTGTAATTTTCTTCAGGTAGCTTTATATACTGTAACCAGACAAGCCTGCCTGTCAGTAGGAAGATAACAGGAACGGATCTAGCTGAACACTGTGAGCAGGACGCACTGCACTGAATGTAAATAGCAGGAACGGATCTAGCTGAACACTGTGAGCAGCACGCACTGCACTGAATGTAAATAGCAGGAACGGATCTAGCTGAACACTGTGAGCAGGACGCACTGCACTGAATGTAAATAGCAGGAACGGATCTAGCTGAACACTGTGAGCAGGACGCACTGCACTGAATGTAAATAACAGGAACGGATCTAGCTGAACACTGTGAGCAGGACACACTGTACTAAATGTAAATAGTCTAGCTGCCTGACCGTGGTACTAATAGGATCAAAAAGAACACCTGTAATTTTCTTCAGGTAGCTTTATATACTGTAACCAGACAAGCCTGCCTGTCAGTAGGAAGATAACAGGAACGGATCTAGCTGAACACTGTGAGCAGGACGTACTGCACTAAATGTATATAGCAGGAACGGATCTAGCTGAACACTGTGAGCAGCACGCACTGTACTGAATGTAAATAGCAGGAACGGATCTAGCTGAACACTGTGAGCAGGACACACTGCACTGAATGTAAATAACAGGAACGGATCTAGCTGAACACTGTGAGCAGGACACACTGTACTAAATGTAAATAGTCTAGCTGCCTGACCGTGGTACTAATAGGATCAAAAAGAACACCTGTAATTTTCTTCAGGTAGCTTTATATACTGTAACCAGACAAGCCTGCCTGTCAGTAGGAAGATAACAGGAACGGATCTAGCTGAACACTGTGAGCAGGACGCACTGCACTGAATGTAAATAGCAGGAACGGATCTAGCTGAACACTGTGAGCAGCACGCACTGCACTGAATGTAAATAGCAGGAACGGATCTAGCTGAACACTGTGAGCAGGACGCACTGCACTGAATGTAAATAGCAGGAACGGATCTAGCTGAACACTGTGAGCAGGACGCACTGCACTGAATGTAAATAGCAGGAACGGATCTAGCTGAACACTGTGAGCAGCACGCACTGCACTGAATGTAAATAGCAGGAACGGATCTAGCTGAACACTGTGAGCAGCACGCACTGCACTGAATGTAAATAGCAGGAACGGATCTAGCTGAACACTGTGAGCAGGAAGCACTGTACTGAATGTAAATAGCAGGAACGGATCTAGCTGAACACTGTGAGCAGGACACACTGCACTGAATGTAAATAGTCTAGATAGAAGATAACAGGAACGGATCTAGCTAAACTGAATACAGTGTATATATATATATGCAACACCTGGGATGCATATATATACACAATACACTGTAAGTGCAGCTAACTGACTGACTGTTCTGCCTAATCTATCTAACTCAAATCAAACACTGTCTCTCTGTCTATCTCTTTCAACGCCGGAACACACACTACACAGGGCCGCCGTGCAGGCGGCCTTATATAGTGTGGGGCGTGTACTAAATCCCCTGAGCCATAATTGGCCAAAGCCTCCTTGGCTTTGGCCAATTACGGCTCTCTGTTCAGGCGGCGCTGTGATTGGCCAAGCATGCGGGTCATAGTGCATGCTTGGCCAATCATCAGCCAGCAATGCACTGCGATGCCGCAGTGAATTATGGGCCGTGACGCGCCACACGAATTTGGCGCGAACGGCCCATATCGTTCGCAATTCGACGGACGGTCGAACAGCCGATGTTCGAGTCGAACATGGGTTCGACTCGAACACGAAGCTCATCCCTATTAGAGACACGTAAGAAAAGCAGATAGCAGCATTTCAGTTTTTTGGGTGGAGATGGTTCAGTTAGCATATACCTGTGGGATGAGAGAAGAGATTCTCAGGTGAGACAGTCAGATAATCAGTTAATGATAAGTGCAGAGTCAGACATGCTTCCACTTATAGAAATCGTCACTTTGAGAAAGAGCCCAGTTGCAAATGTGTGCCCCCTGCAAATGCTTCCACCAAGAGAAGCTTATATTTATACTGATAGGGTTGGTGTGTTTGTGGATTTCAATTATCACTCAGGAGGTAATAAAGCTTGGCTGGTTAACAGGGAAAAATTTTTAATTCAGAAACAGACTAGCGAGAGGGCAATAAAGTTAAACAGGCCATCATTTTGGGTAGGACAAGGGAGATAATAAAGCATTGTAATGTGGACAGGTCTACAGATGGCACAGTAAAAATAACATACCAGCAATATTAGAGACTGGTAAGAAAAGTAGATAGCAGCGTTTCAGTTTTTTGGGTGCAGATGGTTCAGTTAGCACATACCAGCATTATTAGAGACACATAAGAAAAGCAGATAGTAGCGTTTCAGTTTTTTGGGTGGAGATGGTTCAGTTAGCACATACCAGCATTATTAGAGACACATAAGAAAAGCAGATAGCAGCGTTTCAGTTTTTTGGGTGGAGATGGTTCAGTTAGCACGTACCTGTAGGATGAGAAAAGAGATTCTCAGGTGAGACAGTCAGATAATCAGTTAATGATAAGTGCAGAGTCACACATGCTTCCACTTATAGAAATCGCCACTTTGAGAAAGAGCCCAGTTGAGAAATGTTTGTTCAACCATCTGCTCCTTGGTGAGATACTGTTTAGGTATTAGGCCAATAATTGCATTATGAAACCCAAAAGTGTATTAATCTGAGTCTAAGACCAGACCAATTATGGTGTCTTTAGACAAAAAGACCTCGTTTAGAGTTCCGTTATTAACGATTATTTGGGTTTTGAATAAATGGATGTTTACCATGGGTGTATGATTTACTGAAATTTCCATTTGTCGCATCCTGTCTGAGAGGCATATTAATGCAACAGGATTCTTTCATTTTTGGCCTTTTGGTACCTGAATAGGTAACAGAAAATTATTAGTACCTGGAGGGATGATAACATTATGTGATACTAATATACTTATTATTGCATCTGGGATGATTTGAGGGCTTCATGTTCATTTATGAAACTACATGGATTCCCTTTTAATCTAGACCATAATGTGGAATATACCAGATCCACATGTATAGCAAAGTAATGTAATATATTGTTGCCAATGTAAATATGATACCGTGGCTCATTAATTACCAGGAAAAAATTAGTGGCTGTTTTACCCCCAATAGAAATGGATAACATTCATTTAGCAATTATATTATGACTGTTATGCCCTGTACACACGATCGGACATTGATCGGACATTCCAACAACAAAATCCATGGATATTTTCCGACGGATGTTGGCTCAAACTTGTTTTGCATACACACGGTCGCACAAAGTTGTCGGAATTTCCGAACGCCAAGAACGCGGTCACGTACACCACGTACGACGAGACTATAAAAGGGCAGTTCAATACCAAGCGCCCCACCCCTTGGGCTCCTTTTGCTAATCTCATGTTAGTAAAAGTTTGGTGAGAGACGATTCACGCTTTTTCAGACTTGTGGTTTTCAGATCGTATTTCTGCTGTTCAGTTTGTACTTGTGGGTTTGTATATGGTCTTCAGTGTGTGCAGCGAGTTCCCATTGACTTGTCATTGTGTTCTTGTTCATTCGTTACTGATTTTCAGGTTGCTCTTCACAGCTTTTCTGTTCTTCAGTGCGTTCTGTTACTTCATTCTGAGCAGCTGACCATTTTCTAGGCATGTTGCGTATACGTACTCATCGTAGAGTTCGTGCTGTGCGGGGGCTTGGTGTTGGGGTCCTTACTTTGACACAAGCCCAGTCCATGAACAGGGTGGGGAGGAGTTCATGGACCAAGAATTGGTTGCTCCAGCGTGACCAGTTCTGTCACATGCCTTTGCTCTGTGAGATCAGTGAGAATAATCCTGACGATTTTAGGAACTTTCTCCGGATGACGGACCTCGTTTTTCACCGTTTGTTGGCTTTGCTGACCCCCTGTGTCAGCAGGCAGGATACCTGCATGAGGCAAGCCATCACTCCGGAGCAGAGGCTAGTCACTATGTTTGATAATATATTGTATTTCTTTCCTTATTCCTTAATTACCATGATTGTAATATGCTGTGAATGTCCCCTTTGTCCTCATGCATGCTGGAATTTTATGTAATTTTTTTTGTTCTTCATACATATTTACCTTCACTTACCTCCCCAGCATGCTCTCCTGGGCCTAAATTCCCCTTGTGTAATCACTTAACAATGTATTTTGTCAGCTCCATAGTAGGGCTTTACCCTAAATACCCCCTAAAATGTTTAAAATTGTGATGTGTGCTTTAAATTCAGGCAGAGTGCCAGAGGCTTTTTTGGGGGGTCCCAAAATCATTTGGAACCCTCCCTCCCCCCAACTGCTAACTCAGCTGATACCAATCCTCTATCTATCCTCAATCCTCTATTCGCTGACTTTGCCAAACCCAGACACACTGTACCTACTTCTTTTGTGGTTTTTGTGGTCAGATTTATGGATGAATTCCCCAAGCATGTAGTGCAAGGCCCTGCCTGAATACTTTCAAATAGTACTGTTTTAAGTTTCTGCATTCCAATTATTATCTTGATAGGTAATAGCAGAATGTAAAAACAGTGTGTATTTATCTCTTTGTATTATGACACCTCTTACCTGTCCAGTGGGCTGCCAATAGTGTAAGTAAGGAGGGGCTGGCCAAAGTAATACACATTTAGGCATTCATCTCTCAATGAAGTAGAGAGGGTTACCTGTCCAAAACATATCCCCCCCATAAAATGTCAAAAATGGCCCATTAGAGGGGGGGAGAAATCTGATAGGTAGACCTTATACCTTTGTCTTTAAATAGTCCCTAAAATAAATGTTATACTGATGTTGGCCAAGAATGTTTGTGTTTAATCTGCTTTCCATGTTTATGTGCAAAATGAATAATTTTTTAATCTTGTTTGACTCCACAGTTTCCTTCCAACCCACAGGAATATGTATAAAAAAACTTTTAAACCATGCGCTTACTCCAAAAATTTGTATATGTAAGCAGCTAACACAACAAATAGAAATTTTGCTATAAATCATATAAAACCAAGTGTAGCGCTAATAAGTGAGAATAAAAAATATAAGAATAAATATTGCGATAACACATGCAATAAAGAAATTAATGTTGCATATTAATAAAAGTTCATACATAAAAAGTCCATCATATTATGAACCCTTAGGGTCACCATATGTATTGGCGAGATAGAAAATGGCAATACTGTCCAGAACTAAATAGACAAGTGCGGTAAACACAGATATTGCGATAGTGATGAACTCCAAAATATATGATCGTAGAAACTTTTGAATACAATCCAATATGTGCTGATAAACACTTGTGCAGAACCACCACCCGAATGACTGGAGGCTTACCAGAAAGTTGGGACCCACAGAGCGTATGCTGTATGGGTCAAACAGGCTTAAGTTGCTCACTGGCAATGGAGGTAGGACACCAAGGGCTGATAGATGGTGAAATCCTAGCGGTGCTATCCCAGAGGAGTCTTCTCCGTATAGAAGCTTAGGCGTCAACGGACATAACCCACCTTCCTGGCTGCATGATACTTGCTGTTTTTTTTTTGTAATTCCGTAAACCATGTGAAGTTTTTTATTAAAGAGAAACACTTACATCTTAAAGTAAAAAAGTGCTTGCAAGTATAAAATGGCGGAAGTGGAGTCCTTTCGTCACACAGGACTTCGTCTGGGGTACTTACCCACTGCAGCCAGACTCCTTTATATAGGGACAAGGACCCCTGTAATGAGAATCCAGCTCCCAGGCTTGTTGTAAATTGGCACTTCCGGGGTCATCCAAGATGGCCTCTCTTTCATATAATCCAACCCTCATAGGTCTCATGGTGTAATGTGTATAGGGAAGGGGGCTGTGACATCGCGTCACAGCGTCCAAAACATCCCCCATTTACATAATCCAACCCTCTTAGGTCTCCTGGTGTAATGTGTGTGGGGGAAGGAGTTGTGACCTCACGTCACAGCGTCCAGAACGTCCCACATAGTGCAGACCGCGATGGAGTCCACGATCGCGCATGCGCGCGGCGCGGTGATGTCACCAACTTGTGGCGCACAGCACCTCACGTCTCCCTTCTAAGCCATCAGGATATGACCCACGGAGAGGGGAGGGGAGATAAGCCGGAAATAGTAATGCATCAACCGGAAACACAACAAAAGTGTACGCAGTGGATGTATATTAATTGCTTACTCGAAAACAGACTAAAACTTCATTCATTGATGGAGAACAAGTCTGTTATTGATCCAAAAAAATTTATAAAAATAAAAATAAAAAAGGGATAAAAATATAGGTTTAAACAGAGGAAGATGGATTCTCAGCAGGAGAAAAGGAGATGGATGGTTGATTGTCCCATCTCATAACCCCCTCCTCGTCCCTATATGACCTTTATCTTATTGTATCTCGTCAAGAAACAACAGTGCACTGATGATAGATGCACAAATATAACGGAGATATAAAAAAGAAATATGTAAACATTATAAAAAATATATAAACATTATAAAAAATATATAAAAAGAGACATATACACATATAAACTTATAAATGGGTATTAGCCGGTATATATCCCTTAGTTACTAAATCAAAATTCCTCTAAAAAGGATACTGTTACATATTTACATGTTACTGATTTGAATGAGAAGCCCTGGCTCACGGTCTCTGCTCTAATTCAGCCAAAAGGTGTTCTATCAGGTTGAGGTCAGGGCTCTGTGCAGGCCAGTCAAGTTTCTCCACTCCAAACCCCCTCATCCATGTCTTTATGGACCTTGCTTTGTGCACTGGTGTGCAGTCATGTTAGAACAGGAAGGGGCCATCCACAAACTGTTCTCAGAAAGTTGCTAGCATGAAATTTTCCAAAATGTCTTGGTATGCTGATGCCTTAAGAGTTCCCTTCACTGGAACTAAGAGGCCAAGCCCAACCCCTGAAAAACAACCCCACATCATAATCCCCCTCCACCAAATGATTTGGACCAGTGCACAAAGCAAGGTCCATAAAGACATGGATGAGTGAGTTTGGAGTGGAGGAACTTGACTGGCCTGCACAGAGTCCTGACCTCAACATAACAGAACACCTTGGGGATGAATTAGATCGGATACTTCTCATCTAGGGTTGCCACATCATCCCTTTAATCCAGGACACATATTAAACAGGTTCTGTTGCTGAATTGATGCAGATAAGGCACCAAGTGAGTTTAATTTCTTCCCTAATCAGCCACAGAACCCGTGTAATTAATGTGTGTCCTGGATTAAAAGGATGATGTGGCAACCCTATTCTTTTCCAACATCAGTGCCTGACCTCACAAATGCGCTTCTGGAAGAATGGTCAAACATTCCCATAGGGGACTATAAAAGGTCAGTTCAATACCAAGCGCGCCACCCTTTGGGCTCCTTTTGCTAATCTCATGTTAGTAAAAGTTTGGTGAGAGACGGTTTGTTCTTTTTCAGACTTGTGGCTTTCAGATCGTTTTTCTGCTGTTCAGTTTGTGCTTGTGGGTTTGTATCTGGTCTTCAGTGCGAGCAGTGAGTTCCCATTGGTTTATTCCGTGTGTTCTTGTCCGCTCATTACTGATTTTCAGGTCGCTCTTCACAGGCCTTGATGTTCTTTAGTGCGTTCTGTTACTTCGTTCTGACCAGCCGACCGTTTTGAAGCCATGTTGCACATACGTACTCATCGTAGAGTTCGTGCTATGTAGGGGCTTGGTGTTGGGGTTCTTACTTTGACACAAGCCCAGTCCATGAACAGGGTGGGGAGGAGTTCATGGACCAAGAATTGATTACTCCAGCATGACCATTTCTGTCACATGCCTTTGCTCCGTGAGATCCGTTAGAATAATCCTGATGATTTCAGGAACTTTCTCAGGATGACGGACCCCGTATTTCACCGTT
Source organism: Lithobates clamitans (assembly GCA_037952925.1). Taxonomy (NCBI): domain Eukaryota; kingdom Metazoa; phylum Chordata; class Amphibia; order Anura; family Ranidae; genus Lithobates; species Lithobates clamitans. The sequence goes on along the minus strand of JBBGZY010000221.1, from coordinate 6,986,414 downwards.
TATTGGCTTTGCTGACCCCTTATATCAGCAGGTAGGATACCTGCATGAGGCAAGCCATCACTCCGGAGCAGAGGCTTGTCGCCACGTTGCGGTATTTGGCGACGGGGAGAAGCCTGCAGGACCACACGTTCTCGACAGGCATCTCCCCCCAGCCTCTGGAGATCATTATCCCAGAGACCTGTTTTGCCATCATCCAGGTACTGCAGAAGGACTATATTAAGGTAAGATTTATCCTTTAACATCTCATTATATGCATTTAATGTTTGCTAATATATTGTATTTCTTTCATCATTCCCTAATTACCATGATTGTAATATGCTGTAAATGTCCCATTTATCCTCACGCATGCTGGAATTTAACTTTTTTGTCCTTCATGCATATTTGCCTTCACTTACCTCCCCAGCATGCTCTCCTGGGCCTATATCCACCTCGCCTAGTCACTTAACAATGTCTTTTGTCAGCTCCATTGTAGTGATTTACCCTAAACACCCCCTAAAATGTGTACAAATGTTATTTGTGCCCTTAAATTCTGGCAGATTGTCAGAGGCTTTTTTTTGGGTCCCAAACTCATTTGGAATCCTCCCTCCCCCAACCGCTAAGTCAACCCATAACAATCCTCTATCTGCTGACTTTGCCAAACCCATACATACTATACCTACCTCTTTTGTGATCAGATTTCTGTATGAATTCCCCAAAGCATGTAGTGCCAGGGCCGCCTGAATACTTTCAAATGGTACTGTTTAAAGTTTTTGGATCCTATTATTATCTTGATAGGTAATTGCAGAATGTTAAAATTGTGCTCCAATTTGGACAGTGTGTATTTATATTTTTGTATTATGACACTTCTTACCTGTCCAGCTGTCAATAGTGTAAGTAAGGAGGGGCTGGCCAAAGTAACACACATTATGTATGCATTCATCTCTCAATTAAGTGGAGAGGGTTACCTGTCCAAAACATCCCCCCCCCCAAATTTTTTTTTTTACAGTGGGCCATCAGAGGGGGTGATGAATCTGATAAGTGGACCTTATATTTTTGTCTTTAAATACTCCCTAAAATAAATGTTATACTTATGTTGGCCAAGAATGTTTGTGTTTAATCTGCTTTCAATGTGCAAAATTACTAATTTTTATTTTCTGGTTTGACTCCACAGTTTCCCTCCATGCCCCAGGAATGGAAGACTGTGGCCTCCCACTTTGGCCAGCGGTGGGACTTTTTCAACTGCGGAGGGGCAATTGATGGGAAGCACGTCCACATAGTCCCACCCCCCAACTCAGGGTCATACTATTACAACTACAAGGGGTTCAATAGTATTGCTATGTTGGCGGTGGTGTCGGCTACTTATGAGTTCCTGTATGTGGACGTGGGGAAGAATGGCTGGATGTTGGAGTCATCACCTAGTCTGAGTTCTACAGAATGGCAGCTTGGGCTTGCCACCTCCAGAAGACAATGCGGAAGGGCTCCCTTTTGTTTTTGTTGCAGATGAAGCGTTTGCACTGGGGGACCATTTTATGCGGCCATTCCCTATGAGGACCCTCACCCCGGACCAGAGGGTTTTTAATTACTGGCTGTCCAGAGCCAGAAGAGTGGTGGAGAATAATGCCCAGCCGGTTTCGCCTATTTCTTACACCGATACACATGACGGAATATAAACTCAATCACATCATCCTGTCTTGCTGTGTTCTCCACAACTTTTTAAGGAGAAATTCTTTCAACTATGCTGCCTCAGTTGGGCCTGAGGCCAGAATTCATATTAATGAACCAACCCTGACGGCACTTGAAACTGGCCATCCTGGCTTGCCCCCCCAGAGTGCCAGCGAGGTCCGTATAAGATACATGGAATACTTTGCGGGTAGGGGGGCCATCTATATGCCAGACAATGTCTGAGACATTTTTTTAAATAAAAATATATTTGAAACTGAAAAAATATTTGCTTTGATTTACTGCTTGGCTTTCTTTTAGCGGTCTCCTCGGTTATCTTTTATTAATCTTATATTTCGTTGACACATGGGGTGACAATCTCTTCTTCGGATAACTATTAATATTATGCTGTGGGTCTACTACACACACACACCTTGTTTTTTTTGTTAATGTATGTAATGCATTACTGACAAAAATATTAATAATTTTCAACACCATGACCGAAATTTGGGGAGTCATGAAAATGGCGTGATTGTGTAAAATTAGAAAGCACTGTTGGGTGTTATTTACTAAAGGAAACTACACTTTGCACTACAAGTGCACTTGAGACTGCACTGAAACTGCACTTGTAGTGCAAAGTGGATTTGCCTTTAGTAAATAACCCCCATTGTCACTGAAATCACCAACTTTAGTCCAAAAAATGCTTTTGAGCATTGAAAGAAGAAGCCACACATTGTGCTTTGATTAAAAAGATTGATAATCAACAATCACATGTGCATTTATAAAAGGGTTTTTGAACAAACCAACATGTTTGTTGTATAACATTTTTTTAGGTCACATTAATGATAAATGGCCTTTTATAGGTAAAACAGGCATGTTTAAAACCATAAAAAATACACAACTCTGGAACTTATGCACAAATTTTGAGTATAGCCTCATGTAATCAAAAAATAACAAAATTGTTTATAAAAACGTACCATCATCCAAATTGATATGCAAAAACAAAGAAGAGTGGGAACAAGGGGACAGTGGCTGATGTTGGCCCAGTAATATTCCCACCCTGGAAATGACTGGACTATATCGGTACAGATAAACAACAATGAATAATTAAATAAAAAGGTTTATTACAAAGAAGGAAAATACATAGTGTACTTGTTAAAATTGCAAAAACAGAGGCTCGGGATTGCCCAAGGGACATCTGTAGTTACAGGGTATAGAATGGTCTGGTTCTCGACTAGTTTCGCGGTATTACCGCTTCCTCAGGAGGACCAATTTATGAGACAGATAATAGAAGTAATACAGACATAATACATACAAAAATCATAATGCAGCATGTAAAAACCAACATAACATAAGAGGTAAATACAGAAATGGCTTACCCTATATTTAGATGAATGTGTGCGGCACCCAGCTGCCCAAACATAACTCCCCCGCGGCGGACAAGGGGGATTGTACGGAATTCCCTGAATGGATAACAATTAGCAATTGAGCGGTCTAGTATGTAAGCTGGTTAAAGGTCAAAAAGATTAGCCGTTAGCATAGGAGAGGAAGATAAATAAGAGGAGAAAGGAAGGAGGGAAATAAGGAGGGAAAAAGGAGAGGGATAAAAATGGGGGAGGGAAATAGGGGAAGGGATAATTGGGATGGGGAGGGGAAGGAGAAAAGGGGGGGAGGGGGAGGGGAGAGGAGGGGAAAAAACAACGAGGAAGGAGGGGAGAGGGGGAAGGACAAGGAAGGTGGTGGGGAGGGAGGATATAGGGGGGAGGGGGAAGGAAGGGAAGGGGGACAGGAGGTGGGAGGGGGAGGGGAAGGGAAGGACAGATGGAGAAGATCAGGAAAGAGGAGTTGGGGGGGGGGACAAGATAGGACAGGCAAGGCACAGAAACAAAGGAGAGAAAGGGGGATAAAGTACCTGCACCCTCGCTGTGATATTGAGGCATATGTTGTAACTTACCATGATTATTAGCCCAAGGGGTGATAAGGTACCAAGCCACATAGGCTTCTTGATAACGTAGAGGTCAGATGGCCCGTAGGGAGCAAGAGCACCCACTGTGTCCACCGAGAAGGGTATCAAAGGGGGTACATGGGTGTGGGAGCCCAGTAGTATGAGGGGATACCCACAGGGTAACATGGAAATCTGTCAATGAAAACGTATCACATATAACATGAGATACAGGATAGTATCCGTGAGACGGTATCAATAGTAGATAACGTGGGGTAAAGGATAGTATCCAAGGTAAAAATTGAGGATAAACGTACCCAAAGATGTCCCCGGTAAGACAGCGGAGGCGTCCCTTCCATCCAAGCCCCATGTGTGCAAATCTTCAGTGGGGAGAGCCGCACTGCTCACCCAAAAGGCCCGAGGGCCCATTAAGTGAGCTCCCCAACACAGAGACGCCCACGACGCCGCCGTCAGGCGGCGTCTGATGTCGCCATCCGGCGGCGCCTGACGTCGCCGGGTCAGTTTCTCCGCACTGCGCAGGTGTGCGACCAGCGCTCCTGCGCAAACGCGTTCAAGGCAAGCCCGTGGGCGGAGAGCCCTGGGCTCGACGAGAGCAAGCAGGGGATTTATCACTTTTATAAAGTGAAGGCAATATCAGACATGAGTATGTACAAACTGTGTTTGATATTGCGTTCAAGTAGATGGGGTGATGTCACCCCTGTAAAAGCCAAATTTAGAAGATGCACACAAATTGCCTAATGTCAACATGTGCTAGCTGCCATCATGAGGGATCAATGGACGTGTTTTGTGGGTGCAACCCCTTCCTCTCAGCTACTTTATTATCAAGGAAGGGGTTGCACCCACAAAACGCGTACATTGATTTCCCATGATGGCAGATAGCACATGTTGACACACTGTGTGCATCTTCTAAATTTGGCTTTTAACATACGTAAAAAATTATTTAAAAAAAAAAGAAGAAATTTAGGGATTTCTGCGTGTTTTAGATTCTCCCTAAAACATCAGTGATCTTCATTTTGTTTTGAACATCATTGATGTTTTGCTTTATGTTTCCTAAATCTCGATTACACCCCATGGTCTCCCCGATGAGGATCTGGGCACTTTCACTGGTGAAATGACATTCCTCTTCTGCAACATCCCGATCACCTACAAAAAAAACAAACAAAACACATCATGTATTATAAATATGCAGGCATCCATCTCTTACCTGAGGCTGTGGTCGCAGACACTCACCTGTTTTGGTGACAATTTCTACACCGTCTCCCTCCTCCTCTGGTTAGGTTTGGGGGATTTCCTCTTCTTCCTGAGGTGGGGGGTCCCTGGTCTCTTCTGATGAGTGGTGTCCTCTGAGTCTTTTCTCCCCTATGTGAACAAAAATAGGTATACTTAGCACACAGATATTTGATGGCAGAAACAGGAATATGAAACATTGCTTGAAAGTGTTGTACAATTGTCTGTTTTGGCAGAGTTCCAAGCTGAAGATTATTTTTTGCCCTTTGTAAAGCTTGAATACTTACCTGTTTTGTGCAAGCTTCACAGATGGAGACACCCCTATAGTATCCACTGGAGCACCTGTGTGGGGCCCCCTAATAAAAAGGGTGTTCTGGTGTCCCACACTAGTGCTCCAGCGTCCATATGTGTAAACAGCTGCTGAGTGTCCTCTCCTTACACAGAATCTAGTTTGCATTTAATTCTAGTTACAAACCCATCTAGACAACAAACTTTTTTTTTTAATAGAAGTAGGCCAGAAAAACGGTATTGAACTGCATCTTGACAAAACATTGTATTTTAGTGGCCGAATGAACAATATTTCCTACGAACCATTAATGTGCCCATGAACATGAAAGTTGCCTTTTTAAACTGTACAACAGTAAAGAAAAGCACATGGAGCAGCACGAACATAATAAAAAGAAAGAATAGGAACACAGGACAACTACTTACTTTTTTTACGGCACTCTCCTGATCCTTCTATACTGATCATGCTCCCTTATTTTGAGGTCCGACCACAGCTTCCTCAGTTGATCCTTGGATCGTCGTACTCCAAAATTCCTGTGCAGACTTTTCACAACTTTAGCCATGATCTTGGCCTTTCTGACATTTGGGTTTGGGTAAGGTCCATGCTTCCCGTCATAGTCAGCCCTCTTCAATATGTCCACCATCTCCACCATCTCTACAAAGGCCATATTTGATGCCTTAAATCTTCTCCTCTGGGATCATGATGTTTCTGGCTCCGGGCTTTCCTCCTCCTCCTCGTTGCTGCTATTATCAGGCACCTGTTGTCTCTCCGCCATGTGCTCTCCCCCACTGCGCCAAAAGAGAAAGGGCGGGGAATAGACTAGAAAGAATGTCAGGGGCGGGCAGAGTTTCATGCATGCGCAGTGTATATAAAGCGTAACACGCGTGCGTCGTATGTACGATCTGTGAGCGGAGGAAGGAGTATCAGAAGCGCTGATCGTGATAACGAAGGTACCATATTAACTTGGGCCTATACTGCTTATAGATTGAGGCCTATATTGGGACAAGATTAGGAGAGTTTAGCCTGACATTAGGGTTTGTCTTTTGTTGTGTCTTGCAGAGAAAATGGATCTAGTCAATGATCATGACTTTATGCCAATATTCATTGATGTGTTCAGGGAGCTGCCCTGTCTGTGGCAGGTAAACCACCCACATTATAACAATAAAACAAAGAGGAAGGCACCATTGGATCAATTACTGGAATTTGTAAAGCCGGTGATCCCCACGGCAGACATACCCTATTTGAAGGCCCTAATTGGTGGCATGAGGAGCACTTATCTAAGGGAGTGCAAGAAGGTCCAGGATTTCCAGAGATCAGCAGCTGCAGATGACATTTATGTCCCCAGGCTGTGGTACTATGAGAGACTGCATTTTCTGGCAGGCCAGAGTGAACCCAGGCCAGCACTCTCCAGTCTTCCTTTCACACTTCCTTCCCCCCCAGCTGAGGCTTTGGACGCCCAACCTGGGCCTTCAAGGCAGCAACATGTGGAGGAGCCCAGCTTGAGCCAGGTATAGCATTCTTCTAAACATTTCTGTTTGTTAAATATATGTTAGTTTTGATAACTAATTTATGGATTTCACAAAGTGTTTTACATATCAATAGACAGTACTGGCCACAAATGATTGTGACAAGAATGAAAAATGCTGGGCTCAGAATGATAGTCTTTTCTATTTATTAACATTCAATTTGCAACAGTCATGAGATGAAAATTGTGTGTGATTGATGAAAAAAATAAAAATAAAACAATGTCCCTTTTTCATACACAGGAAAGTCTCAGCCAGGAGGTGGCGGGGATAAGTGCCAGCCAGGAGGTGGCCGGGCCCAGTAGCCTGCCCTATACCCAGGTCCCTCCCCTCCGCCTTCCACAAAAAAGTGACAGGAAGAGAAGTAACGTGAAGGAGGCAGCAATTGGCCTATTTATGAAGGCTACTGCTGCCCTCAGAACCCCCCACAGTGTTTTCAATATAATACAGCCTGCAAAATGCTGAAAATGCAGGAGGGCCAATGCCTAATATGTGAGTATCTCATCTTACAAGCCCTAAATAAGGGATTGAGGGGCCATCTCACAAGTCAAAGCCACGTTTGTGAGTTCAACCATGGTCTTCCTCCTCCTCCTCCAGGTCCTCCTCCTCCTCCTCTACCTCCTGCCACACCTCCAACACCAGAGCCACAGCCTGGAAGGAAGCGTCTAAGGAAGACCAGAGAGTGATGGCCCTGGGTTCAGTCTGGTCTGGCAAAAGACGCAGGCTCTTGTATGACCACAGCCTGGGGACATAGATGTCACCTGCTGTTCCTGATCGGATTGTGCTCACTATTATATGGACTCCTCAGGCCACCAATGTTGGCTGTAAAACAATTAATGTGTGCCCTGGGGTACAAAGGCTTCGCAAATTTCACCAGTTTATCCAGCATTGCCTTCCTCCTTATTTTGTTATGACCCAGAATAAATGGCTATTTATTTTTAACATATACTTGCCTATGTGTTTTACTTCAAAAAAGGACAGTTTGTGAGTAGGCAGGTACATTTTCAAAATACAATGTGAAATTATCAAGGGACACCAACACCAACCAATCTCCTTGAGATTCTAAAATACAATATAATAATGGTGTTGTGGTAACTTGACACACAAAACCCACAAAAATAATTATGGAGATCACCAAAAAAAATAAAAAATTAACAAAAATGGGAGATCTTGATTTAAAAAAACAAACAAATTATCAAAAATATAAAAACATAAAACCCCAGAAAATTTTATTAGATCTGACGAATACAAATATTATATTCATGAAATCACGATAAATACCGTATATACTCGAGTATAAGTCGTCCCGAGTATAAGTCGAGACCCCTAATTTACCACAAAAAACTGGGAAAAACGTATTGACCCGAGTATAAGTCGAGGGTGAGAAATGCAGAGGGTCAATAATGTCCATCTGCAGCTGCCTGCCTCCCTGTGTCCTGTGCAGCCTACCTGTACCCTGTACATGTGTGTCCTGTACATGTGTGTGCATGTGTGCCATGTGTGTCCTGTGTGCATGTGTGTCCTGTGTGCATGTGCAGCCTACCTGTGTCCTGTGTAGCCTTCCTGTGGCGATCTCCATCCTCAGACAGCGGCCGTGTGATGATACTGTTCGGCGGCCATTCCACAGTTCAAAAGCCGCGCCTCCTCCTCGTCTGTGATAGGCTGACCGCTGACTGCCTATCACGGACATTCTCTCATTCTCATACCACGGACGAGGATGAGAGAATGTCCGTGATAGGCTGTACACTGACAGCTGTTCAGCCTATCACAGAAGAGCAGGAGGCGCGGCTTTTGAAAGCTGGAATAGCCTCCGTGCATTATCATCACACGCCGGCCGCCGTCTGCCTGCATGACACGCTGATCATGCAGACAGACGGCGCGGACTCGAGTATAAGTCGAAGGGAAACTTTCAGCCCAAAAAAAAGGGCTGAAAAATTCGACTTATACTTGAGTATATACGGTAATAAAGAAAGAAGTTTGTGAGAACTCTGTGTGAATATGAGCAGCAAGACAACTTCATTCTTCTAGCATTATAAAGAAGGAGAGAGTGCACTGCATTAAACAATTTAAAACATTGCAGCGTGACGAAAGTGCTATATCCATTACGAATGCTAATTTTACCAGACCGAGCAGTTCCGTCTCAGAATTTATTCAGAGCATGCGTGGCACTTTGTGCGTCGGAATTGTCCACACAATTGTCAGAAAATTTTATAGCTTGCTCTCAAACTTTGTTTTGGAAATTCTAAAAAAGTCTGATGGAGCCCACACATGGTTGGAATTTCCGACAAGAAGCTCCGATCGCACATATTCCGTCGGAAAGTCCGACCATGTGTACAGGGCATTAGACTGAGATGACATTATAGTTCATGTGCGTATAAAGGCAGGCGTCCCAATACTTAGGACAATATATTGTATATTGCTTGTGACACTGAGCATTTCTGTGGACTTAGGGCTGATTCACACCACAGAGATGCAGACTGCATGTGTGAGGCTGCTCGCTGGCTAAGTGGGTAGCAATTCCGTCTAGCAGAACTGGGGTTGCTGGTTCAATTCCCCAACATGCTAATGCTTGTGTTGAAGTTTATACATTCTCCCTGTGTGGGTTTCACACCACAATCCAAAGAAATGCTGGCATTTAATTTGTCTCCTTTCGAAATAGTCTCTAATGTAAGAAAGTTAGTTTTGGGCTTTAGATTGGAAGCTTATTGCAGCCAGGGACTGTCTGATGTTAATGTTTGTTAGCACTAATCATGCCCAGTGACTTGGACATTTAAAATTGTAGGGTTTACACTGCACAGGTACATATGCTTAGAAAACTGTTGCTTTGTTTATGTGCATGAAAATCGACTTTGATCTTTGGCCTGTAGTTGGAGATTTGATGCACATAGCCAAGGGCTAACACAGTTGTAAATAGTATTATGTGTTCCTGCTCATCAGGTGCAATCACTTTAGACATACACGAAGAGACAGATTGAGTTCAATCTCTGTATTTGCAGACGATACTAAGCTAAGCAGGGCAATAACTTCTCCGCAGGATGTGGAAACCTTGCAAAAAGATCTGAACAAATTAATGGGGTGGGCAACTACATGGCAAATGAGGTTCAATGTAGAAAAATGTAAAATAATGCATTTGGGTGGCAAAAATATGATTGCAATCTATACACTGGGGTGAGAACCTCTGGGGGAAAGTAGGATGGAAAAGGACCTGGGGGTCCTAGTAGACGATAGGCTCAGCAATGGCATGCAATGCCAAGCTGCTGCTAACAAAACAAACAGAATATTGGCATGCATTAAAAAGGGGATTAATTCCAGAGATAAAACGATAATTCTTCCACTCTTACGAGGCTCTGGTCCGACTGCACCTAGAGTATGCTGTTCAGTTCTGGGCACCAGTCCTCAGGAAGGATGTACTGGAAATGGAGTGAGTAAAAGAAGGGCAACAAAGCTAATAAAGGGTCTGGAGGATATTAGTTATGAGGAAAGGTTACGAGCACTGAACTTATTCTCTCTAGAGAAGAGACGCTTGAGAGGGGATATGATTTCAACTTACAAATACCATACTGGTGACCCCACAATAGGGATAAATCTTTAGTTTAACAAGACCTGTGGCCACTCATTAAAATTAGAAGAAAAGAGGTGTAACCTTAAACTACGTAGAGGGTTCTTTACTGTAAGAGCGGCAAGGATGTAGAATTCCCTTCCACAGGCAGTGGTCTCAGCGGAGGGGAATTGATAGTTGATTGATTGATAGAAGAAACTATTAGATAAGCACCTGAAGGACCACAACATACAGGGGTACACAAGGTAATACTGACATATAATCACACACATGGGTTGGACTTGGACGTGTCTTTTTTCAACCTCACCTACTATGTAACTATGTAAAAAAAAAAGATACTGGTGGGCGTGTACTTCTATTGGGTGTGTGTCAGTGTGCTAAAAATAAAACCCACCTTATATAAAGGGCTGCAGTGGGGGGGGGGGGGGTTCGTTTGGCCCGAGAAAGGCCAGGTTTTTTGCTGTGATTTGTAGAGGAGAAGGAATGATATTGTGCCTATTGACAAACGCTCAACTAGGGCTGTCTGCTGAAATTCTTGTGCATTTTCCAATCAAAAGTGGGTTAATGTGGCCATGCTGTCAATGTTATGTGTGTATTGTTCCTGTCTGACCATGCAAACATGGTTTGGGAGCATGTGCTCACCTTCTACTCTTTGATCTCATTGCTTAATCATGTACACAGAAATGCAGCTTCCAGCAGAACATGGTCACCGATGTATGTATGTGTGTGGATTTGTGGGGTGGTGGTGGGTGTTATATGTTGAACATTTTCTTATATTATGTTGGAATGCTTTGTAAGAATAATGACTGTTAAGTATGTTTCTATAATCTTGCACATACAAATGTGATGTGTTGCCCGTTATACACTGAAAGTAAAGCTGTGTCCACTCTAAGGCTAATGCCCTGTACACACGATCAGAAATTCCGCCAGCAAAAGTCAGATGTGAGCTTTTGGTCAGAAATTCCAACCGTGTGTATGCTCCATCAGACTTTTGCTGGGAGAATTCCAGCCAGTAAAAGATTGAGAGTAGGTTCTCTATTTTTCGGTTGGAAAAAGTTCCTATCCGAAAATGCGTTCGTCTGTATGCAATTCGGACGTGCAAAAAATCACGCATGCTCGGAAACAATTCGACGCATGCTCGGAAGTATTGAACTTCATTTTCTCGGCTCGTCATAGTGTTGTACGTCACCGAGTTCTTGACGGTTGAAAGTTCAGAGAACTTTTGTGTGACTGTGTGTATGCAAGGCAAGCTTGAGCAGAATTCTGTCGGAAAAACCATCCAAGTTTTTTCTGGCGGAATTACTTATCGTGTGTATGGGGCATGAGACAAATTTTAGATTGTAAGCTCCTATGAGCACGGCCCTTAAAACCCAATTGCTAACTGTTTTGCTAAATGTAGCACCATATATCCTGTAGACATTTTTTTGAAGCTAGTAAATGAATGTACATAATTTTGTTTTTGCTGGCAAAATAAAAAGATAGGGATGAGCTTTCTGTTTGGGTCAAACATGAGTTTGACTCGAACATTGGCTGTTCGCCTGTTCGTCGAAAACCGAACATTATGGGCTGTTTGCGCCAAATTCGAGCAGCGCGTAACGGCCCATAATGCACTGCGGGAGCGCAGTGCATTGTTGTATGATGATTGGCCAAAGCATGCACCATGGCCTGCATGCTTCGGCCAATCCCAGTGCCCTCAGCTAAGAGAGCCATAATTGGCCAAAGGCAGTGTGCCTTTGGCCAGTCATGGCTCAGGAGAACTAAGTCCACGCCCCACACTATATAAGGCTGCCTGCACGTCGGCCCAGTGTAGTGTGTTGTTGGCGTGGACGGAGATGGAGTGTTATTTAGATTGAGCAGGCAGGCAGGTTATTCAGTTAACTGCAGTGTATTTAATATATATATATATATATATATATATATACACACACACACACACACACACACATATACACAGTCTCTTTATATATATATATATATACACTGTATCCAGTTTAGCTATATCTGACTGCAGTCCGTTCCTGGTGTACTGTTTCTAATATACTTCAGGCAGGTTATTCAGTTAGCTGCAGTGTATTTAATATATATATATATATATATACACACACACACACAGACAGACAGTCTTGTTCGTGTGTGTGTGTGTGTGTGTGTGTGTGTGTATATATATATATATATATATATATATATATATATATATATATATATATATATATATATATATATATATATATATATATATATATATATATATATATATATATATATATATATATATATATATATATATATTTATATATTTATGGTCGGAGCCCTCCGTCCTGATAGATATGAAACACATAAACACGTCACAAGACTAACAGCATAAATAGACCAGAAGTGTGCCCTGGCCTGCTGTATGGTAAACCCAGATCTGCTGGGCGGTATGCCAGAGAAGGGCGCATACCTTAAGAAAGTAATGGATATTTCTGTAGAGAAATTGTTTGAAGAGAAGTGCCTTGAGAAGGGGAATGGGTGGGTGGGTACCGCGCACTGGAACTGACACAGACCATTGTGGATGGTCTGGCTATATACCCTCCGGGCTCCTCCCATAATTTCAGGCCGGTAGACCGGCCTTCCTATTTATGGTCGGAGCCCTCCGTCCTGATAGATATGAAACACATAAACACATCACAAAACTAACAACATAAATAGACCTGAAGTGTGCCCTGGCCTGCTGTATGGTAAACCCAGATCTGCTGGGCGGTATGCCAGAGAAGGGCGCAAAAAGATTTGGTTTAGGGAGGTAATGTTTTATTTAAGTTTATGGTCTTCTTACAGAGCGAGCTTGCAAAAGGCTCGTGACATTTCTACTTGTGGATTGGGAATATAGCGAGCAAAGCAGGTGGATTTCCACCTTCCCATTTTCCTGATCACGTGGTCCGGGACTCCGTTTCGTGAGGCTGCTGATGCTGCTCCAATACGGAAAGAATGTCCAGAATAATGGTTGGGGTCAAGGCCTAAGTTGCGCAGAAGGATCCTGACGTGAGTAGTGAACTGGTTGGTACTAAGCGGGCTGATCGGGAACGGCAGCAATGGGCTGTCCTGCGAGGGATCAAGTAAATGGGCTAATAGACTATCTAGGATGGCTACGGGGCACCAGGCGTTGTGCGTTCTGAAGAGCTTGATGTCAACCCCTGGACCGGACTGTTGTGTTTTGGATACCTCGAGGTGTATCGTGAAGTGGCTGTGGTGACGCGTGAGGTGGCGTCTGCGTAAGGCCCTATGACTGGTGCTGCTGACTGAATTCGCTGGGTCGTAGAAAGCCATAAAATGCCAGGTAGATGGCAGCTTGGATGACCAAGCTGGGCAAAAAACCGAAAGGTGAGCGTGAGTGTATGGTGGACATGTCTCGAAACATGGCACTGGTGACTGGTAAGCGTTTACCGCTAACTTGGGGTTTCTGCTTGTGGATGCCTCGGAGGATGGCCTTGACCGCATGGGTAGCGAACAAAGATGGTTTGTTAGGATCTAGAAAAGAGGTGAAATGCTGGATGCCAGCTAGGTAGAGTCTAATAGTGTTGTAGGATAACTTCAGCTGAGTGTGGCAGTATGAAATGAAGGCCAGGATATGATGGAGATCTCCTGGTATAGCCCCGGGGTTAGCCTCTAGAAACCTGTGATAGCTTTTCCAGGCAGCATGGTAGCCTTTCAGGGTATTGTGAGATAGTGACTGGTTAATCAGACTAGTGGCGTCATGAAGATGTCGCTTCAATCCAGGGTTAGCTGTGACCAATGTGGGATAGCAGACATGGTCGGGTCGGCTCCAGGTTCCTGCGAAAAGAAGGTTGTGTAGTTAAAGCGAGATAGCACGTCGGCCGAAGTGTTGCATTTACCGGGGATATGAACGCAGAGGACATTAAATTGGTGCTGTAGTGAGAGTTGCACCAGCCTGCGTAGGAAGGACATGACGGCCAAGGACTTGGAGCGACCTTTGTTTATAATAGAGGCTGTGGCTAGATTATCTGTGGAAAATGTCACTGTTTGTCCTACCCAGTTGTTGCCCCAGACGTGGGCTGCTGCAACAATGGGGTAAATCTCGAACATCGAGGAGGATTGACTGAACCCGGGGATCGAGAGTATTTCTGGCGGCCATGGTGCTGCGAACCAGTGGTGGCCAAAAATAGCTGCAAAACCTGTGGAGGCTGCGGCGTCCGTGATTATTTGGGGTGAAGTGGGAGACGCTGATGGGATAAACATCGAAATGCCATTCCAGTTTGTTAGAAAATCGTCCCACATGGCTAGGTCAGCTACGGCTGCCTTGTCTAGTTTAAATATTAGGTCGGGGTCTTGTACCTGGGAAAGGAACACCAGGAGACGTGAGACGAAGGATCGCCCTTGAGGGATGATCCTTATGGCAAAGTTCAGCATGCCAAGGAGGGATTGCAGTTGCTTTTTTGTGCAGCCTTGCGTATTAGTAAATGTGTGGATGACTGTCCTGATGCGGGTCAATTTGTCGGGAGGCAGACTAGCTTGCATGGTGTGAGTGTTGAGTATGATACCCAAGAAGGTGACGATCTGTGCCGGGCCTTCTACCTTCTTATCCGCTAAAGGTACGGTAAGATTATGAAAGATTGTTCTGAGGCTGTTTAGATCAACTGGGGGCTCGTTGGGTTTCTCTATGAGTAGGAAGTCGTCTAAGTAGTGGATCACTTTCTGACAGGACGCATGTTGTGAGAGAATCCAGGAAAGAGACTGAGAGAAAGTGTCGAATAGCCACGGGCTGCTTTTGGAGCCGAACGTTAACTTGGTGGCGAAATAGTATAGACCTTTCCATTTGATTCCGTGCCACCGCCATAGGCACGGATCAATTGGCAACAATTTGAATGCGTCCGAGATGTCTGCTTTAGACAACCAGGCGCCTGCTCCTGCGAGAATGATGGATTGAATAGCTGAGTCTACCATTGAATATTTAAGTGTAAACTCTTCTGAAGGTATTAGGGAATTTAAACTGGGTATATGGGAACAATGAGGCGTGGACAAATCATAAACTAAACAAAGTTTATTTGAAAACTTGCCCTTCACAAGGCCGATAGGGCTGACTCTCCATACAGAAAAAGGTGATTGTGTAAAGGGGCCGATTATGTATCCCCGGTCTAGTTCTGTTTGCAGCAGGGTGGTGACGGTTTCCTCGTCGGTAGCGGCTGACAGCAGGTTTTTGCATTCGTGAGTTGTGTTTGGGAGTGTGATAAGTCCGGTGTGAAAGCCTGTCGTGAATCCCCGGATGAGAAAGGCTGCCAGTGAAGGTGTTGGGTGGGAGGCGAGGTAAAACGCGAGCCATCCGACGTGCACTCGGCTTAGTCATTCGGGTTTAGGCTGTTTCATAGCGCAAGCGTACCTGGGGTGAGCTTTGTGGCATGTGAGACAGACATGAAGTAGTTTGCAGTGGGGGAAGTTACAACCCCCAAAGTTGAAGTTATTGCATATGGCTGCTCCCCCTAGTGCCTGGATGGGTCGTCCTAATCTGTCTGCCTGAGCCGGCTGAGTAAATGCCGTTGAGTGACGAGTGACGCTGGGAAAGAAGGGAGGGTTGGGGGGGCGTCTGCCACCTGACTCGGAGCACCAGTTGGCCGTATGGGTGAACGACTGGCAGTTGGTACAGAGTGGGGAACGTAGGCCAGCGAAATGGCGACAGAACAGCTCTGTATCGATTGTACTCCAGTTGGTTTTTACTTGAAACTGGGAAAGTCTAGCTGCTGCTTTTGCTGAAAATGACCTGTGATAGTCATAAAAGGAGCATCCCCCATATTTATAACCTAGATCTACTATTGCGTGTAGGTATAGGTCCAGCTCTTCTCTCCTGTTGGGGTTGACCGTGCATAGCACGTCTCTGAACATGCCAAATGCTAGTACGAACTCCGCAATATTGAGTTTGCGGGTAAGCCTATGGTCTTTGGCCTTTAGGACGACGGAAACGTCTCCCCACGCATAGGACTTGTTTTCGGCTGGGTCGTGTACTGCGATGAGGAGGGATGCCAAGTTAATGTCCTTCCCATCCATGATGTCCTTCCTGATGCCTGCTGGGATGAGATGTGCGGGGAGGACGTAGGTATAGATGTCGGGCGTACCTGTAAGGAGAGGCATGGGGGTGGCGGTGGTTACTGTAGATGGTGAGGGTGCACCTTGATGTACCTCCAGGGTTCCCACTCTTGTCTGGACATCAGTGACTGCTGCCGATAGTGTGGTCACCAAGGAGTGCAGCTGAGTGATTGCTGATGAGATTGACTGTAGTGATGCCTGGGTGCCCGATTGGGCTGCCGCTGGCGGAGGAAATAGCAAGCTGAAAAGCTCAGCTTTCCTAGCAGTCGCAGGGAAAGGTATTCCCCTGCGCCGTAGTTCAGCTGTAAGCTTGGGGATGGTCCAAGCTCTGAGAGACTGTAAGTCGTCGTTTGCTGAGTCTGCCCCAGGTGACGACGGGGTGGAGGCGAGGTCCTCGCTGCTGGCCTGCGACATGGTGTCCGCTGCCTTGAAGTCCTAGTAGTGGAGTTTTAGTTTTTTGAGGTCGAGACTTGGGTCGACCGGGAAGCTGAGGAAGATACTGTCCACACCTGTTGCAGGATGGATCAACTGAAGAACTCTACTGACCTGAAAGGGGGAAGGGTTGGAGAAATCGATGAGTAGCCGTGTTGCTACGAAAGATGAATGGCTGTATGAAGCCATTTCGTAAATGTTTGCGGTGATTTACAAAGTAAAAGAGTTTTTTTTTTTTTTTTGAAATTTGATTATGTAGGAAAACCGTGCGCGGCATTGGGAAAAATAGGTGGTGGGTATTTGTTGTGAGAGGCCCGAATCGTTGAGCCGGTGCTACGACTGGATTTGGAATGTGCGGTGGGGTTTTTTGCTGTGCCGGGGGTCTTGGATCACTGAGCCGGTATGCGACTGGGCTGGGATTGGTTTGAATGAAAGAAGCACGCTGTTGGTGAGTGCTTGTATGCTGAAGATCCGAATCGCAGAGCCGCTGTTTGCGACTGGACTCGGATCGGTGGGATGAAAGAAGCACACTGTTGGTGAGTGCTTGTATGCTGAAGATCCGAATCGCAGAGCCTCTGTTTGCGACTGGACTCTAATCGGTGGGATGAAAGAAGCACACTGCTGGTGAGTGCTTGTGTATGCTAAAGATTTGAAGCATTGAGTCGCTTTTGCGACTGGACTCAGATCGGTCGGATGAAAGAAGCACACTGCTGGTGAGTGCTTGTGTATGCTAAAGATTTGAAGCATTGAGTCGCTTTTGCGACTGGACACAGATCGGTCGGATGAAAGAAGCACACTGCTGGTGAGTGCTTGTGTATGCTAAAGATTTGAAGCATTGAGTCGCTTTTGCGACTGGACTCAGATCGGTCGGATGAAAGAAGCACACTGCTGGTGAGTGTTTGTATGCTTAAGATCCGAATCGCAGAGCCGCTGTTTGCGACTGGACTCGGATCGGTGGGATGAAAGAAGCACACTGTTGGTAAGTGCTTGTATGCTGAAGATCCGAATCGCAGAGCCGCTGTTTGCGACTGGACTTGGGTCGGTGGGATGAAAGAAGCACACTTGTTGGTGAGTGCTTGTGTATGCTAAAGTTTTGAAGCATTGAGTCGCTTTTGCGACTGGACTCAGATCGGTCGGATGAAAGAAGCACACTGCTGGTGAGTGCTTGTATGCTGAAGATCCGAATCGCAGAGCCGCTGTTTGCGACTGGACTCGGATGGGTGGGATGAAAGAAGCACACTGTTGGTGAGTGCTTGTATGCTGAAGATCTGAATCGCAGAGCCGCTGTTTTGCGACTGGACTCGGATCGGTGGGATGAAAGAAGCACACTGTTGGTGAGTGCTTGTGTATGCTGAGGATCCGAATCATTGAGCCGGTGTTGCGACTGGACTTGGATCGGTTGGTGATGTTTGTATTGCCAAGGATCCGAATCTTTAAGCCGGTGCTGCGACTGGACTCGGATCGGTTGGTGGAGTTCGTTTTGCAGAGGATCCGAATCTTTGCGCTGATTATGCGACTAGATTCAGATTGGTTGTGGACGTAAGGGGCTCGAATGAGGAACGGAGAAAGGCAGTAAGTACGGATGTGTGCGAATAACCGAGTAAGACCTACGAAGTTGTAGGTGGTTTACGAAGGGGAACATAAAGTAACGGTTCGGTAGCAGGAAAGCACTACCTGCGACAGTGAGTGTGAGACAATTGATAAAAACCTACGACCAATCTCGAAGGACATGCAGTGAGTTGGTAGAGTCGGCCTCTGCAATGCATCTGATATGAATCAGTTTGTAAAACATAAATAAATTAATCCGATATAAATCGGTAGTAAGGAGTATCTGATACAAATTGGTTGTAGAGTGTATGCCATCCCTTACTGTGAAACTGAACACCTATCAACCACCCATCCCCCCAGGCTAATCAAGTGCAGAGAAGGCACCAGGTGGGCTCAACCACACCTCAATCAGCCACAGAAACCTATACAAACGATATATGCTGATCTCCTAATGAATGAGATGGCAACCCCATGGAGCATGAATTTTTTGACCAGTGAAGCCTATTGCGAGTGATATTGAGAACGACCGACAGTGACTGGAGGCTTGGGTCTACGAATGAATCGTATATTTGTCAGAAGGAACTTTACGAATGTACTATGCCTGTGCCGAATGATGTCGGGACATGAGCGACAACAACTCCGGGGCAGGTTTTTTCACAAAAGGGGTGCAGGATAAGAAGCATAATAAACCGCAAGATTTTGCACATGACACGAAAGTTTGGATACTACCTGCGACCGTGAGTGGGAACCGCCGACGAAGACCACGAATGAAAAGCCGGAGTGCACCTGCGATTGAATGCACAGACTGCCGAACATGAGGTGAGCTGGGAAGAGTCAGCCCTGTGATGTGAGCTACCGCGCACTGGAACTGACACAGACCATTGTGGATGGTCTGGCTATATACCCTCCGGGCTCCTCCCATAATTTCAGGCCGGTAAGCCGGCCTTCCTATATATATATCTCCCCATTGTATCCAGTTTAGCTATATCTGACTGCAGGCCGTTCCTGGTGTACTTTTTCTGATATACTTCAGGCGGTGCATCCATAGTGCAGTTGCTACTACTTTTCTGGTGGTGTACACAGTACACAATACATACAGTGCACCCATAGTTGCTATTAGACTTCTGGTGGTGTACACAATACCGTTCACCCCTAGTGCAGTTGCTACTACTTTTCTGGTGGTGTACACAGTACACAATACATACAGTACACCCATTGTTGTTATTACACTTCTGTTGGTGTACACAGTACC
This sequence comes from Lithobates clamitans, assembly GCA_037952925.1. Classification (NCBI taxonomy): domain Eukaryota; kingdom Metazoa; phylum Chordata; class Amphibia; order Anura; family Ranidae; genus Lithobates; species Lithobates clamitans. The sequence goes on along the minus strand of JBBGZY010000221.1, from coordinate 6,966,911 downwards.
ATGCACCCCTAGTGCAATCTGCTAGCGGTACACCAACATCGGATTTTAGCAGGCAAACTTCCCTACCCCAGTTGCTAAACCATCAAAAGAAATTTGGTCCCAGCCATCCACATGCTCAGCATCTGAATGCTAGCTTGGCCAAATTGCTGGGACTGCAACTGCTGCCTTTTCAGCTGGTAGACTCTGCCCCCTTTTGCGAATTTGTGGAATGTGAGGTACCTCAGTGGCAGGTTCCCAAACGCCATTTCTTTTCACGGAAGGCCATTCCAGCTCTCTACCAACATGTGAAAAGCAATGTCTTGGCCTCGTTGGACAGGGCGGTCAGCAGTAAGGTGCATATTACTGCTGACTCATGGTCCAGCAGGCATGGACAGGGACGTTACCTTTCTTTCACGGTGCACTGGCTAACTCTGGCAGCTGGGAAGGATGCAGGACAGGTTCAGTATTGCTGGAGCTTGTTCCGCCACCACACCTCCAAAATGCTAGTGGTGATTCTGCAACAGCTCTTTCCTCCACCGCACTCAGGCAAAAAGATGACATGCGGTGCTTGAGTTGATCTGCTTAGGGGACAGGAGCCACACTGGTGCAGAGATTCTGTCAGCTCTGCAGGGGCAGGCTCAGAGGTGTTTGACGCCACGCCAGCTTCAGCCAGGAATGGTTGTATGCGACAATGGCACCAACCTCCTCTCCCCCCTCCGATAGGGACAATTGACCCATGTTCCCTGTTTGGCTCACATCCTGAATTTGGTGGTGCAGCGGTTCTTGAGCAGGTACCCTGGCTTATAGGATCTCCTGAGGCAGGCCAGGAAAGTCTGTGGTCATTTCCGCCAGTCATATAATACCAGTGCTTGGCTGGCTGACATTCAAAGAGAATGCAACCTGCCCAAGAACTGCCTCATTTGTGACATGTCCATCAGGTGGAACTTAATGTTGGCAATGCTGCAGCGGCTGCACACACAGCAGAGGGCCATCAATGAGTACCTGTGAGAGTATGGCACCAGGACAGGGTCAGGGGAGCTTGGTTTTTTTTCGCCATGCCAGTGGCTACTGATCAAGGATGCATGCACTGCCCTGTCACCATTTGAGGAGGCCATGAGGATGGTGAGCAGTGACAGTGCATGCATCAGTGATACTGTCCTTCTTGTCTTCTTGTTGGAGCACACGCTTCGTGGAATAATGAAGAGGGCATTTGAGGCAGAACAGCGGGAGGAAGAGGGGGATTTCCTTACCTCTCAAGGCCCCATTTATTCCTATTCCTCCTCAATCTTCATGATAATAGCTTCTAGGATAATTTTCGGTTCAGGGCACCACCACTGCCTAAGGCACAATTTTTCTGCCCCTATTTAACAGGGGTATGTAATTACAATTTTTGATCTAATATTTCACAGCAGGGCCTGTTCCTGCGCTCAACAAAAGTATCTGTGAGGCTTTACAGTGTTGTGCTACCACCACCTAAGGCCCAATTTTTATGCCCCTGTTTAACAGGGGTGAGTAATTACAATTCTTGATATAATATTTCACAGCAGGGCCCGTTCCAGCGCCCACCAAGAGTAACTGTGAGGGCTTACAGTGTTCTGGTACCACCAACACCTAAGGCCCAATTTTCCGCAGAGTGTATAGGGCAGGTTGTATAGTATATACAGGCCGTCCCCTATTTTCAAACATCCGACTTACAAATGACTCCTACTTAGAAACGGAGGGAGACAACAGGAAGTGAGGGGAAATCTACCACTAGGAAGGGAAATTCTCTCCTGTAAGAGGTAATATGGGAAAAAGGTGTCTCCACTCCACCAATCATTGTTTCCCTAATAACCCAAAATTTTCCAAATCCAATTTTCATTGGGACAGAAAGTGAGGTGAAATCTTCTGAACAGGGCCACAGACTGTAAAACAAATGTTACAGGGGTGATAACCCTTCTTTATGTTATCCAAAAAGCTTAAAAATAGATTTTATGGCTTAAGCTACACTTACAAATGGAAGGCTGACCGCAGGTCAGCCTGATTTTGTAGGAGGAGTCGGGATGTATTTAACCCCACCCTCCTTCCTCCTTGCCTGTCAACGATGTCTCTCGTGTTTCAGTGGTGGCTCATGTATTCCTTGTTGGTTCCGTCCTCACTTCCGGTTTTCAGGACTTCCGGTTTTCATTCAGCCAGATGGCAGCTCGGGTTTAGCTGCAGCAGGTTCATTTTATTTCTCCAGGCGTTACACCTGCGGTTTATGCGGGTGGGAGTCTCGAGGGGGTGCTGCCTGCCTTTTCATGCACAGGTCAGGTCAGGTGACTGGTTCGATCAGTTGGGCAGCGCCCAGCTCCAATCACCAGAGCCAGGTCCTCCACCCTCGACAATCTTTATTTCTCATGTCATGTTCTCCCACTGCGGAGCGCGCTCCATCATCCGATTCCCCTCCATTCCCCCTGGTCATCCTCGGACAGAGTACCACCAGTTCAGAGCATGGAGGGGGTGGAGCCACTCAGTCTGAGGACCTGCTGTTTGTCTGACCGGGGCTTATCCAGGCATGGGATTGATGAGGGTAGTGTGGGTTGGGCTCATAGGTATGGTTGTAGGCAGGGCTGGGGGGCCGGGTTAGTTGTGGGGCATTCTGACTGGAGTGCAGATTCCTGCTCACCAGTCAGAAGTGTGGGCTGGGCGTGTCTGTGGGCATGTAAGTCTCGGAATAACTACATTTCCCGTCATCCTCCTTGACACAAGACGTCACGGCCATATTTAACTTTCCAGGGATGCCGCAGATGGCAGCCATGGAGAAGACTCTACTGCATTCATGGCCCCGGCTCAACCAGTTCGGCCTGTTTGCCGGAGTGGCCGAGCTGGGAACTGGTACTTGGTACTGGGAGCATGGCTGGAGGAATCCCCTGCTGGGGGTACTGTATGCTGGCACCCAGTGCAGTTCGGGTTTAGACAGCTTTTTAGAACCTAGCACCTTGGTTTCGACTGCGGGTTTGTCAGGTGAGTGGGTGCCCACATTGCCAGTTTGCGTGCGTTTTGTCTAGTTATTAGAAACTGGACAAAATTTTGTTCAGTGTACAATCAGTTTTAACTTAGCTCTCAATGTCGCAGCTTTCGTATCTCATTCTTACTCACATTTTTCTCATGCGATTTCACGTTTCTCATGCGATTTCACGTTTCTCATGCAATGTTATGTTTCTCTTGCGATTTTACATTCTCATGCGATTTTATGTTTCTCATGCAATTTTTTTTTTTTACATTTCTCTTGCAATTTTTATGTTTCTCATGTGATTTTTATGTTTCTCATGCAATGTCACATTTCTCTTGAGATTTTACATTTCTCTTGCGTTTTTACATTTCTCATGCGATTTTTACATTTCTCATGCGAGTTTTACATTTCTCATGCGATTTTACGTTTCTCATGCAATGTCACGTTTCTCTTGCAACTTTACATTTCTCATGCGATTTTACATTTCTCATGCGATGTCACGTTTCTCATGCAATGTCACATTTTTTTCATGCGATTTTACGTTTCTCATGCAATGTCATGTTCTCACGCAATGTCACATTTCTCTTGCGATTTTTCATTTCTTATGCGATTTTACGTTTCTCATGCAATTTTATATTTTTATATTTCTCAAGCAACTTTCATTTCTCAGGCCACGCACGGTTCCCCGTGTCATTCACGTTTTTCCCATGTCTTTCACGTATCTCACGTTGCTCATACAGTTTACGTGCTCATGCAACTATGCTTCTCATGCAGCCTCGGTTCTCATGCTGCTCACGCTACTCACGGTTCTTGTTCAGTTACGTTCTTTCACGCAGCTTACATTCCTGTCGCAGGTTACTTTTCTCAGTCTGCTCATGGTTCTCACGCAGTTTATGTTCCTCACCCAGTTGTGTGTTTTTTGCATTCAGTTCATGGTTGTTATTTTCATAATTTTGCTGGGTATCCTATATTTACATACATATGTTTTCATCATTTTAGTTATAATTTCACAGTTAGTCTTGGCATTATCCACTGCAGTTTCCTGTCTCGTTTCAGGTTTGCACAGATTGAGTTGGTCCTTTTTAATTGGCTTGTGCAGTGGCAAGTCTCCTCATCCGTGTTACAGATTTTACATCTTGGTTTCTGTTGAATAAGTTATCACTTGCCTGACACGTTCTCAGGCTCATTGTGACCATGTCACAAGTTCATACGACATGACATCTCACTACTCTTTTCATTTGCCTGACACGACTTCAAGTTGTATAGGCCTGAGTTAACCTTTTAATTTGCCTGATGTGCCTCAGGTAACTCGGCTTGGCTAGTTTCTTGAGACTGGTACGTTTTCAGTCCAGCACAATATAGGCCTCTTTTCACACGGACTGTCCGTTCAGGTCCGCCTGTCAGTTTTTTAGGCGGACCTGAACGGACACTCCATGGAGGTCTATGGATTGTCGGATGTCAGAGGTGACATGTCCGCTGACATCCGACCCGCTCCGATCCGAAAAAGTGTAACGGAGGAGAACCCTACTTTACTATCTGTTTTCGGATCGGATCGGGTGACGACGGACTCTACGGTCCGTCATCACCCGATCCCCCATAAGGGAGAGCGGCGCTCTGACAGGTCCATCGCTGCACAGTGTGCAGCGGCGGACCTGTCATCTTCCTGCTCAGCGGGGATCAGCGGAGCGATCCCCGCTGAGCAAGCGGATATTCACGGGGCGGATCATCACTGATCCGCCCCATGTGAAAGAGCCCATACATTTCTTTATTTTCATTTCATTCATGTGTCAGGTTCATCTACACCTTAGGTCTCTCGGCTACACTCCACTGCAGGGTTACTGATCACGTTATGGGTGCCAAAGGATTGAGTTAATCTTTTCTAATTGGCTTGTACAGTGGCAAGTCTCCTCATCCGTTCGCTCATGAGCACGTCACGAATTCATACGTCATGACATCTCACTACTCGCATCATTTGCCTGACACGTCTTCAGTAGGGATGAGCTTCGAGTTCGAGTTGAACTCATGTTTGACTCGAACATCGGCTGTTCGCCAGTTTGCCGAACAGCGAACAATTTGGGGTGTTCGCCGCAAATTCGAAAGCCACGGAACACCCTTTAAAAGTCTATGTGAGAAATCAAAAGTGCTCATTTTAAAGTCTAATATGCATGGTATTGTCCTAAAAAGTGTTTGGGGACCCGGGTCCTGCCCCAGGGGACATGGATCAATGCAAAAAAAAGTTTTAAAAACGTCAGTTTTTTCGGGAGCAGTGATTTTAATAATGCTTAAAGTCAAACAATAAAAGTGTAATATTCCTTTAAATTTCGTACCTGGGGGGTGTCTAAAGTATGCCTGTAAAGGGGTGCATGTTTCCCGTGCTTAGAACAGTCTGACAGCAAAATGACATTTCAAAGGAAAAAAGTCATTTAAAACTACTCGCGGCTATTAATGAATTGCCGGTCCCGAGTCTTCCGACAATACACATAAAAGTTCATTGATAAAAACAGCATGGGAATTCCCCACAGGGGAACCCCGAACCAAAATTTTTTTAAAAATGACGTGGGGGTGCCCCTAAATTCAATACCAGGCCCTTTAGGTCTCGTATGGATTTTAAGTGGAACCCCGCGCCAAAATTAAAAAAAATATTGGCGTGGGGTCCCCCCAAAAATCCATACCAGACCCTTATCCAAGCATGCAACCTGGCAGGCCGCAGGAAAAGAGGGGGGGGACGAGAGAGCGCCCCCCCGAACCGTACCAGGCCACATGCCCTCAACATTGGGAGGGTGCTTTGGGGTCCCCCCTAAAGCACCTTGTCCCCATGTTGATGAGGACAAGGGCCTCATTCCCACAACCCTGGCCGGTGGTTGTGGGGGTCTGCGGGCGGGGGGCTTATCGGAATCTGGAAGCCCCCTTTAACAAGGGGACCCCCAGATCCCGGCCCTCCCCCCTGTGTGAAATGCTAAGGGGGTACAAAAGTACCCCTACCATTTCACAAAAAAACTGTCAAAAATGACAAGAGACAGTTTTTGACAACTCCTTTATTTCTTCTATCTTCTTTCTTCCTCCATCTTCTTCTTCTGGTTCTTCTGGTTGTTATGGTTCTTCTCGTCATTTTTAAAATTTGACAGTTTTTTTGTGAAATGGTAGGGGTACTTTTGTACCACCTTACCATTTCACATAGGGGGGAGGGCCGGGATCTGGGGGTCCCCTTGTTAAAGGGTGCTTCCAGATTCCGATAAGCCCCCCGCCTGCAGACCCCCATAACCACCGGCCAGGGTTGTGGGGATGAGGCCCTTGCCCTCATCAACATGGGGACAAGGTGCTTTAGGGGGGACCCCAAAGCACCCTCCCAATGTTGAGGGCATGTGGCCTGGTACGGTTCAGGAGGGGGGGGCGCTCTCTCATCCCCCTCTTTTCCTGCAGCCTGCCAGGTTGCGTGCTTGGATAAGGGTCTGGTATGGATTTTTGGGGGGACCCCACGCCAATTTTTTTTTTTAATTTTGTCGCGGGGTTCCCCTTAAAAGCCATACCAAACCTGAAGGGTCTGGTATGAATTTTGAGGGGGACCCCCTACGTCTTTTTTTTTTACATTTTGGCACGGGGTTCCCCTTAATATCCATACCAGACCTGAAGGGCCTGGTATTGAATTTAGGGGGACCCCCACGTCATTTTTTTAAAAATTTTGGTTCGGGGTTCCCCTGTGGGGAATTCCCATGCCGTTTTTATAAATGAACTTTTATGTGTATTGTCGGAAGACTCGGGACTGGCAATTCATTAATAGCCGCGAGTAGTTTTAAATGACTTTTTTTCCTTTGAAATGTCATTTTGCTGTCAGACTGTTCTAAGCACGGGAAACATGCGCCCCTTTACAGGAATACTATAGACACCCCCCAAGTATGAAATTTAAAGGAATATTACACTCTTATTGTTTGACTTTAAGCATTATTAAAATCACTGCTCCTGAAAAAACGACCGTTTTTAAAACTTTTTTTTGCATTCATCCATGTCCCCTGGGGCAGGACCCGGGTCCCCAAACACTTTTTAGGACAATACCATGCATATTAGCCTTTAAAATGAGCACTTTTGATTTCGAACGTTCGAGTCCCATAGACTTCAATGGGGTTCTAAAGTTCTTGCCAAGTTTTGGTCTGTTCGCAAGTTCTGGTGCGAACCGAACCGCGGGGTGTTCGGCTCATCCTTAGTCTTCAGGTTGTATAGGCCTGAGTTTACGTTTTTAATTTGCCTGAGGTGCCTCAGGTAACTCGGCTTGGCTAGTTTCTTGTGACTGGTACGTACATTCCTTTCATTGTCCTTTCATACACAAGTCAGGTTTATATCTACACATTACATCTCACGGCAACGCTCCTCTGCAGGGCTACTTATTACGTTCTTGGGTTCCAAAGGTTTAAGACAATAGTTTTTAATCATTTGGCTGGTGAAGTGGCAAGTCTCCTCATCCGTTTCTCACATGTCCTGTCACCAGTTCATACGTCATGACACTTCTCATGTCTCTTGCCTGACACGTCTTCAGGTTGCATAGGCCTGAGTTTACGTTTTTAATCTGCCTTACATGCCTCAGGTATCTCGGCCTTACTAGTTTCTGGAGACTGTCACATTTTCAGTCCTGCATAACGGTTACTTTGTCATTTATTCTTGGTCCCTTGTGCTCCATTCTTCACTAGCGCAGTGCATGAAACATCGCCATACCCTGCTACCATACCCAGGTTTGGCCAAAACTATTAGGATAGGTTCAGTTTCTGCTGCTTCTCGCCAAGGGGTCCATGTTTCACATTGTGGAGTAGTTAGGTAGGTGAAATTCAGCATGCATCTCCAGATACGTCCCGGATCCACTTGTGGAGATGTCATGGGCTTTCATGCGATTGGCTGCTCAATGTCATATACGCTTACTTTTCATCAATTTTTTGCTAGCTCATACTACTGTCTTATTTTTGCCCCCTTTTAGGCATACTGACCATGTGACTTTCGGCACACCCCAGGTCACTTTTCCCGTTTCCCCTCAGACCTTTCCAATATGTATACATGAGACTCTGAGTACAAAATGTACCTGTTGCAAATTACAAACAGATTCAACTTAAGAACAAACGTTTTTGAAACTTTTTTTTGCATTGATACATGTCCCCTCGGGCAGGACCCGGGTCCCCAAACACTTTTTATGGCAATAACTTGCATATTAGTCCTTTAGATTTTTCACGTTTCAGTCCCATAGACTTTAATGGTATTTGCACAAATTTTTTGCCTGTTCGCATGTTCTGCCGCAAACCAAACCGGGGGGTGTTCGGCTCATCCATATAAAAGTACATTATTGAGCTTGTTTGTTGTTTTTTTTTTCTCTTTTCTTTCTTTTTCATTAGTTTTTGGGGGTGGTGGTTTTGGGGAAGTTCAATATCTTTTATATCTTATAATTTCTATATGTATTTGTGCACCAAAAAAAAGCTGAGTTAGACTTACCGGTAACTCCTTTTCTGAGTGTCTTCCAGGACAGCCCATGAGACCTTGGGCTCCTCCTACCAGGACAGGAAACACGTCACCCCCACCAGATAAAAGGGCGGTCCTCCAGGCCCATGTCAGTATTCTCAAGAACCGTAGGACCCTGCAAAACATATGCATAATACACATAACTTCAGACAATACCGGGTGGGAATCCGGCTGTCCTGGAAGACTCTCAGAAAAGGAGTTACCGGTAAGTCTAACTCAGCTTTTCTCCAAGCGTCTTCCAGGACAGCCCATGAGACGATGAGCCAGAACTTACCAGTCTAGGGAGGGACAACTGCCTGAAGGACCTTGCGACCAAATGCCTGCTCCTGAGCTGATAGGAGATCCAGGCGATAATGTTTAATGAAGGTCGAGTAACTGGACCAAGTGGCAGCCCTGCAAATTTGTTCCGGTGAGGCACCAGCCCTCTCAGCCCAAGACGTAGACAAGGCTCTAGTTGAGTGCGCAGTAACAAAAGGTGTAGAGACCTCCCTAATTTTGTAAGCTTCCAAGATGGCTTGCTTTATCCATCTAGCCAATGTGGCTTTAGATGCACTATTCCCCTTGTGAACTCCAGAAAAGAGGACAAACAAGGCATCAGTTTTCCTAAAGGTCTTCGTGACCTCAAGATAGACCAAGAGAATCCTTCTTACATCTAGAAAACTAAATTTTCTTTCTAAGTCGCCCTGTGGCGAACTACAAAAGGTTGGCAATACAATGTTCTGAGATCGGTGGAATGTACTTGCCACCTTGGGCAAAAAACCTGGATCGGTTCGTAACACAACTCGATCCTCAAAAATCGTGAGGAAGGGCTCCCTAACTGATAGGGCCTGCAACTCACTTACCCTACGAGCTGAGGTAACAGCTATAAGGAACACAGTTTTTAATGTAAGTAACTTAACTGACATACTTTCCAGAGGTTCAAACGGAAATTCTACCAGAGTTTGAAGTACTAGGGACAGATCCCACGTTGGACAACTTCTCACTACTACTGGTCTGGCCCTAGAGATAGATTTGAAAAATCTGGCTATAGTGGGATTTTCCAGGAGAGAAAACTGGAGGAACACACTAATAGCTGCCGCCTGTACCTTTTAAAGTACTAACAGAAAGACCTTTGTCGACACCCTCTTGGAAAAATTCCAAAATAGACGGAATATCATGAGCTAATCTATCATTTTCAGATAACCATGAGTTAAACCTTTTCCAAACTTTGGAATATATGGCTCTAGTAACTGGCTTCCTGCAATTAACGAGAGTCCTGACTACTTTGTCAGAGAACCCTTGGGCGCTCAGTATCTTTTCTTCAGATACCAGGCCGTCAAGTATAAGAAAACCACCTGAGGGTGTGATACTGGACCCTGCAATAATAGGTCTTCCCTTTTCGGAAGACTCCACGGAGGCTCTGAAACCAGAGTCTTTAGCAGGGAAAACCATGGCCTCTTTGGCCAAAACGGGGCAATTAGAATCAGATCTGTCTCTTCCAGCCGAAACTTCCGGAGGACTTCTGGAATCAGCCTGATTGGCGGAAAGGCATAACATAGGCCTGGAGGCCACGGGTTTGCCAGAGCATCGATCCCCAAGGCTTGGTCTGCCGGGTTCATGGAAAAGAATATCTCCGTCTTGCGGTTGTTTCGGTTTGCTAACAAATCCGCTACCGGATAACCCCATCTCTTGGTGAGGTCTGCAAAGACTTCGGGATGAAGGGACCAGTTGTCTCGGTCTATCCTGTGACGGCTGAGATAATCTGCCAGGCAATTGTTTTTCCCCTTCAGGTGTACAGCAGAAATGGAGGCTAGATTCCCCTCTGCCCATGAAAGGATCTCCTGGGCAATGGACTGAAGCCTCCGGCTTCTCGTGCCTCCCTGCTTGTTGATATACGCGACTGTCGCTATATTGTCTGACAGGATTTGGAGGTTGTGACCCCTGACCTCCATCTGAAAAGACTGGAGGGCTCTCTGGACTGCAAGCAGCTCTCTTTGATTGGATGAGGCCCTTGCCTCCTCTGGGGACCACTCTCCTTGTGCTACTGCATTGCTGAGGTGGGCCCCCCATCCCCAGGAACTCGCATCCGTGGTAATCCTTCAGGAGATGGGAAAGGACCATGGGAGACCTCCTGCTAGGTGCGGACCAGCTCTCCACCACCACAGGCTTCTTTTTATCCTGTCGGGAAGCCAGATCCTTGACTCCAGGGACCTTACGTCCCCGTCCCAGTTTCTTAAAAGAAACCTTTGTAACGGACGCTGACGGAGTCTCGCCCATGGTACTGCGGGAAAACATGAGGTCATAAGACCCACTGCCCTCGACACTTGTCTCAAAGACCGACTGGTTGGTCTGCAATGTTGACATAGTCTGGAACACTTTGGTAATCTTCTCCTGAGGAAGAAAAACTCTTTGGTTCACGGAGCAAAAATCGTAACCCAGATAAGTTACTTTCTGGGCCGGAATCAAGGACGATTTTTCTTTGTTTATTAGCCAGCCTAGGGACTGTAAGAAGTCCTGTACAGCCTGGAGATCTTCCAACAGCCTTTGGTATGATTTTGCCACTATCAGGAGGTCGTCTAAGTAAGGGATAACCGTTATTGCCTTTAATCTTAGAGGAGCCAGCACTTCCCCCAACACCTTCGTAAAGATGCGTGGGGCTGAGGAAAGACCGAAGGGGAGGGCCTGAAATTGAAAATGTCGGGTCCCCATACCCGTCTTCACTGCCAATCTCAAAAACTTTTGGAAGGCTGGATGGATAGGGATGTGAAGATAAGCATCCTTTAAGTCCAACATGGCCATAAAGCAGTTTGGGTATAGTAGGTTTTTGATTGTAAAAACCGTCTCCATACGGAAATGCTTGTATCTGATGGACTTATTTAAGGTCCGGAGATTCAGGATAAGTCGAAACTTTCCTGCCGGCTTTCTGACCACAAATACATGGGAATAGAATCCCTTGCCCCGCTCCGATCGAGGAACAGGAATCAGGACTTTTTGATCTAATAAGTCTCCGATCTGGAGACCCAGAGCCCTGGCTTTCTCCCGATCTTGTGGAGGAAATGTGACCAACAAACGTTCTGGTGGTTGGTGAACAAACTCCAGCCCGTACCCGTTGGTCACTAGGTCCAGGACGAAGGGGCTCAGAGTGACTGCTGCCCACTGTGGGATGAAGGCCCTCAATCTCCCTCCCACCGGGGAACACAAGTCACTGCGGCTTGGCGGGCTGTCTGAACTCTCTTTTTCTCTGGAAACGCCTTTTTCTTATCAGCCGTGTGTTCCAGTGCCTCCTGTAGACCTGGGCCAAATAAATGATCGCCAGTTAAAGGAAGGCCACAAAGGCGCAACTTGGAGGCCGAGTCCCCTGACCAGGTCTTAAGCCAAAGGCTTCTCCTGGCCGAGTTCACTAGAGCCGAAGTCCTGGCTGACATTCTTACCGACTCAGCGGAAGAATCTGCCAAAAAACCCACTGCCTGAAATCGGAGAGGAAAAGACTTTAAAATTTGCTCTCTGGAGGTACCTGCTGACAGATGTGACTGAATCTGAGTCAACCAAACCTCCAGATTTCTGGCCACACAAGTGGAAGCCAAAGCTGGTTTCAGGTTTCCAACTGCTGAGTCCCAGGCTCTGTGGAGAAGGATATCCCCCCTCTTGTCCATCGGATCCTTAAGCGTACCCATATCATCAAACGCCAGGTCCGAGTTTTTTGAAACTTTTGAAAGAGGTGCGTCTAACTTGGGATTCTTATTCCATGGCTGCGCAGTGTCCTCATCAAAAGGAAACCTCCTTTTTAGGTTACTAGAGAAGAATGGTTTTCTCTCAGGATTATCCCATTCCAGTTTAATAGTATCAACCAAAGAACTATGAACTGGAAACACTCTTGATTTTCTCTTATGTAATCCTTTATACATAAGATCATGTTTGGATAACTGAACCTCTTTCTCTTTTAATTCAAGGGTAGTATAGATAGCCTTTAATAAGTCATCTACATCCTCAACAGATAACTTAAATCTTGAGCCTCGAGTGGATTCTCTATCTCTGGGCTCTATATCTGACCCTGATTCTTCCAGAGAAGAACGGGTAGATCTGACCTCAGCCTCAGAGTCTTCACTCTCTGCCTGCTGCGGAGTGCTTACTGATGCCTTCAGTGAAGACGGACTCTCTGCTGGAGTCTGGAGCTTGTCAATAAGCGTTCTAAAGGAACTGAAGGTGGACGCAAGCTCATCCCTAACAGAAGTAAACATCTTCTGGCAAGAGGCAACCGGGTCATCCTTTACTAGGCCTTCTATACAGGTGCGACAAACTGCTTTGCTCCATGAGGAGCTCAATTTGTTTGCGCAAACCGCACATTTCCTTTTAAGTGGCTGCGTTTGGGCCTTGTCCTGAGTCTTGGTCTGCAAGACAAAATAAATGACCCACAATGTAATTAAAGCCACACAATCACTCCGTAACACCACGTGCAGGAGGGAGGAAATGTGTCCCCTTACACCCACTACTACAGAGGGGGGAGGGGGAGGGAACACTCACAGGGATAGTAAGGTGGTGACAGAACACCCCAGGCTTACCTATGAGGTGCTGGTGTTGGGAACTGCATCCACTGCCTGTGCAGGTTCTGCAGGAGGATCCATTCTGCCCCTCTTGGTCATCCACAGCCTGGCTGCTTAACACCAAGAAACACCAGCAGCCAGCGTTCTCTGTTCACGCCGTTTATGAAGACTGGAACCTCGTCTCCGGCGCCCGATGATGATGTCATATGCCCCGGAAGTAACCCTCTCCAGGCACTTCCTGTGGGCCAGCTTGGAGCGCAATAGCTCCGCCCCCTCGAACGCTGCGGCTTCCTCCATTCCTTGCTCAGATCAGCCAGGCTGTCGGCAGGGAAGGACAACCGAAGCTCAGCTGAGCTAGAGTGCAATGCCCTGCGCTAGGGGCATGACCTCACACCGGTCCTGGCCCTCTCCAGGCACTGAGGACAGAGAACAGCAACACAGCCAACCTCCCCAGCGGTGTGCTGCTTCTGGCAGAGGAAGAGGTAAGTGATATGCCCCAGAAAAAAATTCATACAAAGCCCCTGCTTATAAGGCCTATGGGAGCAGGTTCCATGAACATGTTACCCCCCCCGTCCGGAGGAAACACAAATAAACTGACATGGGCCTGGAGGACCGCTCTTTTATCTGGTGGGGGTGACGTGTTTCCTGTCCTGGTAGGAGGAGCCCAAGGTCTCATGGGCTGTCCTGGAAGACGCTTGGAGAAAATCTCTTCAGCACACCTGCAAGTAAATTATAAGGTGGGGTTCATACCTATGTGAATTAGATGCAGGTTTCCCCGCATCTAATTCGCATAGCAGGAGAATGTGACTGGCTCCCTATGGAGTCGGTTCACATATCTCCGCTGCAGCTGCGGAGCGCACTGCACAGAAACGCTGTGCGTCTTTGGCTCTGTTTCAGGGCCAAATTCAGGCATAGATTTGGCCCCAATTCATCTCTGAAACAGGGAACAGGGACGCACAGCGCTCCTGTGCGATCCACAGCAGGTTCCAGTGTGAACCGAGCCTAAAGGTGGAATCTTTATATATAACAGCTGTGGAGAATCGCAGGTAATGAATTCAGCTGGTGGATAGGCATTGCTGTATGTGTCAGCCCTGGTTCACATTAGTGCGATTTGACATGTCAAATTGGTGGCAGTTGCACTGTTCTAATTGGTGCAGCGCTGAAATTTCCAAAAGTAGTTTCGGTACTACTTTTTGGCGCCTTCAGGGTGCGATTTTTATTGACATCAGTGCAGAAACCTGCACAGATGTCTCTGAAATTCCCCCCCACAGTCGGGACTGACATGCTTGAATGGAATTGTGTTCAACTGAACTCGCACGATTTCCTCCCGCTGTCAGTGTGAACCAAGGCTTAAACTGGGCCTTTGTGTTCACCTGCTGATATCCCAGGGACACCATTTCTTATCGAACTCCCTTAAGTTTACCTTCAAATATCATATGTAGAAATACAGATTTGCATATCTGCAAATAAACAAAAATAAAAAAATTCTAATCGTTGCGATCAAATATTCGCAGCTGCAATCAAAAGAGCGTGGTTTCACCTTCTGACCTGGAAATGAGTCATTGTAATCGCCCGGAAGTTCCTGTGCTGGTCAGGATCTCCATCTAGTTGGACATGGCGTGGTCCCTCTTTAGCAAGGAGGAGGTGCTGCTGATTTGCCGGGTAAGTATAGGATATGTACTTTTTCTTACTCAATGTGGGGGTGGATGTGGTAGTTAGATTTGGTGTGGGTGGGGTTCATTGATTTGTTTGGCATCACCACACATTTGCTTCTGGCCCATGTGCACACATCACTTTCTGCATTTGTTCTGCTGTTGTAAATCAGTAAGCACTATGCAAGTATAAATGAGAGCTCCTTTCTATTAAAATATATATGACTTGTTTCACAGTTGGGCGACTTTTTCAGCAAATTTGGACCTCCGAGTTGCATGACAAGTTGTACCCCATGATTCTCAATGATAACCATTCATATCTGTGCTACTTTAAGTTTCAACAACTTCAAAGTAGTCCCTGTACTACTGGTGTGACTTTCATGTGACTTGAGGTACATAGGGCACAATATTACACAGGCATTCCAAGAAGTTGGGGCCAAGATGCAGAAGCAAAGTGGCAGCAAAATAGTGCGACTTTCAGGTCACAGCAGTGTGAATGAGATTCATGGATAATACCTTTCAATTAGGCACTATTCTCACTTGTGCATCCTGCAAGTGGGTCAAATTCATCCCAGCACTACTTTGGTTTGACTTTGATGCAACTTGAGGCCCATATACAGCAAGATTACACAGGAATTGGTCACACAAGTGCAAATGGGGATTAATTCAAAGGTTCCTTTCACACTTGGCCGAATTTTCATGCAACTTGAGGTCCCTAAGGACCCTTTCACACTTGTGCGACCTGAAAGTCACGTGATTTTGCAGCACTTTTTGCTACAAATTTGATGTGATTTGAAGCAATGCCAGTGTAATCTTGAGGTCTATGGATGCAGGAGTGGCAGGACAAGTCGCACAAGCATGAAAGGGGCCTTACGGCCGGTTCACACTGCTGTGCTGTCCGACATCGGACGTGATTTGCCCCGCACTGCAAATCACATGCGATGTCTGTGTGATGCAAACTCAGCCGTACAGATTGTATGGTTGAATTTGCATCGCATTTGGACCAAACTCGAACAGGACCCTTTTTTTGGTCCGCAGCAGAATCGGATCGCATGGGTGTTGTCTGAATTTTTAGTTCGCTCTGCAATATGCAAACTGATTTGGGGGTGTCATTAGCTTTCTACTGACAACTCCCAGCAGTTCGCATATGGCAGTGTGAACTTCCTGCGAGTTGTATACGATGCGGGAACCTGCACTGGATTTGGAGGGTTCCCGTATCGCTCTAGTGTGAGCTAGCCCTGACCCTAGGTTCACACCTATGAATTTTTTAGTGCGTTTTGCAGTTTTCAGAAACACTCTACAGTCCATTTAACATGGTTTCCTATGGTACTAGTTTACATCTATGCACATTGCGGCCAGTGCGTTTTTGGAAATGGTCGGGGACTTTTTTCACGTGATTTGCGGGTAATAGATTTCAATGTAACCACACTAGAAATGCAACTGTTGCATTTGTGATGTGATTTTTGATGTGTTTTGTGATTATTTTAACACTGTATATAACTGATTGCTAACCGGGGGGCAGGGAATCCAGCTGCCGCGTCCTTAATAACCAATGAATCTTCAGCTGTCAGCGGCTTCCTCACTGAAAGTAAAAAAAAAAAAAACTGCATGGGGTCCCCCAGGTCTATACCAGGCCCTCCGGGTCTAGTATGGATTCAGAGGGGCCCCCCCATGCCAAAATTAAACAAAAATGGCGTGGGGTTCCCCCCAGTCCATTACCAGGCCCTTTGGGTCTTATATGAATATTAAGGGGAACTCCACATAAAAATAAATAAAATTGCACGGGTTCACCCAAAAACCATACCAGACCTGAATTAAGGGGAACTCTGAGCCAAAATTTGAAAAAAAAATCCATACCAGACCCTTATCCGAGCATGCAACCTTGCAGGCCACAGGAAAAGAGGGGGGGATGAGAGAGCGCCCCCCCTCCTCCTGAACCATACCAGGCCACATACCCTCAACATTGGGAGGGTGTTTTGGGGTCCCACCAAAACAGCTTGTCCCCATGTTGATGGGGACAAGGGCCTCATCCCCACAACCCTTGCCCAGTGGTTGTGGGGGTCTGCAGGCGGGGGGCCCCCTGTCATGGTTATGCAATAGAGTTTGTCTGCCAGCTTACCTGTCTCCATGTGTTCATCTCTAGACCAGCTGACCCTCACCTGACTGCTTTTATAAACTCTCCTCTAGCATGGCTCCACCCCAGCTCCTATCAGGGTTTAGTACACGCCCCACACTATATAAGGCCGCCTGCACGTCGGCCCTGTGTAGTGTGTTCCGGCATTGAGAGACAGAGACAGTGGGGCTGATTTATGAAGCATTTGCGCCATGCGCAAATGACATTTTCCTATTTACAAAGCATTTGCACTGGTAACGCAGCGCGATCCCCCATTTACTATTCTCTTTCCGGTGCACAGGAAGAGGTGATCTGTACGCCACTATAGATCTGGTACACGGCATGTTTAACTTCAAATTTAAACAAGCTGGAAGTGCCAATAATATGGGGGTGATGTGGGGTGATGTGGGGAAGTGTTGTACTAACTGCCCACGTCACAAATATGGCCAATATAGAACGAGAAAGTGACTTTCTCGGAACAAGCCGGCAAATACATTTAAACTGCGGGAGGTGGATTTATACACTGCGCATGCTCAAATGGCATTTGCGTTTGTTCAAATACTTTAGTTCAGTGCTTCGGCAAAATATTAGTAAATGTCAGGCAACGTAAAAAGCATTTGCATAGGTTGAATGGGCACACCTCTAGACTTTTTTTTTTTTTTTTTTTTTTTTTTAACGCTGGTTCACTTCGTGCAGCTCTAATGAAATGTCGGTCATTGATAAAAACAGCATTAAGAAAACAAACACAATTCAGAAAAAAAAATAATGCGTGGGGTCCCCCCAAAAATAAATACCAGGCCCTTCAGGTCTGGTATGGATTTTAAGGGGAACCCCACACCAATTATTTTTTAAAAATTGGCGTGGGGTCCCCCCAAAAATCCACACCAGACCCTTATCCGAGCACGCAACCTGGCAGGCCGCAGGAAAAGAGGGGGGATGAGAGAGCGCCCCCCCTCCTGAACTGTACCAGGCCACATGCCCTCAACATTGGGAGGGTGCTTTGGGTTAGTCCCCCAAAGCACCTTGTCCCCATGTTGATGAGGACAAGGGCCTCATCCCCCACAACCCTGGCCGGTGGTTGTGGGGGTCTGCGGGCGGGGGGCTTATCGGAATCTGGAAGCCCCCTTTAACAAGGGGACCCCCAGATCCCAGCCCTCCCCCCTGTGTGAAATGGTAAGAGGGTACAAAAGTACCCCTACCATTTCACAAAAAAACGGTCTAAAATGTTAAAAATTACAAGAGACAGTTTTTGACAATTCCTTTATTTCTTCTATTTTCTATCTTCTTTCTTCTATCTTCCTTCGGTTTCTTCCTCCATCTTCTTCTGGTTCTTCCTCCATTGTTCTCATCCAGCATCTCCTCCGCGGCGTCTTCTTCCCTTCTTCTCCTCGGGCCGCTCCGCATCCATGGCATGGAGGGAGGCTCCCGCTCTTCTCTTCATCTTCTGCTTCTCTTCTTCATCTTCTTCTCCGGGCCGCTTCACATCCATGGCATGGAGGGAGGCTCCCGCTGTGTGATGCTTCTCCTCTTCTGACGGTTCTTAAAAAATGGGGGGCGGGGCCACCCGGTGACCCCGCCCCGCTCTGATGCATGGTGACTTGACGGGACTTCCCTGTGGCGTCACGGGGAATGCCACAGGGAAGTCCTGTCATGTCCCCGTGCGTCAGAGGGGGGCGGGGTCACCGGGTGGCCCCGCCTCCCCCCATTATTTAAGAACCATCAGAAGAGGAGAAGCGTCACACAGCGGGAGCCTCCCTCCATGCCACCATGGATTCGGAGTGGCCGGAGAAGAAGATGAAGAATAGAAGAAGATGAAGAAGAGAAGAAGATGAAGAGAAGAGCGGGAGCCTCCCTCCATGCCATGGATGTAGAGCGGCCCGGAGAAGAAGATGAAGAAGAGAAGAAGATGAAGAAGAAAAGTAGATGAAGAAGAGAAGTAGATGAAGAAGAGAAGTAGATGAAGAAGAGAAGTAGATGAAGAAGAGAAGTAGATGAAGAAGAGACGTAGATGAAGAAGAGAAGTAGATGAAGTGCCTCCCCCCGTTATTTAAGAACCATCAGAAGAGGAGAAGCGTCACACAGCGGGAGCCTCCCTCCATGCCACCATGGATTCGGTGCGGTCGGAGAAGAAGATGAAGAAGAGAAGTAGATGAAGAAGAGAAGTAGATGAAGAGAATAGCTGGAGCCTCCCTCCATGCCATGGATTCAGAGGAGCCCGAGGAGAAGAAGGGAAGAAAACGCCACGGAGGAGATGCTGGACGAGAACACCGGAGGAAAAACCAGAAGAAGATGAAGGAAGATAGAAGAAAGATGAAAGAAGAAGCATTTAAATAAAGGAATTGTCAAAAACTGTCTCTTGTCATTTTTAACAGTTTTTTAGTGAAATGGTAGGGGTAAGTACCCCCTTACCATTTCACACAGGGGGGAGGGCCAGGATCTGGGGGTCCCCTTGTTAAAGGGGGCTTCCAGATTCCGATAAGCCCCCCGCCCGCAGACCCCCACAACCACCGACCAGGGTTGTGGGGATGAGGCCCTTGTCCTCATCAACATGGGGACAAGGTACCCTCCCAATGTTGAGGGTATGTGGCCTGGTACGGTTCAGGAGGGGGGCGCTCTCTCATCCCCCCCCCTTTTCCAGGTTGCGTGCTCGGATAAGGGTCTGGTATGGATTTTTGGGGGGACCCCACGCGGTTCCCCTTAATATCCATACCAGACCTGAAGGGCCTGGTATGGAATTTAAGGGGACTCCCACGTCAAAGGGATATTACACTTTTATCGTTTCACTTTAAGCATTATTAAAATCATTGCTCCCGAAAAAACTGCAGTTTTTAAAACTTTTTTTGCATTGATACATATCCCCTGGGGCAGGACCCAGGTCCCCAAACACTTTTTATGACAATAACATGCATATAAGCCTTTAAAATGAGCACTTTTGATTTCTCCCATAGACTTTTAAAGGGTGTTCCTCGGCATTCGAATTTGCTGCAAACACCCCAAATTGTTCGCTGTTGGGCGAACTTGCGAACAGTCGATGTTCAAGCCGAACATGAGTTCGACCCGAACTCGAAGCTCATCCCTACATATAAGCCTTTAAAATTAGCACTTTTGATTATTCATGTTCTTGTCCCATAGACTTTAACGGTGTTCATGTGTTCGAACACATTTTTTGCCTATTCGCAAGTTCTGGTGCGAACCGAACAGGGGGGTGTTCGGCTCATCCCTAATTGCCGGACCGACATTTCATTATAGCCGCGAGTAGTTTTGAATAACTTTTATTCCTTAAGGGCCAGTTCACACCACATGCAGTCCAGTGCGTTTTTTTTCTGCATCAAAAATGCACGGAAAGTAGGTTATATGGTTTTCAATGGCATAGTTCACACCAGTGCTTGCAGTTCCAGTGCGTTTCCAGTTCCCAAAAAAAAAAAAAAAAAAAAAATCGAACATACTGCATTTTTTATGCACCGGACTGTACTGGAACGCTGTAAAATGCTGTAAAATGCATCAAAAACGCACTGGAACGCACCAAAAATTCACTGCAATACACTTGTCCTTATTTAGGCCTGATTCACACCTATGCATTTTTAGTGCTTTTTGCATTTTGCAGATTTGCACTACAGAACGTGTTCCATAGGAAACCATGTTAAATGGACTGTAGTGCAGATCTGCAAAATGCAAAAAGCACTAAAACTGCATAAGTGTGAATCAGACCTTAAGGTTAAGAAAAAAGAGGGGGGGGAAGCACTGGACTGCATCAAAAATGCACCAAAAACGCACTGGAACGCATAAAAAAACGTGCATGCAGAAAAGCACCTGGAACGCATCCGGAATGCGTTTCTATGGTGTGATCTTGCCCTTAGGGCCCTTAGGGCCAGTTCACACCATAGAAACGCAGTCCGGACACGTTCCAGGTTCTTTTCTGCATGCACGTTTTTGATGCGTTCCAGTGCATTTTTGGTGCGTTTTTGATGCAGTCCCGTGCTTTTTTTCACCCCTCTTTTTTCTTAACCTTAAATAAGGACAAGTGCGTTCCATTGCGTTTTTGATGTGTTTTACAGCTTTTCAATACAGTCCAGTGCAGAAAAAATGCAGCATGTTCTACTTTTTTTCTGGAACTGGAACGCACTGGAACGGCAAGCACTGGTGTGAACTATGCCATTGCACACCATATAACCGAATTTCCACGCATTTTTGATGCATAAAATATGCACTGGACTGCATTGGTGTGAACTGGCCCTTAAGCAATTTGGCATATTTAAAGGCATTTCTCCTTGTTTCGTTTTTGGGGTTGTCCAATTGGTGACATTGATATATGTCCCTTAGGGTGGGACCTGGGCCCCATACTCATTTTAAGGCCAATAATTAGAGGATAAGCCAGCCAAGCGAGGACTAGTAAAATTGCCAAGTCAGTTCCCTTAGACTGCAATGGTATTTATTGTATAACTTTTGCACATGTTAGGCTCTATAGTTGCCCCCCTGGTAGAGTTGCCACCTCATCCCTTTAAACCCGAACACATATTAATTACACAGGTTATGTG
Organism: Lithobates clamitans; assembly: GCA_037952925.1. Lineage (NCBI taxonomy): Eukaryota > Metazoa > Chordata > Amphibia > Anura > Ranidae > Lithobates > Lithobates clamitans. The sequence continues at coordinate 6,945,645 of JBBGZY010000221.1, read as the reverse complement.
ACTGATTAAGGTGGTAATTAAACTCACTTGGTGCCTTATCTGCATTTAATTAGCCTCAGAACCTGTGTAATTCATATGTGTTCGGGTTTAAAGGGATGAGGTGGCAACCCTACCCCCTGGACTGGGGGGTGTTTTGTCCCATCTGTAATTTTGGTGCATGCTGCATGATGTGCTTAATTTTGGACAGTGGGGTGGCTTATTTTGTGCTAGCTGCATTTGGGTTGTTCTGAGCATGCTCAGGGACTTTGTTTTTTTTTTGGTGGTGCTTTTTGTGTGTGAACAGCACTTGGATGTTTCTGGGCATGCTCAGAGTGTGTTTTTTGGGTTAGTAATTTAAGGACATCCTTAACAGGCGTACCCACTTTGAAGTTCTCTCTACATTGGGTGAACTTACATTTTGTGTGTTTAACCACTTGCCGACCGCCGCACGACGATGTACGTCGACAAAGCGGCACGGGCAGGCAAAAGGGCTTACCTGTACGTCCCTGCCTGCCCGCGGGTGGGGGGGTCCGATCGGACCCCCCCCGGTGCCTGCGGCGGTCGGCAAATGTCCCCCCGGCGATCGGTGGTGAGGGGGAGGCCATCCATTCGTGGCCCCCCCCTCGCGATCGCTCCCAGCCAATGGAATCATTTCCCTGCCTCTGTATTGTACACAGAGGCAGAGGAAATGATGTCATCTCTCCTCGGCTCGGTATTTTCCGTTCCGGGCCGAGGAGAGAAGACTGTACTGTGAGTTACACAAACACACACACACACAGTAGAACATGCCAGGCACACATTACACCCCGATCCCCCCCCCGATCGCCCCCCAATCCCCCCCCGATCACCCCCCCCCCCTTGTCACAAACTGACACCAAGCAGGTTTTTTTTTTTTTTTTTTCTGATTACTGTATTGGTGTCAGTTTGTGACAGTTAGTGTGTTAGGGCAGTGAGTGTTAGGTCCCCTTTAGGTCTAGGATACCCCCCTAACCCCCCCTAATAAAGTTTTAACCCCTTGATCACCCCCTGTCACCAGTGTCACTAAGCGATTATTTTTCTGATCGCTGTATTAGTGTTGCTGGTGACGGTAGTTAGGGACGTAAATATTTAGGTTCGCCGTCAGCGTTTTATAGCGACAGGGACCCCCATATACTACCTAATAAATGTTTTAACCCCTTGATTGCCCCCTAGTTAACCCTTTCACCACTGATCACCGTATAACCGTTATGGGTGACGCTGGTTAGTTCGTTTATTTTTTATAGTGTCAGGGCACCCGCCATTTATTACCGAATAAAGGTTTAGCCCCCTGATCTCCCGGCGGTGATATGCGTCGCCCCAGGCAGCGTCAGATTAGCGCCAGTACCGCTAACACCCACGCACGCAGCATACGCCTCCCTTAGTGGTATAGTATCTGTACGGATCAATATCTGATCCGATCAGATCTATACTAGCGTCCCCAGCAGTTTAGGGTTCCCAAAAACGCAGTGTTAGCGGGATCAGCCCAGATACCCGCTAGCACCTGCGTTTTGCCCTTCCGCCCGGCCCAGCCCAGCCCACCCAAGTGCAGTATCGATCGATCACTGTCACTTACAAAACACTAAACGCATAACTGCAGAATTCGCAGAGTCAGGCCTGAACCCTGCGATCGCTAACAGTTTTCTTGGTAGCGTTTTGGTGAGCTGGCAAGCACCAGCCCCAGGCAGCGTAAGGTTAGCGCCAGTACCGCTAACACCCACGCACGCACCGTACACCTCCCTTAATGGTATAGTATCTGAACGGATCAATATCTGATCCGATCAGATCTATACTAGCGTCACCAGCAGTTTAGGGTTCCCAAACACGCAGTGTTAGCGGGATCAGCCCAGATACCTGCTAGCACCTGCGTTTTGCCCCTCCGCCCGGTCCAGCCCACCCAAGTGCAGTATCGATCGATCACTGTCACTTACAAAACACTAAACTCATAACTGCAGCGTTCGCAGAGTCAGGCCTGATCCCTGCGATCGCTAACAGTTTTTTTGGTAGCGTTTTGGTGAACTGGCAAGCACCAGCCCCAGGCAGCGTCAGGTTAGCGCCAGTACCGCTAACACCCACGCACGCAGCATACACCTCCCTTGTGGTATAGTATCTGTACGGATCAATACCTGATCCGATCAGATCTATACTAGCGTCCCCAGCAGTTTAGGGTTCCCACAAACGCAGTGTTAGCGGGATCAGCCCAGATACCTGCTAGCACCTGCATTTTGCCCCTCCGCCTGGCCCAGCCCAGCCCAGACCACCCAAGTGCAGTATCGATTGATCACTGTCACTTACAAAACACTAAACGCATAACTGCAGCGTTCGCAGAGTCAGGCCTGATCCCTGTGATCGCTAACAGTTTTTTTTGTAGCGTTTTGGTGAACTGGCAAGCACCAGTGGCCTAGTACACCCCGGTCGTAGTCAAACCAGCACTGCAGTAACACTTGGTGACGTGGCGAGTCCCATAAGTGCAGTTCAAGCTGGTGAGGTGGCAAGCACAAGTAGTGTCCCGCTGCCACCAAAAAGACAAACACAGGCCCGTCGTGCCCATAGTGCCCTTCCTGCTGCATTCACCAATCCTAATTGGGAACCCACCACTTCTGCAGCGCCCGTACTTCCCCCATTCACATCCCCAACCAAATGCAGTCGGCTGCATGAGAGGCATTTTCTTTATGTCCTCCCGAGTACCCCTACCCAGCGAACCCCCCCCAAAAAAGATGTCGTGTCTGCAGCAAGCGCGGATATAGGCGTGACACCCACTATTATTGTCCCTCCTGTCCTGACAATCCTGGTCTTTGCATTGGTGAATGTTTTGAACGCTACCATTCACTAGTTGAGTATTAGCGTAGGGTACAGCACTGCACAGACTAGGCACACTTTCACAGGGTCTCCCAAGATGCCATCGCATTTTGAGAGACCCGAACCTGGAACCGGTTACAGTTATAAAAGTTAGTTACAAAAAAAAGTGTAAAAAAAAAAAAAAAACACAAACAAAAATATAAAATAAAAAAAAAATAGTTGGCGTTTTATTGCTCTCTCTCTATTCTCTCTATTGTTCTGCTCTTTTTTACTGTATTCTATTCTGCAATGTTTTATTGTTATTATGTTTTATCATGTTTGCTTTTCAGGTATGCAATTTTTTATACCTTACCGTTTACTGTGCTTTATTGTTAACCATTTTTTTGTCTTCAGGTACGCCATTCACGACTTTGAGTGGTTATACCAGAATGATGCCTGCAGGTTTAGGCATCATCTTGCTATCATTCTTTTCAGCCAGCGGTCGGCTTTCATGTAAAAGCAATCCTAGCGGCTAATTAGCCTCTAGACTGCTTTTACAAGCAGTGGGAGGGAATGCCCCCCCCCCCAACGTCTTCCGTGTTTTTCTCTGGAACCTGAAAATGCAGCCGGTGATTCAGCCAGCTGACCATAGAGCTGATCAGAGACCAGAGTGGCTCCAAACATCTCTATGGCCTAAGAAACCGGAAGCTACGAGCATTTTATGACTTAGATTTCGCCGGATGTAAACAGCGCCATTGGGAAATTGGGAAAGCATTTTATCACACCGATCTTGGCGTGGTCAGATGCTTTGAGGGCAGAGGAGAAATCTAGGGCCTAATAGACCCCAATTTTTGCAAAAAAGAGTACCTGTCACTACCTATTGCTATGATAGGGGATATTTACATTCCCCGAGATAACAATAAAAATGATTTAAAAAAAAATGAAAGGAACAGTTTAAAAATAAGATAAAAAAATAATAATAATAATGAAAAAAAAAAAAAAAAAAAAAAAAAAAAAAGCACCCCTGTCCCCCCTGCTCTCGCGCTAAGGCGAACGCAAGCGTCGGTCTGGCGTCAAATGTAAACAGCAATTGCACCATGCATGTGAGGTACTACCGCGAAGGCCAGATCGAGGGCAGTAATTTTAGCAGTAGACCTCCTCTGTAAATCTAAAGTGGTAACCTGTAAAGGCTTTTAAAGGCTTTAAAAAATGTATTAATTTTGTTGCCACTGCACGTTTGTGCGCAATTTTAAAGCATGTCATGTTTGGTATCCATGTACTCGGCCTAAGATAATCTTTTTTATTGCACCAAACATTTGGGCAATATAGTGTGTTTTAGTGCATTAAAATGTAAAAAAGTGTGTTTTTTCCCCAAAAAATGCGTTTGAAAAATCGCTGCGCAAATACTGTGTGAAAAAAAAAAATGAAACACCCACCATTTTAATCTGTAGGGCATTTGCTTTAAAAAAAAAAATAATGTTTGGGGGTTCAAAGTAATTTTCTTGCAAAAAAAAATTATTTTTTTATGTAAACAATAAGTGTCAGAAAGGGCTTTGTCTTCAAGTGGTTAGAAGAGTCGGTGATGTGTGACATAAGCCTCTAGATGTTGTGCATAAAATGCCAGGACAGTTCAAAACCCCCCCAAATGACCCCATTTTGGAAAGTAGACACCCCAAGCTATTTGCTGAGAGTCATGTTGAGTCCATGGAATATTTTATATTGTGACACAAGTTGTGGGAAAGAGACAATTTTTTATTTTTTTTATTTTTTTTTTGCGCAAAGTTGTCACTAAATGATATTTTGCTCAAACATGCCATGGGAATATGTGAAATTACACCCCAAAATACATTCTGTTGCTTCTCCTGAGTACGGGGATACCACATGTGTGAGACTTTTTGGGAGCCTAGCCGCGTACGGGACCCCAAAAACCAAGCACCACCTTCAGGATTTCTAAGGCCGTAAATTTTTGATTTCACTCTTCACTGCCTATCACAGTTTCGGAGGCCATGGAATGCCCAGGTGGCAAAAAAAAACCCCAAATGACCCCATTTTGGAAAGTAGACACCCCAAGCTATTTGATGAGAGGTATAGTGAGTATTTTGCAGACCTCAGTTTTTGTCACAAAGTTTTGAAAATTGAAAAAAGAAAAAAAGATTTTTTTTTCTCGTCTTTCTTTATTTTCAAAAACAAATGAGAGCTGCAAAATACTCACCATGCCTCTCAGCAAATAGCTTTGGGTGTCTACTTTCCCAAATGGGGTCATTTGGGGGGGTTTGTGCCACCTGGGCATTCCATGGCCCCCGAAACTGTGATAGGCAGTGAGGAGTAAAATCAAAAATGTACGCCCTTAGAAATCCTGAAGGCAGTGATTGGTTTTCGGGGCCCCGTACGCGGCTAGGCTCCCAAAAAGTCTCACACATGTGGTATCCCCATACTCAGGAGAAGCAGCTAAATGTATTTTGGGGTGTAATTCCACATAGGCCCATGGCCTGTGTGAGCAATATATCATTTAGTGACAACTTTGTGCAAAAAAAAAAAAAAAAATTGTCACTTTCCCGCAACTTGTGTCAAAATATAAAACATTCCATGGACTCAACATGCCTCAAAGTAAATAGCTTGGGGTGTCTACTTTCCAAAATGGGGTCATTTGGGGGGGTTTATGCCATCTGGGCATTTTATGGCCTTCAAAACTGTGATAGGTAGTGAGGAGTAAAATCAAAAATGTACGCCCTTAGAAATCCTGAAGGCAGTGATTGGTTTTCGGGCTCAACATGCCTCTCAGCAAATTCCTTGGGGTGTCTACTTTCCAAAATGGGGTCATTTGTGGGGGTTTTGTACTGCCCTGCCATTTTAGCACCTCAAGAAACGACATAGGCAGTCATAAATTAAAGGCTGTGTAAATTCCAGAAAATGTACCCTAGTTTGTAGGCGCTATAACTTTTGCGCAAACCAATAAATATACACTTATTGACATTTTTTTTTACCAAAGACATGTGGCCGAATACATTTTGGCCTAAATGTATGACTAAAATTGAGTTTATTGGATTTTTTTTAGAACAAAAAGTAGAAAATATCATTTTTTTTCAAAATTTTCGGTCTTTTTCCGTGTATAGCGCAAAAAATAAAAACGGCAGAGGTGATCAAATATCATCAAAAGAAAGCTCTATTTGTGGGAAGAAAAGGACGAAAATTTCGTTTGGGTAGAGCATTGCATGACCGCGCAATTAGCAGTTAAAGCGACGCAGTGCTGAATTGTAAAAAGTGCTCTGGTCAGGAAGGGGGTAAAACCTTCCGGGGCTGAAGTGGTTAATGGACTGTCCATGTGTTTGCAATTGCCTCATTAGCACACAAACCTATGTTATATAAAGCTTGCAGATAACAATCTTTACTTTGCCCTGAAAAGAGCCAAGATTGTGTGTGTGGGGGGCCGGCAAGAGAGTACATTTGGGTGTCCTTATCGAGTTTCTAACACATGTATTTTCTTTTTGTATTTTGTTTGTTATGTTGTTGCAAAACAGATGTGTTTTTATGCAATTTATTTGTTACTTTGGTTTGCTGTTTTTTTGGGTGGTGGTTATTTTACCATGAAATCTTTTTTATGTTGGCAATTTTTGTTTTTACGTTGTTCACTTTGATTTAACTGTCTGTGCTGCCTTATTCTTAAAATTCTTTCTCAAGATGTTGTGCCTAATGTTGTTTTAATCCTTAATAGATGTCCATTTGTGGGTGCACTCCTGTTAATTTACACTGCAAAAGGGTCAAACCTATTCTGTTAGTGTCTCAAATTAACATACATGTGTGTATTTTGCTTTCCTTGCTTCTTTGTCAAGTCCTGGGTTTTTTTTTTTGTTTTTTGGACCAATAAAATTGTTTCAAATTCTTTGTTTTATGTGTTCTTTTCATGCATCAGATTTCCCAGCTGCAGCTTAACTAGGCTGATTGGCATGTCTTGGACAAATCCCTTTTTCATTTTTTTTTATTTTTAAGTTACTTTCCTGGTGCCTGTATTGTAGCACATGCATGGATTGTGCATATGCTGTCATGGATAGTGACCAGGAAAGTAACATTTCAGAGTGGTAAGTATTCAATTTTCTTTTTGAGCAGTGGTTTTCAGCCTCAGTCCTCAAGTACCCCCCTGACAGGACGTGTTTAGGAAATGTTATCTTCTCTAAAATAGCTGTCCAAGGTTGGGCTTTGTCACTTCCGGCCGGATGTGATCGAGGCAGAGCGCGTTCCTCTACAGCTCCATCGCCCTGTCTCTTATCCGACTCACTGGAGAATCTCCCATTGCTCCTCAGCTGCACCCTGACTTAGGGGAAGGTGTCCGGAGTACAGAGATGCCTTCATCCACTACAAAAAAGGCTGCCAAGGCTCACACGGACCTCCAGAGTGCCCGCTCTGCAGGAGAAGCTGGAAGAGGCTCCGCCCCCGCCATCTTGTCTTCATCGCCGAAAGATCAGGGCGCCTAAACAGCGGCGGGTAAGATGGCACAGGCACAGGGATCAGCGGCATGTAATCCGAAGGGAGATCCGGTTATGGCTGTGGATGCAGAGGCTATAACAGGGCCTATCCTAGAAGCCATAAACGCTAGCAAAGCAGAGCTGATGGGGAGAATAGATCATCTGTCCTCAGAATGCACGCTCATAAGGCATGATTTGGACAAGATCCGCAGCAGGCTGACCACTGTAGAAACCAGAGTGTCAGAGGTGGAAGATGTTTCTCATGTTCATGATGGCCGCATAACAGAACTCCGGGAGCAGGTACAGGCATTACAGCGCAGAGCAGACGACGCAGAAGACAGACAAAGAAGGAACAATATCCGAGTGGTCGGGCTGCCAGAGGGGGCTGAAGGGGATAAAACCACAACATTCGCTGAGCTCTTTTTTAAAAATCTGTTGTCGCTGCAAGACCTCCCACCCACGTATGTGATAGAAAGAGCGCATAGAGTGCCCACTGGAAATAGACCCCCAGGTGCCTTCCCAAGACCTTTTCTGGTGAGATTCCTGAATTATCGGGACCGCGACATGATTCTGACCCAGGCCAGAAAACAGCAAGACCTGAGATATGAAAATGCAAAAATCATGCTCTTTCCTGATTTTTCTGCTGCAACGCAATACAAACTCAGATCCTTCAACGAGGTCCGCAGACGCCTGCGGGAAAAAGAAATAAGATACAGTATGCTGTACCCCAGCAAGCTCAGAATCCAATACAAGGGGACAGTGAAGTTTTTTGAAAACCCGGAAGATGCCTGTGAATGGATGGACAAAGAGTTCTAACAGTCAGTTGTCTAAGGAATTATACCTGTAAAGGTAAATACTTTTTACAGTTTGCACGTGGCCCTTCGATAATTCTGACACTAATACTAACCATTGCACCAACCTGGCACAACATGGTCTCCTGAACAAGGTAAAATGTGGACAGAGCCAGGGCCTGGAAGACCCGGCCACCTGCTTAATGAAAGAAATCCAGCTTTTGCTACCAAAATTCTACTCCTTTTTGAAAAAGGCTGACTTCACCGCCAAGACTCCAGTGTATGCTGTAATGGAGCAACAAGAAACGGATACGCAAGTATCAACAGAAATGCCAGACTTTCGACCACGTCGGTGGGATTTCAAACCAAGTGTTCAGGTTTTTTTTGGTTCAGGGATAAAGCTATATGCTAGACTAAAAAGTTTTGTTTTTAGCATACTAGCAGGGGTGAGTTCTGTTTTTTTGTTTGGTAGAGTCACAGCTCAATTTAAAGTATTCAGGGTACTCTTAACTCATAACTCATACACCGTCAATAATCCGGGGAACTTTAGCTGGGAAAAATATAGGGCACTGCATACCCTGGAAAAAAAGATTATTAAGACAAATAAGTATGACGAGTAAAATCAAAATGGTATCTTGGAACGTTAGAGGTCTCAATCACAAGGTAAAGAGAGCCTCAGTGTTCCAATATGTCAAGCAGCACCAGCCACATGTTGTTCTCCTGCAGGAGACACACCTGGACGGATCCAGGATTCTATCCCTTCGCAGACCATGGATTCAAAGAGCTTTACACTCCACGTACTCCACATTTGCGAGGGGAGTCACAATCCTAATCAGCAAGGCTATCCCTTGCACGATCCATCAGGTGCTCTCCGATCCGGGGGGAAGGTATGTGGCTGTAGTAATGGATATGTGTTTTAAGACAATAGTGGTGGTTAATGTTTATGTACCCCCTCCCTTCCAAGGACAAATATTATATGATCTAACAACCAGGTTGGCACCATTCTCCCACCTTCCAATAGTGGTAATGGGGGATTTCAATGCAGTGTTGGAGGCTGCATTGGACTCCTCCAATCCAAGTAGAGGAGGATCAGTCGGCTTAGCGGGCTGGGTGTTAGTAACAGGCTTTAAGGAACTATGGAGATGGAAACATCCCTTAGATAGGTGTTACTCACATGTATCTTCGACACACGGATCTGCAGCTAGGATTGACTTGGCCTTTGGGAATGATCGTATCTTACCATTTGTGACAGACATAGATTACCTGGCGGGGACCCTGACAGACCATAACCCTCTTTCGCTCACCTTATCTTTTGCATCCGGGTTAAAGGGGGGAGGTTGGAGACTTTCTCCTAGTTGGCTGCAGCACGACCAGGTCGCGGCACAGATAGGGGAGGCTATGACCACTTATTGGTCGTTAAACCCGGAAACGGCGGAGCCCCCGATAGTGTGGGATGCCTTCAAGGCAGTAACTAGAGGGGAATGCATCTCAGCCATAAAAACTGCTAGAGTACAGGACAATGAAGAAAATAAGACCCTGCAGAATATGGTAAAAGATAGAGAGGAGGAGTACGCCAAAACTTCATCGGGGAAGCTTACAGGTCCCTGTTAGAGGCACGACGTTCCTTATCATTACACATCACGGGCCAGGCCCAATCTGAAATATCTAGAAGAGCAAACACTGTGTTTGCAGAAGGGGACAAAAACGGGAAGCTGTTAGCGTTATTGGTAGCTGACTGTCACCCTATCACTAATATTCCGGTAATTAAAAGTACAGGGGGAGACATGATACGAGATCCCAAATTAATCATGCAAGAATTTGTTAACTTTTTTTCCTCTCTCTATGCCCCTATACCATCGTATGATGAATCGGCCCTAGACTCCCTCCTGACGGATTTACCCATACCTAAATTGTCAGAAAATGACTCCAGTATTCTAGAGGCTACAATTACAGTAAAAGAAATTCAACAGGCGATTTTTGCCTTTCCTCCGCACAAGGCCCCTGGACCAGATGGTCTGCCAGCAGACTTCTATAAACTGAATGTAGAGACCTTAGCTCCCAGACTAATTACACTGCTGACATATTGCCATGAGCATGAAACCTTACCAGAATCCATGTTGGAGGCCTACATGGTTCTCATTTTGAAACCAGGTAAAGATCCTCTGGAATGTGCGTCTTACCGACCCATAGCATTATTGAATATGGATCTAAAAATTTTAACTAAAATACTGGCAACTAGACTGGCCACAATTATACAAACCATTGTCAATATTGACCAGACGGGCTTTATGCCGGGCAAATCCACAGACACAAACCTGAGGAGATTATTCACACATCTCCAAATTCAGTCAGATTTCTCAGCAACCAGAGTTGTAGTCTCTATAGACTTTGAGAAAGCATTCGACTCGGTGGACTGGAGGTACATGCTCAAGGTACTAGAGGTAATGGGATTCGGTCCACGTTTCAGGAAATGGGTCTCCTTACTATACAAATCCCCGAAAATAGCAATAAGATTAGGCACTTTCATTTCAGACTTCTTTGCAGTGGGGAGGGGGACCCGGCAGGGTTGCCCCCTATCCCCATTCCTGTTCTCGCTTGCTTTAGAACCTTTGGCGGTGGCTCTTCGATCTTCAGAGCAGATTAAAGCGATTTAAAATAGGCACAATTTCTGAAACTGTAGCGCTGTATGCAGATGATATGCTGCTTTTCCTCAGCGAGCCTCGAGACTCTCTTAGGATAGCCCTGGGAATCATAGACAGTTTTGCAGGATACTCTGGATTACGGGTAAATTGGAATAAATCTTCTATACTACCTTTGGATCCGGCGGCCCGTGATGTGGCGGACCCGGGTCTTCCACTTCAGTGGGTTGCCTCCCTTAAATATTTTAGGAATCAAAATTACCTCCAACATACAGGATTACATGCCCCTTAACCTGGTGCCACTGATATCTTTATTAAAGCAAAAAGTTCAGGCCTGGACAAATCTGCCATTATCTCTAATAGGCAGAATAGCCTTGCTCAAAATGAAATTCCTCCCTGTAATTCTCTACTTCCTGAGAAATGCTCCAATCTGGATCCCCAAATCATATTTTAAAAAGATCGACAGTATAGTATCTTCTTTCCTTTGGGCACCCAAACCCCCAAGAATAGGTCTTAAAACGTTACAGGAACCTGGCGATCAAGGGGGACTAGCACTACCGGACTGGCAAAAATATTACTTACCCGGACAAATGGTTTTTGCTCGTAGGTGGCTAATAGCAGAGGATGGGGATGCAGCCACAGTGTTGGAAGCAGCACAACTGGGTTCCTATGAAAGCCTCAGATATGCCCTATTTAGAGGAACTAGATCTGACCTCCCGCTGATGACCACAATGAAGGCGACAATAAAGGCGTGGGAGATGGCGGTGAAGCTGGCAAGTCCAAGTTTTGGGGGAGTCTCGCCATCGGCTCCTTTATGGATGAACCCAGCTTTACCCCACTTCTACAACTTTCAAGACCCCGCGGTATGGGCAATAAAGGGTATAAAGACATTAAGAGACATTACATACTTCGGAGAATTACAGACATTCCCTCAACTAAAATCCAGACATGATCTCCCAAATTCATATCTGTTCAGGTTTCTGCAGCTCAGGCATGCATTTCAGATGCAGTTTCGAGAGATGAGGGTGGAATCTCTGCCCTCGTCCCTCGAATCCATACTATCAAGTGAGGATATAGTAAAGACATTATCACTAACATATAAGGAATTTTTCAAATCCACTCCAAAAGGGATCTCTAGATGTCGGGAAAAGTGGGAGGCGGAGATACATGATGTGCAGGGGGAGGACTGGGACGATATGTGGACACAACCATTTAAACACCTCGTATCAGCAAGGGATCGTTTGATCCAGTTTACATTTTTGCACAGAAGCTATTTATACTCCAGATAGACTAGCAAAGATTTTTCCGAATGTCTCAGCTGAATGTTGGAGGTGCTCTCAGTCTCCGGCAGATGCTGATCATGTCTTTTGGAGCTGCTCACAGGTTCAGAGATTCTGGACGGATATAACAACTTGCATAGCAGACTTACTGTCAATACCCATACCGGCAACAATCAGAGTTTGTCTGCTCGGACTGGTGGAGGAGGTGGTGCCATCACGTGCTATGAGAACCATGCTCAATATCTTATTATTTTATGGTAGAAAAGCCATTCTGTTACACTGGAAAAAACCCGGAGCTCCAACAGTGGAATTCTGGAAGGGTTTGGTTAATACTATGCTACCATACTACAAACACACATATGAAGCAAGAGGTTGCTTAAAAAAATTTGATAAAGTCTGGCACACATGGTACAACTCTAGTGATACAGAGGGATAGCGTGGATAAGTACAGTCTGATGCATTGATATACAGGAGACTCCTGATCTTATAGAAAGAGAAAAGATGGTGCTGCATGGTTTTTCTTTTTTTTTTTTTTTGTTTTTTTTTTGTGTTTAAAGATACTATAAATAATCATATAAATTTCATAGTTCTTGCAGTATACCTAAGTTGAATACCAACAGAATTCAATCAAATAGATAAAGTAATACGGTGTAATTTACATAGATACAATATGTGGCTATACAAGAGTAGAGTAATGTCTGATTAAGATTAATACAATACCCAAAATCCGCTATGATGAGCTGTGACTCAAGTTGGGGTGATGGGGAGGGAGGTGGGTGGGAAGAGGGATATGGGGGTCAAATAGGATAGATAGTTGAACTATGTTAATCAGAATAGGAAGGCCCTGTTGGCCATACCTTGAGGGTGTCCATGTTGGTCACCTAAAAATACAGCTTGTTGTATTACTGTCTTGTACTAAATGGAAAATCAATAAAAAGAATTTATTAAAAAAAAAAAAGGTTGGGCTTTGTCCCTTTTCTTAAAATTGGCTTCACTTCCTGTCATAGCCAAACAGGAAATGAGAGTAAAACCCTAAGTTTTCCTTGGGGACACACAGGTCAATTTAACTAGTGCCCCCATTATGCAAATTGCACTCTAGCACTTTGTACACCCCAAATTATTAGGTATTTTGGGGTTTATTAAAGGCAAATCCTTTCTGCAATAATTTGAAAATAAATTCTGAAAATCAGAAGGGTAGTGTGACGACCGCGGGTGTCAGATCCCTGCCCTCCTCGCTAACTTGCAACGAAGGACCGGCCAACCTCACACCACGCTGTCACTTACGTAACAATGCCACTCTCAGCTGCGCCCAGCACAAAGATTTTCCAGCTTGCAGGACCACAATCTAGGTGTGAGCAACCTGAGAGTGATTGTCACTGGGCTAATTACACAACCCTTTAACTGCCACCACCCCCGTTTAAAAGACCGAGCCGGGGGAGGCTCGTAATTTTATCAATACCAATTATAATTTTAGAATAAGCGTCTGCCACACACACTGCCACCACAGACAGGTCTGCTCAGAGTCTTACTCTACAACAGTAGCGCCCTTCAAGAGGCAGGTTCGTTTATAGCTTGCATTAAGAGCTTTAGAGACAAGGTTAACACTTTTCAACATAAGGGTTTATTATGAAAAGGTCAAAGTTGATGCAAATAAAATATTTACAGAAAAAAGATGTTTCAAAAGATAAAGACAATCTACAGCCACAAAGCAATAAGGTAGAATTGGGAAGGAAGAATACTTGCAATTAATGTCCGAGGGTTGATCAGAGTTCGATCAATGAGCTAGGTAATCGGTTCTCAACATGGCAGATGTTTCTTCTTGGATGGTAAAAGGAGAACTGCCCATTGTCTTGGCATCTCCTCTTTTCTGTCAAATCAAAGGGGGTGTTGACAGCGACCAGTGACCAATCGTCTGGTCATCTTGTTTAGGGGTTGGTTGCTGGGAGGTGTCTACACTCATGACCACGTCCCAGGTAGATTTTGTAATACATATTCATATATCTGCATCTATAGTGTTTACAGACTCCAAATATCCATATTATTACTCAACTTGAGATTTCCTTCAAAACAAGTCTAAACATGCAATATCTATAATGCATAGCCTGCTTTGGAGGAATAAGTGGTACCAGTGGTTTCCCATAAGACCTGACATATGGGTGCCTGGACTTGAAATGTTACAAATTATCTGAGGAAACTAAATATGTCCATATTATGGCTGTGCTATTACTAAGTCAGAAGTTATGAAACATGCTGAAATTTCATACTTATTCCACTGAGGTGTATTCAGACAATTTACAACCGAGGCCTGTTAGGTCTCTGAATGGAGAGGGTGACAGTTTTACGACAAGCCTGAACGCTCTGTCCTTTCAACAGCGGTTTACTGACCTAGCCTGGTTCTGTTTTCTCTGTTGAGATAACCTTTTCTGTTGAACTTAATTTGATTGTAGCCGTATTAGTGCAATTGTGACAGAGAAAATTGAGTACTGTCCGTGATACTTTTTTTATTTGCACTAACATACAATTTTTCAGGACAAGCTTTCGGGGTATGTCCCCTTCTTCCCCTACTGCTTGGACCTTGAAGAAGGGGACATACCCCGAAAGCTTGTCCTGAAAAATTGTATGTTAGTGCAAATAAAAAAAGTATCACGGACAGTACTCAATTTTCTCTGTTGAACTTAAAAAGCTTTGAATTCCTAAGACAAGGGAGGAGGGAGGAGGGAGTTCAGATTTCTATGTAATGTTACATGGTTAGCCAAACTGTCATGGCTACTTCCACACAAGATGGCAGCTAGCTACAGCTTTTCATGTCCCGTACTCGATATCGTTACAGGTAGCACTGGTGATTTTATCATCCAATCATGTAGAGGCAAAGATGCTGTTTTTTTCTTTTCCTTGCATGTCCCCCTCGGATCTCCAGCAACTGAACTTCTAAGTGCACTTGTGGTGCAAAGTGGATTCACCTTTTAGTAAATAAACCCCAAGATACATAATAATTTGGGATGTACATGGCAAAATGCTAGAGTGCAATTTCTCGAATGGGGAAACTATTTAGATTGACCTGTGTGTCCTCAAAGACATACATTGGTAGGGTTTTACCCTCACTTCCTGTTTGGCTATGTGACAGGAAGTGAATAATTTTGAATGCAAAATTTGGTAGGTGTCTTCACCCTATCAGGGGTGTTGATATCCGACAAAACTTATAATCCCTCTGTAGTCTATCACCAAGCAAAAATAAGAAAGGATTTTAATGAGTTTAACTTTGCAAAGACACATTCCTAAGTTCAATTGTGATGCATGTTGATGGCCCATTTAGACCTTTAATAGAAAGTCATCAGTTGCCTTTGACTCTACATTATTTTTGGACAGTCCTATAAATGTGCATCTGTTTTTCTATTAACCACTTGGTGTCTGTGCTATAGCCAAACGACAGCCACAGCCTGGACCTTATTTTCTTGGAGGCTGTCATAGGACGTAGTCACTGAGACTCGGGTGATCACAGATCGAAGTAAGGGCCGATCTGTTTATTTTTTCTCCTCACGCTGACAGCATGAGGATAAAAATAAAAGCTGATCACCGGCTTAGGTGCAAGGGACATTGGTCCCGAAGAGGCAATTCTTGCCTCATCTGTGCCCACCAGTACCCCCTTCCAGTGCCACCTATCAATGCCCACCAGTGATCCCAAGCAGTGACTATCAGTGTAACCAATCAGTGCCGCCTCATCAGCGTACATCAATGAAGGAGAAAAATTACCTGTTTGCAAAATTTTATATCAAAATATCCAAAAATATACCAAATTATTTTTAAAAATCTGTCTTTTTTTTTGTTTGAACAAAAGAAAAAAAACACACAGGTGATCAAATACCACCCAAAGAATGCTCTATTTGTGGGAACTAAAAAAAAACAAAAAAACATTTGGCTAAGTATGACCGCGCAATTGTCATTCAAAATGGATCAGCGCTGAAAATTGGTCAGGACAGCAAGGGGGGTTTAAGTGAACAGTAAGCAAGTGGTTAATTTCCATGCCAACTATGGATTTCTGTAATAAAGATGTGTGCCCGCTGTGTATACAGCATGTGCGTAAGCAAGTCGCACACATATGAATGGTACTCATTGTAAATCATGGGGTACAACTTGTGATGCAACTGTTCAGTCCCAAGTGGCCTTAAGCTCTCTTTCCACTACTGCGAGTTGTGCGACTTGACACATGTGAAGTCGCAGGACAAGTCAAAACACATGTATTTCAATGTTCCCCCATTCTAATTGGTGCAACTCCAAAAAAAGTTCTTGCACTACTTTGTTCCAACTTCAGTGCGACTTTTTCTCAGATTTTTTTTGCATTAGTCGTGTGGCATTAAGGCATTTTTGTGTTCACCCATTGCTTGCAGTCCTCCTTATTATCTCTCCATCTACCATATTATGGCATCAGCCCCTGGCAGGGTGCCTCCCTCGGGAGCCTTTCTATGCTCATACTAGTATCAGGTACCGTTCGGCCCCTTTTCACCTCGTAGGTTTACACTGTCACATCTCTTCCTTTTCCTTTCCTTCCCCCTCTTTTCTTTTCCCCCCTCTCCCCTTTCTCCCCCCCTCCCTTCCCCCTTTTCCCCCCCCTCCCTTCCCCCTTTTTCCCCCCTCCCTTTCCCCCCTCCCTTTCCCCATTCCCTCCCCCCCCTCCCACCTCTTCCCCCGGTTCCTCCTTCCCTATCCCCTTCTCTCCCCCCTCCCCCCCAGTTTCCCCTCCATTCTCCCACCTTCCTCCTCCCTTCCCCATCATCCCCAGTTCCACCCCAATTTTCCTCCTCCTCCCCCCGTCCCATCTCCTTCACCTGTTTACCCTCTCACCTCTACACCACACAACACCTTTTATTGCCCTCTGTTCATTATCACCTCTTTCTCATTTTATTGGTCACTTTATGCAATCTTTTATTCTTTGCACAATGCAACTTAATTTTATGTCATCTTTCACATCATTCACCAGTCACTCCCCTTTGTCATCTCTATTTTTCCATCATCACCCTCATTAGTCCATGCTTCACTTCCTGTGTGTGGCAATCTAGGTTAATTTATAATATACATTTTATTCTTATTACCCCGTTATCTCGTCAGCTCCCCCAGGTCGCCGTGGGAGATCATCTTTTGGTGGTGGGGCCTTGCGCCTGGGGTCTGCTGGGACCTGGGTAAGCAGATTCGTCCCTGTTCTCCCCCCACAATTTTTATTACGTATCTGTTAGCTTTGATGCTGGAACATAAATTTATATTGATTATGTATTTTGGTAAACTTCATTGTATGTTTTTTATTTGTCAGGTTCAGACTGTTTAGTCAGAATAATTCATCTCCAGATTCCCTCCTGACGAAGTGGCTTGTGTCCGCGAAACTAGTCGAGGAATATGATATCTGAGATCTTGTTTTGTACTGTATACTATTGAATCCACTGGTGATATACCTGTACTTTTACTAAGTGTTATTGCATTACCATGTTTTGTCCTTCGCATCAATAAAATTAATTATAACTTTTACTACTGCGGTTATATGCTCTATATGGTTATCCACAATTACTGTACCGTAATAGTCCAATATGCCACCATTCTTTGGTCGCCTTACTGGGGATTAGGGATGAGCCGAACACCCCCCGGTTCGGTTCGCACCAGAACCCGCGAACGGACCGCAAGTTCGCACGAACGTTAGAACCCCATTGACGTCTATGGGACTCGAACGTTCGAAATCAAAAGTGCTCATTTTAAAGGCTAATTTGCATGGTATTGTCCTAAAAAGGGTTTGGGGACCCGGGTCCTACCCCAGGGGACATGTATCAATGCAAAAAAAACTTTTAAAAACGGCCGTTTTTTCGGGAGCAGTGATTTTAATGATGCTTAAAGTAAAAAAAAAAAAGTGAAATATTCCTTTAAATATCGTACCTGGGGGGTGTCTATAGTATGCCTGTAAAGTGACGCGTGTTTCCCATGTTTAGAACAGTCCCTGCACCAAATGTCATTTTTAAAGGAAAAAATCTCATTTAAAACTGCTTGCGGGTTTAATGTCATGTCGGGTCATGGCAATATGGATGAAAATCAGTGAGACAAACGGCATGGGTACCCCCCAGTCCATTACCAGGCCCTTTGGGTCTTGTATGGATATTAAGGGGAACCCCGCACCCAAATTAAAATAAGGAAAGGTCCCTATATACTCTGAACAGCAGTATACAGGCGGTGCAAACAAGACAGGGACTGTAGGTTTGTTGTTAAGTAGAATCTGTTTGTAATTTTGAACATTTTTAATGTGTTTAGCTCCAGCCAAAAAATCTTTTCTAAGCTTTTTGGAAAACATAGGGAAGGGTTATCACCCCTGTGACATTTGTTTTGCGTCTTAACTCCTCTTCAGAAGATTTCACCTCACTTTTTTGTCCCAATGAAAAATGTTTTTTGAAAATTTGGGTTTTTTTGTGGAACAAGGATTGGAAAGCATCAGTGGAAAGGAGAAATTGTTTTCCCATATTAACTCTTACAGGAGAGAATTTCCCTTCCTTAGGGGTAGATTTCATCTCACTTCCTGTTGTCTCCTTCCGTTTGCAAGTAGGAGTCGTTTGTAAGTTAGATGTTTGAAAGTAGGGTCCTGCCCTATATACTCAGCAGAAATTTGGGCCTTAGGTGTTGCTGTGGCCAAAACACTGTAAGCCCTCACAGGGCCCTGCTGTGAAATATTAGATCAAGAATTGTAATTACATGCCCCTGTTGAACAGGAGCTGAAAAATTAGGCCTTAGGCACTGGTGCTGGTGCCACAACACTGCAACCCCTCACAGACACTCTAGTTGGAACGCAGGAACGAGCCCTGCTGCAAAGTATTGCATCAAAAATTGTAATTACACGCCCCTGTTAGACAGGGGCAGAAAAATTGGGCCTTAGGCACTGGTGCTGGTGCCACAACACTGCAACCCCTCACAGACACTCTAGTTGGAACGCAGGAACGAGCCCTGCTGCAAAGTATTGCATCAAAAATTGTAATTACACGCCCCTGTTAGACAGGGGCAGAAAAATTGGGTCTTAGGCACTGGTGCTGGTGCCACAACACTGCAACCCCTCACAGACACTCTAGTTGAAACGCAGGAACAAGCCCTGCTGCAAAGTATTGCATCAAAAATTGTAATTACACGCCCCTGTTAGACAGGGGCTGAAAAATTGGGTCTTAGGCACTGGTGCTGGTGCCACAACACTGCAACCCCTCACAGACACTCTAGTTGGAATGCAGGAACGAGCCCTGCTGCAAAGTATTACATCAAAAATTGTAATTACACGCCCCTGTTAAACAGGGGCTGAAAAATTGTGCCTTAGGCACTGGTGGTGGCGCCCAGAACCAAAAATGTTCTTACAAGCTATCAGCGTGATGATTGAGGAGGAAGAGGATAATTACTCAGGGATAGTCACTCAGCATCAGCATAGGCAGTCTTTGAAGGGATCTGAGATTTCAAAAAAAATTATTCGGTTACATCTGCATCAGGTGCTTGGTAGCTGGTGGTGATCCAAGACTGATTCATTTTTATGAAGGTCAGCCGATCGACCGAGTCGGTGGACAGACGCACCCTGTGATCGGTTACCACGCCTCCAGCAGCACTGAATGTGCGTTCCGAAAGAACGCTGGATGCAGGACAGGCCAGTAGCTCAATTGCATACTGTGCAAGCTCTGGCCAGTGATCCATCCTCAAGACCCAGTAACCCAGAGGATTTTCGGTGGGAAAGGTGTCCAAGTCTGATCTTGCCCCTAGGTATTCCTGCACCATGTAAAACAGACGCTGGCGATGGTTGCTGGAACCGATCATACCTTGGGGCTGCGGACCAAAAAATTGTCTGAACGCATCGGTCAGACGGCCACCTTCTCCACCGCTCCTTCTTTGACTGACCGAAGCCTCAGCAACACGTTGTCCAGAAACAGGAGTTTGTAACCTCCCAGTCTCTGGGAACGCGTTGCACAGACCTTTCTGCAAGGCCTCCCGAAGATGTTTCATCCTCTGCTCCCTCTGCGATGGCAAGATAAGGTCCGCAACCTTACCCTTGTAACGTGGATCAAGGAGGGTTGCCAGCCAGTATTGGTCCTTCTCCTTGATACCACGAATACGAGGATCCTTACGCAGGCTTTGCAGGATCAGGGAGGCCATGCAGCGTAGGTTTGCTGAGGCATTCGGTCCGGAGTCCTCTGGGTCACTAAGGACAACAACGTCCGCAGCCACCTCCTCCCAGCCACGTACAAGTCCATGTGTTCCTTGGGACTGATCCCTTAAAGACTGCTGATGCTGAGTGCCAGGCTCCACCTCCATACTGACACAATCTTCCTCCTCCTCCTCCTCCTCCTCCTCGTCCTCTTCCTGTGTGATCGGCGGGCACGCAGGAACACTGTCTGGATAAAGGGGGCCTTGAGAGCTAAGGAAGTCCTCCTCTTCCTGCCTCTGTTCTGCCTCAAGTGCCCTGTCCATTATTCCACGCAGCGTGTGCTCCAACAGGTGGACAAGGGGGACAGTGTCACTGATGCATGCACTGTCAGTGCTCACCATCCTCGTGGCCTCCTCGAATGGTGACAGGACAGTGCATGCATCCCTGATCATGGCCCACTGGCGTGGGGAAAAAAAACCAAGGTCCCCTGACCCTGTCCTGGTGCCATAGTCGCACAGGTACTCATTGATGGCCCTCTGCTGCGTGTGCAGCCGCTGCAGCATGGCCAACGTCGAGTTCCACCTGGTGGGCATGTCACAGATTAGGCGGTTCTTGGGCAGGTTAAACTCCTTTTGGAGGTCCGTCAGCCGAGCACTGGCATTATATGACCGGCGGAAATGCACAGAGACTTTCCTGGCCTGCCTCAGGACATCCTGTAAGCCCGGGTACCTGCCCAAGAACCGCTGCACCACCAAGTTAAGGACGTGAGCCAAACAGGGCACATGGGTCAGTTGTCCCTGTCGGAGGGCAGAGAGGAGGTTGGTGCCATTGTCGCAAACCACCATTCCTGTCTTAAGTTGGCGTGGCGTCAACCACCTCTGAACCTGCCCCTGCAGAGCTGACAGAACCTCTGCCCCAGTGTGGCTCCTGTCCCCCAAGCACACCAGCTCAAGCACCGCATGGCATCTTTTGGCCTGCGTACTTGCGTAGCCCCTTGAACGCCTACGGAGCACCGCTGGTTCCGAGGAAGAGGCCATGGAGGAAGAAGAAGAGGAGGGGGTGGAGGAGAGAGGTGTGTCACAATCAGCATTTTGGAGGCGTGGTGGCGGAACAACCTCCAACACTACTGCACCTTGTCCTGCATCCTTCCCAGCTGCCAGCAGAGTCACCCAATGCGCCGTGAAACTTAAGTAACGTCCCTGTCCATGCCTGCTGGACCATGAGTCAGCGGTAATATGCACCTTACCGCTGACCGCCCTGTCCAGCGAGGCATGGACATTGCCTTCCACATGCCGGTAGAGAGCCGGAATCGCCTTCCGTGAGAAAAAGTGGCGTTTGGGTACCTGCCACTGAGGAACCGCACATTCCACAAACTCACGGAAGGGGGCAGAGTCTACCAACTGAAAAGGCAGCAGTTGAAGTGCTAGCAATTTTGCCAAGCTAGCATTCAACCGCTGGGCATGTGGATGGCTGGGAGCAAACTTCTTTCGGCGGTGCAGCAGCTGGGGCAGGGAAATTTGCCTGGTACAATCTGACGTCGGTGTACCAAAAGCAGATTGCCCACAAGTACTTGGCTGTGACACACCTAATTCTACACCTTCATTCCTCTCACTGCAGGTCTCAGAGAGGACTGAAGGTCTAGTGGGGTTGGAAATCTCAGCTGATGAGGAGCAAGGAGAGATCGTCTTTGTTCTTTGGTGTGGGTCTTTTAGATACGCTTGCCAACGAACTGCATGGCAGGTCAACATATGTCTGGTCAAGCATGTGGTACCCAAGCGGGAGATGTTTTGGCCACGCGAGATACGCTTGAGACATATGTTGCAAATAGCAGCGGTGCGATCTGATGCACTCGTCTCAAAAAAGGCCCACACCAAAGAACTTTTTGAATAACGCGCAGAGACTGCAGCGCCCTGCACATGTGGAGCTTTGGGGTGTGATGCAGTCAATGTGCTGCCCTTAGGCTGGCCCCTGGAGGGCATCCTGCCTAGTTGGTGATGTGCCACCTCCTCCTCCTCCTCCTCCTCCTCCTCCTCTCTCCTATCAGGCACCCACGTTGAGTCAGTGACCTCATCATCCCCTCCCTCCTCATCACTGGAGCAAACCTGGCAGTATGCTGCAGCAGGGGGAGCATGACTGCCAGATTGCTGTCCTTCTTGGGCACCCCCTCTGTCCGTGCTCATGTTACTGCCTTCATTGAGCTCAGTATCATCATCAGAGCCTTCCAAACGCTGGGCATCCTCCTGGAGCATGTACCCAACACTGTGGTCAAACAGTTCGAGGGAATCCTCATGAGGACATGGTGGAGCTAGGGAAGGAGTCACTGATGACATTGAGCTGAGGGAAGAGGCCGCTGCTTTGCCAGACAAAGCACCCTGGGCATGGGTGAGAGAGGATGAGGAGGATGAGGACGGCTTGGTCATCCACTTGACCAAGTCTTCCGCATGTTGCGGCTCAACACGGCCAGCTGCCGAAAAAAAGGCCAAGCGTGTCCCATGGCCACGTGCTGATGAGGATGCACCGTCTCCACGACCAGCACTAGACACAGAGCCTGCTTGCCCTCTCTTATTGGCTTGTGACTGTCTGCCTCTCCTTCTTGGCCTTCCAGACATACTAATGGCCTGTAGCTGCACTAAGCTGGGATAGAACACCTGTAATTTTCTTAAGGTAGCTTTAGATACTGTAACCAGACAAGCCTGCCTGTCAGTAGGAAGATAACAGGAACGGATCTAGCTGAACACTGTGAGCAGGACACACTGTACTAAATGTAAATAGTCTAGCTGCCTGACCGTGGTACTAATAGGATCAAATAGAACACCTGTAATTTTCTTAAGGTAGCTTTATATACTGTAACCAGACAAGCCTGCCTGTCAGTAGGAAGATAACAGGAACGGATCTAGCTGAACACTGTGAGCAGGACGCACTGTACTAAATGTAAATAGTCTAGCTGCCTGACCGTGGTACTAATAGGATCAAAAAGAACACCTGTAATTTTCTTAAGGTAGCTTTATATACTGTAACCAGACAAGCCTGCCTGTCAGTAGGAAGATAACAGGAACGGATGTAGCTGAACACTGTGAGCAGGACGTACTGCACTAAATGTATATAGCAGGAACGGATCTAGCTGAACACTGTGAGCAGGACGCACTGCACTGAATGTAAATAGCAGGAACGGATCTAGCTGAACACTGTGAGCAGGACGCACTGCACTAAATGTAAATACCAGGAACGGATCTAGCTGAACACTGTGAGCAGGACGCACTGCACTGAATGTAAATAGCAGGAACGGATCTAGCTGAACACTGTGAGCAGGACGCACTGCACTAAATGTAAATACCAGGAACGGATCTAGCTGAACACTGTGAGCAGGACGAACTGCACTGAATGTAAATAGCAGGAACGGATCTAGCTGAACACTGTGAGCAGGACGCACTGCACTGAATGTAAATAGCAGGAACGGATCTAGCTGAACACTGTGAGCAGGACGCACTGCACTAAATGTAAATACCAGGAACGGATCTAGCTGAACACTGTGAGCAGGACGCACTGCACTGAATGTAAATAGCAGGAACGGATCTAGCTGAACACTGTGAGCAGGACGCACTGCACTAAATGTAAATACCAGGAACGGATCTAGCTGAACACTGTGAGCAGGACGCACTGCACTGAATGTAAATAGCAGGAACGGATCTAGCTGAACACTGTGAGCAGGACGCACTGTACTAAATGTAAATAGTCTAGCTGCCTGACCGTGGTACTAATAGGATCAAAAAGAACACCTGTAATTTTCTTCAGGTAGCTTTATATACTGTAACCAGACAAGCCTGCCTGTCAGTAGGAAGATAACAGGAACGGATCTAGCTGAACACTGTGAGCAGGACACACTGTACTAAATGTAAATAGTCTAGCTGCCTGACCGTGGTACTAATAGGATCAAAAAGAACACCTGTAATTTTCTTCAGGTAGCTTTATATACTGTAACCAGACAAGCCTGCCTGTCAGTAGGAAGATAACAGGAACGGATCTAGCTGAACACTGTGAGCAGGACGTACTGCACTAAATGTATATAGCAGGAACGGATCTAGCTGAACACTGTGAGCAGGACGCACTGCACTGAATGTAAATAGCAGGAACGGATCTAGCTGAACACTGTGAGCAGGACGCACTGCACTAAATGTAAATACCAGGAACGGATCTAGCTGAACACTGTGAGCAGGACGCACTGCACTGAATGTAAATAGCAGGAACGGATCTAGCTGAACACTGTGAGCAGGACGCACTGCACTGAATGTAAATAGCAGGAACGGATCTAGCTGAACACTGTGAGCAGGACGCACTGCACTAAATGTAAATACCAGGAACGGATCTAGCTGAACACTGTGAGCAGGACGCACTGCACTGAATGTAAATAGCAGGAACGGATCTAGCTGAACACTGTGAGCAGGACGCACTGCACTGAATGTAAATAGCAGGAACGGATCTAGCTGAACACTGTGAGCAGGACGCACTGCACTAAATGTAAATACCAGGAACGGATCTAGCTGAACACTGTGAGCAGGACGCACTGCACTGAATGTAAATAGCAGGAACGGATCTAGCTGAACACTGTGAGCAGGACGCACTGCACTAAATGTAAATACCAGGAACGGATCTAGCTGAACACTGTGAGCAGGACGCACTGCACTGAATGTAAATAGCAGGAACGGATCTAGCTGAACACTGTGAGCAGGACGCACTGTACTAAATGTAAATAGTCTAGCTGCCTGACCGTGGTACTAATAGGATCAAAAAGAACACCTGTAATTTTCTTAAGGTAGCTTTATATACTGTAACCAGACAAGCCTGCCTGTCAGTAGGAAGATAACAGGAACGGATCTAGCTGAACACTGTGAGCAGGACACACTGTACTAAATGTAAATAGTCTAGCTGCCTGACCGTGGTACTAATAGGATCAAAAAGAACACCTGTAATTTTCTTCAGGTAGCTTTATATACTGTAACCAGACAAGCCTGCCTGTCAGTAGGAAGATAACAGGAACGGATCTAGCTGAACACTGTGAGCAGGACGTACTGCACTAAATGTATATAGCAGGAACGGATCTAGCTGAACACTGTGAGCAGGACGCACTGCACTGAATGTAAATAGCAGGAACGGATCTAGCTGAACACTGTGAGCAGGACGCACTGCACTAAATGTAAATACCAGGAACGGATCTAGCTGAACACTGTGAGCAGGACGCACTGCACTGAATGTAAATAGCAGGAACGGATCTAGCTGAACACTGTGAGCAGGACGCACTGCACTGAATGTAAATAGCAGGAACGGATCTAGCTGAACACTGTGAGCAGGACGCACTGCACTAAATGTAAATACCAGGAACGGATCTAGCTGAACACTGTGAGCAGGACGCACTGCACTGAATGTAAATAGCAGGAACGGATCTAGCTGAACACTGTGAGCAGGACGCACTGCACTGAATGTAAATAGCAGGAACGGATCTAGCTGAACACTGTGAGCAGGACGCACTGCACTAAATGTAAATACCAGGAACGGATCTAGCTGAACACTGTGAGCAGGACGCACTGCACTGAATGTAAATAGCAGGAACGGATCTAGCTGAACACTGTGAGCAGGACGCACTGCACTAAATGTAAATACCAGGAACGGATCTAGCTGAACACTGTGAGCAGGACGCACTGCACTGAATGTAAATAGCAGGAACGGATCTAGCTGAACACTGTGAGCAGGACGCACTGTACTAAATGTAAATAGTCTAGCTGCCTGACCGTGGTACTAATAGGATCAAAAAGAACACCTGTAATTTTCTTAAGGTAGCTTTATATACTGTAACCAGACAAGCCTGCCTGTCAGTAGGAAGATAACAGGAACGGATCTAGCTGAACACTGTGAGCAGGACACACTGTACTAAATGTAAATAGTCTAGCTGCCTGACCGTGGTACTAATAGGATCAAAAAGAACACCTGTAATTTTCTTCAGGTAGCTTTATATACTGTAACCAGACAAGCCTGCCTGTCAGTAGGAAGATAACAGGAACGGATCTAGCTGAACACTGTGAGCAGGACGTACTGCACTAAATGTATATAGCAGGAACGGATCTAGCTGAACACTGTGAGCAGGACGCACTGCACTGAATGTAAATAGCAGGAACGGATCTAGCTGAACACTGTGAGCAGGACGCACTGCACTAAATGTAAATACCAGGAACGGATCTAGCTGAACACTGTGAGCAGGACGCACTGCACTGAATGTAAATAGCAGGAACGGATCTAGCTGAACACTGTGAGCAGGACGCACTGCACTGAATGTAAATAGCAGGAACGGATCTAGCTGAACACTGTGAGCAGGACGCACTGCACTAAATGTAAATACCAGGAACGGATCTAGCTGAACACTGTGAGCAGGACGCACTGCACTGAATGTAAATAGCAGGAACGGATCTAGCTGAACACTGTGAGCAGGACGCACTGCACTAAATGTAAATACCAGGAACGGATCTAGCTGAACACTGTGAGCAGGACGCACTGCACTGAATGTAAATAGCAGGAACGGATCTAGCTGAACACTGTGAGCAGGACACACTGCACTAAATGTAAATACCAGGAACGGATCTAGCTGAACACTGTGAGCAGGACGCACTGCACTGAATGTAAATAGCAGGAACGGATCTAGCTGAACACTGTGAGCAGGACACACTGCACTAAATGTAAATAGTCTAGATAGAAGATAACAGGAACGGATCTAGCTAAACTGAATACAGTGTATATATATATATGCAACACCTGGGATGCATATATATACACAATACACTGTAAGTGCAGCTAACTGACTGACTGTTCTGCCTAATCTATCTAACTCAAATCAAATGACACTGTCTCTCTCTCTCTCTATCTCTCAGCACACCGGAACACACACTACACAGGGCCGCCGTGCAGGCGGCCTTATATAGTGTGGGGTGTGTACTAAATCCCCTGAGCCATAATTGGCCAAAGCCACCCTGGCTTTGGCCAATTACAGCTCTCTCTACTGACGGCGCTGTGATTGGCCAAGCATGCGGGTCATAGTGCATGCTTGGCCAATAATCAGCCAGCAATGCACTGCGATGCCGCAGTGAATTATGGGCCGTGACGCGCCACACGAATTTGGCGCGAACGGCCCATATCGTTCGCAATTCGGCGAACGACCGAACAGCCGATGTTCGAGTCGAACATGGGTTCGACTCGAACACGAAGCTCATCCCTACTGGGGATCAGGCTTCCAACCCTTTTTGATTATTGATTTCTGGATGATGGTACATATGTATTATTGCTACCTTAAGATTTCACAGTAGAGAGGCCACTCCTCTAATTGACACATGTGAAGTCGCAGGACAAGTCAAAACACATGTATTTCAATGTTCCCCCATTCTAATTGGTGCAACTCCAAAGAAAGTTCTTGCACTACTTTGTTCCAACTTCAGTGCGACTTTTTCTCAGATGTTTTGCATTAGTCGTGTGGCATTAAGGCTCAATTTCCACTATTGAAAGCCCAAAGTTGCATGCTTTTTGCCGTGTGTTTCCGCCAACTTTTTGCCAAAACTTGTAGCAATGCCTGTGTATTTTTGAGGTCTATGGACCTCAAGTCGCATCAAAGTGGGACCAAAATAGTGCAGGGACTACTTTGAAGTTGCTGCGACTTGAAGTCGCAGACATCTGAACGGTACTCATTGTAAATCATGGGGTAGAACTTGTGATGCAACTTTTCAGTCCCTAGTGGCATGACAAGTTGCAATAGTGGAACAAGCCAAAAAAGCACATTGTAAATCACGCAACTTTGGGGTTGAAATAGTGGAAAGAGAGCATTAGGCTAAAACGGTAATAGGAAGATGCACTCTAAGAAAAGGGGTTAAATCCGCACTCAAAACACCACTGCAGCGGCGTTTTGCCGGCGGTATAGCCGCGCTGTCCCATTGATTTCAATGGGCAGGAGCGGTTTATACACCGCTCCAAAGATGCTGCTAGCAGGACTTTTTGTTAGGCCCCTTTCACACTGGGGTGTTTTTAGGAGCTACGGCACTAAAAATAACGCCTGAAAAACGCCCTAAAGAAGCGGCTCCATTCACTCCAGTGAGGGCTTTCACACTGGAGTGATGCGCTGGCAGGGCGACACAAAATGCGCCGATCCAGCAGCGTTTTGCGGGCGGATTTAACCCCTTTTTGTCCGCTAGCAGAGGGGTTAATACCGCCCCATGGGGGGTTAAAACTGCCCCGCTAGCAGCCAAATAACGCCGATAGAACGACAGTAAAGCGGTGCTAAAAATAGTGCCGCTTTACCGCAGACACCCCCACCGCCCCAGTGTGAAAGGGGCCTTAGGCTTTTTTGCGTTTTTGATGAGTTTTGCAGAAATGCATGGGAGTTTTTTAACATGGGTTCCTATGGAACATGCTCACATCAATGCATTTTTGTGCCTCTGCGTTTTTGGAAAGGGTCAGGGACTTTTTTTCTGCAAAATGCAGCATTTTGCTTGTAATAGATTTCACGGAACCTGCATCCAAAATGCAAAATGCAAGTACCGCGTTTTTACCGTGATTTGTGTTTTGTTTTATTTCTTTTTTTCATGCTGTATATAGCTGGTTGCTAAGAAGGGGGCCGGGAAGCCGGCCGCCGCGTCCTTAACCACTTCCCGCCTGCCGTATGCAGAATGACATCCGGGAAGTGATTCTGTTATCCTGACTGGTCGTCATATGACGTCCAGCAGTATAACATGCGGGCACGCGCCCGCAGGGGCACACATTGCGGTGATCGCGAGTGTGGCGCGTCAGTCTGACACCCCGCATCGCCGATCGTGATAAGAAGCCTCTGTCAGAGGCTTCTTACCACGTGATCAGCTGTGACCAATCACAGCTGATCATTGCGAGAACCAAGAAGTGCCGGTAAATGGCATTCCTTGGTTCGCGCTGACAGGGAGCCCCCTCAGATGTGACACAACACCTCAGATGTGACCCCTTAGCTGTCAGTCAGTTCCCCAATTAAAAGACAGCTGACAGTGCCCATAAAAGTGCCAATCAGTGCTAATCAGTGCCCACCACAGTGCCCATCTCAGTGCCCAGCAGTAAAACCTGACAGTACCTCAACCTGTCAGTGCCCATCACAGCTGCCTGTCAGTGCCCATCAGTGCCGCCAGTCAGTGCCCATCAGTGCTGCCAGTCAGTGACCATCAGTGCTGCCAGTCAGTGCCCATCAGTGCCGCATATCAGTGCCCATCAGTGCTGCTTATCATTGCCGCATATTAGTGCTCATCAATTCTACATATCAGTGCATCCTCATCAGTGCCCATCAGTGCCACCTTATCAGTGCCAACTCATTAGTGCCCATCAGTGCCACCTCATCAGTGCCCATCAGTGCCACCTCATCAGTGCCCGACAGTGAAAGAGAAAACACAATTTTATAACTGAAACCAAGAAAAACTTTTTTTTCCCAAATGCTGTTCTTTTTTAGTTTGTTTAGCAAATAAAAACTGCAGAGTTGATCAAATACCACCAAAAGAAAGCTCTATTTGTGGGAACAAAATGCTAAAAATGTTGTTTGAGTACAGTGTAGCATGACCGCGCAATTGTCATTCAAAGTGTGACAGCGCTGAAAGCTGAAAATTGTCCTGGGCGGGAAGAGGCAAAAGTGTCTGATATTGAAGTGGTTAACAACCTATGAGTCATCAGCTGTCAGCTGACTTCCCGCTCAATGTAAAAAAAAAAAATGCCGGCTAAAAAAAAAATTGTGAAAAAAAACCAGCGTGGGGTCCCCCCAGGGTCTGGTATGGATTTGAAGGGAACCCTCATGCCAAAATTTTAAAAAAAAATGGCGTGGGGGGTCCCCACCCCTAGGGGCATACCAGGCCCTTCGGTCTGGTATGGATTTTAAGGGGAACCCCCTACGCCGAAAAATCGGCATGGGGTCCCCCCCAAAATCCATACCAGACCCTTATCCGAGCACGCAGCCCAGCAAGTCAGGAAAGGGGGTGGGGACGAGCGAGCACCCCCCTGAACCGCACCAGGCCGCATGCCCTCAACATGGAGGATGGGTACTTTGAGGAAGGGGGGCGCACTGCTGCCCCCCTCCCAAAGCACCTTGTCCCCATATTGATGAGGACAAGGGCCTCTTCCTGACAACCCTGGCCGTTGGTTGTCGTGGGGTCTGCAGGAGGGGGGCTTATCGGAATCCGGGAGCCCTCTTTAATAAGGGTGCCCCCAGATGCCGGCCCCCCCACCCTATGTGAATGAGTATGGGGTACATGGTACCCCTACCCATTCACCTAGGGAAAAAGTGTCAATAAAAAAAACACTGCACAGGTTTTTAAAGTAATTTATTAGACAGCTCCGGGGGGCCTTCTTTCGGCTTCGGGGGTCTTCTTCTGGCTTCGGGGTCTTCTTCTGACTTCAGGGGTCTCTCCGGTTCTTCTCCGCTGTCTCCGGCTTTTTCTCCCGCTGTTCGACCTGTTCTCCGCGCTCTCCGGGTCTTCTGCCGGGCTCCTCCGCTATCTTCTGCTTTTTTGCCGCTCTCTTGCTAGCAGAGGAGCCCGGTCTGCTGCCTTCTGCTTTCTGCCTTCTTCCCTCTTCTCTTCTTCCGATGTTGGCACGACGCTCTCTCCGGCTGGAATGCTCTGTGTGCGCTCTGCTATGGCTTATATAGGTGGTGACCCCACCCCCTTATGCCGTCACAGTCCCTGGGCATGCTGGGACTGTGATGTTTAGGGGGCATGGTCAACATCACCCGGTGACCACGCCCCCTAAAACATCACAGTCCCAGCATGCCCAGGGACTGTGACGGCATAAGGGGGCGGGGTCACCACCTATATAAGTCAGAGCGGAGCACCCAGAGAGCATTCCAGCCAGAGAGAGCATTGTGTCAACATCGGAAGAAGAGAAGAAGAGAAGAGGGAAGAAGGCAGAAGGCAGAAGGCAGCAGACCGGGCTCCTCTGCTATAGCAAAAGAGCGGCAAAAGAGCAGAAGATAGTGGAGGAGCCCGGGAGAAGACCCGGAGAGCGCAGAGAACAGGTCGAACAGCGGAAGAAAAGGCCAGAGACAGTGGAGAAGAACTGGAGAGACCCCCGAAGCCAGAAGAGGACCCCTGAAGCCAGAAGAGGACCCCCAAAGCTGGAAGAGGACCCCCCGGAGCTGTCTAATAAATTACTTTAAAAACCTGTGCAGTGTGTTTTTTTTATTGACACTTTTTCCCTAGGTGAATGGGTAGGGCATACCATGTACCCCATACTCATTTGCATAGGGTGGGGGGCCGGGATCTGAGGGCCCCCTTATTAAAGGGGGCTCCCGGATTTCGATAACCCCTCCGCCCACAGACCTCGACAGCCGGGTTGTCGGGAAGAGGCCCTTGTCCTCATCAACATGGGAACAAGGTGCTTTGGGGTGGGGGGCCTGCAGCACGCCCCCCTTCCCCAAAGTACCCATCCCCCATGTTGAGGGCATGCGGCCTGGCACGGTTCAAGAGGGGGGGGCGCTCGCTCGTCCCCACCCCCTTTCCTGACCGGCCGGGCTGCGTGCTCGGATAAGGGTCTGGTGTGGATTTGGGGGGAACCCCCATGCCCTTTTTTCAGTGTAGGGGTTCCCCTTAATACCCATACTAGACCGGAGGGCCTGGCATGCACCCGAAGGGGGAACCCATGCATGTTTTTCTCGCACTGCCTTAATAGGAAGATGTCTTTTTCCTATTGCAGCGATCGTGAGATGTACCTCACCGAGAACCAGCGCGGTCCTATCGCGCTGGAAACATTCTTGCGTGCAGGTACTCCTGTGTGTGCGCTGGTTCACAGGCTGGATTAAGGATCTATCCAGTGCACCAATTAAGGTCGGAACCAGCGCAGTGCATTCATCTTAGTAAATGACCCCCAGTGTCATTTGATTTAAGTTAGATAGATTAGGCAGGAATAGATAGATTAGGCAGGAAAGTCAGTCAGTTAGCTGCACAAACAGTGTATTGTGTGTATATATATATATATCCCAGGTGTTGTGTGTATGTATGTATGTATGTATGTATGTATATATATATATATATATATATATATATATATATATATATATATATATATATATATATATAATACTGTATTCAGTTTAGCTAGAGCCGTTCCTGTTATTATCTTCCTACTGACAGGCAGGCAGGTGTTGTTACAGTATTTACAGCTACCTGAAGAAAATTGCTGGTGTTCTTCTGATCCTATTAGCTACAGTATTTACAGTTAGTGTAGTGCATCCTCTGCACAGTGTTAAACTAAAGCTACCTGTAGAAGATTGGTGGTGTGGTTTTCTGAACCTATCACTACAGCAGGCAGCTACATTATTTTTTTAGTGTAGTGCGACCTCTGTACAGTGTTCAGCTAAAGCTGCAAGTTAGTGTAGTGTGACCTCTGCACAGTGTCCAGCTAAAGCTACAAGTTAGTGTAGTGCGACCTCTGCACAGTGTTCAGCTAAAGCTACAAGTTAATGTAGTGCGACCTCTGCACAGTGTTCAGCTAAAGCTACCTGTAGAAGGTTGGTGTTGTTTTCCTGATCCTATCACTACCGCAGGCAGCTACATTATTTACACGTTAGTGTAGTGCGTCCTCTGCACAGTGTTGAGATAAAGCTACAAGTTAGTGTAGTGCAACCTCTGCACAGTGTTCAGCTAAAGCTACCTGTAGAAGGTTGGTGGTGTTTTCCTGATCCTATCACTACTACAGACAGCTACATTATTTACATGTTAGTCTAGTGCGACCTCTGCAGAGTGTTCAGCTAAAGCTACAAGTTAGTGTAGTGCGACCTCTGCACAGTGTTCAGCTAAAGCTACAAGTTAGTGTAGTGTGACCTCTGCACAGTGTTCAGCTAAAGCTACAAGTTAGTGTAGTGTGACCTCTGCACAGTGTTCAGCTAAAGCTACCTGTAGAAGATTGGTGGTGTTCTTATACTAATAATACTACAGGTAGGCAGTTGATTTTGCTAGCTGCAGTATCAGTATATATATATATATATATATATATATCCAAGCTTAGTGCAGCTACATCTCACTGCAGGCCATTAGCAGGCCATTAGTCTGGAAGGCCAACAAGGAGAGGCAGACAGTCACAAGCCAATAAAAGAGGGCAAGCAGGCTCTGTGTCTAGAGGCAACAGTGCTGGTCGTGGACACGGTGCATCCTCATCAGCACGTGGACGTGGGACACGCTTGGCCTTTTATTCGGCAGCTGGCCGTGTTGAGCCGCAACATGCGGAGGACCTGGTCGAGTGGATGACCAAGCCATCCTCATCCTCCTCATCCTCTCTCACCCATGCTCAGGGTACTTTGGCAAAGCAGCTGCCAACGTGGCCTCTTCCCTCGGCTCAATGGCATCAGTGACTCCTTCCCTAGCCCCACCATGTCCTCCTGAGGAGTCCCTCAAACTGTTTGACCACAGTGTTGGGTACATGCTTCAGGAGGATGCCCAGCGTTTATAAGGCTCTGATGATGATACTGAGCTAGATAAAGGTAGTAACGTGAGCACGGACAGAGGGGGTGCCCAAGAAGGACAGCAATCTGGCAGTCATGTTCCCCCTGCTGCAGCATACTGCCAGGTTTGCTCCAGTGATGAGGAGGGAGGGGATCATGAGGTCACTGACTCAATGTGGGTGCCTGATAGGAGAGAGGAGGAGGAGGAGGAGGTACATTACCAACGCGGCAGGATGCCCTCCAGGGGCCAGCCTAAGGGCAGCACACTGACTGCATCTCACCTCAGAGCTCCGCATGTGCAGGGCGCTGCTGTCTCTGCGCATTATTCCAAAAGTTCTTTGGTGTGGGCCTTTTTTGAGACGAGTGCATCAGATGGCACATCTGCTATTTGCAACATATGTCTCAAGGGTATCTCGCGTGGCCAAATCATCTCCCGCTTTGGCACCACATGCTTGACCGGACATATGTTGACCTGCCATGCAGTTCATTGGCAAGCGTGCCTAAAAGACCCACACCAAAAAACAAAGAGGACCTCTCCTTACTCCTCATCAGCTGGGATCTCCAACCCCACTATACCTTCAGTCCTCTCTGAGACCTGCACTGAGAGGAATGAAGGTGTAGAATTAGGTGTGTCACAGCCAAGTACTTGTGGGCAATCTGCTATCGGTACACCGACTTCAGATTGTACCAGGAAAATTCCCCTGCCCCAGCTGCTGCACCGCCAAAAGAAGTTCGCTCCCAGCCATCCACATGCCCAGCGGTTGAATGCTAGCTTGGCAAAATTGCAAAATTACTAGCACTTCAACTGCTACCTTTTCAGTTGGTAGACTCTCCCCCCTTCCGTGAGTTTGTGGAATGTGCGGTTCCTCAGTGGCAGGTTCCCAAACGCCACTTTTTCTCACGGAAGGCGATTCCGGCTCTCTACCAGCATGTGGAAGGCAATGTCTTGGCCTCACTGGACAGGGCGGTCAGCGGTAAGGTGCATATTGCCACTGACTCATGGTCCAGCAGGCATGGACAGGGACGTTACCTAAGTTTCACGGCGCATTGGGTGACTCTTCTGGCAGCTGGGAAGGATGCAGGACAAGGTGCAGTAGTGTTGGAGGTTGTCCCGCCACCACGCCTCCAAAATGCCACTACTAGTGATTCTGACACACCTCTCTCCTCCACCCCCTCCTCTTCTACTTCCTCTATGGCCTCTTCTTGTGCTTTGTCCTTGGAACCAGCGGTGCTCCGTAAGCGTTCAAGGGGCTACGCAAGTACGCAGGCCAAAAGATGCCATGCAATGCTTGAGCTGGTGTGCTTGGGGGACAGGAGCCACACTGGGGTAGAGGTTCTGTCAGCTCTGCAGGGGCAGGTTCAGAGGTGGTTGATGCCACGCCAACTTAAGGCAGGAATGGTGGTTTGCGACAATGGCACCAACCTCCTCTCCGCCCTCCGACAGGGACAAATGACCCATGTGCCCTGTTTGGCTCACGTCCTTAACTTGGTGGTGCAGCAGTTCTTGGGCAGGTACCTGGGCTTACAGGATGTCCTGAGGCAGGTGTCGAGACTATACTCACCGAGGCCAAGATGCCGAGAGCGGCTCGCCCTTACGACCACGCGCACCCGACCCCTGGAAGTGATACAGGGAATTGGGGGCACGCGGAGGCACGGGCTTCCGGTGGTGGCTGGATTCCCGAAGGGCCCGAAGGAGGTCCGTGCAGCCGTTGGGCACTGGAGAACCTGCAAGACAAGTGGTTAACTAGAACTGGGGTATCAGGCAAGGCAAGTCCGTTATTCAGGCAGAGGTCAGAACCGGGATATCAAGCAAGAGCAAGTCTGTTAAATCAGGCAGAGGTCAGAACCGGGATATCAAGCAAGAGCAAGTCCATTAAATCAGGCAGAGGTCAGAACCGGGGTATCAAGCAAGAGCAAGTCTGTTTAATCAGGCAGGGTTCAGAGGTATCAGGCCAGTAAGAGGAATCCGTTGATCAGGCAGAGGTCAGGGGTATCAGGCAAGCAAGAGTAATCCGTTTTAACAGGCAGAGGTCAGGGGTATCAGGCAAGCAAGAGGAATCCGTTTAACAGGCAGAGATCCGGGGTATCTGGCAAGCAGGGATAATCCGTTGGTCAGGCAGAGTTCAGCACAGGAAACACTATAGGAAACACAGGGAGTAGCAGGTACAGGGGACAGGACACAGCTGACGACAAACCAGCAACCCGACTGGGTGCTGGAGCCGTCAGATGTAGCCCTCCGGCGAGCGCGTCAGCGTGACGCGCTGCCGGGCACCCGCCCGTCCACGGCGCGCACACGGGGACCGCCGTGCACCCGCGCGCGCCGCACCATTGGGCCACGAACGGGTGTACGGCGTAGCGTGAGTCCTCCGCGCATGCGCCCTGGAGCCCGGCGGACGGAGGCGGCTTGTGCCTCCTGACAGCAGGCCAGGAAAGTCTGTGTGCATTTCCGTCGGTCATATAATGCCAGTGCTCGGCTGGCAGACCTCCAAAAGGAATTTAACCTGCCCAAGTACCGCCTAATCTGTGACATGCCCACCAGGTGGAACTCAACATTGGCCATGCTGCAGCGGCTGCACACGCAGCAGAGGGCCATTAATGAGTACCTGTGCGACTATGGCACCAGGACAGGGTTAGAGGAGCTTGGTTTTTTTCCCCACGCCAGTGGGCCATGATCAGGGATGCATGCACTGTCCTGTCACCACTTGAGGAGGCCACAAGGATGGTGAGCAGTGACAGTGCATGCATCAGTGACACTGTCCCCCTTGTCCACCTGTTGGAGCACACACTGCGTGGAATAATGAACAGGTCACTTGAGGCAGAACAGAAACAGGAAGAGGAGGACTTCCTTAGCTCTCAAGGCCCCGTTTATCCAGACAGTGTTCCTGCGTGCCCGCCGATCACACAGGAAGAGGACGAGGAGGAGGATTGTGTCAGTATGGAGGTGGAGCCTGGCACTCAGCATCAGCAGCAGTCTTTAAGGGATCATTTACAGTCCCAAGAAACACATGGACTTGTAAGTGGCTGGGAGGAGGTGGCTGCAGATCATGTCGTCCTTAGTGACCCAGAGGACTCTGGACCGAATGCCTCAGCAAACCTACGCAGCATGGCCTCCCTGATCCTGCAAAGCCTGCAGAAGGATCCTCGTATTCGTGGTATCAAGGAGAAGGAACAATACTGACTGGCAACCCTCCTTGGTCCATGTTACAAGAGTAAGGTTGCGGACCTTATCTTGCCGTCAGAGAGGGAGCAGAGGATGAAACATCTTCGGGAGGCCTTGCAGAAAGGTCAGTGCAACGCGTTCCCAGAGACTGGGAGCTTACAAACTCCTGTTTCTGGACAACGTGTTGCTGAGGCTTCAGTCAGTCAAAGAAGGAGCGGTGGACAAGGTGGCCGTCTGACCGATGCGTTCAGACAATTTTTTAGTCCGCAGCCCCAAGGTATGATCGGTTCCAGCAACCATCGCCAGCGTCTGTTTTACATGGTGCAGGAATACCCAGGGGCAAGATCTGACTTGGACACCTTTCCCACCGAAAATCCTCTGAGTTACTGGGTCTTGAGGATGGATCACTGGCCAGAGCTTGCACAGTATGCAATTGAGCTACTGGCCTGTCCTACATCCAGCGTTCTTTCGGAACGCAAATTCAGTACTGCTGGAGGCTTTATAACCAATCACAGGGTGCGTCTGTCCACCGACTCGGTCGATTGACTGACCTTCATAAAAATGAATCAGTCTTGGATCACCACCAGCTACCAAGCACCTGATACTGATGTAATCGAATAATTTTTTTTGAAATGTCAGATCCTTCAAAGACTGCCTATGCTGATGCTAAGTGACTATCCTGTTATGCTGAGTAATTATCCTCTTCCTCTTCAATGATCATGCTGATAGCTTGTAAGAACATTTTTGGTTCTGGGCACCGCCACCAGCGCCTAAGGCCCAATTTTTCAGCCCCTTTTTAACAGGGGCATGTAATTACAATTTTTGATGTAATTCTTTGCAGCAGGGCTAGTTCCTGTGCTCCAACTAGAGTATCTGTGAGGGGTTGCAGTGTTGTGGCACCAGCGCCAGTGTCTAAGGCCCAATTTTTCAGCCCCTGTTTAACAGGGGCGTGTAATTACAATTTTTGATGTAATTCTTTGCAGCAGGGCTAGTTTCTGTGCTCCAACTAGAGTATCTGTGAGGGGTTGCAGTGCTGTGGCACCAGCACCAGTGCTTAAGGCCCAATTTCTCAGCCCCTGTTTAACAGGGGCGTGTAATTACAATTTTTGATGCAATTCTTTGCAGCAGGGCTAGTTCCTGCGCTCCAACTAGAGTATCTGTGAGGGGTTGCAGTGTTGTGGCACCAGCACCAGTGTCTAAGGCCCAATTTTTTAGCCCCTGTTCAACAGAGACATGTAATTAGAATTCTTGATCTAATATTTCACAGCAGGGCCCGTTTCTGCGCCCACCAAGAGTAACTGTGAGGACTTACAGTGTTGTGGCACCAGCATCACCACCACCAAAGGCTCAATTTTCTGCCCCTTTTTAACAGGGGCATGTAATTATAATTCTATAATGAGAGCTTACAGTGTTGTGGCCACAACAACACCTAAGGAACAAATTTCTGCTGAGTTTATAGGGCAGGCCCCTACTTTCAAACATCCAACTTACAAACGACTCCTACTTGCAAACAGAAGGAGACAACAGGAAGTGAGATGAAATCTACCCCTAGGAAGGGAAATTCTCTCCTGTAAAAGTTAATATGGGAAAAACTTTTCTTCTTTACAATGATGCTTTATCACCAATCCTTGTTTCACTAAAAACCCAAAATTTTCAAAAAACATTTGTCATTGGGACAAAAAGTGAGGTGAAATCT
Organism: Lithobates clamitans; assembly: GCA_037952925.1. Lineage (NCBI taxonomy): Eukaryota > Metazoa > Chordata > Amphibia > Anura > Ranidae > Lithobates > Lithobates clamitans. Next base: position 6,907,242 of record JBBGZY010000221.1, on the reverse strand, counting down.
TTTGAAGAGGAGCACAGACAGCAAAACAAATGTCACAGGGGTGATAACCCTTCCCTATGTTTTCCAAAAAGCTTAAAATAGATTTTTTTGGCTGGAGCCAAACACGTTAAAAATATACCAGTTCAAAATTACAAACAGATTCTACTTAACAAAAACCTACAGTCCCTGTCTTGTTTGCACTGCCTGTATACTGCTGTTCAGAGTATATAGGGCCTAGGGGCCCCACACCTTTCCTTTTTTAATTTGGGTGCGGGTTTCCCCTTAATATCTATACAAGACCCAAAGGGCCTGGTAATGGACTGGGGGGTACCCATGCCATTTGTCTCACTGATTTTCATCCATATTGCCAGGAACCGACATTGCATTAAAGCCGCAAGCACTTTTAAATGATTTTTATTCCTTTAAAAATGTCATTTTGTGCCTGGGACTGTTCTAATCTAAGCATGGGAAACACGGCCCACTTTACAGGCATATTATAGACACCCCGCAGGTACGATATTCAAAGGAATATTTCACTTTTTTAAATTTTTTTACTTTAAGCATCATTAAAATCACTGCTACCGAAAAAACGGACGTTTTTAAAACTTTTTTTTGCATTGATACATGTCCCCTGGGGAAGGACCCGGATCCCCAAAACCTTTTTAGGACAATACCATGCAAATTAGCCTTTAAAATGAGCACTTTTGATTTCGAACATTCGAGTCCCATAGACGTCAATGAGGTTCCAATGTTCGTGCAAATTTTCGGTCCGTTCACAGGTTCTGGTGCGAACCGAACTGGGAGGTGTTCGGCTCATCCCTATTAGTGATTCAGTAGACCTGCTTCCTGAACCTCCCTGGGTTCAATCCGCAGCAGTCAGTCCTAGGGTCCACTACCTAGCGGTGCACTTCCGACTCATACAGAGTGCATCTGTCACCTAGCCTCAAGGTGACCTGACACCCCCTTTAATAAGGGGGCCCCCAGATCCCGCCCCCCCATGTCAATGGGTATCGGGTACATTTTACCCTCAAGGGTTTTTTTAGCAGCTAAGTAGGTATTCCAATCAAAGTGACCATAACATAGTTAAAAATTTTAATTCTTTATTTATATTAGAGTAACAAAACAGAGGGGTGGGGGCATGATTTACATGGGAGTTGTAAAAAGCAATTAAGATCCATACACATAAAAGAACATCTTGTCAATGTGAGAAAATCACATGTAAACTCAATACATATTAAGAATGCCGTAGGCTTATGTAGAGTTTTGCATGATATCCCTACTCCCCTCCTCCTTCTCTCTCTCCCTCCCTCTCTCTCTGCCACTTCTCCCCCTCTCTCCCCCCCTCTTCCCTTCTCTCACACCCCTTGTCTCTTTCTCTCTCGCGCCACCCCTCTCTTCTACAACCCTTCTCTCTCTCCCTCACCCCCTCTCTTTCTCACCTCCCTCCTCTGTGTCACCCCCAGTCTCTCCCACCCCCACTCACTCCCTCCATACCTCCCTCTCTCCTCACTTTCTCTCTCCCCCCTCTCTCTCCCTCTCTCCCCCTCTTTCCCCCTCCCTCTCTTTCCCCCCTCTCTCTCCCCCCTCTCTCTCTCTCCCTTCCCCCTCTCCCTCCCCACGCTCTCTCCCCTCCTCCCCTATCTCTCTCTCTCCCTCTTCTCCCTTCTCTCTCTCCCTCTCCCCCCTTCTCTCTTTCCCTCTCCCCCTCTCTCCCTTCCCCCCTCTCTCTCACCCCTCTCTCTATCCCCCACTCTCCTTCCTCCCAAGGCATGGGAAATGCTTAGAGGGGTGGGTTGCCACCTTGCTGGGTCCCAGATGTTTTATTGGCTGCATATGTCTGATGGGTGAGGAGGGTGCCCTGAAAGTGGTGCTGATGAACTGTGTGCTAGATCCGTGCATCTTTCCGCAGCCATTTTTATTGCTTGAATTTTTTTCCCATTATGGGCGTAAGTGGGGCCTCATGTGTAAAATTCGCCTAAGGCCTCACAAAGCCTAGACCCGCCTCTGGTGAGAAGTGCATAAAACCACAGCAATGATTGACAAGTTGGTAATAAAATAAATAAACATGGGAAAAGTGCAAGAAACTAATGAAATAGGGAGAGTGTGGTAATGAAGTGATAACACTTTAATTTTACCTTAAATCATTCTAAAAGTAAATGGGTTCAAAAAAATTGGGTTCCAAAAATGGGGAATGTATTGGAGGTTATTGCAGCAGTGGAAACCTTTCACTGGCCTCCGTGATTCTGGAATTTGAGAGTAAAAAAATGTGTATGGAATTTACAATTAATTTTGATACAAGTTGTGTGACTTGCATGTACAAATCAGCGACCCGAGTTAACACATGAGATCTGTTTGTATGACTTACCTTTGGCGTCAATTTGTCTGTGTATTGGTTTCTCAGACCACCATCCCAGGATCTCAGAGGGATCAACTGGGGGTTGAATGATTTATATGTGCTATTTGAGTGTCCTGCCAATGTGGGTGGCATCCCGTGACCATCTCTGCAGCTCTCATTTGTTTTCGAAAATGAAGAAAGACAAGAAAAAAATTTTTTTTTTTCTTTTTTCAATTTTCAAAACTTTGTGACAAAAAGTGAGGTCTGCAAAATACTCACTATACCTCTCAGCAAATAGCTTGGGGTGTCTACTTTCCAAAATAGGGTCATTTGGGGGGGGTTGTGCCACCTGGGTATTCCATGGCCTCCGAAACTGTGATAGGCATTGAAGAGTGAATTCAAAAATTTACGCCCTTAGAAAGCCTGAAGGCGGTGCTTGGTTTTCGGGGTCCCGTGCGCGGCTAGGCTTCCAAAAAGTCTCAAACATGTGGTATCTCCGTACTCAGGAGAAGCAACAGAATGTATTTTGGGGTGTAATTTCACATATTCCCATGGCATGCTTGAGCAAGATATCATTTAGTGACAACTTTGTGCAAAAAAAAAAAATTGTCTTTTTCCCGTAACTTGTGTCACAATATAAAATATTCCATGGACTCGACATGCCTCTCAGCAAATAGCTTGGGGTGTCTACTTTCCAAAATGGGGTCATTTGGGGGGGTTGAACTGTCCTGGCATTTTATGCACAACATTTAGAAGCTTATGTCACACATTACCCACTCTTGTAGCCACTTGAAGACAAAGCCCTTTCTGACACTTTTTGTTTACATGAAAAAATAATTTTTTTTTGCAAGAAAATTACTTTGAACCCCCAAATATTATATATTTTTTAAAGCAAATGCCCTACAGATTAAAATGGTGGTTGTTTTATTTTTTTTTTTCACACAGTATTTTCTTTTTTCAATTTTCAAAACTTTGTGACAAAAAGTGAGGTCTGCAAAATACTCACTATACCTCTCAGCAAATAGCTTGGGGTGTCTACTTTCCAAAATAGGGTCATTTGGGGGGGGTTGTGCCACCTGGGTATTCCATGGCCTCCGAAACTGTGATAGGCATTGAAGAGTGAATTCAAAAATTTACGCCCTTAGAAAGCCTGAAGGCGGTGCTTGGTTTTCGGGGTCCCGTGCGCGGCTAGGCTTCCAAAAAGTCTCACACATGTGGTATCTCCGTACTCAGGAGAAGCAACAGAATGTATTTTGGGGTGTAATTTCACATATTCCCATGGCATGCTTGAGCAATATATCATTTAGTGACAACTTTGTGCAAAAAAAAAAAATTGTCTTTTTCCCGCAACTTGTGTCACAATATAAAATATTCCATGGACTCGACATGCCTCTCAGCAAATAGCTTGGGGTGTCTACTTTCCAAAATGGGGTCATTTGGGGGGGGGGGTTGAACTGTCCTGGCATTTTATGCACAACATTTAGAAGCTTATGTCACACATTACCCACTCTTCTAGCCACTTGAAGACAAAGCCCTTTCTGACACTTTTTGTTTACATGAAAAAATAAATTTTTTTTGCAAGAAAATTACTTTGAACCCCCAAATATTATATATTTTTTAAAGCAAATGCCCTACAGATTAAAATGGTGGTTGTTTTATTTTTTTTTCACACAGTATTTGCGCAGCGATTTTTCAAACGCATTTTTTGGGGAAAAAACACACTTTTTAAAATTTTAATGCACTAAAACACACTATATTGCCCAAATGTTTGATGAAATAAAAAAATGATCTTAGGCCGAGTACATGGATACCAAACATGACATGCTTTAAAATTGCGCACAAATGTGCAGTGGCAACAAAATAAATACATTTTTAAAAGCCTTTAAAAGCCTTTACAGATTACCACTTTAGATTTACAGAGGAGGTCTACTGTTAAATTTACTACCCTCGATCTGACCTTCGCGGTGATACCTCACATGCATGGTGCAATTGCTGTTTACATTTGACGCCAGACCGACGCTTGCGTTCACCTTAGCGCGAGAGCAGGGGGGGCAGGGGTGCTTTTTTTTTTCCTTTATTATTTTTTTGCTTTTTTATCTTATTTTTAAACTGTTCCTTTCATTTTTTTTTAAATCATTTTTATTATTATCTCAGGGAATGTAAATATCCCCTATGATAGCAATAGGTAGTGACAGGTACTCTTTCTTTTTTGAAAAAATTGGGGTCTATTAGACCCTAGATCTCTCCTCTGCCCTCAAAGCATCTGACCACACCAAGATCAGTGTGATAAAATGCTTTCCCAATTTCCCAATGGCGCTGTTTACATCTGGTGAAATCTAAGTCATGAAATGCTCGTAGCTTCCGGTTTCTTAGTCCATAGAGATGTTTGGAGCCACTCTGGTCTCTGATCAGCTCTATGGTCAGCTGGCTGAATCACCGGCTGCATTCTCAGGTTCCCTGTTGAGACAGGAGAGCCAGAGAAAAACACGGAAGACAGTGGGGGGGCATTCCCTCCCACTGCTTGTAAAAGCAGTCTAGAGGCTAATTAGCCACTAGGATTGCTTCTACATGGAAGCCGACCGCTGGCTGAAAAGAATGATACCAAAATGATACCTAAACCTGCAGGCATCATTCTGGTATAACCACTCAAAGTCGTGAATTGCGTACCTGAAGACAAAAAAATGGTTAACAATAAAACACAGTAAACGGTAAAGTATAAAAAATTGCATACCTGAAAAGCAAACATGATAAAAAAAAAACATAATAACAATAAAACATTGCAGAATAGAATACAGTAAAAAAGAGCAGAACAATAGAGAGAGAATAGAGAGAGAGAGAACAATGAAACGACAACTATTATTTTTTATTTTATTTTTTTTTGTGTTTTTTTTTTTTTTTACACTTTTTTTTGTAACTGTAACTTTTATAACTGTAACCGGTTTCAGGTTTGGGTCTCTCAAAATGCAATGGCATCTTGGGAGACCGTGTGAAAGTGTGTCCTAGTCTGTGCAGTGCTGTACGCTAATACTCAACTAGTGTATGGTAGCGTTCAAAACATTCACCAATGCAAAGACCAGGATTATCAGGACAGGAGGGACAATAATAGCGGGTGTCACGCCTATATCCGCGCTTGCTGCAGACACGACATCTTTTTTGGGGGGGTTCGTTGGGTAGGGGTACTCGGGAGGACATAAAGAAAATGCCTCTCATGCAGCCGACTGCATTTGGTTGGGGATGTGAATGGGGGAAGTACGGGTGCTGCAGAAGCGATGGGTTCCCAATTAGGATTGGCGAATGCAGGAAGGGCACTATGGGCACGATGGGCCTGTGTTTGTCTTCTTCTTGGTGGCAGCGGGACACTACTTGTGCTTGCCACCTCACCAGCTTGAACTGCACTTATGGGACTCGCCACGTCACCAAGTGTTACTGCCATGCTGGTTTGACTATGACCGGGGTGTACTAGGCCGCTGGTGCTTGCCATTTCACCAAAACGCTACCAAAAAAAACCTGTTAGCGATCGCAGGGATCAGGCCTGACTCTGCGAATGCTGCAGTTATGTGTTTAGTGTTTTGTAAGTGACAGTGATCGATCGATCCTGCACTTGGGTGGGCTGGGCCAGGCGGAGGGGCAAAATGCAGGTGCTAGCAGGTATCTGGGCTGATCCCGCTAACACTGCGTTTTTGGGAAACCTAAACTGTTGGGGACGATCGTATAGATCTGATTGGATCAGATATTGATCTGTTCAGATACTATACCACTAAGGAAGGTGTATGGTGCATGCGTGGGTGTTAGCGGTACTGGCGCTAACCTGACGCTGCCTGGGGCTGGTGCTTGCCAGTTCACCAAAATGCTACCAAAAAAACTGTTAGCGATCGCAGGGATCAGGCCTGACTCTACGAACTCTGCAGTTATGCGTTTAGTGTTTTGTAAGTGACAGTGATCGATCGATACTGCACTTGGGTGGGCTGGGCTGGGCTCGGCGGAGCGGCAAAACGCAGGTGCTAGCAGGTATCTGGGCTGATCCCGCTAACACTGCGTTTTTGGGAACCCTACACTGCTGGGGACGCTAGTATAGATCTGATCGGATCAGATATTGATCTGTTCAGATACTATACCACTAAGGGAGGTGTATGTTGCGTGCGTGGGTGTTAGCGGTATTGGCGCTAATCTGACACTGCCTGGGGCGACGCATATCACCACCGGGCGATCAGGGGGCTAAACCTTTATTCGGTAATAAACGGCGGGTGCCCTGACACTATAAACAATAAAGAAACTAACCAGCGTCACCCGTAACAGTTATTCGGTGATCACTGGTGAAAGGGTTAACTAGGGGGCAATCAAGGGGTTAAAACCTTTATTAGGTAGTATATGGGGGTCCCTGACGCTATAAAACGCTGACAGCAAACCTAAATATTTACCTCCCTAACTAGCGTCACCAGTGACACTAATACAGCGATAAGAAAAATGATCGCTTAGTGACACTGGCGACGGGGGGTGATCAAGGGGTTAAAACTTTATTAGGGGGGGTTGGGGGGTACCCTAGACCTAAAGGGGCTAACACTAACTGCCCTACCACACTAACTGTCACAAACTGACACCAATGCAGTAATCAGAAAAAAAAAACTGCTTGGTGTCAGTGCGACGGGGGGGAGGGGTGATTAGGGGGTGATCGGGGGGATCGGGGGGTAAAGGAGGGTGCAATGTGTGCCTGGCATGTTCTACTGTGATGTGTTGTGTTGGTGCACTCACACTGAAGTCTTCTCTCCTCGGCGCCGGAACGGAAAATACCGAGCCGAGGAGAGATGACATCATTTCCTCTGCTGCTGTTTATCATACAGCAGCAGAGGAATGATCTCATTGGCTGGGAGCGATCGCGAGGGGTGGGCCACAAATGGATGGCCTTTCCCCTCACCTCCGATCGCCGGGGGACAAACGCCGACCGCCCCGGGCACCGGGGGGTCTGATCGGACCCCCCGCCCGCGGGAGGCAGATCACGTACAGGTACGTGATTCTGCCTGCCCGTGCCATTCTGCCGCAGTATATCTGCGTGAGGCGGTCGGCAAGTGGTTAATGAATGGAGCAGGAGTGTATGGTCCGTCAGCTGCAAGGTCAAAAGAGACTGAGCAGTGAGACGATCTAGCTTATAACTGTGTTGCAATTGCTGGTTAATTGGACACAGCTGATGTGTTTACAAGGATTATCTTGAACACCATAGAAAGGCCTATCTAGAAGACTAACAGCAGCCCTGACACAAACAATCCTCCATGATGTAACAAGCACACCATCCAAAGTTTAACCCTTAAGCCAAGGGAGCCGATGTAAGCCGGCACATAATCTCACAGACTGTGCGCATGCTGACAGAACTTCACCGGCGCACAGTCTGTGCGGGCTGCGTGCGCAACAGCATTGCTAGCTGCTGTGACAACAGAAGAGCTTAGCTCTAACATCGGGGAAATAATATACCCCGTGATAGCATCACAAAAAAGGAATTTATAAACACCGCAAGATGTTATTGCAAACCTGAGCTTTGAATAGGGGAAAATTTTTTGGTGGCTTAAGCGAAACTAATCAGTTATTAGATTTAATGAAATCGATTTTAAGAGAATAGTGAGAACATAGAAATAAAAAATATTATGGAGCAGGGTCAGTCCAGTGTCCAAAGTCCGAAACTTCAAAGAGTGGCACGGAAGAACATCCATAATGGCATCTGAGCTGCAAATACTGACAATCAAGGAGAAAGAAGAAGAAAAACATTTTGGTAAATATTTAACAATTCATTCAGTTTCTGCACATAAGTCTGAAGCAACCCATCTGGGCCACTCCAAATAATGAAGATGTCGTCAATATAACGAAACCAGATGATTACATGATCCATGAAGGGAGTCATGTCGTCTGATCTGTTAATCATATTATTACAGAGAGAACAAAGATGGATATTTAGATTAAATGCGACTACCTTCCCACACTTAAATGAGATGATTACCTACAAATCGTTTTTGGAGGGTTTCGTTTCAGGATGCCCTGAAATACCATGATTAGGGATGAGCTTCAAATTCGAGTCGAACTCATGTTCGACTCGAACATTGGCTGTTCGCAAGTTCGCCGAACAGCGAACAATTTGAATGCCGCGGAACACCCTTTAAAAGTCTATGGGAGAAATCAAAAGTGCTAATTTTAAAGGCTAATATGCAAGTTATTGTCATAAAAAGTGTTTGGGGACCTGGGTCCTGCCCCAGGGGACATGGATCAATGCAAAAAAAAAGTTTTAAAAACGGCCGTTTTTTCAGGAGCAGTGATTTTAATAATGCTTAAAGTCAAACAATAGAAGTATAATATCCCTTTAAATTTCATACCTGGGGGGTGTCTATAGTATGCCTGTAAAGGGGCACATGTTTCCTGTGTTTAGAACAGTCTGACAGCAAAATGACATTTTGAAGGAAAAAGCTCATTTAAAACTACCTGCGGCTATTGCATTGCCGACAATACACATAGAAGTTCATTGATAAAAACGGCATGGGAATTCCCCAAAGGGGAACCCCGAACCAAAATTAAAAAAAAAAAATGACGTGGGAGTCCTCCTAAATTCCATACCAGGCCCTTCAGGTCTGGTATGGATATCAAGGGGAACCCCGGCCAAAATTAAAAAAAAAAGACGTGGGGTTCCCCCTAAATTCCATACCAGACCCTTCAGGTCTGGTATGGATTTTAAGGGGAACCCCGCGCCAAAAAAAAAAAACGGCGTGGGGTCCCCCCAAAAATCCATACCAGACCCTTATCCGAGCACGCAACCTGGCAGGCCGCAGGAAAAGAGGGGGGACGAGAGTGCGCCCCCCCCTTCTGAACCATACCAGGCCACATGCCCTTAACATTGGGAGGGTGCTTTGGGGTAGCCCCCAAAACACCTTGTCCCCATGTTGATGAGGACATTTTTTTTTTTGGTTTGGGGTTCCCCTTTGGGGAATTCCCGTGCCGTTTTTATCAATGAACTTCTATGTGTATTGTCGGCAATGCAATAGCCGCGGGTAGTTTTAAATGAGTTTTTTCCTTCAAAATGTCATTTTGCTGTCAGACTGTTCTAAACACAGGAAACATGCGCCCCTTTACAGGCATACTATAGACACCCCCCAGGTACGAAATTTAAAGGGATATTACACTTTTATTGTTTGACTTTAATCATTATTAAAATCACTGCTCCTGAAAAAACAGCCGTTTTTAAAACTTTTTTTGCATTGATCCATGTCCCCTGGGGCAGGACCCAGGTCCCCAAACACTTTTTATGACAATAACTTGCATATTAGCCTTTAAAATTAGCACTTTTGATTATTCATGTTCGTGTCCCATAGACTTTAACGGTGTTCGCGTGTTCGAGCAAACTTTTTTCCTGTTCGCATGTTCTGGTGCGAACCGAACAGGGGGGTGTTCGGCTCATCCCTAACCATGATCCATAATTGGCTCTATTCAGGGATAAACTCTCTCATCTCGATAATTAAGAGTTCTGGTCTCTGTGATGATTCAAACATAACCCCCCTTTCTTTCAGGTATCAATATGCTCTGTCATTTACCATATGTAGTGCTGTCGTTTGGGGCCCCCACTTTTTATGGCTCTCTTTATAGATCTTTTAATTCTGTTTTGTCATGCTGATGTTGCTGTATTGTGTACAGTGCTAATTTTTGGAACATTGGTAAATATTTACCAAAATGTTTTTCTTCTTCTTTCTCCTTGATTGTCAGTATTTGCAGCTCAGATGCCATTATGGATGTTCTTCCGTGCCATTCGTTGAAGTTTCGGACTTTGGACACTGGACTGACCCTGCTCCATCATATTTTTTATTTCTATGTTCTCATTACTCTTCTGAAATCGATTTCAGTAAATCTAATAACTGATTAGTGTCACTTAAGCCACCAAAAAATGTTCCCCTATTCAAAGCTTGGGTTTGCAATAACATCTTGTGGTGTTTATATATTCCTTTTTTTTTTTTTCTCCTTACGTTTGGGGTACTGAGATTATGTGCCAGCTTACATCGGCTTCCTTGGCTTAAGGGTTAAACTTTGGATGGTGTGCTTGTTACATCATGGAGGGAGTGTTTGTGCCAGGGCTGCTATTGGTCTTCTAGATAGGCCCTTCTATGGTGTTCAAGATACTCCTTGGAAAAACATCAGCTGTGTCCAATTAACCAGCAATTGCAACACAGTTATAAGCTAGACGGTCTTACTGCTCAGTCTCTTCTGACCTTGCAGCTGACGGACCATACACTCCTGCTCCATCCATTAAGGCAAGTTTTCTTACCATAGTTAGACTCTTTTGGGCTAGCACTTTGGGGTCACCTCTGTTAGCCCCAAGATGCTCACCTTTTTCTTATATATTTATGTCTTCTATCATCCTTTGGTGCTAACAATTGCCATTCTACAAGCAATTGTCCTTAAGGATGTGAACTTCAGGATCTCATTGTATATAGTTGCAGGTGGTATATCTCTCCACCGCTTGATATAAGAACCCCTTCTGCATGTGATACACCCTCCATGAAATATACATATATGAACTAAGCTTTTTAATATTAAGGTATGAGTCTACTCTGTAGTAATCAAATATTAGCTTTATGTAGGATTTTCTAGTTTCTGATTGCAATGTATATATTTTTATCGCTATTTTAGTTGGACACTATCCTGACACTTTTTAAATTACAACTCCCCTAAAAGCGACTAATAGCAATCTCTTGGAGTATGGGTGAATTCAGGATGTCCTGTGGATGGCGCTTCTTGGTCTGGCATGGATGAATGTTCCATTCTTATTTTTTTTTTTTTATTTAAATATTTTTTATTGAACATTGTACAAGATATGATACATACAATTGTGTACTGTTGACTTTCTTTCCATAGTACTGTAGCATTCTACACATTTTTCTCATTACAATAACTGTATCTTACGTTATGTTAAGTATATGTAATAATCCTGTTGTGGTGTATATTCATGGCCCCTCCATCGTTGGATTGAGCGATCTCTCATTATGGTCGCATCCTCCGACATGAAGCCACGTTTGCTACAACTTGCTCTTAGTGCTTTAAGCGGTTACAAATACTTGACTGTTTGTATTGGTAAGTTAGTAATTTCTTGTACCTTTTATAGATAAAGTACCTCTATTCTTAATATTTATTTAAGGTAACGTAGATAAAAAAAAAAAGAAAACAAGTAAACAAATAAAACTTGACCCAACAGGATTTTTGTTTCCCCTGGTTATATGGCTCAATTCAACTTTCTCTTACTCTCAATAAATCAATCGCCTTGAGTACCATGTATTCCATGGTGCCCAAAGTTTGGATATCTTCTCATAGTTCCCCATAGCTGATGCGTGTAAAACTTCATATGTACCGTAATTGTGGACTGTGGTTATTACTTCTGATATGGATGGGGGTTCTATATCCTTCCAGTGTCTAAGAATTGTAAGCCTGGTTACCAGCAATATGTGTGAAATTATTGTTCTGAATTGGTTTGGAATAGAATCTAGGTTCATTGATAGTATTGCCATTGATAAGCTTAAGGGAGGGGTTTGTTGTGAAAAATTTCGTATTATACTTTCTATTTGCCTCCATAAAGGTTTTATTTTGGGGCAGTTCTATAGTATGTGGGATAACGTACCGCACTCCCCACATAGTCTCCAGCATTCAGGAGAGGAGTTGTGATAGATTTTAGATATACGACTGGGTGTGAGGAACCACTTGTGGAATATTTTTTGCTGGATTTCCCTTAGGTTAGTGCTCTTAGTGGAGTTGTATATATTGTTAAAAGTTGTTTCCCATTTTTTTGCCGGGTAACATTGTCCTATTTCCCAAGCTATTATGTTTGGGGATTTTGTGCAGACCTTTTTTTCTTGGAGACCTAGATATAGGGTTATATGAAAATACACACATAGATGTGAATACATGTGGGTAGTAGTAAAAACCACTTTGAAGACGTCTACTAATGACGAAACATGTAGGGCATGGCTACGTTGTAAGCCGTCACGATTGCCCCCTGTTTTGCACGGGTTATTATGATTTTTTTTATGCCTGCTTGTTTTTAATTGTATTTTCACCTTACGGAGCGTGCACTCTCCGTTGCGGTCTGTACTTTTATTTAATAAATTCCGAAACTTTTTACACTATTGGAGCTCCGCTCTTTTGTTTTTTCCTTTGCCACACTGGGAGCAAGAGAGCTTTCCTTCCCCCCTCTCCAGGCGTTTCACTTGGACCAGCCCAGATCAGAGACAACATTCCTAACAGCTGCTGGGGAGATCTTCTCATTACATGGTCCCTGCAGAGGGCAAAAATCTGCATGCCTGATAGACCCTGCCAAGGAGGGGGTCCAACACGGAGGGTAAGAGTCCACCTTTATCACTTTCTCACTTATTGGAGTCACCGCCATTGGATTTGCACCATCCTGCACATCTCTCTCCTTTGTCAATCCACAGGGGGATTAGTTGCTGCTGAGCTGTATAGTGGATGGAAGCTTTTTTTCACTGATGAACTTTTTATATTTGAACCCATGGACTGAGTTTGTTTTGATTTTCAGATTTTCACGCTATTAATATCATTGTATTTCACATGTACACATTTTTTGTTTCTTCTTTTTATTTTTTGCACTTATATATTTTTACCACTCATGGAGTCATTTACTTGCTCTCAGTAGATTGTGGTTTTTACTACTACCCACATGTATTCACATCTATGTGTGTATTTTCATATAATTAGCGCACTTTATTTATTTTTTATTTTTCATGGTATACACAGATATTGGTGTATTTTGTGTGCAGCTTTTACCTTTGACCTTTTTTGCTCTGCAGCGCAGTTTTATTTTTATTTTTGAACCTAGATATAGGGTTGATATCCCTTTTAATTTTGTTGTGGTTTGTGTTAGAAATTGGAGTATCTTTGTTGGTAAGTTGGTAAATATGTTGGGGTGTTTTTTCAGGAGTTGAGTAATCTGTGCATATTTGTAATATTCTGTATGTGGTATGCCAAATTCCTCCTGTAACGTGTTGAATGCTTTAATGGAATTACCCTCTACTAGATCTTCAATATGTTGTATACCCTTCATCCTCCATGTTTTCAAGTTAATGTCTGGAATGATATGGCTAAGTGCGGAGATCTGGAGTTTAAGTGGGGCCACTGTTCCCGTCCAACCTGGGTAATTTCTAAGGTAACCCCACGCTCTTATTGCTGCAAGTATGGTTGGGGATAACTTTGTATCCAGAGAGAAGTTTATATGGGCTGTCATTAGGGATGAGCTTCGAGTTCAAGTCGAACTCATGTTCTACTCGAACATTGGCTGTTCGCAAGTTCGCCGAACAGCGAACAATTTGGGGTGTTCGAGGCAAATTCGAATGCCGCGGAACACCCTTTAAAAGTCTATGGGAGAAATCAAAAGTGCAAATTTTAAAGGCTTATATGCAAGTTATTGTCATAAAAAGTGTTTGGGGATCCGGGTCCTGCCCCAGGGGACATGGATCAATGCAAAAAAAAGTTTTAAAAACGGACGTTTTTTCAGGAGCAGTGATTTTATTAATGCTTAAAGTCAAACAATAAAAGTGTAATATCCCTTTAAATTTCGTACCTGGGGGGTGTCTATAGTATGCCTGTAAAGGGGCACATGTTTCCTGTGTTTAGAACAGTCTGACAGCAAAATGACATTTGGAAGGAAAAAACTCATTTAAAACTAAATTAAATACACATAGAAGTTCATTGATAAAAACGGCATGGGAATTCCCCACAGGGCAACCCCGAACCAAAATAAAAAAATAAAAAAATGATGTGGGGGTCCCCCTAAATTCCATACAAGGCCCTTCAGGTCTGGTATGGATATTAAGGGGAACCCCAGCCAAAATTAAAAAAAAAAATTGACATGGGGTTCCCCTTAAATTCCATACCAGACCCTTCAGGTCTGGTATGGATTTTAAGGGGAACCCCGCGCCAAAAAAAAATTCCATACAAGGCCCTTCAGGTCTGGTATGGATATTAAGGGGAACCCCAGCCAAAATTAAAAAAAAAATTGACATGGGGTCCCCCCAAAAATCCATACCAGACCCTTATCCGAGCACGCAACCTGGCAGGCCGCAGGAAAAGAGGGGGGGACGAGAGTGCAGCCCCCCCCTCCTGAACCGTACCAGGCTACATGCCCTCAACATTGGGAGGGTGCTTTGGGGTAGCCCCCCAAAACACCTTGTCCCCATGTTGATGAAGACAAGGGCCTCATCCCCACAACCCTGGCCGGTGGTTGTGGGGGTCTGCGGGCGGGGGGCTTATCAGAATCTGGAAGCCCCCTTTAACAAGGGGACCCCCAGATCCCAGCCCCCCCCGTGTGAAATGGTAAGGGGGTACTTACCCCTACCATTTCACTAAAAAACTGACAAAAATGTTAAAAATGACAAGAGACAGTTTTTGACAATTCCTTTATTTAAATGCTTCTTCTTTCTCCTTCATCTTCTTCTGGCTCTTTTGGTTCTTCCTCCGGCGTTGTCGTCCAGCATCTCCTCCGCGGCGTCTTCTATCTTCTTCTCCTCGGGCCGCTCCGCACCCATGGCATGAGGGAAGGCTCCTCTTCTTCTTCTTCCATCGGTGACCCCGCCCCCTCTGACGTCACGGGAATGCCACAGGGAAGTCCCGTGCGTCAGAGGGGGGCGGGGGGGAAGAAGAAGAAGAAGAAGAAGAAGAAGAAGAAGAAGAAGAAGAAGAAGAAGAAGAAGAAGAAGAAGAAGAAGAAAGAAGAAGAAGAAGAAGAAGAAGAAGAAGAAGAAGAAGAAGAAGAAGAAGAAGAAGAAGAAGAAGAAGAAGAAGAAGAAGAAGAAGAAGAAGAAGAAGAAGAAGAAGAAGAAGAAAAGAAGAAGAAGAAGAAGAAGAAGAAGAAGAAGAAGAAGAAGAAGAAGAAGAAGAAGAAGAAGAAGAAGAAGAAGAAGAAGAAGAAGAAGAAGAAGAAGAAGAAGAAGAAGAAGAAGAAGAAGAAGAAGAAGAAGAAGAAGAAGAAGAAGAAGAAGAAGAAGAAGAAGAAGAAGAAGAAGAAGAAAAGAAGAAGAAGAAGAAGAAGAAGAAGAAGAAGAAGAAGAAGAAGAAGAAGAAGAAGAAGAAGAAGAAGAAGAAGAAGAAGAAGAAGAAGAAGAAGAAGAAGAAGAAGAAGAAGAAGAAGAAGAAGAAGAAGAAGAAGAAGAAAGAAGAAGAAGAAGAAGAAGAAGAAGAAGAAGAAGAAGAAGAAGAAGAAGAAGAAGAAGAAGAAGAAGAAGAAGAAGAAGAAGAAGAAGAAGAAGAAGAAGAAGAGAAGAAGAAGAAGAAGAAGAAGAAGAAGAAGAAGAAGAAGAAGAAGAAGAAGAAGAAGAAGAAAAGAAGAAGAAGAAGAAGAAGAAGAAGAAGAAGAAGAAGAAGAAAAGAAGAAGAAGAAGAAGAAGAAGAAGAAGAAGAAGAAGAAGAAGAAGAAGAAGAAGAAGAAGAAGAAGAAGAAGAAGAAGAAGAAGAAGAAGAAGAAGAAGAAGAAGAAGAAGAAGAAGAAGAAGAAGAAGAAGAAGAAGAAGAAGAAGAAGAGAAGAAAGAAGAAGAAGAAGAAGAAGAAGAAGAAGAAGAAGAAGAAGAAGAAGAAGAAGAAGAAGAAGACCGGCCAGGGTTGTGGGGATGAGGCCCTTGTCTTCATCAACATGGGGACAAGGTGTTTTGGGGGGCTACCCCAAAGCACCCTCCCAATGTTGAGGGCATGTGGCCTGGTACGGTTCAGGAGGGGGGGGGGCCGCACTCTCGTCCCCCCCTCTTTTCCTGCGGCCTGCCAGGTTGCGTGCTCGGATAAGGGTCTGGTATGGATCTTTGGGGGGACCCCACGCCGTTTTTTTTTTTTTTTTTTGGCGCGGGGTTCCCCCTTAATATCCATACCAGACCTGAAGGGCCTTGTATGGAATTTAGGGGGACTCCCACATCATTTTTTTTTTAAATTTGGTTTCGGGGTTGCCCTGTGGGGAATTCCCATGCCGTTTTTATCAATGGACTTCTATTTGTATTGTCGGCAATGCAATAGCCGCGGTAGTTTTAAATGTGTTTTTTTCCTTCAAAATGTCATTTTGCTGTCAGACTGTTCTAAACACGGGAAACATGCGCCCCTTTACAGGCATACTATAGACACCCCCCAGGTATGAAATTTAAAGGGATATTACACTTTTATTGTTTGACTTTAAGCATTATTAAAATCACTGCTCCTGAAAAAACGGCCGTTTTTAAAACTTTTTTTTGCATTGATTCATGTCCCCTGGGGCAGGACCCAGGTCCCCAAACACTTTTATTGACAATAACTTGCATATTAGCCTTTAAAATTAGCACTTTTGATTATTTATATTCGTGTCCCATAGACTTTAACGGTGTTCGAACGAATTTTTTTCCTGTTCGCATGTTCTGGTGCGAACCGAACAGGGGGGTGTTCGGCTCATCCCTAGCTGTCATGAGAAAGTCTTTCAATGATTTATTTTTTATTTGGATTTTTTCTGTCTCTGCCCACAATGTAGACAGATCTGTCTCCGATGTCATCCAATTTCTTGTTTGTGCTAATATGGTTGCAAAGTAATAGTCCTGCATGTGTACATGCCCCACCCCTCCAGCTGTCCTGTGCTTTATTAGCTTAGTGAATGCACATCTTGCTTTCTTTCCTTGCCATATGTATCTATTTATTATAGGTTGAAGGGAGTTAAAGAAAGCGTTTGGTAGTGGGATTGGGAGGGTCCTAAATAGGTAGAGTATCTGTGGTAGAATTTGCATCTTGAAAGCTGCAAGTCTACCCAGCCACGAGAGTTCAGTTTTTGCCAGTTTTGTTAGTTTGTCGGGAAGCTGTTTCAGAAAGGGGGTGTAATTGGCTGACAATAGATCTCCAGATTTAGGAGTTAGTATAATGCCCAAGTATTTTATTCCCACTTTTTTCCATATATATATGGGAAGTTTTGTTCTAGTTTGTGACTAACCTGTGGCGTTATTCCTAGGTTTAAGATATAGGACTTAGATTCGTTTACTTTATAGTATGATATTTTGTTGAATGTTTGTAGGGCCTTGTGGACTGACGGTAGGGAGGTTTCTGCATTTGTGAGCATCAGTATGATGTCATCTGCGAACAGGCTGATGGTATTGCTTCTTTGGCCTATCTGTACCCCGGAAATGTTTGGGTGTGTTCGTAGATGGGTTGCCAATGGTTCCATTAATAAGTTAAAGATCAGGGGGGAAAGGGGGCACCCCTGCCTCATCCCATTAGTAATTTGGAACGGGGCAGAAAGTGCTCCTGCTACGAGTACTTGTGCTGATGGATGTGTGTATAGGGCCATAATGGAAGAGTATACTGTACCCTCAAACCCAAATTTCCCCAATACCTGGGAGAGAAACTGCCAATGGATTCTATCAAATGCCTTCTCTGCGTCCAAAGCGAGGAGCATAGAAGGCGTTTTACATCTGTCCGCAATGTGGATTACGTTGATCAGTCTTCTTGTGGCATCTGAAGTTTGTCTTCCCCTTGTGAACCCTGATTGATCTATGTGAATAATTTCAGGAAGAATATGCATTAACCTGTTCGCTAGCAGTTTCGCATAAGTCTTAATATCCATATTTAATAAGGAGATAGGTCTAAAATTCTGTGGAGAATCCGGAGCCTTCCCTGGTTTAGGTAATGCTATTATGGTTGCTTTCAACATCTCCCGGAGGGAATGACGAGAAGGCAACAGCAGCACCGAACATCTCTGTCATATGTGGGGTTAGTATATTATGAAAGGCCTTATAATATTCCCCTGAGAATCCATCTGGTCCGGGGGATTTGTTTATAGGTAATGACTGAATAGTAAGACTGACTTCCGATTCTGTTATAGGGGAGTTCAATGTATGAAGGTGTTCTGCGGTGAGTTTAGGTAAATGTATAGTTTGTAGGAATGTTTCTATATTTTCTATATTAGGTTGCGGTATTGTGGAGTCATTTTTAAGATTATATAAGGAGCGGTAATAGTGGCTAAAGGCATCGGCTATTTCTTGTGGATGTTGGTGTTTGATTTGTGTTTTTGGATGTGTGATATAAGGTATGTGTGTTTTATGTCTGTGACCTTTTAATTGATTGGCAAGTAGTTTCCCTGCTCTATTACCACTAGTGTAGTATGTCAATTTTAGCTTCCTGGAGGCCTTTTCGAAGTCCTCCATTAAAGTTAGCCTCAGCTCTGTACGAAGCATATTAAGTTGATCTATTAATTCCTGAGAAGTAAGTGTCATATTTTGCTTCTCTAAAATTTCAATTTGGTTTATGATTTTCGTTGTCCGCTGTTGCCTCATCCTCCTGAACCTCGCCTCTTGTTGCATCAACACCCCCCTTATAAATGCCTTGTGGGTATTCCACAGGGTGAATGGATCTGAAACCGACCCCTTATTAAGTGAAAAAAATTCCTTCATCTGCTGCTCTATGTATAGCTTGGTCAGGCCCTGCTGGAACAGCCTGGGGTTGGCTCTCCATATGTAAGTGTTTTTAGTCACAGAAGGTTTCCCCACTTGTAGTTCCACTGGGGCATGATCCGACCAAGTTATACTATGTATTTTAGCAGTTCTACATTTAAACAGTAATCGTTTATCAACCAGAAATAAGTCTATTCTACTGTAAGATTTATGGCAGTGGGAAAAAAAAGAGTAGTCTCTTTCATTAGCATTGAGGCATCTCCATGCATCATACAGTGAATACTTGCGAAGTATAGGTTGTAGGGTTGGTGGAGATCTTTTAGGATTGGATGTTGAGTCCAGAGCAGAGTCAGGCACCATGTTAAAGTCTCCGCATATCACTGTTGCTCCTTGGCGTATCTGTTCAATTTTCTTGAGGACTGAGTGCAGGAATTTGGATTGCCCTGCATTTGGGGCATAAATGTTTGCCAAAGTGAAAGTTTCAGAGTTAATGTCACACACCATAATTATGTAGCGGCCGTGTGGATCCAATAAGATCTTATGCAGGAGGAATGTGATAGTGTCCTTAATTGCTATCATCACCCCTTTCGCTTTGGCCTTTGCGTTTGCGCAGAAAATATGGGGGTATCTCGGATGGGAGCATTTAGGTGGTGAGTCAATGTGAAAATGGGTTTCTTGTGTGCATAGGATGTCACTGTTTTTTTGTATCGCTTCCTTCCATAAGGACTTTCGCTTGGCCGGGTGATTTAGTCCCTTTGCATTAATGGTCAGGAAATTCACTGCCATGTATTCGGTTTGCGTGATGGTGTGGATGATTTATAATATAAGTTGCACTTACTTCGCTTAGGTGCCTGACCTGGATGTTGATTTTTTGCTGAGCTTTGAGACTTTCTGAAGATGCCTGTTCTTGATTGATGCGACAACCCCCCAAGTGTGAAGCAAAGGTCTTGCCTGTCGGGGTGAGAAGAGAAGAAAAAAAGAAAAAAAAGAGGAAAAAAAAGAAAAAAAAAACTTGTAGGAACCGAGGTTCAACATTCGTGGCTACGTGCCAACTAGTAGATTCGTTAAAGTGTGACTCTCAGTCACTCAGGTATTAACTTGTGGGTAGTAAGTTTAAACAAACTTAACGGAGCGGAAATGTGTACTCCAACGCGGGTCGTTGGTAATGTGATTTGCCCATGTTGGTATCAGTGATGAGTGCGGGCATTCCTGCGATCAACCGTGAGCCATTCTGGACCCAGGCTTGTGTTGGGGCTTCTTGACCTAGGGGGTGACTGTTTGTCTGAGATTATCCCCAGGAGCTGAGTAGTGCCATACCTTTAGCTAGGGAGTCCATCACATACTCCTTGCCTTCTTTTGTTATGATCAGTTTGGTTGGGAAGCCCCATTTGTATCCAATCTTGTGGTTTCTGAGTGCTTTGGTTAGGGTTGTCATATTTCTCCTTTTTTGTAGCGTGTATTGTGATAAGTCTGCGTAGAATTGCAGGTTTGAGTATGCTGATGGAATCGCTTCCTTCTGTCTTGCAGCCGCCATTATTCTTTCCTTAGTTTGGTAGAATTGTAGACGCAGGATCACGTCCCCCGGAATGTCTTCGCCTAGGTAGACGGGTTTAGGTAGCCTGTGAATCCTGTCCACCGTGAGGTCTAATGTCGATAGATCTGGTAGAATGGCTGTCAATAGCTGGGTGGCATAGTCCCTCAAATCTTGTTGTTTAACTGTTTCTGGGACCCCTCTGATCTTCATGTTATTTCTTCTGGATCTGTCCTCAATGTCCGCCATTTTGGCTTTGATCCCTTCTAAATCTTCATCTTTAGCTTCATTTGCATCTACCAGGTTGTTTATTGTTGTGGCGTATTCCCCCATTTTATGTTCTATATGGGTCACTTTGTTAGTTACCGATTTGATCTCATTGCTAAATTTGTGCATACAGGAGATCATGTCTGAGTGTAGAGATCCTCTCAGTGATACTAACATTTCTTTTAACATGGTGTCCATGACAGGCTGGCCGTTTGTGGGGAATGTATCAATGGAGTCAGGCAGCTCCCTGGTATCGTCACCTGAGTCAGGGGGAGAGCTCACCTCAGTGCTGTCATCCATGGCATCCGCCTTGAATCTGGACTTCTCCGGGCTCCCTGTTGATGGGGTAGCTGGGGGAGACCTTGAGTCTTTAGGAGGGCTGCTTCTTTTTTGTGTTTTCATCTGCTTACAGTTGTTTTTAGCCGCGGATGTCGGCGTGGGTGCCGGGCCGGCGCCATCTTGCCTGGCCTCATAGGAGTAAAACTCTGTCGGTCTCCTCGGCCGGTTCCCTTCCTTTTTCCTCCTGGTCATGGTATCGGTACGTTCCCCGGGTTCTTGCGGACCAGAACGCCGTGGTTTGGACTTAGTATCAGTCCCGGGCAAGGTGCTGTGAGCCGCGTTGTTCCCGCTGGTGAAGGAGCTCTGCTCTTACACGTCCATCTTGGACTCTGGCTAGCTCCGCCCCCTCCATTCTTATTTTTTGAGTGTGTCTTTTCAGCTGCTGGTAAAACAACTAAATATTTGGGGTCAGTATACATATTTTTTAGCTTTTAAAGAAAGATTCTTTGAACTTGCTGTATGGATAATATATACCTATCAAATGTACAAATCCATTTAGTGCATGTTTTTGATGGCATATTTTTGTTATCCTTGTAGAACTACAGCATTGGGAGTGGTGCAAACTGTTAAAGTCCCTTAAGGAAGATCCGCACTTCAGAGTGCATTTGAAACGCGTCGTACTATTCTTTTGCAAGCTCCCCCCTCTTTTTAGGCTGGTCTTTTCCCCTTATATAGATGTTTTTTTATCATCCGTTATCTGTTTACATTCATACTTATATTGTGTTACATTTGTTGATGAATTTATTGTTTCTCCAATAAATGTTGTACTTATATAATATTACTGCCTTGCATCCATTTAAAGTCCCAAACCTTGAGGAATCTTGTTCTTTTTGCTTCTTTTTTAAAGGTGTCCTCACTGGAGCAGTTTCTCCGCACCCGAAGGAATTGAGTCCTTTAACAGGGCAGGGTGGAAACTTTCCGCGTGCAATATTGCCTGCTGTATCTTTGCTATTTAGTTTACCTTCCGGGTCACAGTCCACTTGAATGTCCAAAAAAGTTATGGTTCTCTTATCATATACCATAGTGAACTTCAAATTGAAGTCATTAAGATTGATTTTGTGAAAGAACTTCCTGAGAGAGTCCTCAGGCCCTTCCCAAACGACAAGGGCATCGTCGATGCACCTGAGCCACATGATTATGTGGCCCAGGTACTCAACGAGGTCCTCACCATTGAAAAGGTAAAGTTCCCACTCCCCCAGGTACAGGTTGGCGTAGGATGGGGCACAACATTTCCCCATCGCTACGCCTTGCACCTGGAGGTAGTGGGAACCGTCAAACATAAAATGATTGTGATGAAGAATGTAGTCCAGACCTTGCACAATGAATCCATTTAGAGCTTGATCATCGTTAGAACCTTGCTGCAGAATTTTTCGTATGGTCTCCAATCCTCGGGAGTGGGGAATTGAACTATAAAGGGCTTCTACATCAATAGTGATGAGAAGCGCATCTTGGGGAGTTGTAAGTTCTTCAATTGTTTTTAAGAAGTGTATCGTATCTTTGATGAACGAAGGTAAGGAGACAACATACTGCTGCAAGTAAGAGTCGATGACCCGGCTTAGATTTTCTGACATTCCTCCATTCCCGGAGACTATGGAAAATTTTAAAGTATGCCTCCAGACCACCCATCCACCCCATATGGGCTCAAGCTGTAGACCGGTAGAGGCATATATAACCAAATCTGGAAACTTTATTACTTATAATTTTTATATTATGTGATATATAACATAAAGGTGTATCATTTTCATGGAGGGAACATTGGATAAGCATAACCAGTTCATAAAGAAAAGTTGTAAAAAAAACTAATCTTCTTAACAAAAGTGAATCTCTATGCTGTTGAGGAATAAATCAGTATTTGAAATAACCAGGTACCCCAAGTTCGTTAATAGCGTAGTAAACAAGAAGAGAAAAGAACAAAATTAAAACAAAAGGGGAAAATAAATAGACATTACATTGTAAAAAAAACATATGGGTAATATAATTTTAATATTGAATATCAGATAAGGAATTTTTTAGGTTACCCTGCTTATAAGAGATGTCATAGGAGGACAAGGAGTAAAATATAAGAAAAAGAAAGAAAGAGAAGGGGAAAAAGGAGAAAAAGAAGAGGAGAAAAGATAAGAAAAAAAAAAATCTCTCGGAGGTGATGACCTGGCTCCTGACATGGACAAGTAATACAACAATGATATCACAAGGATTTTAGCATGGTAACAACAATGACTGTTCAAAATCAGAGGAAAAGAAGTGTTTAACCCATGGTTGCCAAATCATACGGAATTTGTTTATATTATTGTCTTCGATAGCTGTCATTTTAGCAAAAATGAGAGCTTTGTTCATTCTATGTTTGGCCTCCGCCACAATTAAACTTTTGGTCTTCCATGCCTTGGCTATTGTTTGTTTGGCCACAGTATTAATTTGAATAAATAGTTGGAATTGTGCACTGGTGAGTGAAGCTGGTTTAAGATTTAGAACTGCAATAGTAGGGTCTGGAGCAATAGAGATATCTAGAGCTTTAGATGCTATTGCAAATATATTTTTCCAAAATTTTTGAGCCACCGGGCAATCCCACCATATGTGAAAATGGGTACCTGGTGAAGAGCAACCTCTGAAACAGTTATTGGGATAAGAAGGAGTAAATTTTGCTATTCTAGCTGGTACTAAGTACTACCGTGCCAGAACTTTGAAGTTGGTTTCCAAAGCAAAACAATTAGGAGATGATGATTTGGTAGCTAACCAAATATTAGACCAGTCATTGTTGTCAAATATTCATCCCATATCCTGTGCCCATTTAACAGTATAAGATGGAAGTACCTCGTTAAGATTAGTAATGAGAATCTGATACACACATGAAATCAACCCTCTAACATGTGGGTCACTTATACAAATATGTTCGAATTGGGACATTTGATTAAGTGATGTACTTGAACTAAGGAGAGGCGTATAGAAATTCTTAATTTGTAAATAATGGAATATCTCATTACTTGAGAGTCCGTGATTCTTACATAACATAGGAAATGTTTGAAGAGTATCAGTGGATAACAGCTTATAAAGTCTAGTCAAATTTTTAGAAGACCATGCAGAAAAAGATTTGGGAAATTTCCAGGCAGGATAAAAGGCTGGATTCCCCAGAAAAGAAAGGAGGGGATTATGTTTTGATTTGAGATTATGTGAGCTACCAAACCTATCCCAAATAGCCAATGAATGTTTCGTGATGTGGTTAGTAAGATGAGATCTATCTTTTGGTTGAATCCAAAGCAAATTGGCAACTGAGATGGGGTCACAGTCGATGGATTCAATAGCTACCCACAAGGGTATGTCTTCAGATAAATGATATTTAGTTAATATTGATAATTGAGCTGCATAGTAATAAGAGGAAAAGTTTGGTAGCCCCAACCCCGCACAAGAATTCCTAAGGTATAAAGTGGATTTAGGAATACGTGGTTTAATATTATCCCAAATAAAAGACATAACCCTACATTGTGTGAGACGTGAGAAGTATGACGGTAGAGAAACATGAAGTACCCTATACAAATATAAGAACTTCGGTAATATTGACATTTTTATAGCGTTTATCTGTCCCAACCATGATAATGGTAACGAGGACCACTGTTTCATTAAGGCTGTAACTTGTTTTAACAAAGGTAGGTAATCGGCTGCAAAAAGATCCGAAAGTGAGGAGGTGAGATGTATTCCTAAATATGGTAACTGACAATTAACCCAATTGAATGGTAAAGGGGTTTGAGCCTGATGCATTTTATAGAAACATTCAGTGCATTTGATTTGATGTGGTTTACGAAGAGCCTGGAAATATGTGAAAATGTATCAAATATATTGAGAAGATTTGGGGCAGAAATGTGGGGATGAGATAAGAAAATAAGTATATCATCTGCGAAGAGACAAAGTTTGTGATGGTGACCGCCTAATTCAATACCTTTGATATCTGGGTTGGATGTAATTAATTGTGCTAAAGGTTCTATACATAGGGCGAAAAGCAGCGGGGATAAGGGACAGCCTTGCCTTGTGCCTCTTCTAATATCAAGCATTGCTGATTTGTAACCAGCGTATTTGATATATGCCTTTTGATTATTATAGAGAGAAGAGACCCAAGTCAAGAAATGTTTACCAAAACCCCATTGTTGGAGCGTATATTGCAAATAAGGCCATGTGACTGAGTCAAATGCCTTTCTGATATCCAAAGATAGAAGACAAGTCGGGATACGTCTAGATTTGGCAGCTTGAATGAGTAAAAGAGCTTGTCTAATATTATCTCCTGCCTGTCTCTTGGGTATGAAACCTGTTTAATCTCGGTGTATTAGGTGGACTATGAAATTGTTTAAACGTGATGCAAGAATCCTGGCTAGTAATTTAATGTCTAAATTGAGAAGGGAAATGGGGTGATAGTTAGACCAGGAAGTGGAGTCAGAATGTGGTTTGTGTAGCATAACTATGATAGATAATAGTTAATGACTCTGGTTGCAACAAATGGCCTGCCAAGAGAGAATTAAGGGCTCTGGTTAAGACTGGAGTTAAAATGTGCTCATCAGGGCCCGGCCTTTTATGTAATTTCAATTCTTTAATAGCAGTCTGAACTTCATTAGTTGTAACAGGGCGCTCAAGTCTCTCTCCTTGTTCATTATTAAGAGTGGGGAGCTCAATATTAGAAAACAGCCTATTTGCGTTAGTCTGATTAAAATCAGTCACGGGGGAATATACTTTAGCTAGGTTAGAGCGAAACACCTCTAATATTTTAACCGGATTACTAGTATATGCGTATCGGGATGTTTTCAACCTTATGGAGGACCTTATTTGGTTTATTGATTTTAAACTTCTGGCCATAGGGGAGTCAGGTTTATTAGCTTTAAGGTATTATATATGTTGGCGTTTGCGTAAAAGTTTGTCTGCTGAATCCGTTAAAAATAGATCTAAATCTAGAGCTTTATCTAGTTTAGCATTAGTAGTGGCATGAGGGGATGATTGAAACACAGTATGACAAGAGTTAAAATTAGCTTCCAGCTTTGCAAAACGTGAGTTTACGTTCTCTTTTAATTTTTGTTGCTTGCTGTATCAATTTTCCCCCGAATGACCGCTTTATGAGTGTCCCATAATGTAAGGTCAGAAATGTCTCCTGTATCATTAGAGAAAAGATAATCGTTTAGTGCTCCTTCGATCTCAAGATGATGGAAAGGGTTAGCTAATGTAGAGTGATTTATACACCAAGTGGTATCATGCGATCTGGGTATAGTGGAAGCAATAGTGGTGTATATTGCACAATGGTCTGACCATGTAAATGGTAGGATGTTAGAGGATAAAATTTCAAGAATCATACTTGAAGGGACTAGAATATGGTCAATGCAAGAAAAAGATTTATGTGGATAGGAGTAATGTGAAAAACGCCTACTGGTAGGATTAATTTCATGCCACGAGTCTACCAAACCGTGTTTGGTAAGTAAATGTTGAAGGTTTAACTTATTGGAAGTTTGGAACTAGTGATAGGGGTTGAGAGAGACTGATCTAAAAAAGGAAATACCATTGTATTCGAATATCCACATAGGACAACAGTACCAATTTTGTGTGTTTAAACCATTTGGAAAAGATGGGATAAGAAAGCTTCTGGTTTATTATTTGGAACATAGCAAGATACTATTGTGATAGCAATATCCGATAAATAACCAGTGAGAAGTATATATCTACCCTCTGGATCATTTTATAACAACAAATGTGATTATAAATAAACAAAATGTCAAAGCCATGACCAACCAGGAAATGACCTCATTAGTATAGGAAAATAGCGACTGAATTATAATTTTTATTATTATTCAGACTAATCAGGAGAGGGAATTTTTTTTTTTTTTTTTTTTTTAAATAAATCAATAAATGATTAATACTCAAGCAGGCCATAACATTGAAAAATATGGTATCTTAGAAATTAAACTACTACTTTAGTCAGTAAAAAGTAAGCAAACCAGAAAAAAAAAAAAAACTTGAAAATCAGTCTATCGAATCTTCTGTATTAGGAGTCGGATTTTCAAAGCAACCACGCTTATGCAGATTTTGGTGAGAAGAAATAGATGGGTGTGGGTCTGCTGCTGTATTTTGTCGAGGGGATCTGGAAGCTGATCTTCTACAAGTTTGGTCTGTAGATCGGGGTTGGTCCGTAAGGCCCGTTTCAATCAAGGCTGGCTGTAGGTTCTCTGAAGAGCGACAGACATATCTGGTTTCTAAATGTGTAAATTTCAGAGAAAGAGGGAACCCTAATGATAAGTAATGTGATGATGTTGAAGTATTTGTAGTTGGGGTTTGAGAGCACGTCTTTTAGCCACTGTAATAGGAGATAAATCTGCAAAGAGCTGATATACTTGACCCTGGAAAGTGAGGGAATCCTTTCCTCTAGCTGCTGCAAGTAATTGCTCTTTTTGTGCGATAGTAATGCAGTTTAGCAATTATGTCCCTAGGAGGGCCATTTGGTTTGCGTGGAGCCAATGCTCTGTGCACTCTGTCCATCTCTAATCTCTCCACAGGAATACCAGGTTGTATATCCTGAAATAATGTGGTGACAGTAGCTTGCACATCCAGGACAGTCTCAGGGATACCCCTAATCCGCAAATTAGCCCGTCTGTCTCTATTCTCATGGTCCTCTAAACGGGACTGTAAAATAACATTCTCCTCTTTAAGATTCTTAAATTCAGATATATAATGCTGAGTTCAGCTTTCAATATCGTCTACACGTATCTCTAATTCAGCTGTTCTTTGACCCAGCTCTCTAATTTCTTTTGTCAGCTTATCCGTGATGTGACCTGATGTTTGTTTTAGAGCCTTATGTAACATGTGCTCAAATTTTTTAAATAAGACGGAATGAAGCTCTGATTGTGAACCTCCAGAATCAGTCAGATTCCTCATTGACATCCACCGTATTTAGGCTGTATTTCAAAGGTTTAGCCTTTTGTGAGGTGCTAGGCTGTGAGGAGACTGCCAACGCCATCTTGGAAGATGGCCGAGGCAGCGTTTCTTTAATTTTAAGGACCTCTGGAACCTGTAGTCCTCTGGCGCGGACGTCACTGGAGCGGAGCTCTAAGCCTGCATTACTTTCCTCTCACTCTTCCGCGCATGCGCCCCCTGATATTATGTTTTATACCAAGCCCCATTGTGGGATATTCTGAAGTATTCAATATCTGATCTGAATCGGTTTCAACAGTACGCTTTTTGTGATCTTGTTCCAAAGGACCTCTGTTGTTACGGCTTCTCTTCTGTCGAACGCGGCTTGGATAACAGTGATCCTGACCGCATGCAGAAGGATAGGGATTAGGCTGAAAAACATCACCCGATTTAGGTGACGAAGATTGATTCCGGAATTGGGGTGGTCTATTGTATTGTGTTTTATGCATATTTCATTTGTACGCCTTGCCCTCTGAGAATGTTGTCTTGTCCTGCCAGAATTTGATTTCCTTATTTTGTAAAATGTTTTTATTATATATGGATATGGATTTTCCTTCATTTTATTTTGCAGTTTGGAGTATAATGCATGATCTTTAAATGGGACCAAAATCAACTCCAAAGCACCAATTTCCTTATCTAAGGATTCAATTTGTTTTTTGTATTCCCACGTTAATATCAACAACATTTCTTGTTAACATTTCTGCAAATTGTCCTCCCACTTCACTTTGCATTCACTGCTCACTTGTTCGACATTCAGAAAGATTCGTATGTGTAAACCGTATGGATTGATTTGATGTTTGGCATAACGTTCAAATGATCTAATGTGCCAAAATAAGGCAGATTTTTTCTCTAATAATCTATTTAGCTTCTGGAGGAGGGAGGAGATTTGTGTCTCAATCTGATCTCCCTTTTCAAAAGCTGTCTCGTAGCCCGACATCAATGTTGTCCACTCATCTCCTTGAAAATTACTCATATTTGCAGCAGTAAGTGAAATCTTTCCCAATGTCGAACAAGTGAGCAGTGAATGCAAAGTGATTCTGTGAGGACCTTGTCGAGTACCTGGGCCACATAATCATGTGGCTCAGGTGCATCGACGATGTCTTAATCGTTTGGAAAGGGTCTGAGGACTCTCTCAGGGAGTTCTTTTACAAAATCAATCTTAATGACTTCAATTTGAAGTTCACTATGGTATATGATAAGAGAACCATAACTTTTTTGGACATTCAAGTGGACTGTGACCCGGAAGGTAAACTAAATAGCACCCTTTTCTGCAAAGATACAACAGGCAATACAATATTGCACGCAGAAAGTTTCCACCCTGCCACGTTAAATATATAAGAAAATTACCCCCGAGAGGTTAAAGGGACTTTAACGGCAACTCATTTAAAATTTAAAATTAATTTTATTAAGTAGAAAAAAAGCGACATATAACAAAGAAAACAAGGACAATGTCATACAATATATAAAAAACTATACAGCGGTATACTGTATGTGCAAGGTTTGAAAGACTATATTCAATGGTCTTGCCACAACATCTTACGCGTTTCGGGACTTAATTGTAATGTCCCTTCATCAGAGACGAAATGTGGATCATAGACCTATTATACAATGAGATAATAATAAAATCAGTATAGAAAACAAACATGTATAAATGATATTTACAGGTATCACGTGTATGTCATTTGGTCCATTGTGACTGTGAATAGAGCATAACCTACCCATGCATAACAGTAACGGAGCATCCACATAAAAATCGCTACGGTGACGGTGTCAGAAGCCCCAGGTCTAGCAGATGAAACAAAGACCTGAACGCATCAGCTGGCCCAAATCTATCCGCACTGATCCAACCCACAAACATAAGGGGGCATCCTGCAACTCCGCCAAAGTAGACTGCAACCAAGTCGCAGGTACTAAAACGCACCTTGTCACCTGCGAAATAGAGGCATGTACTTTATAGTAAAAACTTGCAAAAGGTTCATAAGGGGTTCAAAGAGTCAAAAAAATCAAAAAACAAAAAACAAAGGTAAGGGTAGATAAAGAGGCTGTGTTCATACCAAGAGTTTCTGGGTCAGGCCACAACAGTCTGCAACACCATCAGAGAGAGGAGAGAGTATGCTGCCGAATATGTGCAAGCACCAATTGAGACAGGGCGTTAGCCCATATGTAAGCTAGGTCTGTGAACAAAACAGAGAGGGGATGAGGTAGTGGTGGCAATCCTGAGACTCAGGTTCAGATTCAAAGAACAAGCAGTATGGCTAGATCATAGCCATCCAAGGCTAGTACTTACAACAAGAAGTAGTATAGAGTCTTGGTGAGGCAGGGATAGATCGCAGGGGCGTCCGGGCCGGTCACCCCCAAGTGCGGTAGTGATGAGCCCATTCAGGTGCATCGTTAGAGTATAAAGAAGCTGAGGGGGCGTGGTGTAGCGTGACGTGCGTCTAGTCAGCGCAGCGTCATCACACCGATCATACAGTGGAGGTGTATGAGAGGGGGGAGCGGTCGCGTCATAGCGTCACGCCCACTGCACATTCCCGTGCGCTATGGCTTGGGGGTTGCCTGGCAATATACTAGGCAGCTAAGGGGGCGTGTTGTGGTGTGATGTGCGTCTGAGCAGCGCAGCGTCGACACCTCAATCACACAGTAAAGATGTGTGAAGGGGAGGCGGTCGCATCAAAGCGCCACGCCTACTGCACATTCCCGTACTGAGGACGAGAACTTGCGTGCAGCTGACAAGCAGCCCCGCCCACCAGGCAAAACCATAACAAAACAGACAGAGCAGCAAGGCAGAGTTCAATGGTTGCCTAGCAACATATCAAGCCAGCATTGGTCTCATAGGGATTTGGGGAAATTGCTTAAGCCTCAAAGAGCAGTACATTTAGAGCAATGATCAAGTGAGACTAGGTGTTACATGGCCTGTGCTGCCCGATCTGGGATAAACCCATTAGGGCAAGGGAGCCTGTCTAATTACATGTGTAGGTGACATAGCCACATTAATTGAACCCGTTAGAGCCTAAAGCCTAAAAGTATTCCCGTGATGAGTATAACACAGGAGTAAGACAGAGTATGTTTGTATATACCCGACGGGACCGCAGGGGTCCCCCCAAGAGACACAGTCCCACCCAAGTTAGAGGGAGGGACCGTGGTGGAAAGAGGATCCCGAGCCATCGCTGCACGGCCCACCCCACAGAAGGATCTGAGAGGGGGGTCATGCAGAGGCAGCCCACCGACGCAGAAAAGGCCGACAGGCGGGCCACCCACCACAGAGGGGCGGGTAGAGTGTCCGCCAGAAGGCCAGAAGGAAGGGCCCCCCATAGGCCCACCAAAAGGAGGCCCGGGGGACCCCACCTGTGCCGGGTGGGACAGAGGAGGGTCAGCCAAGCCGAAGACAGCTGCACGCGCATAGATCTAACATGGAATGCTCCGACACCAGCAGAGTACAAGGGTCATTAACAAAACATCATATATATAATTTGTGTATCATAGACATAAAACCTGGCAGTTGGAATTTCTTAGAGACCGAAAGGGATGATAAGAAGCGGCCATAGAATGATATATATTTATGGTTGAGGCATGGGTGGATAATGACTGTACAGGGGGTCTGTAAGAAGGAACTATAGGTCCCTCTCACAAAGACCAGATGCAAAGCCCTCCAAAAACGGTCTGTAGCTAAACTGCTCATTAAGGCCCGGGGGTGAGGTGACAGCAAGGTCCATAATCCAGCGAGCCTCTCGCTGAAGAAGGACCTTATTCCAGTCTCCGCCCCTTGGGTTAGGGTTAATTCTGTCTAAGAAGAGAAATTGGATTTTTGGAAAAACCCCATAGTGTTCGTTGAGGACATGTCTCCCCAAGGGGAGATCGGGGTCTGCTTTCTTCATTGATGTAATATGTCTGGATGCCCTTATGGAAAATCTCAATTTGGTCTTGCCAACGTAGAATCGTTGGCATTAGCATGTGAGAGGGTACACTACCCCCTCAATTTTACAGTTACAGTAGTGGTGGGGAGTGTACTTTCGGCCATTGGGGAGAGTGTAATTGGGGTTTGTATTGATGTATCTACGTATCGAACATCCCCCACATGTAAATGTCCCTAGTCTTTTACAAGGGTCATCGCGAAAGTCCCCAACGAATTCACTATGGACTAGTTGGTCCTTTAGGGAACTCGCATGTCGATACGTGATAGAGGGTCTAGTCGAGATATGAGGACGTAATTGTGGGTCAGTATACAGGATGTGCCAAAATCTGTCAAAGATGGATCTGACAGTTTTGTGTTGATCACTGAATTTCATTATCATTCTCACCGGAGCTTGATTGTCTGGCTTCCTTTGATGGCTGAACAATATTTACGTCTATCTTGTACGTTGGCTCTTTTGAAAGCCTTTTTCTTTTTTTTTTTTTTTTTTTTGAATTTCAAAAGTGTTTATTAAGTAATTGAAGGATTACATCAATCATGAGAAAAAAAAATACATTGCTCTCGAGTACAAGTTATAAAAGTGGAACAGCAGTTATAAAATATGTCAACAGTAAATTTTGGGTAAATATAGGCTTGTAACATAGCTAAAAACGTTGCCATGGGCGTTGGGAGTCCCGGCATCAGAGCCCCTTCTGGGAGCTAACTGCTCCGATGAACCGGGTCTCCCTGAACCCATCTCGCCATTAACATGTGGATAAACGTCTAAAATACAGATACATAACTACAGAATCCGAAAAAATTATAAAAAGGAGAAAATTGAAGGGAGCTTGTATCTCTATAACAATTTAATACCATGTCAGTAACTCATTTAAATAATCATTACTGTAAGAGAAAAAAAAGAAAGAGAAACCAGCTGGTCTATCTCTGAAAGCCTTTTTCAAGATGGAATGTGAGTATCCTCTAAGTAGAAGTTTCTCTTTTAAAGCCGATGCTGCACGTAGGAAGGATTCTTGGTCCGAACAGTTCCTCTTAAGCCTGAGATATTGGCTATAGGGGATTGATCGGAGAAGAGGCTGGGGATGGGCGCTGGAGGCGTGTAAGATAGTATTTCCGGCTGTTGGTTTGTGGAAAAGGCCGCTGGATAGACTACCATCGGCGTTCTTAGTAATGGTCGTATCAAGAAAAGTGATGTTGGTTTCACTGTAGGTGAAAGTAAATTTCAAGTTTAAGGGATTCTGTTGCATGTGATTAATACATTCCTCCAGCTCCCTTTCTGAACCTTCCCATAACATCAGAATGTCATCGATGTATCGGAACCAGGCCGCTATATGCGGTGTATAGGTTTGTGAGGACTCGTCAGACAAAAAAGACTTCTCCCACTCCCCCAGGTACAGATTGGCGTAGGAGGGGGCACAAGAAGTCCCCATAGCCACGCCCTGCACCTGGAGGAAGTGGGAGCCGTCAAATGAAAAGACATTGTGATGGAGAATAAACTCCAATGACATGAGAATAAATTCATATAGTCTCCTGTCATCTTTATACGTTGGTGCAATGACCCGTCTGATTACGGCCAAGCCTAGTTGATGGGGAATGGAGCTATAAAGGGCCTCTACGTCGATGGCCACCAACAAAGCACGACGCGAGATATGGAGGCCCTCTAAATTTTGCAGCAAGTGGATGGTATCGCGTACAAAAGAGGGCAAGTTCTCGACGAAGGGCTTGAGGTGGGCATCGACGTAGAGGCTCAGATGCTCGGTAAGGGCACCATTGCCCGATACGATTGGTCTTCCTGGGGGGGTAGATGCATTTTTGTGTACCTTAGGGAGGCAATAGAACTTTGGGGTTCTAGGGAACTTAATGCATAGAAACTCCCAGGTGTCTTGGTCTATAATGCCTTGGGAAAAGGCTCCGTCAACAAGGGCGTAGAATTGAGTTTCAAACCTCGTAATGCTTGACCTAGGAATAAGTTTATACCAATCCCGATTGTTTAACACTTTTTTACACATCGCCTTGTATTGATTATTGGTCATGATGACGATGTTGCCCCCCTTATCGGAGGGCTTAATCGTCAGATCATGACATTTCTTTAACTCTTCAAGTGCCAAACATTCAGAGGGAGATAAGTTGTCATTCTTTTTTCGTATTTTTAATTTCCTAATCTCGGTTGTAACAGACGATACAAAGGCCAACAGACTTGAGTTGGAGCTGAGAGAAGGAAACTTATCTGATTTATTTTTGAACTTTTTGGGCCGTGAGATGGGTGTCTCGCTAGTAAGTTGTTGCTGGAGTAGGGATTCTATATCAATAGAGTCTATAAGTTCTACTGAATCCTGTTCCTCAAGTAAGGATAGCAGAACGTCCAACTCTTTTTCCTGCTCATTATCCGGCAATTGCGGTTTGTCATCCCTTTTGGAATACATGCTTTTCAATAATCATTTCCTTGCGAATAGGTTGAAATCTTTTATGGCCTCAAACGTATCGAGGTTGGAGCTGGGGCAAAAACTCAATCCCTTAGAAAGTAGGTTCTTCTCCTCCGTGGAGAGAATGTGACTAGACAGGTTAATGATATTCATGTCTGGAAGGTTTGGTATAGTATATGGTCCCATCTCTACGTTTTGGGGAGAGTAGTGGGGCCCTGTGGAAAAAATCGACTTCTACTAGTTTCGTCCTTAGGAGCTGTCCCTAGACTCTGACTAGAATGCGATGTTTGTCCAATAGTTTGGGATAGAGAAGAATTTTCACCCGTAATACCATGGAGGTTGCCTGGGGGGTCCCCACGTGAGTTATAATTACCAGGGGTTCCAAAAGCAGATTGGGTGGAGGAGGGGGGGTGGTCCGTGATCAGTTTCTTCTGTGTGTTTGAGTCTCCACCAGATAATGGCCGTTTCGCTTTCTTTTGTCTGTTTCTATTATAGTTCCGCGAGGAAGAAGAGGCAGACACAGATGAATTGATGGAGGAGTCTGATCCCCTTTCCCTAGTGGCCTTATTGAGGCCTTTGTTTCTGGGATTGATTGTGTGATTACTTTGTAGCCATTTATAGGCTTTTCCTTCCTGAAACGCTAGTTTATCGCGCCAGAACTTTTTGTCTTTTTTTCTCAGGATCTCAGTGGTTGTTTGATCTAAGTTGGCCTTGATCCTATCTTCCTATTCCTTCAGGGTGGGGAGACTTTTAAATGCTTGTAACTTCACATACACCAAATCTATCTCTTTCTCAAGTAACACAATCCGATTACTATATTCTTCTATCAATAGTTTCATCATATTTCTAGTACATGTTTGTAGATTATCCTCCCACCTCTTTTTGAAATCGGGGCTGACCTGATCTATTAGCGGAAAAATTTGAATGCGGAGTCCGTATGGGTTTATGTCCTCTCTAATGTACTTCTCGAAGTTTTCCCTATGCCAATATAAAGAGGATTTCTTCTCAACTAATTTGCCAAGCTGATTGCAAAGGGAGGATAGTTCAGATTGAACCGCCTCTCCTTCACAATGGCTTTTAGAGTAGTCGGCCATAAGGGTTGCCCAGTTTTGACCCTGAAACATGTTGGCTACGTATATCACAGTCAAAGAAAACAATAGAAACCTAAAGAACAGTGAACCTGAACGAAAACACCAAATTATACAGAGTTAATATACTATATATAAATATCAAACAAAAACAGAACCGAATGAGTATGGTCTAGTAGAAAAGGCACATGGGGGTGGGGGTATTTACTACCCTAATTAGCGGAGAAAGAAGAGAAAGGGTGCCTATTCAACTATATCATGATTGTTGCCAACATCCCAAGAGTCAGAATATATAAGAAAATTACCCCCGAGAGGTTACTTTAAGGGATTTTAACGGCAACTCATTTAAAATTTAAAATTTATTTTATTAAGTAGAAAAAAAGCGACATATAACAAAGAAAACAAGGACAATGTCATACAATATATAAAAAAACTATACAACGGTATACTGTATGTGCAAGGTTTGAAAGACTATATTCAATGGTCTTGCCACAACATCTTACGCGTTTCGGGACTTAATTGTAATGTCCCTTCATCAGAGACGAAATGTGGATCATAGACCTATTATACAATGAGATAATAATAAAATCAGTATAGAAAACAAACATGTATAAATGATATTTACAGGTATCACGTGTATGTCATTTGGTCCATTGTGACTGTGAATAGAAAGAGCATAACCTACCCATGCATAACAGTAACGGAGCATCCACATAAAAATCGCTACAGTGACGGTGTCAGAAGCCCCAGGTCTAGCAGATGAAACAAAGACCTGAACGCATCGGCTGGCCCAAATCTATCCGCACTGATCCAACCCACAAACATAAGGGGGCATCCCGCAACTCCGCCAAAGTAGACTGCAACCAAGTCGCAGGTACTAAAACGCACCGTGTCACCTGCAAAATAGAGGCATGTACTTTATAGTAAAAACTTGCAAAAGGTTCATAAGGGGTTCAAAGAGTCAAAAAAATCAAAAAAAACAAAGGTAAGGGTAGATAAAGAGGCTGTGTTCATACCAAGAGTTTCTGGGTCAGGCCACAACAGTCTGCAACACCATCAGAGAGAGGAGAGAGTATGCTGCCGAATATGTGCAAGCACCAATTGAGACAGGGAGTTAGCCCATATGTAAGCTAGGTCTGTGAACAAAACAGAGAAGGGATAAGGTAGTGGTGGCAATCCTGAGACTATCAGATTCAAAGAACAAGCAGTATGGCTAGATCATAGCCATCCAAGGCTAGTACTTACAACAAGAAGTAGTATAGAGTCTTGGTGAGGCAGGGATAGATCGCAGGGGCGTCCGGGCCGGTCACCCCCAAGTGCGGTAGTGATGAGCCCATTCAGGTGCATCATTAGAGTATAAAGAAGCTGAGGGGGCGTGGTGTAGCGTGACGTGCGTCTAGTCAGCGCAGCGTCATCACACCGATCATACAGTGGAGGTGTATGAGAGGGGGGAGAGGTCGCGTCATAGCGTCACGCCCACTGCACGTTCCTGTGAGCTATGGCTTGGGGGTTGCCTGGCAATATACTAGGCAGCTAAGGGGGCGTGTTGTGGTGTGATGTGCGTCTGAGCAGCGCAGCGTCGACACCTCAATCACACAGTAAAGATGTGTGAAGGGGAGGCGGTCGCATCAAAGCGCCACGCCTACTGCACATTCCCGTACTGAGGACGAGAACTTGCGTGCAGCTGACAAGCAGCCCCGCCCACCAGGCAAAACCATAACAAAACAGACAGAGCAGCAAGGCAGAGTTCAATGGTTGCCTAGCAACATATCAAGCCAGCATTGGTCTCATAGGGATTTGGGGAAATTGCTTAAGCCTCAAAGAGCAGTACATTTAGAGCAATGCTCAAGTGAGACTAGGTGTTACATGGCCTGTGCCGCCCGATCTGGGATAAACCCATTAGGGCAAGGGAGCCTGTCTAATTACATGTGTAGGTGACATAGCCACATTAATTGAACAAAAATGCATCTACCCCCCCAGGAAGACCAATCGTATCGGGCAATGGTGCCCTTACCGAGCATCTGAGCCTCTACGTCGATGCCCACCTCAAGCCCTTCGTCGAGAACTTGCCCTCTTTTGTACGCGATACCATCCACTTGCTGCAAAATTTAGAGGGCCTCCATATCTCGCGTCGTGCTTTGTTGGTGGCCATCGACGTAGAGGCCCTTTATAGCTCCATTCCCCATCAACTAGGCTTGGCCGTAATCAGACGGGTCATTGCACCAATGTATAAAGATGACAGGAGACTATATGAATTTATTCTCATGTCATTGGAGTTTATTCTCCATCACAATGTCTTTTCATTTGACGGCTCCCACTTCCTCCAGGTGCAGGGCGTGGCTATGGGGACTTCTTGTGCCCCCTCCTATGCCAATCTGTACCTGGGGGAGTGGGAGAAGTCTTTTTTGTCTGACGAGTCCTCACAAACCTATACACCGCATATAGCGGCCTGGTTCCGATACATCGATGACATTCTGATGTTATGGGAAGGTTCAGAAAGGGAGCTGGAGGAATGTATTAATCACATGCAACAGAATCCCTTAAACTTGAAATTTACTTTCACCTACAGTGAAACCAACATCACTTTTCTTGATACGACCATTACTAAGAACGCCGATGGTAGTCTATCCAGCGGCCTTTTCCGCAAACCAACAGCCGGAAATACTATCTTACACGCCTCCAGCGCCCATCCCCAGCCTCTTCTCCGATCAATCCCCTATAGCCAATATCTCAGGCTTAAGAGGAACTGTTCGGACCAAAAATCCTTCCTACGTGCAGCATCGGCTTTAAAAGAGAGACTTCTACTTAGAGGATACTCACATTCCATCTTGAAAAAGGCTTTCAAAAGAGCCAACGTACAAGATAGACGTAAAATATTGTTCAGCCATCAAAGGAAGCCAGACAATCAAGCTCCGGTGAGAATGATCATGAAATTCAGTGATCAACACAAAACTGTCAGATCTATCTTTGACAGATTTTGGCACATCCTGTATACTGACCCACAATTACGTCCTCATATCTCGGCTAGACCCTCTATCACGTATCGACGTGCGAGTTCCCTAAAGGACCAACTAGTCCATAGTGAATTCGTTGGGGACTTTCGTGATGACCCTTGTAAAAGACTAGGGACATTTACATGTGTTGATGTTCGATATGTAGATACATCAATACAAACCCCAATTACACTCTCCCCAATGGCCGAAAGTACACTCCCCACCACTACTGTATCTGTAAAACTGAGGGGGTAGTGTACCTTCTCACATGCCAATGCCAACTACGTTGGCAAGACCAAATTGAGATTTTCCATAAGGGCATCCAGACATATTACATCAATGAAGAAAGCAGACCCCGATCTCCCCTTGGGGAGACATGTCCTCAACGAACACTATGGGGTTTCTCCAAAAATCCAATTTCTCTTCTTAGACAGAATTCACCCTAACCCAAGGGGCGGAGACTGGAATAAGGTCCTTCTTCAGCGAGAGGCTCGCTGGATTATGGACCTTGCTGCCACCTCACCCCCGGGCCTTAATGAGCAGTTTAGCTACAGACCGTTTTTGGAGGGCTTTGCATCTGGTCTTTGTGAGAGGGACCTATAGTTCCTTCTTACAGACCCCCTGTACAGTCATTATCCACCCATGCCTCAACCATAAATATATATCATTCTATGGCCGCTTCTTATCATCCCTTTCGGTCTCTAAGAAATTCCAACTGCCAGGTTTTATGTCTATGATGCACAAATTATATATATGATGTTTTGTTACGACCCTTGTACTCTGCTGGTGTCGGAGCATTCCATGTTGGATCTATGCGCGTGCGGCTGTCTTCGGCTTGGCTGACCCTCCTCTGTCCCACCCGGCGCAGGTGGGGTCCTCCGGGCCTCCTTTTGGTGGGCCTATGGGGGGCCCTTCCTTCTGGCCTTCTGGCGGACACTCTACCCGCCCCTCTGTGGCGGGTGGCCCGCCTGTCGGCCTTTTCTGCGTCAGTGGGCTGCCTCTACATGACCCCCCTCTCAGATCCTTCTGTGGGGTGGGCCGTGCAGCGATGGCTCGGGATCCTCTTTCCACCACGGTCCCTCCCTCTAACTTGGGTGGAACTGTGTCTCTTGGGGGGACCCCTGCGGTCCCGTCGGGTATATACAAACAAACATACTCTGTCTTACTCCTGTGTTATACTCATCACGGGAATACTTTTAGGCTTTAGGCTCTAACAGGTTCAATTAATGTGGCTATGTCACCTACACATGTAATTAGACAGGCTCCCTTGCCCTAATGGGTTTATCCCAGATCGGGCGGCACAGGCCATGTAACACCTAGTCTCACTTGAGCATTGCTCTAAATGTACTGCTCTTTGAGGCTTAAGCAATTTCCCCAAATCCCTATGAGACCAATGCTGGCTTGATATGTTGCTAGGCAACCATTGAACTCTGCCTTGCTGCTCTGTCTGTTTTGTTATTGTTTTGCCTGGTGGGCGGGGCTGCTTGTCAGCTGCACGCAAGTTCTCGTCCTCAGTACGGGAACGTGCAGTAGGCGTGGCGCTTTGATGCGACCGCCTCCCCTTCACACATCTTTACTGTGTGATTGAGGTGTCGACGCTGCACTGCTCAGACGCACATCACACCACAACACGCCCCCTTAGCTGCCTAGTATATTGCCAGGCAACCCCCAAGCCATAGCTCACGGAAAAGTGCAGTGGGCGTGACGCTATGACGCGACCGCTCCCCCCTCTCATACACCTCCACTGTATGATCGGTGTGATGACCCTGCGCTGACTAGACGCACGTCACGCTACACCACGCCCCCTCAGCTTCTTTATACTCTAACGATGCACCTGAATGGGCTCATCACTACCGCACTTGGCGGTGACCGGCCCGGACGCCCCTGCGATCTATCCCTGCCTCACCAAAACTCTATACTACTTCTTGTTGTAAGTACTAGCCTTGGATGGCTATGATCTAGCCATACTGCTTGTTCTTTGAATCTGATAGTCTCAGGATTGCCACCACTACCTTATCCCCTCTCTGTTTTGTTCACACACCTAGCTTACATATGGGCTAACGCCCTGTCTCAATTGGTGCTTGCACATATTCGGCAGCATACTCTCTCCTCTCTCTGATGGTGTTGCAGACTGTTGTGGCCTGACCCAGAAACTCTTGGTATGAACACAGCCTCTTTATCTCCCCTTACCTTTGTTTTTTGTTTTTTGATTTTTTTGACTCTTTGAACCCCTTATGGACCAAATGACATACACGTGATACCTGTAAATATCATTTATACATGTTTGTTTTCTATACTGATTTTATTATTATCTCATTGTATAATAGGTCTATGATCCACATTTCGTCTCTGATGAAGGGACATTACAATTAAGTCCCGAAACGCGTAAGATGTTGTGGCAAGACCATTGAATATAGTCTTTCAAACCTTGCACATACAGTATACCGTTGTATAGTTTTTTATATATTGTATGACATTGTCCTTGTTTTCTTTGTTATATGTCGCTTTTTTTCTACTTAATAATATAAATTTTAAATTTTAAATGAGTTGCCGTTAAAGTTCCTTTAACCTCTCGGGGGTAATTTTCTTATATATTCTGACTCTTGGGATGTTGGCAACAATCATGATATAGTTGAATAGGCACCCTTTCTCTTCTTTCTCTGCCACGTTAAAGGACTCAATTCCATATGGACAGTACCTTTGGGTGCAAAGCAACTTCTTCAGTGAGGAGTCCTTTAAAAAATAAGCAACCATACTTCAGGATCGACTGTTAGCCCGCGGCTTCAGCTGATAATGCCTAAGAAAGGCATACAATAGGACAATCCGACAGTCTTGATCCCAGCTCTTGCACAAATCAAGATCAGTATCCAATTCAAACTGTGAGCCCATGAGGCTAATAATGCACTTCTCTAACCAACATTTGGAAATCAAAAAAATTCTAGAAAAACGTTGGTCGATTCTTAGGGAAGACCCCAAGATTAAACCACTAGTACCAGGAAAACCATTGATTACATACAAGAGAGCTCCTTCACGGTCACTGTTCATATTGTTATCTCATTATGAAGGAAAAAACTTTCTTACTCCCAAACGGCAAAGTGTTTATTCCAAAACA
This sequence comes from Lithobates clamitans, assembly GCA_037952925.1. NCBI lineage: Eukaryota > Metazoa > Chordata > Amphibia > Anura > Ranidae > Lithobates > Lithobates clamitans. The sequence goes on along the minus strand of JBBGZY010000221.1, from coordinate 6,865,928 downwards.
CTTTGCCAATTGTCAAACACGAGGAATTGTTTATCTGTTGTCCTGCCAATGCGGGGCCTACTATGTAGGGAAAACTAAGCAAGAATTTTGGTGCAGGATTTCCAAATACGTATACAGCATGGAGATTGGCAATAGATATTTACCCGTAGGCAGGCACGTTGCTCTCCATCATCATTACAGAAGACCCAAAGTAACTTTCGTCGCCCTCGACAGGATACACATTCCTGATCGAAGGGGCGACTGGAACAAAATGCTGCTCCAGCATGAGCAGTGTTGGATTTTTAATTTACAGGCTACTATCTTTCCGGGATTAAATGAAGCAAACACTTATGCACCCTTCCTGAAAGGCTTTGCTTCTGGTGAGACAAACTAATAACTTACATCTTACTGGGTATCAGAATACTCTTTTACAAATCACTGTGACCTTGTGTAATTCATAGATAAAAAATTGTTGCCTGATTGGTGACCTTTTAATCTAGAACATGAATATGTTTATTGCAGAAACGATTGTTTAAAAAAATTATATAGGCATCAACATTTTTTGTACATGATTCCACATAATAATTTTTAATCATTGTTGTTTTTTCTTCTTCTTTACACCATTTAGTTACCAGCGTTTACTGGCCTCCACACTTGCCCGCCCTCCTTTTTGGAGGTGAGTATCCCCCGCCTTTCCCTCTTCCCGGCATGTGGGGGGGATGCTGCTGTGCGGTTGCCCTAACCAGCGCCGTTGCGCAGCGGTTCCCCTCGCCTAAGCTCGCAGCGGTGCAATATGGTTTTGCACCGCTAGATGGAGCCTGCGCGTGCCAGCGGTGTCCTGTGACCATCACTGGATGTGCCCGGTGCCACATGTGCGTGTGACGTCAGGGGTTGCTCGCACCTGCGGGGCCCTCCAGGCATGCGCGCTGCGCCGGGGTGTCCCACCATTGCCACGGCTATGTCGGCAGTTGCCGGGGTTTTTGTTACCTTTTGGAACGCAAAGGGAGCCACACCATAGAGGCCATTCTGGCCGCTGGAACTTGTGATACTGGGGGGGTGTTGGGGGGAGGAGACAGGTGGTACGGCAGCTGACACCAATTACTTCACTCAAATGGCACATATAAATCATTCAACCCCCAGTTGATCCCTCTGAGATCCTGGGATAGTGGTCTGAGAAACCAATACACTGACAAATTGACGCCAAAGGTAAGTCATACAAACAGATCTCATGTGTTAACTCGGGTCGCTGATTTGTACATGCAAGTCACACAACTTGTATCAAAATTAATTGTAAATTCCATATACATTTTTTTACTCTCAAATTCCAGAATCACAGAGGCCAGTGCAAGGTTTATACTGCTGAAATAACCTCCAATACATTCCCCATTTTTGGAACCCAATTTTTTGGAACCCATTTACTTTTAGAATGATTTAAGGTAAAATTAAGGTTTTATTACTTCATTACCACACTCTCCCTATTTCATTAGTTTCTTGCACGTTTTTATGCACTTTTCCCATGTTTATTTTTTTTATTACCCACTTATCAATCATTGCTGTGGTTTTATGCGCTTCTCTCCCTCACAACTGAACACACTCACCTCACACACACGCAACATATCACACATACATTGTTTTCATCACTTTACCTAATCCTTACATGATCTACCCCCATTTCACCCAATCACTCTATCATCACTCTGACCACACCTCCTCGTCACATATTCACATGAAATCCTGCGGTACATCTTTACCGTAATTTATCAAGCAACCTTCTTACACACTGTGCTATATTCTACTAACCATACTATCAATACCCAATGACACATATATATTTCAGTGACCAACTAAGTGATTGACCCCTATACATCATTTGTTATTTAAATAACCACACATTACCAACAGCCAACTATGCAAATTTAAATGCGCATTAGCTGTTTTTTAAGCTTATTAATGAACCATGTCTAAATTAAAATAAATGGACAACCACCGCATCACTACCCATTCACACACTTTTTATTTGTTCATACACATATATACACACCTTGGTCAAATTACATTGAGCTGTGCATGTGCAATGACCAACTATCTAATTACAACTCTATTTAATATAGGTTTGATACTGCTCATGTGTAATTACTGGCCAAATAATTATTATTTAAGCTAACATAGATTCAATATTATTATCTTTCTAATAAATGATTCAATAGGCCAAAAACATGCTGCATATAACACCCCGTGCATTCACTATAACTCAAAAAATGCTTCTTTTTTTTAAATTTTGGAATGCAGAAGTCAAGGCTGCCGCTGCCTTCCCTCCTGCCCCCGACCAAACCCCTTGTGTCTCTCCCTGGTCCCTTCAAGGGGTGGGTGACTCCTCATAAGCAGTGTGGAGGTGGGGTTCATTGCCTCTTTTGATGGTGGATGAACATTGTGGGGACCTCTCGGGATCGCTGTGATTGATGGTGTTTTTAGAAGAATAGCAATGTATCCAACTGTGGCATGAAATTTCTCTCATCAAAGAGTGGTAAATATGCATATTCAATTTTATAACAAATCTAAATCGTTTTCTCTCTTGCATAGAGTACATTTCCCTGAAGAAGACCTTTACTTATACAGGTCGAAACGCGTAGGGATATCATCCAAAACTCTACATAAGCTTACGGCATTCTTAATATGTATTGAGTTTACATGTGATTTTCTCACATTGACAAGATGTTCTTTTATGTGTAAGGATCTTAATTGCTTTTTACAACTCCCATTTTACAACTCCCAAATCATGCCCCACCCCTCTGTTTTGTTACTCTAATATAAATAAAGAATTTCAATTGTTAACTCTGTTATGGTCACTTTGATTGGAATACCTACTTAGCTGCTAAAAAACCCCTTGAGGGATTTTCCATTTAATTACACGAATTGGGGTGTGCAGCTCCAACTCATATATATGCGTTATCTATTCTACAAGGGCCTGGTGATGGACTGGGAGGGGGGAAATCACGCCGTGTTTTTCAATGATTTTTATCTATATTGCCAGGATCCGACAATACATTACAGCCGCGAGCAGTTTTAAATTACATTTTTTTCCTTTAGAAATGTCATTTTGCTGTGGTACTGTTGGGAAAGATGTGCTACTTTACAGGCATACTAAGAACACCCCCAGGCACCCTATTTAAAGGAATATTTCATATTTATTGTTTCACTTTAAGCATTATTAAAATCACTGCTCCTGAAAAATCTGCAGTTTTTAAAACTATATTTTGCGTTGATACATGTCCCCTGGGTCAGGACCCGGGTCCTCATACACTTTTTATGGCAATAACTTGCATATAGGCCTTTAAAATTAGCATAATTTTTCATGTTCGTGTCTCATGGACTTTAACGATGTTTGCACAATTTTTTAGCTTGTTCGCAAGTTCTGGTGCAAACCGAAAAGGGGGTGTTTGGCTCATCCCTACCCAACGGCGCAGAATGGTTGGTACCATAATAATCATGCTTCAAATGCAAGACATTATTGTATACAATGAAAAGAATCAAACATTAGTAATAGCATTTTCTATGTATGATTGTGCTCAGCTCCATAGCATAGTGGTATGCCCTGCTACCTTCAAATGTTCAAGCCATGGGTTGGAATCCCACCAATGGTATCACCTCCTGAAAACATACATCATACTCAGCAGCATAATTAGCGAATGCACATCAGTTTGGTTTATTCCATCATTTTAACTCTTCAAATGTATGCAATGGTATGTAAGTATTCAATAATATTGGTGTGGAATTAAAAAAAAACAGTTATTCAAAAATCAAGGAAAAAAACAGCGTAGGGTCGTCCCCCCCCCCCCCCCACGTGCATACCAGGCCCTTTTGGGATCTAGTTTGGACTTTAAGGGGAATTCCACGCCAAGATGTAAAAAAAAAAAAAGGCGTAGTGGCCTCCCCCCAAGGTCCATATCAGACCCTTTAGGTCTGGTATAGATATTAAGGGGAACCCTGCACCAACATTTGAAAAAACAAAATGGCGTGGGGATCCCCCCCAAAATCCATACCCTTATCCGAGTGCGCAACCTGGCAGGCCGAAGGAAAAGAGGGGGGGTGAGAGAGTGCCCCCTCTCCTGAACCATACCAGGCCACATGCCCTCAACATGGGGAGGGTGCTTTGGAGTAGCCCCCAAAGCACCTTGTCCCCATGTTGATGGGGACAAGGGCCTCATCCCCACAACCCTTGCCCCGTGGTTGTGGGGGTCTGCGGACGGGGGCTTATCAGAATCTGGAAGCCCCCTTTAACAAGAGGGCCCCCAGATCCCGACCCCCCCCATGTGAATGGGTATCCGGTACATTGTACCCCTACACATTTACCAAAAAAAGCTGTGAAATGTGACAAAAGACATTAGCCGGTCTTTGACAATTCCTTTATTAAAAATGTCTTCTTTCCCCGCTCCTTCCTTCGGTTATCCTTCGTTTTTCTCCTCCTTCCTCCAGCTTCTTCTTCCCCCGCTTCGTCCTCCATCTTCCTCCACTTCTTCCTCGGTCTTCTCCATCTTCCTCCAGTTTCTTCTTCCCCCGGTCCATCCTCCGGTCTTTCTACTCCGCCGCTCTTGCGTTTTTTGAATGTTCAGTAGGAGCGGCAGGAGCGGCAGAAGAGAAAGACCGGAGGACTGACCAGAGGAAAAAGAAGCCGGAGGAAGATGGAGAACACCAGAGGAAGAAGCGGGGGGAAGAAGAAGCTGGAGGAAGCTGGAGAAGACCGGAGGAAGATGAAGGAAGAAGCGGGGAAAGAAGAAGACATTTTCAATAAAGGAATTGTCAAAAACCGGCTATTGTCTTTTGTCCCATTTCACTGCTTTTTTTTGGCGAATGTGTAGGGGTACAATGTACCTGATACCTATTCACATAGGGGGTGGGATCTGGGGGTCCCCTTATTAAAAGGGGCTTCCAGATTCCGATAAGCCTTCCGCCCGCAGACCCCTACAACCACCGGGTAAGGGCTGTGGGGATGAAGCCCTTGTCCCCATCAACATGGGAACAAGGTGCTTTGGGGAGGATCCCAAAGCACCCTCCCCATGTTAAGGGTATGTGGCCTGGTACGGTCCAGGAGGAGGGGGCGCTCTCTCACCCCCTCTTTTCCTGCAGCCTGCCAGGTTGCGTTCTTGGATAAGGGTCTGGTATGGATTTTGGAGGGGGACCCCACGCCATTTTTTTAAAAAAATTTGGTGCAGGGTTCCCCTTTATATCCATACCAGACCTGAAGGGTACACTGAATGCTGTTACTATTAAAAATAAATATCCCCTGCCTTTAAATCCTGAATTAATGGAAAGATTGCGTTCTGCTATCATTTACAGCAAGATCGATCTACAAAGAGATTACAACTTAGTGAGGATTAGAACTGGAGAGGAATGGAAAACTTCCCTCCATTCTTGTTATGGACATTATGAATATTTGGTAATGCCATTTGGATTATGCAATGCTCCTGCCACACTCCAGTGGTTTGTCAATGATGTTCTGTGGGATATTCTAGACACCTATGTAGTAGTATACCTGGATGATATATTGATATACTCTACCACAGAGAAAGAACATAATAAACATGTTAGGACAGTGTTGTCCATACTAAGGACTTATCGTCTGTATGCAAAACTAGAAAAATGTGCTTTCAATGTGAAAACTGTAGATTTCCTGGGGTATATTATTTCATCTGGTTATATAGAGATGGACACCTCCAAGATTCAAGCCATATTATCTTGGCCAGTACCTACAAACAAAAAATGGGTACAATGTTTTATTGGCTTCTGTAACTTCTATAGAAGATTCATACGTAATTTCTCAAAGGTTGTTCAGCCAATTACAGCTATCACAAAACAAAAGGTGACGTTTCAATGGACTGAACAAGCCTAACAAGCTTTAAAGAGTTGAGGGACCTATGTTGAAGTAGATGCTTCAGATACAGCTGCAGGTGATGTACTATCACAGAGATCTGGTGAAAAACAACTCCTACATCCAGTGGCCTTTTTTTCACGCTCCTTTACTCCCGTTGAGAGAAATTATGATGTGGGGGAGAGAGAATTATTAGCAATCAAACTTGCATTGGAAGAATGATGGAGACATCTGCTAGAGGGCACTAGCACACCCATCATGGTTTATATAGACCATCGCAATCTTAAATAAATAATAATAAATAATCTTAAATAAAACCACATCAAGCCCGACGGGCTCTCTTCTTCAGCTGGTTCCCCCTGCTGCTAACTTACAGTCCAGGTTCTCGAAATGGTAAGGCTAATGCTCTTTCTCATATGGGAACTGACACACCTTCTCCAGGTCCAGAACCTTCTACCATATTAAATCAAGACTGTTTTTAAGCTACTATGTCATCACTATGGGATACTACCAGATCTCATACTAATGTGAATGATAAACCTTTCACAACCCCCCCCCCCCATGAACTATCAAAATGGACTTTTATTGTACAAAGGAAGAGTTTATGTCCCTCCTGCTGCAGTCGCTGAAGTCTACAATATCGCCATGACACTCCCATAGGGGGTCATGGAGGGATACATAAAACATATGAACAGATTCAAAGAACCTTCTAGTGGTCTTCCTTATTAAAAAATGTGATGTCTTACATTTCTACCTGTTCTGTTTGTATTTGTGCTAAAGACACTAAAGACAGCCGCAACTTTTGGCACATGGTTACAATACAAAAGTGGTAGTAGTGGATCATTTTAATAAAATGTCTAATTTCATAGCCACTAAGAATCTACTACCTACTGCCAGTCAGACAGCCACTTTATTCATACAAAGTCTTCATGGTTTACCAGAATCCAGTGTCACGGACAGAGGATCTTAATTTGCATTGAAATTCGGGGGTGCTTCCTGTAGGGGTCTTCATATCCAATGCTCATTGTCAACCGCTTTTCATCCTCAATCAAATGGCCAAACAAAACCTACCAACCAAACCTTAGAACAATTCCAGGAAAGCCTGTAGTAGGACGCAGGCTAGGCCCAGGGCTATCATGACTGGGGCATCAGGGAAACCAGCAGTGAAAGGGGTTAACAGTGAGGGAGTGTGATGGCCATGGTAGGGGGTGGTGCTAGGAGTTCTTTCCTGGGGGTAGGAGGGGCCAAGGTCCAGTGTTCAGTCTCTGATCACCGGATGAATAAGCAGCTGCACGTACCTGTGTGTCTCTAATCTCCCTCTCCCTCCACGCTTCATGTCAGGTATGGAAGCCTTGTTAGAGCAGCTGAGGGTGGCTGCAGTGTTCCCAGGACTCACAATGCTCCAGCAGCATATCGCCACCATAGAGGAGGAAGAAGCGGCAGGCACGTCAGGGGGCCAGTGCGCTAGGAGGTCTCGGCCTCCGGAGAGCTATTCACCCCCTCATCTCCCTAAGCTCAGTGCCCTCCAGGCACACTGGCTCCGCTGACCACACAGGCGGCCGGTGCTTGCTCTGGGAGAAATCCACGGCAAAGGCGGAGCTTATCTGGCTTGAACCGCAGTTCTGTATCCCCCGGTCCTGCCAGCACGTTGTGGGAGGCAGGATCGTGCGTCCTTCTCCCCTGGTGAGGCACCTACCAGGGGGATGGCCTGTCGAGAGAGAGGTCATTTCTCGGGCGCCGACCAGTTGGGCAGAGCGGCCGGCGGCCCCCCACCCGCCCACCATGATGGTCGAATCCTTAGGACAGGCAGGTGCCCCCTTCCCAGGCTACAGCAACTCTGCAAAGGAGGTCTACGAGGAGTTATGATGGCGTTGCTGGTGCGGGAGCGAGGCACGGCCCGGGGGCTGGAAATAACACTTCTGACCACCCCCGGTGTCAGGGCTTCTTTGTTGAGCGTCCCTTTCATGGCAAATCGAACAGATGCGACCTTCCTCAGGTCCGAGGGTGAGCTGTCCAGCTCAGAGGATGAAGTGCCAGTTCGGGTGGCGGTGGTGGATGCTGGTAGTCCTCTTCCTGTGCAGCCTGGTGAGTCCATTACTAATGCTTTTTCATCCTTACAGGCAGTGTTGGGTGGGCTTTTAAACTCAGGGGTGGGAGGCAGCGGGGGGGCAGGGTGAATCCCCTCCCCGCCGCTATTGCCTAATTCACCTTCTCTTCACGCTGCGTCAGGAGTGGGATCTGATTTGCAGCAATTTTTAAAGGGTTTAAAATTGTTGGTCCAGAGCCTTGAGGTAAGTAACAGCACTCCTTCCCCGATGTCTGGGTGGGTCCCCGGTCAGTTAGGGTCAGGTTCATTGTCTACAGAGGTTCCAGGCCCGGGGGCGGTCAGTGGGGTGGTTACAATGGGGGGGAGGGGGCGATGGGGGCGACCGTTGCTGACAAATCTGTGGGTAAAGAAGTGACTAAGGTGGCGGACACTGTGCGTTTAGCAGATGCTGCCAAACGTGAGGTGTATGTTTGTTTTGAGGGCACTTTAGGAGCACATCTCAAGCCTGAAGCAAGGGAAAAAATATGGAAGAGTATGTGGAGATTTTTTCCTTACTACCACTTGAGAAGTTTAATCTGGACAGGGTGAAAACGGACGAGCCCAAAAAAGAGGATGAGGAAAAGCGGCGTTATCGCCTTATTCCCTACTCCTTTGTGAACTGGCTTCAGGCATTTGCGATTCTACGCAAGTGTGATTGGTGAAAAACAGCCCGAGTGCTGCTCGGTACTTTTTTGCTACTTGCATGCCATTGGGGAAGCGCAACGGGTCTATGGAGGCAGGAGTGGCTCAGATATGATGAACAATTTCGTCAGAGAAAATCTATTCGCCAATCCTTACGCTGGGACCATAAGGACATCAGCTTATGGATGAAGCTTATGGATGAAGCTTATGTCCTCGGCGCGGGCACCCACAACATTTTTTCCCAAGAGGGTTGGTGGTTCAGAAACACCAGGATAGCCGGCCCCAAAACATAAAGGGGTGTGTTGGCAGTTTAATGAAGGGGTGTGTAGGTTTGGAAACGGCAGCCATTTCAAACATGAATGTTCCGACTGCGGGGGGTAGTCACACCTTGCTACAGTGTTTTAAGCAGGGGAAGGGACGCTCTGGTGATTCTTCAGGAAAGAGAGACGACTCCGGTGAGAGTGGAATGGATGCTTCTTTTTCTAAGTAGATATCCAGACCGGGCGGCTGCCCGACTTTTGGATTCAGGTGTTCATTACAGTGATCCCCCCCTTGTCTAGAAATTTATGGTCAGTATTACAACATCCTTCAGTAGTAGCGGAAAAGTTGGGAAAGGAGTTGGCATTGGACTGCATGAGTGGCCCTTTTTCAACTCCTCCGCTGGCAAACTCAGTGGTTTCTCCATTGGGGTAGTGCCCAAAAAGGAGCCGGGTAAATTTCGTTTGATCCATCACTTGTCCTTTCCTAAAGGTGGTTCTGTAAATGATGCCATTGATCCGGAGGCATGCTCAGTTTCATACACTTCACTTGATGCCGCGGTGTGTTGGGTCCAGCGCTATGGTCAGGGTGCCTTTATGGCAAAAATGGACGTTGAGGCTGCATTCCGGTTGCTGGACAGTTTTTACCTGTTGGGGTGTCAGTGGCTGGACATGTTTTACGTCGATCAATGTATACCTATGGTCTTTTCGATCTCATGCTCTCTGTTTGAGATCTTCAGTTCATTTGTAGAATGGGTGGTTAGGGATGTGTCAGGCATAAACTCTATCATCCATTATTTGGATGATTTTTTTATGCGTAGGTCCTCCTGCTTCCAGATCGCGCGGGATTTTGCTAGCTACGCTGCAGCATATTGCGGAACATTCCGGTATACTGCTAGCGCCGAATAAAACGGTTGGCCTGGTGGTTGAGATTAGCTTTTTGGGTATAATAATTGATTCACTGGCTATGGAGTGTCGATTACCAGAGGACAAGTTACATGCGCTACAGGCGGAGATTAGTGGTGGGAAAATGGAAGCTGCAGTCCCTGTTAGGGAAGATGAATTTTGCGTGCAGAATTATGCCCATGGGGTGGGTATTTTGCCGGCACTTGTCGACTGTGACTGTGGGTGTTTCTTCTCCCAAGCATTTTGTTACTCTGACGTGAGAGCACCGGGAGGACCTGCTAGTTTGGCGGGTCTTCCTGGACTCTTATAATTTTTGTGGATGGAGGGGCCAGTGAGCAACTTTGATCTTGATTTTTATACCGATGCGGTCGGGTCAACCAGTTTTGGGGCTTATGTTGGGGGGCAGTGGTGTGCGGACAAGTGGCATGAGTCTTGGCGAACGGCGGGGTTCCTCAAGAACCTGGTATTGCTGGAACTGTTTCTGGTGATTGTGGCAGTGGAGATTTGGGGGTCCATCTTCCGGGACAGAAAGATAGGCTTCATTGTGATAACTGTTAGGAATGTAGATTGTCTAGGGGTATTTTTAGACCCTCGATAACTCTGCATAAGGTGTACCTTACAATCCCCACAGGCCTGTGAGATTAGCCCATTGAGACAATGATAAAAAAAGACAATGACAAAGTCTCTCTGAGCAGAATCTGAATCTTTATTCTGTCTCTGTGAATACAAAGGGGGGCTTTCAGAAAGTACAGCCCTTTTTATGTCATTACAAATTGTCCAATCAAATACAAGCAAAATTTATGACAAACCGAATCTAAGCGTTCATTTCTGGGAAATCAAGTGCTTTACAAGAAATATGAAGTAACTTATGAGAAACGAATCTAGAAGGAAAGATAACAAGAACAATGAACAGTACATGCACACAGCTGTCTGTAAAATAGAGTACAGGATAAAACACGAAATGGAAACTGATTATTCTAAAATGGATGTGGTTAAGCTAAATATGCCTTCAATAACATGGGTGTAGTTCAGGTCATCAATCATGTGACAGACTCCTCGGCGCCAGTGGTGCGATTGTTGCGTCATCTGGTGTTGCATTGTTTGCAATTAAATATTTTTATGTATGCATTGCACATTCCAGGAATGACTAACGCAATGGCTGATGCTTTGTCTCAGTTTCAGTAGGACAAATTACGAGAGTTAGCACCGGAAGCGGAGCAACACGGGGGTCCTTGTCCCCAACAGCTGTGGCAAGTCGCATTGGAGTCATCGCGGATTTGATCAGGAAATCCATAAGCAAGGGTACTTGGTCAGCGTATGCGAAAGCTTGACAGGAGTGGTGTGACTTGCTGGGTCAAGTGATGGGAGAAGGGGTTGTCACAGTCTTGTTATACTTTATTGGTTTAAATTATGAACAAGGAACATCAGTATCGTTAATTAACCGTAAAATGGCGGGGTTGGCCTTTTGGTTTAAGTTGACAGTGAGCAGGGATGTTACAAAAGAATTCATGGTCAGGCAGGCCTTGAAGGGTTACAGGAACGGCAATAAGAGACGTGACAGCAGGCGCCCAGTCACTTTTGCCATATTGCGAGAGTTGATGTTACAGGTGAGTATGGTGTTTACTTCCAGTTACGAGGCCAGTTTATTTAAGGCGGCATTCTCATTGGCATTTTATGGGGCCTTCAGGTTGGGGGAACTGGTCAGTCCAGCTAGGAATGCCATGAGGGTTATCCAGGTGTCTGATGGGCATTGTAGCAGTTCTTCAGACACAGTGATCCTGCCCCTCAGTACCAACCAAGTTATCGAGTATGGTTGTCCACCTTGTTCCTAAAACTGAAATGTTCTAACCCGAAAATTAGGACCAAGATATGTGGGACCCTTTGCTATTGAACGTGTCATTTCCCCGCTGCAATGAAATTGAGTTTAGCTGATTCCTATAGGGTTCATCCTGTCTTTCACTCCTCTCTGTTAAAGCCTGCTGTCCCAGATCGTTGTCCCTCTCGCTCCCTATCTATGGCAGATCCTATTATTGTAAATGGAGAGGAAGAATATGGGGTGGCGGACATCTTAGATACTAGATTACGCCATGGTCGTCTGGAATACTTGATTCACTGGAAAGGTTACAGTGTTAAAGATCGTTCCTGCTTCTGATGTGCATGCTCCTGCACTTGTACGCTCTTTTCATAGACATCATCCCGGCCGTCCTGTCCTTTTGCACTCCCAGAGGTCACACATTGTGGGGGGGCACTGTCACAACCTGCAACGTACCTGTACCAACAGCAGGGGTCCTAGCACTCGCAGCATGTCAGTCCTTGGCATTCTTGTTGGTGGCCTGTGTCCTGTGGCACCCCTGTGTGAGTATGGTGAGGCCTCCAGCACATGTCTGATGGAAAATGCCCCTAGCCTGGCTAATTTATTTATGGCCAGGTGGGAGGAGGATATCATCTATGCCCAGGACATACCTCAGTTAGTCCTTTGGATCCGTTACATAGATGACATCCTCCTCCTATGGGAGGGGGACGTTTTGTCTCTTCAGTCCTTCATGGCTTTTCTCAATGATAATGAGAGATGTATAGAGTTGAAATATGAGACAAGCCAAACCGAGATTAATTTTTTTGGACTTGAAAATTAGAGTTGAGGCTGATAGACTTACCACCTCAACCTACTTTAAAACCAGGAACTCATTTATCCCTACAAATAGTTCCCATCATAGGCCTCGGCTTTGAGCAGTTCCGAAGAGCCAACATATGAGGCTCAAGAGGAACTGTTCCAGGGAGGATGTTTTCTTAGAACAAGCTGAGATCCTTACCCAGAAGAGAAGGGCTACACAGAGGACAATCTGAAGATTGCTTTAGATTCTGTTAAACAGCTTAATAGAGAGGATCTTCTTGTGGATAGGTCATCCCAAAATCTAGATGAATTCCCCCAAGGAGTTCCATTCTTGACCACTTATTCATTGCAACACAAAAGTGTCAAACAAATGGTGAAAAAACATTGGCATATTGTTCGCAATGATCGTGTGTCTTCAGAGGAGCACCTTCTTTGAGGAATAGAGTGGCTCCTAATATTCTAGATTCACCCATAAAAAAGCTATTTTTTTTAGCCAACAGGTTATTACCAATGCCGTAGATGTAGGGAATGTTAATTTAATAGCTGTACCCATAGGAGGACTACTAATTTCTTGGCCACTAGCACTCAAATCCGTCATGATATTAAACCTTTCATTACCTGCTCCACATTGGGCGTGGTGTATTTACTCCAATGTCCATGTGGATTACAGTATATAGGGAGGACTAAACACCCCCTGCAGGTCAGGTTAAATGAACATTTCACCAATATTAAATCAGGATTTAGGAACCACTCGGTGTCTAAACATTACATGTTGGTACACAGGAAGGATCCCTCAAATACCCTTTTTTTAGGTATTGATAAGTATAGCCCCAACTGGCGAGGTAGTTCCATTGTGAGAGAGAGCTCTAAATTTGAAATGTTATGGATACACAAGGTTAGAGCATATGCGCCCTACAGGCTAAATATTGATGTTGATGTGAATGCCTTCATTGACAACTCTTAGGCTGAATGAAAATTGTGAACCTGGTCTGAGACATGTATGTGGGGGTCTGCATATATAGTGACTATTTCTACAATTTTTATTTTTATCATTTATTTTATTATTTCAATTATAAAATATTATTTTCTATATTGATTATTATATCAATGTTTGGTATTGTCCATCCAACAGAGAGAGGTTACATATTCCATCTCTTACTGGAATGTTCAATTTTACTTTTTACTAATTTCATTCACATATTTATTTATTATTAAGTAATTTTTCATTTATTATTATTAATAAAAAAAATGTATTTATCATTATTATTCAATTATTTTTCATCACCTGCTTAAGGCGATTGAGTGTCTATATCTCATCAATTTAAGTAAAAATTTTCACTACACAATTAACACTTATCAACTTCACTAATTAAATTTTTTTCTTATCGATTGATGGTAATATACACTCATATTTGAAATATAAATATTTTTGAATGTGTATGTGTTTGTAATTTTTCATAATGTATAATGTGTGTGTCACATATTTTGATTAGTTAGATACACGTTTTATATTAATATCACCTCATCTAGACAACATTCTGGTCTATGTTAATTCTTTCCTTCATGTCTATTGGCATGATATGGATGCGCTTTATAAAAGTTTTTTTTCTTCTTTTTTTCTTTGTCCACGATTAATATATCTGGAGATAGATTATTTGTATTTTTGGTTATGGATAATGTTTTTTAAATAATGGTTTTACCAAAGCCTTTATGGACAGCGCTATTGTAAGGACTGCCCTTGATTAAGATGGCGATTACAAACTCACATCCGGGACTCAGACCGAGGTGTGGTAGTATAAGAGGTGGTGACTCAGCATGCTGCCCATTCCCCATTGAAAATTTTAGCTATGATGACTATGACAGCTTTTGCATTGCGGCCGGCCGGCTTCATATCTTTGTGCAAGATTTTTATCGTTGTTTGTAAGTGCAATATATTTTTTATATAATAAACCAGTGTTGACATTATTACACTATGGTGTATTGTATCCTCTCTTGGGGAATTACCAACTGACACCCACGGCTCTACGGATCACTTGGATCTCTACTGAGAGTTGCTATTCCGCCCATCAATCAAGTTGTTTGTCTGGGTCCAGCCGAGTTTTTTTCATAAAGAGATATCTGCCTTGTTTGGTTTGGCATCTGGTAAGGAGGCCCTCTATGTGGTGACAGTACACATGATCCTGCTTTATCCACTGGGTGGTTTTCTGTTTGTGCAATCCTTGGTTGTTCACAGTGTGAGTGCAATTGCATCTATTGTGCATACAGTTATATTTTTTTTGACAACATTACGCTATGTCATTTGAGAGGTTCGAAACGTATACATTCCATCTTGCAAAACCGCTAGCCAGGCTGGTGTTATAGCCATCTGCTTATTTGGCTTACAATATGGTAAGCATATTTTCCACAAGGTGATGGTACACTTTCTGTGATTTAGTCACCGGTTGAACATTGAACATATCTCCAGTTGGTCAAGCATTTAGAATACTATATATTATTAATTTGGACTTTATTAAGCGTGATTTTCTCTTTTTAATCTATATCTGTGTTTATCCCACATTAATTGCAGCTTTGGGATTTGTCCACCCATATTAGATCATTGGATTAGCGCAGTTTTTTTCCCCTTTATACGTGTCTGATGGCATCCTCATATCAAGATGGCAGCACCCAAGTGCGTTCTGTTATAGACAGCAATTGCATCACATCCACCACACCCTCCGGAGGTCATTTCTTGTTTAATCACTATAAAGCTGGGAGTTTCCAGAGAGAGAGTGCTCAGTTGTTTTAGAGTTATCCACAGTGTGTACCTGTTCCTTGCTGTGTGATATTGCTACCTGACCTTTGCTACGATTATTGACTCTGATCCTTTGCTGCCTGCCCTGACCTTCTGCTGTGTTTGACTTTGATTATTGGACTTTCCCTTTTGTACCATGTTTTTGGAAACTGTGCTGGATTCACCTCCTGAGTATCCTTATCCAAGGTGTGTGCCCCTGCTATACCCAAACACTGACAATTTCATTAGCAGACAATGGATAGGAGGATAAATTGATAATTTGCATGTCATCAAATTTCAACTTTTCTTGGTCACATAGGCTTTCAAGTTGCCCTGTTTCTTGGTCTCCCCTAAAGGGTTACACCCTGTAAATTTGGAGACTGTACCTTGTAGGAGTAGTTTTTTTCCACTTGTACTGCCCATCCTAACACAATTTCTTTTGTGTTTGTCTGCAGTAGTGGAAGGAAAAAGTTCATCACCAGTTAGCTGATCACCACCACCTGTGATAATCTTAAAAGAAAAAGATTTAGAACAGCCTGAAAGTTGAGAAGATGTGCCTGGATAGGTATCATCAGTAGGGATGAGCCGAACACCCCCCGGTTCGCGGCAGAGCATGCGAACAGACTAAAAATTTGTGCGAACACGTGAACCCCGTTAAAGTCTATGGGACTTGAACGTGAAAAATCAAAAGTGCTAATTTTAAAGGCTAATATGCAAGTTATTGTCATAAAAAGTGTTTGGGGACCCGGGTCCTGCCCCAGGTGACATATATCAATGCATAAAAAGTTTTAAAAACTGGAGTTTTTTCAGGAGCAGTGATTTTAATAATGCTTAAAGTGAAACAAAAAAAGTGTAATTTTCCGTTAAATATCGTGCCTGGGGGTGTCTATAGTATGCCTGTAAAGTGGCACATTTTTCCCGTGTTTAGAACCGTCCCTAAACAAAATGACATTTCTAAAGGAAAAAAAGTCATTTAAAACTGCTTGCGGCTGTAATGTAATGTTGCCCTCCCCAGCCCATTACCGGGCCCATTGGGTCTGGTATGGATATTAAGGGGAACCCCAAATAAAAAAAAAAAGGCGTGGGGCCCCCAGGCCCTATATACTCTGAACAGCAGTATACAGGCAGTCCCTGGGTTACAAACAAGACAGTGACTGTAGGTTTGTTGTTAAGTTGAATCTGTTTGTAATTTGGAACAGGTACATTTTTTAAGTGTAGCTACAGCCCAAAAATCTAGTTTTAAGCTTTTTGGATAATATAGGGCAGGGGTTATCACCCCTGTAACATTTTTTTTGCTGTCTTTGCCCCTGTTAAGAAGATTTCACCTCACTTTCTATTCCAATGACAATTGGAATTAGAAAATTTGGGGTATTAGGGAAACAAGGATTGGTGATAAAGCATCAGTGGAGACACCTTTTTCCCATATTAACTCTTACAGGAGAGAATTTCCCTTCCTAGGGGTAGATTTCCTTTCACTTCCTGTTGTCTCTCTCCGTTTGTAAGTAGGAGTCGTTTGTAAGTCTGATGCTTGAAAATAGGGGACCTCCTGTAAATACTATAAGGCCTGCTCTATACACTCTGCGGAAAATTGGGCCTTAGGTGTTGGTGGTACCAGAACACTGTAAGCCCTTACAGTTGTTCTTGGTGGGCGCTGGAACGGGCCCTGCTATGAAATATTATATCAAGAATTGTAATTACATGCCCCTGTTAAACAAGGGCAGAAAAATTGGGCCTTAGGCGGTGATGGTGGTGATGGTGGCACAACACTGTAAAGCCTCACAGACACTCTTGTTGAGTGCAGGAACGGCCGTGCTGTGAAATATTAGATCAAAAATTGTAATTACAATACAGTGCAGCCGTAGTGCAGTTGCTACTACTTTTCTGGTGGTGTACACAGTACACAATACAGTGTAGTGCGGTGTTGCAAAACAAAATATACATCATGTCCAGAAGGCCACCAAGGAGAGGCAGACGCTCACAGGCCACTAAAAGAGGGCAAGCAGGCTCTGTGTATACAGTTAACAGTGCTGTTCATGGACATGGTGCATCCTCTGCCGGTGGCCGTGGGCACACTTGTCCTTTTTTCTGCTGCTGGCTGTTTTATTGAGCCAGAACATGCAGAAGAGTTGGTGGAGTGGATAACAAAGCCGTCCTCATCCTCCTCATCCTCTGTCACCCAGGCTCAGAGTAGTTTTCCTTCCTATGCAGTTGCCAAAGTGGCCTATTTCACCGGCTCCTTGTACATAGTCACTCCTTCCGTAGCCCAACCATCATGCATGGAGGAGTCTCCCGAACTATTCGACCACAGTGTTGGGTACATGCTGCTGGAGGATGCGCAGCGATTTGAAGGCTCCAATGTTGGTTCCCAGGTTGAGGAAGGGAGTAACCTGAGCCTAGACAGAGGGGGTGCCAAAAAAAGGACAAGAAATTGGCAGTCATGTTCCCCCAGCTGCAGCATAGTGCCAAGTTTGCTCCAGGGACGAGGAGGGAGGGGATGATGAGGTCATTAACTCTACATGGATGCCTGATAGAATAGAGGAGGAGGAGGAGGCACAACTCCGAGGAAGGATGTCCTCTAGGGGGCAGCTTAAGGCCAGCCACCCTACTGCATCACACCGCAGAGCTCCGCAGGTGCAGGGCGCTGCTGACTCCCCGCTGATTTTGAAAAGTTCCTTGGTGTGGAACTTTTTGGACACGTGCGCAGCAGATTGCACCATTGCTGCTTGTAACCTATGTCTGAAGCAGATCAAGCATGGCCACAACAGCAGACACTTGGGCACCACATGCTTGACCAGACATATGACGACCTCCCATGCAGTCTTTTTCCCGTATACTATATTTGAGATTTAACATCTCTCAGATATGATTTGGGTTAAATTAGAGTTCTTTGGCCATGAGTGAAAGCTTTAACACAATAACAACTAGACATGTGCACACTGAAATATTTCGTTTCGGAATTTCGTTTTCGTCTCAAAAATAAATTTATTTAGTTACTCCCGAAATTTGTTTTTATTTATTTCGTTTTTTGTTAAAAATTGCATTCGTCCGAAAATCCAAATTAAGGTCGAATCTGTCATTGAAGGCTTATGGTGTCTGTCGAATGTTCAAAGAAGATTCGACGGAGCAGCTAAACTGTACAATGCCGTATAGTTTACCTGCTCCGTCGAATCTTCTTAGAACTTTCAACAGACACCATAAGCCAAAGTACATGTGTACTTAGTTCTAGCTATTTTACTGCTCCACCTCTTTGGCTACAATCAGCCAATAACATTCATCATCATCATTATTTTTATTTATCTTTTCTCCCCTACGTTGAATCTTTCCTCCCTTACGTCGAATCTTTCCTCCCCTACGTCGAATCTTTCCTCCCCTACGTCGAATCTTTTCTCCCCTACGTCGAATCTTTTCTCCCCTACGTCGAATCTTTACTCCCCTACGTCGAATCTTTTCCCTCTATGTCGAATCATTTCTTTCTATGTAGAATAATCTTGGACTAATAGAGCTAAGGTTAGGCACATTCGACCACAGGTTTGATGGACACAGATTGTTATTGTCATCATCATGTCGAATCTCCTATCTATATCGAACTGTTGTAGCAACGAAAACGAAAATAAAGCATTTGTTTATGTCGGATCTTTCGTTTTTCGGACTCTGCACTTTCGTTATCGTTTCTTAAAACGATAACGAAAATACCTGAAATCCGGACGAAAATGCATTCGGACGAAAACGAATGCACATGTCTAATAACAACATTTATTGGTGAGTAGTTGAAAATCTAATAAACAACCATCTATCTATAGTCTACACCAAGGAAGAAAATATTAGGTTAAAATAACAGAATTACATGAAGGAATACAGAGTATATTCCTGAAAACATTAATCTGCAAACATATTTAGTTACAATCAAAATGCAGATCTTTCCCATAATTACCATTTGCACCAAGGTTCCATTCTGATGGTTGCTCTCCCATAAAAGTGTGTGTTTCCCTCCCACCTAGTTTGTGTATATCATTACATGCTGATGCCTCATTGGTGGCATAGCCTGGCTCTGATTGATGAGCTTCCCTATTGCTGGTTAAGGACTGGCTACATCTAAATCCCTATACTTGGCATAAGTCACCCCCCTTTAATGCAAATCCAATGCAATCCATTGCAAGTGACTATTCTGAGCAGGAGCGTAACTTGAATTTTCCCGCGAAGTTAAGTATTGATTATGGGTTGGCCTCCCTTCATTGCATATCCCAGCATGGGATCCTTGGAAGTGAGTATGTGTATAACAATTAGGTTTGGATCCCATTGTTTGTATACACAAGCCTAGGCACCGACTTGTCTGGTCTACCAGAGATTTCTGTGTTCCGCCCTACATAGATAAAAGCGAAAATAAATATATTCATTAAATATAAATAAATTAAATATATATTAAATATAAAATATATAAATATAAATAATTAAATATACATTAAATATAAATGAAATATATTCATAATTCCAATTATTTACAGCTATAATTATAATTATTTCCTTATTTACAGGAAAAATCACTCCCAGATATCCAAGGGGAAAAGAAAGGAAACTCCAGTAGTGCAGAGCGTTTGGACTTTCCTTTATTAAAAATCGCTGCATCGGCATCCATACAGTACGCTCGTACCGACGGCGCATGCGCGGAGTTTCGTTTTTGAGCTGAGTTGTTTTTAATATACGTCCTTGCAAGGATAAAATTTTATGGATGCCGATGCGGCGATTTTTAATAAAGGAAAGTCAAAAAGCTCTGCACTACTGGAGTTTCCTTTCTTTTCCCCTTGGATATTTGGGAGTGATTTTTCCTCATTGGGTTGCTGTCTGGAGGCTTATGGAGATCGTTTTCTGACATACATTCACCACCCTGGAAGAGGTTCATTCCCTGTGAGGACATCACCACGAGTTGATGCTATTATGCCTCTGATCAGAGGCTGTCTGGTAAGCCTTTAATCTACATTAGGTGACGGGCGTACATCACGGTGACAGTCACAAATTTATCTCTACAACAAAGTCACTTCAATCTTTAAACCTCCTATGGACACTTTTGCTTTGTATTTTTGAATTCTATTCTGATATGTCACTATGGTGGTATTAACCACACACGTATTATTATGGTGAAGCACTTCTTTTTCATGGGTGCATATATTTGTGCTTGATTTATTTTCAATGTACATGGTTCATATATAATAATTATTTATTAACACCATTTTTTGGGTTTTGTATATATCCAGCGCTGCACTTTTTTCTGTATTTATCTATTAGTGCATTTTATCAAGGTTATAGTGCTTAGCTGCAGGATATTCTTTCACAGGATTGTTTTATTCACTTTGAAATTGATTTACACACCTAGCGCAAATGTTTTCTTTTATAAACATAAATAATAAATTACAAGAAAAGAATGATCAAGCTCAACAGTTGTTTTTCAATCTTCTTGTGTCAAAAATCTTCTACTCTTCCACCACACCACAGTGATAGTGACACCACTCCTTCTGAAGAGTGCACTCACCAGATTGTTTAGCCTCCCACTCTCGTGTTCGGCAAAACAGCAATTGAACCACACCTGGGTTGCATGTGATGAACAGTGAATCCAATCAAGCCAGCTCCATATGTGAAAAAATGAATAAAGTGCTCCACATAGCGTGATACAATTTTGACAGATTTATTTAAATCACTTCAAACACACTTCAATGGTTACACTCACTTTTAAACTGAAACATAAAAGCCGTTAAAAAAATCCACAGCAAGCACAGCAAGCAACAGGATCAATGATCCAACGGTGCACCGCGGTCACAGCGGACCTGAAGTGTATACTGGTGTATTTCTCACCCAACCTTCTAAGGCCCAGCCATCCGATCGCTGTAGTCCTGCTCAGACAGCAGCATCTAATGTCAGTGTGATGGAATGCTGTGTAACCATGCCCAAGACATGTTTCATCGAAAAGACTTCTTCAAATGGGATTGGCTACACAGACGGTTCATTAATCCTTATATACTATCTATGATCAGTCATGTGATCATCATCAGTCATGTGACCTCCTGCTCTGCACATGCTCACACTCAAGACTGAATAAATGAGTGGATCACAAACATTTTTACGGTGTGTAGTTAGAATGCTGCATCCAGCATTACCATATATGACATATGATATATCCTAACTTATAATCCACCACTAGTTACAGTGCTAATGTGGAAAAGTAACCAATAAAAATGAAAAAATATTATTAAATTAAAATGAACATTTCGGGGCGTGGCTTAGCGATGGCCGAGTAAAGACGTGAGCCGAAGGAGCTCCGGGCCCGATCCGCACTTCACCCACCAAACATCCCCCTTCTTCAGCGGGTGAACACGGCATGTCCACCGCTAAACGTTACAGGACAAGAGCGAGCACCAGAAGAACCGGAACCCCGATCCCTCAGCACGGGATAAGAAGATTCCTAAGAGACAGGCAGGAGACGTCCCCAGGCGCCATTGCAGCCGCGCCACGTGCACACTATACGGAGAGACTCCTTCCTGCGACACAGACACTCTCCCCAGCTAGCGTTATGGAAGCTGATCCACACATGGAGACCCCAGCTGTGTTCAGAGCGATACCTGCAACCCCCTCACACAGCCAGATAAGGATAGAAGACGACCTCCGTGCAATGCTACTCCCTACCAGGGCTGACATAGAGGCTCTGATCCAACGTGTGGAGGAAGCACATAGCAAAGATATACAGGAGATCAGATCAGAGCTGCATACGATTAACCATCGACTGTCCACTGGGGAAACACAGACTACCACATTGGAATCCAGAGTTTTATCCCTGGAACAAGCCCAAGCAACACACAACATGGAACTACAAGAAATGCAGCTGCATATCGAAGAAATGGAGGACCGTAGCCGACGCAACAACCTTAGGCTGCGGGGGATTCCAGAGGCAACGGGACCAGAGGACCTGGCGGAGACAGTTAAAGCCATATTCCAGGGGCTCCTGGAAAACCCCGCACCCTCTTTGGAAATTGACAGGGTCCACCGAACCTTAGGACCAAAATCCACAGACCCGGCAAGACCCCGGGATGTCCTATGCCGACTGCACCGGTACGCTCACAAAGAAACCATCCTACGCAACGCTTGGAGCAACGGAGACACAGAATTTGACGGAGCACAAATCCAAATCCTACCGGATATATCCAGAGCTACCCTCCAACGCAGAGCGATGCTAAAACCCCTGCTGGAAGCTGCGAGGCAACATGGCTACACTTACAGATGGGGATACCCCCTGGCAGTGACTTTTCGATCCAACCAATCCTCATTCACTCTGCGGTCGCCGGCGGATCTCCCTGCTTGCTTCACTTTTTTGGGGTTTGACCCGATCCCAATACCCAACTGGCTACTGAAAATCCCGAGACCGACAGGCCGTTCGGGACCTCCTCCGCCTGGATCCAGCCAACCGCCCAGATCCCGGAGAAATCGGAGCCGTTCCAGAGCCACCAACAACAATGATTCACGTGAGTCCTGACTGTTGTACTTGATCGTTTAAAAAGATATGGGAAGCAGGCATAGTTATTGTTACACCGATATATGTTGTGCCATGGGGGATCTCCCACGATACCAAGTTATCCGGGACACTCACTCAACACCCATCTTGCTCACCACACAGACCTGGCTGAGGCGAGAGGCCAACACACTAGAGGCAGGGGAGAACGGAGGGGTTGGGGGCTGCCCCCCCTCGGTGCCATCTCCAATTTGTACACTGTAGGCCAAAACTCTGAATAATACCAACAGCCTCCTATTTCACTGCCAGGTCACTATGAACTATGAAAAGACCATGTGTGCGTTGCTCTACTAGGGCCGAGTTACAGTTTAAGTTCGCCTATACAACCACACACGGTCAGAAAGGGACGAGCAGGAGGAGTCCCCCCGTAGCCTCTCCCACTGTAAGATACATCTAAAGATTATCCCATGGGACACTGCACCTAGAGCAAGTACCTGCAATCAACCAGTCAGAGGACTTTACCCACCCCACCACGAACTACGCATCAAGATAGTAACTTCAAAGGATGACATGCTCAAAGCGATCACGCTACCACACGAAATATAACGGGGGGCCACAGATCATCCAGGAAACCGCACGGCTACCGGTAAAGAGAACCACCGAAGTTTGATCTCTGCACATACCATGCATGTATACGATGAAACGCTGGCAAGGTCTCAGACAGGAGAGTAGTGCTTCCATGGGGGGGTCATGTGTTGGAGACTGATGGAGTCGGGGGTTGCCGGGGGGTTGCTCCAAGACATAATACCTCTACCCCGCCAATTGCCATTGACGCGTGAATTGCACTCTGCCACGGGAGGGAGACACCGGTGGGCGGGAGGTTGGGTCCCGGGGGGTGAGGGATATGGGATTCCCCATTGGAGATTTGTTTTAGTTACTGTTTTAACTGTTTGCCTGAACTGCTTTCCTATATCACCACGCAAGTATTGCAGACTGTATTAAGAAATATTAGCAATGTTATGTAAAAGTATTGCTTACTGAGGTTATGATACATGATCATTTCTTGTCTAAGACATACATGCCAGTGTTGCACCTGCCTACACCTGTTTATACACCATGGTGGGGGGGGGGCGGGCGTCGCCCGGATACCTCCCAGGTCCCTCGCTGATCACACTCCCACTTAGGCACACGCTCAACAAGCAGGCTACCCTGCAGAGCGTTTAAGCGAGTTTTTTGCTACCCTAATTAGGAACTTGAGACGCTGATTGAAAGTCTCCTACTCTCACTTCTATTTCTTTTCTGATTTCTTATACTTACCTACTCCCCCACTACCCCCTTTCTTTTTCACTCCCCCCCCAATCCCCAGGATCATGGACGAACTCCACATTGTGACCTTAAACGCAAAAGGACTTAATGTCCCAGAAAAAAGAAGAATGCTACAAAATGATATGAGACGCATGAAAGCAGACATAGTTCTGCTACAAGAAACTCACTTCCGGGAAAATGCATTTCCCATCCTAAAAAACAGACACTATCCGACGGTATATCACTCCACATATTCGGAGGCCAAATCAAGAGGGGTATCCATTCAGATATCAGCCAAAATACCCTGGGCATTGACTGACATAAAGACAGACCCGGAAGGAAGATACCTCTTCCTCAAGGGCAAAATAGGTGAAGTGAAGGTGACTATAGCCAACCTATACGCCCCCAACTGCCATCAAGACGTCTTTATCAGGAAACATTTGAAACTCCTCCAAAAATTTACAGAAGGCCAACTCATTGTGGGAGGAGATTTAAACATCCCCCTCCTCCCATCAGAAGACACCTCAACAGGAACATCTTCCACACACAAAAACACACGCAGAACTATCTACTCGGCCCTACATGAGACCCAATTAATAGACACTTGGCGGCTCCTACATCCCGGAGAACGGGACTATACTTTCTTCTCCCGCCCGCACCAAACATACTCACGTATAGACTACCTTTTGATCCCCCATAGACAACTCCAAGCAGTCAAAAACACCACTATAGGCTCCATAACATGGTCAGACCATGCCCCAGTCATGATGCGCTATGCTTTGACAGACTTCTGCAAAGGACAAAGGAATCCCTGGAGACTGAACGAGAGCCTATTGCAAGACCAGGAGACGCTTTCAGCTGTCACCAAAGGGATAACACACTACTTCCAAGACAACCACACCACAGACAATAACAAAGGCCTCATATGGGAAGCCCACAAGGCAGTGATAAGAGGTATCCTTATACAACATGGCTCACGAATTAAGAAACAGAGGACTGAACAAATGACCCTACTGATAAAGAAATTACAGACGCTAGAGACTACACATAAACAGACCCAAACCAGACAAGTGGAGACTGAACTGAATACGGTTCGGACGCAGATCACGGACTTACTTTACTATAAAGCTAAAGCTGCAATGCAAATTACCAGGAAAAGAGTATACGAATCGGGTAACAAATGTGGCAGAATGCTGGCACAATCCCTACAGAATCAGAGAACGGCTTCCTATATACCACATATCTATACACACCTAGGCCGCAAAATGACGCTTCCTCAACAAATTACAAACGAATTCAAATCTTTTTACGAAAAACTATACAATATCCCCACGACAAGCCCACCGACAGGACGAATGAGAGAATATTTAACCAATTCCCTAATGCCCACACTGTCAAATGAAACACGCGACTTACTAGAAGACCCCATAACAATAGCTGAACTACAAGCAGCAATAGGTGACACCAAAACGGGAAAGGCCCCGGGCCCAGACGGACTAACAGTGCAGTACTATAAAACCCTCCTACCATCCTTGGGGACCCACATGGTGGAGCTGTTTAATAGCCACACAGAGGGGGGCGGGTTTCATGACTCCACCTTGCAAGCCCAGATCTCGGTCATCCCTAAAGAAGGAAAGGACCCGACTCAATGCGGAAGCTACCGACCAATCTCCCTACTTAATACGGATATCAAATTATTTACTAAGATCATAGCATCCAGACTACAGCTACACCTCCCATACCTAATACATCTAGACCAGGTGGGCTTTGTGCCCACTAGAGAGGCGAGGGACAACACCGCTAAGGTGTTGAACTTAATTCACATAGCCAACCGCACAAATACACCGAGTGTCTTCGTCAGTACAGACGCGGAAAAGGCTTTCGACCGTGTAAACTGGGCCTTTATGTTCGAAACACTCAGACACGTAGGGGTTGGGAGGAAGATGTTAAGTTGGATCATGGCAGTTTACACGTCACCGTCCGCCAGAGTCAGAGCTAATGGGATGTTGTCTGACCCGTTCCCGATCAACAACGGAACGAGACAGGGCTGCCCACTTTCCCCCCTCCTCTTTGCCCTGTCGCTCGAGCCCTTTCTATGCCACGTAAGATTGAACCCCAACATTAAGGGGGTGGAGTTAAATCAAACCCAATACAAGGTATCCGCCTATGCGGACGACCTCATGTTCTCACTTACAAACCCAACCATTTCCCTACCTAATCTACTGAGAGAGTTCGAGCTATACGGCAATCTCACCCACTTAAAGATAAACTTCGCCAAATCGGAAGCTATGGGAGTTAGAATACCACACCCACAATTGGAGCACCTTCAATCCAGTATTCATCTGAAATGGAATAACAAGTCCCTAAAATATTTAGGCACACAACTTCCCCATAACCTATCACAGCTTTACGAACTAAATTTCCCGCCACTGCTTAAAACGATAAGGGAACTCTTGAACAAATGGGGCGCAGGCTTACACTCTTGGGTAGGAAGGTGCAACATATTAAAAATGTCCGTCCTCCCTAAATTCCTCTATCTTATGCAAGCGATTCCGGTGAACATTCCTGCGCCTTTTTTCAAAAGGGTACAGTCGATGTTCTCAGAATTTGTCTGGGCTAACCAAAAACCAAGACTGGCCCACAAAATCTTAGTCCTCCCCAAACAGTACGGTGGGCTAGCACTACCAGACGTCCGTGCCTACTACCAGGCAGTCCATTTGGGCAGATTGATCGACTGGTGTCGACACCAAGAGACCAAACTCTGGACTAGCTTGGAACAAAACCAAAGCCAAGTCCCGCTCCGTAGAGCTCCTTGGTGCCATTCGACCATACCAGTGGAGATTAAGAGACACCCTTTGATAGGGAACACCATACTGGTATGTGCTAGAATACTTACAAGGACAAACTTGTCATCACCGAATTCCCCTTTATACCCAATACTAGGGAACCCGCTGTTCACACCGGGAATGCAGGACCAGGTGTTTGGGAACCTGATTAGATTGGACCTTTACCAAGCCTCCCACTTTAGTGCGGGCGGGCGCTGGAAAACGACCGCAGAACTTACGGATCCTACAGGTATCTACAGACTAGACTTCCTGAGGGCACTCCAGCTGGGCCACTTCCTCCAAACCATTCAACCCCCAACGAACGGACAGATACCTACCGAGTTCGAAGAAATATGTTCAACCCCGGGGGCTATACCACACACACTCTCCCTGACCTACAATATCCTCAACACTCCCCAGACAGACTTTGTCCTACCAGGACTAATCAAATGGGAAAAAGAACTGAACTTAACATTCAACCTAGCCAAGAAACAACAGATTCTGAAATTCACACACAAATCTTCTATATGCGCCAAAACTCAAGAGACGAACTATAAAATTCTATCACACTGGTACAGAACCCCAACACAATTAAGTAGATTCTTCCCAGCGGCATCTGACCTTTGCTGGCGATGCCAAAAGGAAAAAGGAACACTATTACATATCTTTTGGTCTTGTCCAGGCCTGACAACCTTCTGGCAAACCGTAAAACAGACCATACAAAAATTCACAGAATATAGTATAGCCGACGACCCGGCCTTCTTCCTCCTGCACGCGGCAAACATTCCCACGAAAACATATAAAAAGTCAGTCCTGCGACATCTTTTAGACGCAGCTAAGGCCTGTATCCCACTATATTGGAAATCCACAACTCCACCACCCATAACATTATGGATTAAAAAAGTAGAAGAGATCAAACATATGGAAGATCTCATCCATACAGCACAAAACAGACAAGAGAAATTCTCTAAAACGTGGCAGTTGTGGAACATGTTCATATTCTCCAGTGAAGGACAGGCCTTACAAACAACTATGCCGATATAACCTGACTTGCCGCGTGCTGGATGCAGGGAGTTCAGTGCTGCCGTTATATTACATCAAATTCGATCCATGATCCTGGGGACTTTCCCCCCCCCCCCCACCATCTCTGTCTTCCCCCCATACTTCCCCACTCAATATCTTTTCCTTCCTCTTCTCCTACCACCCCTTTCTTTACCTGCTCGCAGGACCCCTTTATAATTTCTTGGAAAAAGGAAAAAAGAAGGAGAGGGGGAACACATGGGACTATACTAATTAACCCACCAAGACTCCACTAACATATCTGCCTTAACTGCACTGTATTAAGTTAAAATCTGTGATGGAGATATATTGTTAAATGTACCGTTTGGTCCGTGTGGACTCACTCTGCCTGTGTTTATAAATAAAAAATTTAAAATGAACATTTCAACAGGAGATAAAGAAATTTGTCTAGTTTAAAATATAAGCTATATATATACATTAGTCATGATACTATCATACAGCTGCATAGGACAAACAATGACTGAAAAACAATCTGATCCTATTAATAAAAAATATGGATGACTGCAAGCAAGTCTAAAAAAAGGGAAATAATAATATATCATGAGTGGTCAATGAATAGAAACCACCTCAAACGTGAAAACATCCCACCAAGTTTTAACTTTTTTCTCCAAAAGAAAGAAGTCTTTTTGACGAAACATGTCTTGGGCATGGTTACACGGCATTCCATCGCACTGACATTAGATGCCGCTGTCTGAGGAGGACTACACCGATCGGATGGCTGGGCCTTAGAAGGTTGGGTGAGAGATACACCAGTTTACACTTCAGGTCTGCTGTGACCACGGTGCACCGTTGGATCACTGATCCTGTTGCTTGCTGTGGATTTTTTTAAAGGCTTTTATGTTTCAGTTTAAAAGTGAGTGTAACCATTGAAGTGTGTTTGAAGTGATTTAAATAAATCTGTCAAAATGGTATCACGCTATGTGGAGCACTTTATTCATTTTTTCACATATGGAGCTGGCTTGATTGGATTCACTGTTCATCACATGCAACCCAGGTGTGGTTCAATTGCTGTTTTGCCAAATACGAGAATGGGAGGCTATACAATCTGGTGAGTGCGCTCTTCAGAGTGAGTGGTGTCACTATCACGGTGGTGTGGTGGAAGAGTAGAAGATTTTTCACACAAGAAGATTGAAAAACAACTGTTGAGCTTGATCATTCATTTCTTGTAATTTATTATTTATAGTGACACTTTTCACTGGGTGTTAAAGAAATTTTTTTTTTTTTTATGATAAAAATAATTTTTTTTCATGACACTTTTATTATTATAATTATTATTATTATTTTTATGTACAAGTAGAGGGTCATAGGCATTATGCTGCTCTGACCCATTATTTTAAACAATTTATATTAGCGCCGCAATCTCTATCTGTACACGTGTGAGGTATAGTTTTGGGATTCTGATCAATATTTTGGAAATGTACCTGCCTACTCACAAACAAACTGTCCTTTTTGAAGTAAAACACATGAGCAAGTATTTGTGAAAAATAAGTATCCATTTATTCTGGGTCATAAGAAAATAAGGAGGAAGGCAACGCTGGAGAAACTGGTGAAATTTGCGAAGCCTTTGTACCCCAGGGCACACATCTTTGCGCTGGGGGACCATCTTATGCAGCCATTCTCATTGAGGACCCTCACCCCACACCAGAGGGTTTTTTAATTACCGGCTGGGCAGAACCACAAGAGTGGTGGAGAATACGTTTGGAATAATGGCCAGCCCGTTCCGCCTATTTCTCACACCGATACACATGGCGGGATATAAACTAAATTACATCATCCTGTGTTCTCCACAACTTTTTAAGGAGAAATTCTTTCAACTATGCTGCAACTATAGATTCATACGCACATTTTGAAGTTTATTTGATTTATTTATTTTATTTGTTTGGTTCACTTGAGCGCAGCAAATATTTGTTCCATTTCAAATATATTTTTATTTTAAAAATGTCTCAGACATTGTGTGGCATATCGATGGCCCCCTACCCACAAAGTATTTCATGTATCTTATACGGACCTCACGGGCACTCTGGGGGGACAAGCCAGGATGGCCAGTTTCAAGCGCCATCAGGGTTGGTTCATAAATATTAATTCCGGCCTCAGGCCCAACTGAGGCAGCATATGCCTCAGAAAGGAGAAATTCTTTCAACTATGCTGCCTCAGTTGGGCCTGAGGCCAGAATTAATATTAATGAACCAACCCTAATGGCGCTTGAAACTAGCCATCCTGGCTTGTCCCCCCAGAGTGCCCGTGAGGTCCGTATAAGATACATGGAATACTTTGTGGGTAGGGGGGCCATCGATATGCCACACAATGTCTGAGACATTTTTTAAATAAAAATATATTTGAAATGGAACAAATATTTGCTGTGCTCAAGTGAACCAAACAAATAAAATAAATAAATCAAATAAACTTCAAAATGTGCATATGAATCTATAGTTGCAGCATAGTTGAAAGAATTTCTCCTTAAAAAGTTGTGGAGAACACAGCAACACAGGATGATGTAATTTAGTTTATATTCCGCCATGTGTATCGGTGTAAGAAATAGGCGGAGCCGGCTGGCCATTGTTCCAAATGTTTTCTCCACCACTCTTCTGGCTCTGGCCAGCCGGTAATTAAAAACCCTCTGGTCCAGTGTGAGGGTCCTCATAGGGAATGGCCGCATAAGATGGTCCCCCGGCGCAAGCGCTTCATCCGCAACGAAGACGAATGGGAGTCCTTCCGCATTGTCTTCTGGAGGTGGCAATCCCAAACTGCCATTCTGGAGACGCCTGTAAAACTCGGTCTGGGTGATGACTCCACCATCCGACATCCGGCTGCTCTTCCCCATGTCCATATACAGGAACTCTTAAGTAGCCGACACCACCGCCAACATCACAATACTATTGAACCCCTTGTAGTTGTAATAGTATGACCCTGAGTTGAGGGGTGTGGACGTGTTTCCCATCAATTGCTCCTCCGCAGTTAGGAAAATCCCACCGCTGGGCAAAGTGGGAGGCCACAGTCTGCCATTCCTGTGGGTTGAAAGGAAACTGTGGAGTCAAACAAGAATAAAAAATTAGTAATTTTGCACATAAACATTGAAAGCAGATTATACACAAACATTCTTGCCCAACATCAGTATAACATTTATTTTAGGGAGTATTTAAAGACAAAAGTATAAGGTCCACCTATCAGATTCCTCACCCCCTCTGATGGCCCATTGTTAAATTTTTTTGGGGGGAGATGTTTTGGACAGGTAACCCTCTCCACTTCATTGAGAGATGAATGCCAAATAATGTGTATTACTTTGGCCAGCCCCTCCTTACTTACACTATTGGCAGCCCACTGGACAGGTAAGAAGTGTCATAATACAAAAATAAAAATACACACTGTCCAAATTGGAGCACATTTTTAACATTCTGCAATTACCTATCAAAATAATAATAGGATCCAAAAACTTTAAACAGTACCATTTGAAAGTATTCAGGCAGGCCCTTGTACTACATGCTTTGGGGAATTCATACAGAAATCTGACCACAAAAGAGGTAGGTATAGTGCGTATGGGTTTGGCAAAGTCAACCGTTAGAGGATTGTTATGGGTTGACTTAGCGGTTGGGCGGAGGGAGGGTTCCAAATGAGTTTTGGACCCCAAAAAAAGCCTCTGGCACTCTCCCAGAATTTAAGAACACAAATAACATTTGTGCACATTTTAGGGGGTGTTTAGGGTAAAGCACTACTATGGAGCTGACAAAATACATTAAGTGACTAGGCGAGGTGGATATAGGCCCAGGAGAGCATGCTGGGGATGGCCGCATAAGATGGTCCCCCAGCGCAAATGCTAATTCTGCAACGAAGATGAAAGGGAGTCCTTCCGCATTGTCTTCTGGAGGTGGCAAGCCCAAACTGCCATTCTGGAGATGCCTGTAGAACTCGGTCTGGGCGATGACTCCACCATCCGACATCCGGCCATTCTTCCCCACGTCCACATAAAGGAACTCGTAAGTAGCGGACACCGATCACCAACATCACAATACTATTGAACCCCTTGTAGTTGTAATAGTATGACCCCGAGTTGGGGGTGGGACTATGTGGACGTGTTTCCCATCAATTGCCCCTCCGCAGTTAGGAAAGTCCCACCGCTGGGCAAAGTGGGAGGCCACAGTCTGCCATTCCTGTGGGTTGGAAGAAAACTGTGGAGTCAAACAAGATTAAAAAAATTAGTCATTTTGCACATAAACATTGAAAGCAGATTATACACAAACATTCTTGCCCAACATCAGTATAACATTTATTTTAGGGAGTATTTAAAGACAAAAGTATAATGTTCACCTATCAGATTCCTCACCCCCTCTGATGGCCTATTGTTAAATTTTTAGGGGGAGATGTTTGTGACAGATAACCCTCTCCACTTCATTGAGAGATGAATGCCTAAATAATGTGTATTACTTTGGCCAGCCCCTCCTTACTTACACTATTGGCAGCCCACTGGACAGGTAAGAAGTGTCATAACACAAGAATAAAAATACACACTGTCCAAATTGGAGCACAATTTTAACATTCTACAATTACCTATCAAAATATTAATAGGATCCAAAATCTTTAAACAGTACCATTTAAAATTATTCAGGCAGGCCCTTGCACTATATGCTTTGGGGAATTCATACAGAAATTTGATCACAAAAGAGGTAGGTATAGTGTGTATGGGTTTGGCAAAGTCAGCATATAGAGGATTGATATGGGTTGACTTAGCGGTTGGGGGGAGGGAGGGTTCCAAATGAGTTTGGGACCCACAAAAAAAGCATCTGGCACTCTGCCATAATTTAAGGACACAAATAACATATGTACACATTTTAGGAGGTGTTTAGGGTAAAGCACTACTATGGAGCTGACAAAATACATTGTTAAGTGACTAGGCGAGGTGGATATAGGCCCAAGAGACCATGCTGGGGAGGTAAGTGAAGGCAAATATGTATGGACAAAAAAAAAAGTTAAAACATTCCAGCATGCATGAGGACAAAGGGGACATTCACAGCATATTACAATTATGGTAATTAGGGAATAAAGAAAGAAATACAATATATTATCAAACATTAAATACAATAAAATGTGATGTTAAAGGATAAAAATCTTACCTTCATATAGTCCTTCTGCAGGACCTGGATGATGGCAGAACAGGTCTCTGGGATAATGATCCCCAGAGCCTAGGGGGAGATGCCTGTCGAGAACCTGAGGTCCTGCAGGCTTCTCCCCGTCACCATATACCGCAACGTGGCGACTAGCCTCTGCTCCGCAGTGATGGCTTGCCTCATGCAGGTATCCTGCCTGCTGATATAAGGGGTCAGCAAAGCCAACAAATGGTAAAAAATGGGGTCCGTCATCCCGAGAAAGTTCCTGAAATCATTAGGATTATTCTCATGGATCTCACGGAGCAAAGGCATGTGACAGGATTGGTCACGCTGGAGCAACCAATTCTTGGTCCATGAAATCCTCCCCACCCTGTTCATGGACTGGACTTGTGTAAAAGTAAGAACCCCAACACAAAGCCCCTGCACAGCATAAACTCTACGATGAGTACGTACACGCAACATGGCTTCAAAATGGTTGGCTGGTCAGAACGAAGTAACAGAACGCACTGAAGAACAGCAAGGCCAGTGAAGAGCGACCTGAAAATCAGCAACGAGTGGACAAGAACACAGTGCTAAACCAATGGGAACTCACTACACGCACTGAAGACCAGATACAAACCCACAAGCACAAACTGAACAGCAGAAAAACGAACTGAAAACCACAAGTCTGAAAAAGCGCGAATCGTCTCTCACCAAACTTTTACTAACACGAGATTAGCACAAGGAGCCCAAAGCGTGGCGCGCTTGGTATTGAACTGCCCTTTTATAGTCCCATCATACATGTTGTATGTCACCGCGTTGTTGACGTTTGGAAATTCCGACAACTTTGTGCGACCGTGTGTATGCAAGACAAGTTTGAGCCAACATCCGTCAGAAAAAATCCGATGGATTTTGTTGTCGGAATGTCCGATCAATGTCCGATCATGTGTACAGGGCATAAGAGCCAGCAGGTGTTCACCATAGCCTCTAGTGGTAAGGATGGACTGGGCTGCAACTGGCTCCAGGTCGCAACCCCCAGGGTCTCCCAGCTCACGCCCACAGTAGGCTACAGGAGGACAGAGATAGTAAGGGAATAAGCCATAGGTCGGGGCAACTAGCAGACAGGAATAAACATAGAACACGCCAAAGGTCAGGGTCACAAGCAGGCAGGGATAGTCGAGAACAAGCCAAGATCGGTAACTGGATTCAGATGTAGAAGATACAGCAAGATGCACACGGAAGCTAAACACACAGAGGTTTATCAGCAAGGCAGGCTTGCAGTGCACATGTTAATATAGAGTTCCCTGATAGGGGCTGGGGTGGAGCCATGCTTTGAGGCAAGATTATTTAAGTAGCCAGGTGAGAGAGGCTGGCCTCTAGAGGTGAACACATGGAGGAAAGGTGAGCTGACAGACAAAGATTACTGCATAACCATCACAGCTTCGTTCAGTCAGAGGAAGAGCAGTGGAGAAGGTGGCCGGCTGACCGATGCCTTTAGACAATTTTTCAGTCCTCCAGTGCCAAGGTCTGATCGGTCCAAGCAACCATCGCCAGTGTTTGCATTACATGGTGCAGGAATATCTAGGAGCAAGAGCAGACTTGGAGACCTTTCCAACAGAGCATCCACTGGGTTACTGGGTCTTGAGGATGGACCACTGGCCAGAACGTGCTCAATATATATACAGTATATATATGAGATTGACTATATATATAAATATATTAAATACACTGCAGCTAACTGAATAACCTGCCTGCTCAATCTAAATGACACTCTTTCTCCATCCACGCCGGCAATGACACACTACACAAGGCCAACGTGCAGGTGGGCTTATATAGTGTGGGGCGTGGACTTAGTCCCCCTGAGCCATGATTAGCAAAAAGCACCCGCGCAGCTCAAATTTGGCGCGAACGCCCCACAATGTTCGTTTTTCAACGAA
This sequence comes from Lithobates clamitans, assembly GCA_037952925.1. NCBI lineage: Eukaryota > Metazoa > Chordata > Amphibia > Anura > Ranidae > Lithobates > Lithobates clamitans. The sequence continues at coordinate 6,831,094 of JBBGZY010000221.1, read as the reverse complement.
CGGGCGAACAGCCAATGTTCGAGTCGAACTCATGTTCGACCCGAACAGAAAGCTCATCCATAATCATCAGTTGTATTTTGTTTTTTAGATCTAGTATTCCATGTATCAGAGCTCCCTTTCTTGTGTTTACCTCACCCGGTACGTGTGGATGCTTGTGTAGAAGAGGCCTCACTCACTGTGATGAGATGACAGTGAGGTCAAAGACATAGAGGATTTGGTATCTGACTCGACATTCCCATTAGTGTTTCCTGGTGGTTGTCTAGATGTCAGGCGAGCTGATCTATTTTTCCCTGCATGTGACAATTTATAGGCTTGGCCCATGCTGTAAGCCAGGGGTAGGCAACCTCGGCCCTCCAGCTGTTTTGAAACTACAAGTCCCATGAGACATTGCAAAACCCTGACAATCACAGGCATAACTCCTAGAGGCAGAGGCATGATGGGATTTGTAGTTTCACCACAGCTGGAGTGCCGAGGTTGCCTACCCCTGCTGTAAGCCAATAAATCCCTGGATCATTTTTTCTTCTTCCCTGTAATGATTTTTTGCTATATGTTTCTATAAATTCTTGGAGAGCCTTTTGTTGAGTTTCATGATTATGAGATGTATCTGTTCCTGTATTTTTTGTGAGAAGAGCCTGTATTGGTTCCTCTATTGCTGGCGTGGCAGATAATACTTTCTAAGCATTGAAGGTCAGTCCTATCTACCACTATTAGTAGACGGCTTTTAGGCATGGAGGTTGTCATGTACCTTAAGGTAGAGCCTGACAAGCAGAGGAAGCCTCTCGTACAACTCTGTTTCACGGGCCACCGAGGTTGCAAACATAGGCCCCGAGAGCATGGTGGGGTAGGAGTGCCTGTGATGTTCCCATATCAGGAGGAGAGCCAGCAGCTCTAGTGAAGCTGCGGTTGGTGGCTGTAGGTGTAGGCACTTGTGGATGCAGGGATGCTGCGGATGCAAGGAGGTTTCTGGTGCCGGGTACCGTGGAAGCAGGTACGTGGAGGCTAAAGCAAGGTGTAGAGTAAGACAAGCCAGGTAAGATACAGAGGAAACAAGGTACATCAAAGGTAATACCCTCTATCAGGGAAAGGGTCCTGTATCTCAGGTTTCAATAGTGATACGTGGAATACTGGGTGGCTCTTAAATTACTCTGGTAAAGACAGTTCATACGATACCTCATTCAATCGTCGTTTTACCGGAAAAGGACCTATGAACTTGGGTGCAAGCTTCTTGGTTGGGCATGCCAGCCTGAGGTTGGTTGTGGATAGCCATGCTCAATCTCCGGTTTGAAGATTCAGCTCCCCTCTCCTCTTCTTGTCGAATGCCTGCTTGTTGTCCATCTGTGCCTTTGTCACTGCCTCCTGTAGGATCTTGTTGTTGGAGCTGACAAACTCCATGGTATTCTGTACTGCTGGGACTGAGGACTCGGAAACAAAATCAGTTAAAAAAAGATACATGGAAACCATAGTTTGCAAAAAATGGGGATTGTCCTGTGGCGGAATAGCTAGCATTGTTGTAAGCAAACTGGTCCAGGGGCAACAATGTCACCCAATTGTCTTGTACAACCGATGTAAAACAGCAGAGGGGGTATTCTTCAATGGTAGGAAGTGGGCTATCTTTGACAACCTGTCTACCACCACAAAGATCGCCATGCATTGCTCTGATGGTGGGAGCTCTACGATGAAGTCCTTTGCAATCATTTTCCATGGTCTATCGGGGACAGGTAGTGGTTTCAGTAACCCCCAAGCTCGGCTCCTTGCTTCGGATACAGGTGGGGCATGAGTTCACATAACTCTTGCAGAACCCCTCTAGGTCTGGCCACCAGAAGGTATGACGTACCAAGTCGATCGTCTTTGTGATGCCGAAATGGCCTCCCAGTGGGTGATCGTGAAAAAGCTTTAGCACCTGTACCCGGGTCTCTTCTGGTACGAAGATCTGACTCTCCCGCCATTGTAGACCATCTCTGGCTATCAAGGTTACCTGGGGGGACTGCTGATATTAGTGGAGGCCTGTTTAATCTGTGACAGTAGAAGAGGTTGTAGTAGCAGAAAGTTACCTGCGGGTAAAATGGTATTTGGTACGGCCGGTTCCCTCAGGTCGTCGTACATCCTTGACAATGCATCTGGTTTGACGTTCTTGGATATGGGTCTGTATGTGATATGGAAGTAAACCTTCTGAAGAATAGCGCCCAGCGAGCTTGGTGCGGCCTCAGCTGTCGGGCTGGTCGGAGGTATTTTGAGGTTTTTGTGATCCGTGTAGATTAGTATGGGGTGTGTTGCCCTCTCGAGTAGGTATCTCCACTCTTCTAACGCTGTCTTGATGGCAAGTAATTCTCGGTCATCTACATCATAATTTCTGGGGAGAGTCAGCGGGAGAAGAAGGCTACCGGGTGCATTAGGTCCTTTAGTCCTTGGCGTTGGGACACCACTGCTCCATTGCTGACTCTGAGGCGTCTACCTCCAAGATGTAGGGTAGTGCTGGGTTAGGGTGGCCTAGGATCGGAGCGGAAGTGAACAACTTCTTTAGTGTCTGGAATGCTTCCAGTTGAATCGTTGGTGCAACTTGGTTAGCTGGGTGACGGGGGTTATTATAGCTGAAAACCCCTTGATGAACCTCCTGTAGAAGTTGGTGAATCCTATGAATTGCTGCACCCCCTTCTTGTCAGTGGGTGCCGGCCAATCCAAGATGGTGGAAACCTTTTGGGGGTCCTTCTTGATTCTGGCTGGGGAGATCATCAACCCCAAAAACTGAATGCTCTGACACTCAAACTCACATTTCTCTATCTTAGCATAAAGTTTGTGTTGACTAAGTCGGAGGAGGACACTTTTGATGTGTTCTCTGTGGGTGTTCAGGGATAAAGAGAAGATTAGGATATCGTCCAGACAGACGATGATGAAGATATCTAGAAAGTCCAGTAACACATCATAGACCGAAGGGCATCACCAAATACACATAGTGGCCATACCTGGTGTGAAAAACTGTATTCCACTCATCCCCCTCTCTGATGCGGACCAAGTTGTATGCTCCTCTGAGGTCCAGTTTAGTGAAGATGGTTGCTGTCCTTAATTTTTGGAATAGCTCGGGCATCAAGGGAAGAGGGTAGCGGTTCTTAACTATGATCTTCCACTAAAATATGGGGGAGCGGACCTTCAGGTTTTTGCAGATCTAGCACCAGAAACATTGGCAAGGCGGAGACTTCTCAGACCTTTATTCGAGCAACTGCGAATTAAAAACATCAAGTACAGTTGGGGCTTCCCAGCATGCTTAGTGGGACAGAAGGATGGAAGATCAACAATTTTAAGGTTCCCAGAAGACCTACAAGAATTTTGCAATAAATTTGATTTACAAGTACTAGTCATACCAGGATGGTCAGAAGAAGCTAGAACACCACAGAAGGAGGATGAACTCTGGCAAAAATCACATAGTGCCACAAAGAAGATCTAGAGACATAGACAAAAACAAAAATTATGAACTCCCAAGAGACTGAACAGAAATATGTTACCAGGGAATGTGATAAGATAACTAGCGGAAAAAAAAATTAAGTGGAATAAAGTTGAAATACAAATGAAAATAGCACTATGAATAGGATCAGGGGAGAGTGAGGGGGTTGGGGGGGGGTGGGGATGGTGGAGGGGGGAAGAAGGAGGGTTGGGTTACATGGATCGCCGGCGTGCTCCTGCCCTACCTCCCATCCCATTGGGTGAGGGGTGGGATGGCTGACATGGTGGAGTCTCACCCCAGGCATAAGTGAATCACAGGTGGAAACTAAAAATGGGTTCACCTCTGGTTCAAGGGCTGGTATAGGGCCAAAAAAAAAAGGGAGGGTGGGTCAGGGGTGGGAGGGTAGGGGAGATGGGAGGGGAGGAGGGGTCCCCGGAAATCTCCAACTTCGTAAGCTATATCAAACGGATTAGTCTTTCCCAAAAGGGAGTCCCACAGAGTCTAAAAGAGGTTATTATGTTAAGATGACATCAATAAAATTCTTAACATATAAGGTCCGCGGGCTTAATACACCAGCAAAGAGACATAAGATATTAAGGGAAATGAAACAGCATAAAGCAGGGGTAGTATTCCTTCAGGAGATGCACATTTCTCATGACACGAACGTAAAGTTGTTTTCGAAAGATCACCCAACATGGTTCTATGGGGACTCTACAACTAGAAGAGCAAAGGGGGTGGCCATCAGGTTGGCTAGAGGAGTGTGGTTCTCATTGGAAGAAGGATGACAGATCCCAAGGGACGGTATCTGTTTTTAAAGGGAAAATTCTGTGAAATGGAATGTACTTTGGCAAATGTTTATTGCCCAAATAAGAATCCAACAAATCATTTGAGGCACGTTTTGGGGAAGTTAATGGACTTTGAAAAGGGGAGTGTGATTATGATAGGTGACCTTAATTTTTGCTTGGACCCGTTTATGGACAGTACGTCACATGTACAGTACAAGGGGACTGGGAACGGTCAATTGAAAACCATTAAAAATAAATTGTACCAGTGTCAATTACTGGACATTTGGAGAGTGCATCATCCTGGGATGCAGGATTATAGGTTTTACTCACCTGTACATGCGACGTACTCAAGGATCAACTATATAATGGTTGAGCATAGGCTAATAGAACAAGTGATTAAGATGAATATCGAAATAACAACATGGTCAGATCGTTCCCCAGTTAGTATGGAAATGAAGATAGCAGGGGCCCAAAAACAAATACATGAAGATTAAACGAAGAATTAATACATGATACGGTAGAGTAAAAAAAAAAGAAAATTGAAAAAAGAACAATATTTCAAAACAAACGATACAAAAGATATAATGGAGGCCACCCTTTTTGAGGCACATAAAGCATATATTAGGGGAATTCTGATCAAAATAGGAACGAGGAAAAAAAAGGAAAGGAAAAAAAAGGAGGAAGTACCTTTTAAAAGAAATCCACGAATTAGAGCAAGGGCATAAAAAAGGAACAGAAGGTGAGGGGTTGCAAGATCTAGTAATAAAAAGGAACAAACTAAAAGACCTCCTAGAAAAAGAGATGAGAAAGGACTTTAATAGAAAGAGAGATATACATGGGGAAATAAAATGGGGAAATATCTAGCAAGAGCCTTGAGGAAAAAAAAAACCTTAAACTATATAGAATACAAAATAGAACTGGGGAGATGGTATTCTCAACAACAGAAATAGCGAAAGTGTTTCAAAATTACTTTGGGTCACTGTATTCAATAAAACGGTCAACTAGATACAGTGTGATCTGGAAAGATCAAAGAGTTCTTCAAAAAGGATAGATTTCCCCAAGCAGTGAAAGATAAGATTTTTTGGCTGGAAAGACCCATAACGGAGGACGAGATTATTACAGCCCTAAAAGACTCGGCGGCGGGTAAGAGCCCAGGACCGGATGGGTTTACGTGCCTGTAATATAAATTTAAGTAAAAAATTGGTTCCTAAACCATGCTCATACATGAATGGATTGGGGATATATTATGAAATAGGAAGAGAAGCGCTGCTGGCCTTGATTACAATTATTCCAAAGGAAGGAAAACATAGTACCCTGTGCTCAAGTTATCGAACAATCTCCCTGCTGAATGCTGACTCGAAATTATTTGCTAAGGTACTGGCCACTAGAATGAAGGATCTGATGACTGATCTGGTACATGCGGACCAAGTGGGGTTTATCCCGGGTAGGGAAGGAAGAGATAATGGTGTGAGAACACTGCCTTTGCTACAGAAAATCAGAGAGGGAAGGGTCTCCGATCTACTACTGTCAATTGACGCAGAAAAAGCCTTTGACAGGGTAGACTGGGGATTCATGATGAGTACCCTGGAGGCTATGGGGATAGGCCCAAGGATGCTCCAATGGATTAGGGTATTATATAAACACCCCACTTCAAAAGTAAAGATAAATGGAAATCTATCATCCCTCTTTGAAATGTTTAATGGAACGAGACAGGGGTGCCCCCTGTCTCCCCTGTCTCTAATGTTATCATTAGAACCTTTACTGGCAACAATAAGACATAATCCAGATATACGAGGGTTCAAGATAGGAGGGGAGGAACATAAGATAGCAGCATATGCTGATGACGTGCTGTTTTATGTCTCCAATCCTAGGATTACAATGCCCAATTTAATAAAGGCTTTGAAAATTTATGGTGACTTGTCAAACTTAAAAATAAACCCTACTGAGTCAGAGATTCTAAATATAAATATAAAGAAACAAGAAGAATAGGGTTTACAGCAAGAATTTAAATTCACATGGAAGACAGAGTTAACATACTTGGGAATAAGACTGACGCCATCCTAAGGGAACAGGCAAATTATATTCCATTATTAAACGAAATAAAAGAGGAAGTAAGGAAAATAGGAGTTGGGTACCACTCATGGATAGGAAGAATAAATATCATAAAGATGATAATAGTTCCAATAATCTTGTATAGATTCCAAATGATGCCCATTTCTCTACAGCAGACATATTTTAAAACACTGGAAAATATAATAACTGAGTTCATATGGCAGAATAGGAAACCGAGAATCTCACTCTCGATATTAAAGAGAGACAAAATGCAGGGCGGTCTAAAAGTACCAGATATTAAAAAATATTACAAAGCTGTATTAATATCATGAGTAATGGAGTGGACAAGCAGGAGAAAAGGTGGGTACAAATTGAGAATACCTTGAGTGAAACTCGGTTGGGCGGAATCATTTGGATCCCACCTCAATATAGAGCACTGGGTGAGAGCACACATTTAATGACACAGAAAGTTTTAAGAATATGGGATTCAATACATAAACAAGGAAAATGGGAATATAACTCACCATTAGCACCAATAAGACACTAATTATTTTGTACCGGGAAAAGAGCACAAATAAGAGATTTAATGGAAAAAGGGAAAATATGCACTATTCAGGAATTAAAACATAAAACAGATTTGATGGTGATCAATGAGTGACGGTACCTCCAGTTGAAACACTTTGTTATCACACTACCAAAACCACTAAGATCAGCGGATGATTTAAGGCTGCTAGAGAGGTTAAGCGAGCAAACAAATACAAAAAATGGGGTATCACGGATTTATAAAATTTTGAGGGAGATGGAAGGACAAGAGGTCCCGTCATTTATAAAAAAAAATGGGAAAAAGAATTGGGAGCACTAGGGAATAATCAAAGATTAAGAAAAATAATGAGATTGCTACATAGCTCTGCAGTGGATATTAATACAGCTGAGATGAATTATAAATGCCTTACAAGGTGGTATAGAACCCCAGACATGACTAGCAAAATATCAAACAGGAAAATCACCATATTGTTGGGGATGTAATGTAGAGGGAACAATGGCTCACATTTGGTGGGACTGCCCAAAAATTAACAACTATTTGAGTGATATCTTACAGTTAACCACTTGCTTACCGGGCACTTAAACCCCCCTCCTATCCAGACCAATTTTCAGCTTTCGGCGCTGACGCACTTTGAATGACAATTGCGCGGTCATACAACACTGTACCCAAATGAAATTTTTATCATTTTTTCACCACAAATAGAGCTTTCTTTTGGTGGTATTTGATCACCTCTGCGGTTTTTACTTTTTATTAAAAAAATGTAAAATCTGAATTTTTTTTTTAAAAAAAGTTTATTTTTTTATATTTTGTTATAAAAAATTTTAAACGGGTAATTTTTCTCCTTCATTGATGTACGCTGATGAGGCGGCAGTGATGGGCACTGATAGGCGGCAGTGATGGGCACTGATAGGCGGCAGTGATGGGCACTGATGGGTGGCAGTGATGGGCAGCACTGGCAGGTGGCACTGATTGGCACTACAGGTGGGCATTGATAGGTGTCACTTGTGGGCACTGTTAGGTGGCACTGTGGGCACTGTTAGGTGGCACTGTGGGCACTGTTAGGTGGCACTGTGGGCACTATTAGGTGGCACTCTGGGCAGTATTAGGTGGCACTTCTATTGGGCACTGATGAGGCAGATGTGCCTCTTCCACTTGGGGACCGATGTCCCTCACATCCGATCCGGTGATCGGCTTTTTTTTCTACTCGCGCTGTCAGCGTGAGTAAAAAAAAAAACGATTACCGATCTTTTGTTTACATCGTGTGATCAGCTGTCATTGGCTGACAGCTAATCACATGGTAAGGGGCCTGGACCGGCCCCTTACACAGATCGGTGATCAGCCGAGTCTCAGACTCGGTGATCACAACGCGCCCGGTGCGCGCCCTACAGGGCACGCGCAGGGAGTGTGCACAGGGGAGGCCGTCATATGACGGCCTCCCGGGAATGTAGGTCCGCGCTGTAGCCGTCATTCGGCTATAGGGCGGATGCCAAGTAGTTAATAAAATAAATTACAAATAGATAGATAATGGAAGACCCATGGGCGTGTTTGTTCCATGGGAAAGAAAGCTCTATAAAACAGTATAAAGAATCAGTGATCCCTCACTTGATTAACGCTGCTAAAGGTCTGATCCCAAGACATTGGCAAGAAAGAAAAAGCCCTAATATGAGGGATTGGCTAGTAAAGGTAGAAGAGACACATAACAAGGAATACCTGAGATTCTGCGGAGAAGAATGAATGTTAAATAAATGGAAAGAATGGAAGGAGTTTCAGAAAACGATTAGATATGCAGAAGTGATGGGAAGAAAAGACTAGAAGAAACAGTTGAATGAGGAGAAATGGAGAAAGAGGGGACTGGGGGGAGGGGGGATTGAGTCGGTAGGTTTGTAAAATATGCACATCAATTGTAATGTATGTATGTATGTGTGTATATGTATGTATGTGTATATATATATATATATATATATATATATATATATATATATATATGGAATTTTATCTTTCTTTATCGTACATCATAGGACACAGAGCCTCATGTAATTACTTGGTGAGTTATGGGCCTACCTTCAGGTGTTGACACTGGTATAACCAATACAGGAAGTTGACTCCCCTATATAACCCCTCCTCCTTCCAGGAGACCTCCGTTTTTTCGCCAGTGTCTAAGGTGTTGGTCACGAGTGAAGATGTGCTCTGAGGAGCTCCAGGGAGGGATCTATGCTGGATTTAAAAAACCTCCACAACCGGATCCATCCTCGCCACTGAGGCCATAGGATGGTACCTGGGCCTCGCATTGAAGAACGAGGTTTTTGCCTGTAAGCTTCCCTTTGAGAGCTGGACCCTAGGAACCAGGACTCTTTTTGGTTATTCATATTACCTAAAGTTGTTCCTGAGGGGTGCTATACAGGTCCAAAGGAGCAGAACCCCTATTAAAAGGGCCCCAGTCTTTAAAGGTTTAACTACACTGCCTGCCGTGATGGGTGAAAGTTGGATCTGTCTTTTAAATCAGCAGTATCCTGCAGCAAGGTTAAGGTAAGGGGAGAAGCCTAGGAACTGTAAAAAGTCCACCTATGCCTTTTTCTCCAAAAAAAAAAATATACATATATAAAATGTATAACTGTATGCCTTAAAATGTCTCCTCGTATATTACACTTACCTAGTACGATGCTTTTTCAGCAGCTCTGTGTCTGGCTATAGCAGCGGGTGTGGTCCCTGCAGCCAGAGGGGAGTTCTTAATTGAACAGATGGTGTTCCTCTTCTGAGGGATCTAAAGGGGTTACAGCAGTAGTTTATGAACATACAAAACCAGCCATTTGCATTTTTTTGTATAAAGTCTTCCTTTAAAACTAGGAGCTTAACAAACACTGCTAATAAAAATTCCCCTCCCCCTCCCCTCTCCTCCTGGAGAGGTGCGGTAACAGCTGACACTTATGTGTAATCAGGTTTTCACCTGAGGCTTAACTCAGATGCTCTCAGTTCATATGCTGAAGACAGAAGTCTGTCACACTAAGACACAGGAGCGCTGGGCATGTAAAGGTGTGTAAACAGGCATTTCCAGCACAGGAAATATTATGGTACTCAGCATCAAAGGCTGATTCTTATGGTGCATTGTTTTCTTTTGCTAAAACTATTGTTCAGCAAATACCATAATTTGTTAAAGTGCCTCTGCTGTTGTGCTTAGCACATTTGATTTCCAGTGTACCACAAAAGGTACCAAGGATTCCACCAACAGGCACTGGGAACTCCAGTCATACCTCCACACTGTCATCCTCTCCGGAGATACCTGACATGGCAAGCCAGGGTGAATCATTGGAAGCAATTGGGGGTGCAACTGCTTCTCACACTTCAGCCCCTGTGTATGTGACTGAAGATGCATTCTCCTCTGCCCTGTTAGGCTTAGAAGGAAGATTAGCGGCTTTAATCGCATTCTCCATCCAAGAGGATAGGAAGCATGCTAGATCCCCCTCCCCCACCTCAAACCCCTTTTTCCAAGGGAACAGTAGGAACAGGATGAGGTGTTATGCTCAGGTGATCATGGGGAAAAACAAGCCAAATTTTCCTCTGCGGAGGAAACAACAGTTGATGAACCTTATGGAACCTCACAATCTGACAGATTGATCGTACAAACTCTTACAGAGATGGTTCATTTCACTTTTTATACTACTCCTAACAGAGTAAGCTGAAAGTCCAGGTCCCTTCTTTGTTTTTGTTTTTTTTTTTTAAAAACACCTTTTACAGCGCTTATTTATGCTGAATGGGATCATCTGGATAAGCATTTTTCCCTCCAAAGAGTTTCTATCATGGAGGAAAAATTCACAAAGGTTGGAAAGTACCAGCAGTAGACGCTGCGATTTCCAGCATCAATAAAGATGCATAATTGCTTAAGCATATAACAGATAAGGAGTTGGAATTTTTTTGTTAAGATCCTCCTACCAATGGCGCTATGTTTCGCCATAGATGCCATAAAAGACCCTATCCACCAGGCGTCTCGCCTTGCGCTTGTGCTAAAACACATGCTTAGGACCCTGTGGTTAAAAGGGTTGGTCAGCCGAAGCATCTTGCAAAAAAGGGTGTTTGACTAGTTTACCTTTTCATTGGGGAAGGTTTGGTGAAATACATCCAAATGATTTCTAGCAGTAAAGCTCTTTTGTCCAGTAGAAGGTATAAATGTCCTTTTATTTAAAGTGAAGCCACAACAGCTCACAGGTTAAGTACTCTGATGGCCAGTGCAGCCATGGGAGGCTTCCTGAAAGACGTGGGACCTTGTCCTCACGTTGGCTCCTTGTGACCTTGGACAAGTCACTTAAAGCGGGGGTCCACCTATCTATCGTGTTTTTTTTTTTTTGAGTTCATTCACAAACTTTTCTTCTCAGCATTACATACTCACATATTGTGTGTAATATGTCCGCCTGTGTCAGATTTCGCCGGAAAGAATAACTTATATTATTCACTGCAGGCGGTTTCCATCTTCATTGTGGGCATTTGAAGCCCACAAGCATTTATTTCCTGGATGTGGTGAATGCTGTGCTCCCAGCATTCACCGTTCGTTCCTGCACATGCTCAGTGGCATCCTGGGAAGCCTGAGACTAGCTCCCAGGAGTCTGGGAGAGGCTAGAAACACGCCTACTCCCACGGGAGGAGAACCAGGAAGTGCAAAGAAGAATAGAAAAATAAAAGGTAATTACGGCGATTTAAATTTTTTTTGAACAGCATGTCAGCATCTAGGCAAGGAAGAGAATACATACAGATATTGTTCAAAAATTGGGTGGAACCCCGCTTTAAACAGATTCCTTCCCCTATGCAGGGGCAGCTGCCTCTAGGCAGCGGTGACGGCCTCCACCATCAGACTCTAGGGCATGATTTCCAAGAAATACTGTTCAGATCTGTGCGACTTCAAGGTAGTCCCTGCACTACTTTGGTACCACTTTGATGCGACTTGAGGTCCATAAACCTCTAGAATACACAGGCATTGTTTCCTGTCACATCAAAATTGCGCCCAATGTATTCTCGGCAGCAAAGGATCACAGTAAAGTCACGCAACTTTGGGGTTGCAATAGTGGAAACTGAGCCTAAGAGGAGAAAATATTCAGCCCTTGTATACATGATTGAAGATGTGTCTTTCCTCCGTCCTGCAGGGCCTAGAAGGAAAATTAGCAATTTTAATCGCATCCGCTATCCAAGGATGAGAAGCGTGTTAGATCCCCCTCCCCCACATGAGATCCCTTATCAAGGGAACAGTGGGTAGAGGATGAAAGATTACCCTCAGGTAATCGGGAAGAAAGGCAAACCGAGAACTCCTCTGCAGAGGAGACAACTAGAGTTGAACTTTTTTCAGCCTCACAATCTGAGAAATTGCTGGTACAAACCTCTCATGCCACGTACACACGGTCGGACTTTACGGCAGACTTTGCCCGGCGGACGGGATTTCGTCGGACAATTCGATCGTGTGTGTGGGCTCCAGTGGACTTTGTTTTCTCAAAAGTTGGACGGACTTAGAGTTGAAACATGTTTCAAATCTATCCGACGGACTCGAGTCCGGTCGAAAAGTCCGCTCGTCTGTATGCTAGTTCGACGAACAAAAAGCCACGCTAGGGCAGCTATTGGCTACTGGCTATGAACTTCCTTGTTTTAGTCTGGTCGTACGTCATCACGTATGAATTCGACGGATTTTGGTGGATTGTGTGTAGGCAAGTCCGTTCATTCGAAAAGTCCATCGTAAAGTCCGTTGTAAAGTCCGTCAAAGTCCGCCGGGCAAAGTCTGCCGTAAAGTCCGACCGTGTGTACGCGGCATTACAGAGATGATTTGTGCCTCTTTCAAGCTACCTCTAGTAGAGTCAGCTGATAGTTCTGTTTTTTCTTAGGTTCCTTGGAACCTTCACTGCCTTTTTCATGCGTATCCTGTACATGTACAGAGCCACGCAGAAATTCAACAGATCCATTCTAGATCTAAAAGAATCTAAATCAGTTCCTGAAGATCTGCTCCTTTTTATGGAGTCGATCAAGTCAGTAGTTTCTATCCTGCAAGGAGGAAAACTACTGGCGCCTATCGGCATCAGGGATGCATATCTGCATGTCCATATATTTCTCGCTCACCAAAGGTTTCTGCAGTTCGAAGTAGAACAGCAGAATTTCAGTTTATAGCCTTGCTCTTCGGGCTAGCTACAGCACCCCAAGTGTTCACAAAGGTGCTAGCCCCACCAGTAGCCAGGTCAAAGGCACAGGGCTTAAACAGTCTTGGCATACCTAGACGATCTATTGCTAATAGACCAATCGCTGTTCGGAGTAAGGTGTACGCATTACAATTGTGTAAAATAATGGGTCAGAGCAGTATAATGCCTATGATCCTCTACTTATGCATAAAAATATTAATAATAATAGTGTCATGAAAAATATTAATTTTATCATGAAAAGAAATTTCCTTAACACCCAGTGAAAAGTGTCACTATAAATAATACATTACAAGAAATGAATGATCAAGTTCAACAGTTGTTTTTCAATCTTCTTGTGAAAAATCTTCTACTCTTCCACCACACCACCGTGATAGTGACCTCACTCCCTCTGAAGAGCGCACTCACCAGATTGTATAGCCTTCCACTCTCGTGTTTGGCAAAACAGCAATTGAACCACACCTGGGTTGCATGTGATGAACCGTGACTCCAATCAAGCCAGCTCCATATGTGAAAAAATGAATAAAGTGCTCCACATAGCGTGATACCATTTTGACAGATTTATTAAAATCACTTCAAACACACTTCAATGGTTACACTCACTTTTAAACTGAAACATAAAAGCCTTTAAAAAGAAATCCACAGCAAGCACAGCAAGCAACATGATCAGTGATCCAACGGTGCACCGCGGTTACAGCGGACCTGAAGTGTAAACTGGTGTATCTCTCACCCAACCTTCTAAGGCCCAGCCATCCGATCGGTGTAGTCCTCCTCAGACAGCGGCATCTAATGTCAGTGCGATGGAATGCCGTGTAACCATGCCCAAGACATGTTTCGTTGAATAGACTTTTTCAAATGGGATTGGCTACACGGATGGTTCATCAATCCTTATATACTATCTATGATTAGTCATGTGATCACCATCAGTCATGTGATCACCATCAGTCATGTGACCTCCTGCTCTGCACATGCTTACACTTCATATCCCCCTGACCGTGAAGCACAGGTACAAAGACTGAATGCATTAGTGGATCCCAAACATTTTTACGGTGTGTAGTTAGAATGCTGCGTCCAGCATTACCATATATGACATATGACATATCCTAACTTATAATCCACCACTAGTTACAGTGCTGGTGATCACATGACTGATGGTGATCACATGACTAATCATAGATAGTATATAAGGATTGATGAACCATCTGTGTAGCCGATCCCATTTGAAAAAGTCTATTCAACGAAACATGTCTTGGGCATGGTTACACGGCATTCCATCGCACTGACATTAGATGCCGCTGTCTGAGGAGGACTACACCGATCGGATGGCTGGGCCTTAGAAGGTTGGGTGAGAGATACACCAGTTTACACTTCAGGTCCGCTGTAACCGCGGTGCACCGTTGGATCACTGATCATGTTGCTTGCTGTGGATTTCTTTTTAAAGGCTTTTATGTTTCAGTTTAAAAGTGAGTGTAACCATTGAAGTGTGTTTGAAGTGATTTTAATAAATCTGTCAAAATGGTATCACGCTATGTGGAGCACTTTATTCATTTTTTCACATATGGAGCTGGCTTGATTGGAGTCACGGTTCATCACATGCAACCCAGGTGTGGTTCAATTGCTGTTTTGCCAAACACGAGAGTGGAAGGCTATACAATCTGGTGAGTGCGCTCTTCAGAGGGAGTGAGGTCACTATCACGGTGGTGTGGTGGAAGAGTAGAAGATTTTTCACAAGAAGATTGAAAAACAACTGTTGAACTTGATCATTCATTTCTTGTAATGTATTATTTATAGTGACACTTTTCACTGGGTGTTAAGGAAATTTCTTTTCATGATAAAATTAATATTTTTCATGACACTATTATTATTAATATTTTTATGCATAAGTAGAGGATCATAGGCATTATACTGCTCTGACCCATTATTTTACACAATTTATATTAGCGCCGATATCTCTATCTGTAGACGTGTGAGAGGTATAGTTTTGGGATTTTGATCAGTTTATGTATTTATTTAAGTGGCAGCTTTTTTTCACTGTACACTGTGTATGTACACATAATTTGTATTCATTTACACATCTTTTATATAGCTTTGCACTTATCTTTGGCGCAGTGGAGTAAGAGAGATTCAGGGGCGGTTTATTTGTATATCTCTTGCTACAAACCATTCTACGCATTACAACCAGTTACCTGGAAAGGTCTGGGTTGCATTCTCAACCTAGTAAAGTCTCCATTAAAATTGCTAAAAAAGGGCTGCAGTATTTGGGTCTGATCATAGATACAGCCCAGAAAAAGGGTCTTCTTGCCCAGAGAAAAAAAAAAAACACCACTCTATAAAATTGTTGGTGCGGATGGTCAGGTCAAAAGGAGGTCCCTCCATTCACCTTTGCATGAGGTTGTTAGAAAGGATGGTGGCTTCATTCAAAGCAGTTCCCTTTGCCCAGTTCCATTCAAGACTGTTGCAAAACAGTATTCTATTTTCTTGGTACAAAACGATCCACGCTTTGGACTTGCCAATGCGGCTGTCCCCAAGGGTGTCCCAAAGCCTCAATTGGTGGTTACTAAAGAATGTCCTAAAGGGTAAATACTTCCAACCACTTTTCTGGAAAGTGGTAATGACAGAGAAGACAACTGTCCAAGGACAGTGTTCAAGAATCGGAAGAGCCTTGCCCATCAACATCCTAGAGATTCGTGCAGTGCGTCTGGCTCTAAAAGCCTGGACTTCCAGGTTAAGGGATTGTCCCGACAGGATCCAATGCATCAATGCCACGGCTGTGGCCTATATCAATCACCAAAAGGGGCACCAAGAATCTCTCAATGCAGAGAGAAGTGAACCATTGTCTAACTTGGGCAGAAAGAAATATTCCGTGCCCATCGGCAGTCTTCATTCCGGGAATAGAGAATTGGCTAACGCACTACATGTGCCGCCAGCAGATTATTACCAGGGGAATGGTCTATTCACCCCGACATGTTTCGGGCTGTTTGTCAAGGATGGGGGACTTCTGATGTAGATCTTCTAGCATCCAATGCAACATAGAGTTAGTCAACTTTGTGTCCACAACAAAGGACCCATTTGCATGCAGAACAGATGCGTTGATGATACGGTGGGATCAGCTTTTACTGATCTATGCATTTCCCCCTATTCAGATGCTGCCTTGACTTCTTTGAAGGATCAAGCTGGAAAGAAAACCGGTAATTCTGGCAGCACCAGCATGGCCCAGAAGGTCATGGTATGCTGAGGTCGTAAAGAT
Organism: Lithobates clamitans; assembly: GCA_037952925.1. Classification (NCBI taxonomy): domain Eukaryota; kingdom Metazoa; phylum Chordata; class Amphibia; order Anura; family Ranidae; genus Lithobates; species Lithobates clamitans. The sequence goes on along the minus strand of JBBGZY010000221.1, from coordinate 6,814,869 downwards.
GGCAGTGGGGGATCTGTGGTCCCTTCCACTAAGGCCAGACCTGCTCTCACAGGGGCCGATATTCCATCCTACTTTACGAATGCTAAATTTAACAGCCTGGCTATTGAGTCCCACATTCTGAAAAGATGTGGGCCTTCCAGGGCAGTTATTTCTACTTTAATTAATGCTAGGAATCCAGCTTCTAGAGCTATATATTATAGAGTCTGGAAAGCTTATGTTTCTTGGTGTGAATCCAAGGGTTGGCACCCTCAGAGATATATTAGAGGCAGAATTCTTGCCTTTCTACAAGTAGGCGTAGAGATGAAGTTGGCCCTGAGTACTATTAGGGCCAAGTCTCAATTTTATTTCAAAGACCACTTGCTACGCATTCTTTAGTCCAGGGTTTCATGCAAGGAGTGATGCAGATTAATCCACCAGTTAAATCACCCTTAAGCCCTTGGGACTTGAATTTAGTTTTGTCAGTGTTACAAAAACCGCCATTCGAACCATCACAGCATGTTCCCTTAGTCCTTCTGACTAGGAAGCTGATATTTTTGGTTGCTATATCCTCAGCAAGGAGGGTTTCATAATTGGCTGCTCTTTCCTGTAAAGAGCCATATTTGATTATTCATGAGGACAGAGTGGTGTTACGCCCTCGTCCAGGCTTTTTTGCCAAAAGTGGTTTCAGGCTTTCATCTGAATGAAGATATTGTCCTGCCATCGTTTTTTCCAAAACCATGTTCCAAGGAAGAAAAGTCACTACATTGTCTTGATGTGGTGAGAGCAGTGAAGATCTTTTTAAAGAAAACTGCTCAGATTCGTAAGGCTGACGTCTTATTTATTCTGCCAGAGGGTCCTAAAAAAGGACAGGCAGCGTCAAAATCCACTGTGGCTAAGTGGATCTGGCAAATTATAATTCGAACTTATGGTTTAAAGGGAAAGATTCCCCCTTTTCAAGTTAAGGCGCACTCTACCAGAGCGGTTGGTGCTTCTTGGGCAGTGCGTCACCAGGCCTCCATGTCTCAGATCTGCAAGGCCGCGACTTGGTCTTCAGTGCATACATTTACAAAATTTTATCAAGTAGATGTAAAATGGAATGAGGATATCGCCTTCGGGCGCAGTGTGCTGCAAGCAGCAGTATAATTCCTCAAGGTCTGGGGGTGCCCTAGGGGTTGTGTCTCCCTCCCCTCAAGTAGCATTGCTATGGGACATCCCACCAAGTAATTATTTGAGGCTCTGTGTCCTATGATGTACGATAAAGAAAATAGGATTTTTAAAACAGCTTACCTGTAAAATCCTTTTCTTGGAGTACATCATAGGACACAGAGCTCCCGCCCCTCTGTTTTATGGGGTGAGAGTATAATGCTTATATTGCTTGGCTACAAAAACTGAGGACTCCTGGAAGGAGGAGGGGTTATATAGGGGAGTCAACTTCCTGTATTGGTTATACCAGTGTCAACACCTGAAGGTAGGCCCATAACCCATCAAGTAATTACTTGAGGCTCTGTGTCCTATGATGTACTCCAAGAAAAGGATTTTACAGGTAATATAAATAAATGGTAAAAAAAATGAACCGTGATCTTATTCAGTTCTCTGTAATCGACACATGGCCATAGGGATTGGTACTTTTTGGTCACGAAAAAGATTCCAGCCCCGGCGGGGGATGTGGACGGGCGGATGAATCCCTTCTTGAGATTCTCATCCACGTACTCCCTTTGTGCTCCTTGTTCCTTCTTGGACAGGGAGAAGATGTTACCGAAGGTGATCTCGGCCCAGGGAGTAACTTGATGGGGCAATCGTATGGTCTATGGGGAGGCAGTGTGTCTGCACCCTGTTTACTGAACACATCCTGGTATTCCTCATAGGCCTTGGGTACAGGCTGACTTGTCTCCGGGTCTGAATCCATACATAGTAAGCTGGTTGCGGTCTCGAAGGCCCTAGGGAGGCAGTGTTCCTGGCAGTAATGGGACTGAAACTCGATCTCTCCAGTCTGCGGGTTGTGGGCTTGGAGCCAGGGGAGGCCCAGAACAATGGGAAATAGTGGGGACGAGATTGCAGATCGCATCCAGGCTTAGGAGCTCTTTATGCTGAGTTGGCGTAGTCACAGAGAGGGGCCAGGTTTCCTGGGTGACTGGTCCTGACTGATACAGGAAACGTCGGCCAAGTATACTGATAACCCCTGCGTCTTAGGTCGTAGTGGCAAGTGCTGGCTGCTGAGTGGCAAAGGCCAGGTTGATGAAGCAGCTGCATGCCGTTCGGAAGCTGAAAAGAGAGGAGAAGCATGAGATGGTTTGCTTGTGTTGACAAGGAAGACAGATGGGCTGGAGGTATCGGGAAGCACTTACGTAGTTTCGATGGAAAGGCACGTACATAATGGCCGGCTTCCCCGCTGTATAGGCATAAGGCCCTCTGCCTATGCCACAGGCGCTTCTCAGGAGATAATGCCAGGTGTAGTAATACAATTTGCATGGGTTCAGGCTCATTGGGGGCCGCACGTGCATGCACCGTGGGTGGGTTGGACTGGGCATGATAAACCGGAAGTGGGGCCCTTGGCATTATCCAAATTGGCTGGTTGGATGGAGCGAACCTCTCGGCTCGGTGCTCACGGAGTCGCCAATGTAATCAAAGCCTCCAGGGTATTAGGTACCCCGACCTGGGACGAGCTCGTCCTTGAGATTTTCCGAAAGTCCCAGACGGAACTGGTGTCGCAAGGCTGCATCATTCCATTGGGTATCCCCACTTCAACATCTGAAATCTAAGACATAATCCTCGCCAGCTCATCAACTCTGCTGTAGGGCAATGAGGGCTGTTTCAGCCGTGACGGTACGTTGGGGGTCGTGATATAGCTGGGCCATAGCATTGAAAAAGGATAACATCTCCTGCACCTGTGGATCCTTCTTCTCCAATAACTGGTGGGCCCATGCCTGAGGCTCCCTTTGCAGGAGAGCGATGATGAAACCAACCTTTGTGGCTTCCAGGGAAAAGGTTCAGGGTTGGAGTGCAAAGTATAGTTGGCAGGTGGTACGGAAGGCCCGAAACTTGCTCCGATCCCCGGAGAACCGCTCGGGTGTGGGAACCCTCGATTCTGATAGTAGCATCATCATGGTAGGTGGAGGACCTGCCTGTACTGGAGCCGGACTGGTCAGAGAGCCGGGTGGAGTAGCCAGGGATTGTACCCGTACATCCAGTTAAGTATAACCCTCTTGCAAGGATTTGACGGACTGTATAAGGGCATCGAGGTACTGGCAAATCTTCTCCATTGGAGAGGGTCCTCTTGCAGGCTCTTGAATGGCTGTCTGATACTGTCACATACCTTAAGGTAGAGCCTGACAAGCAGAGGAAGCCTCTCCTACAACTCCGGTTCACGGGCCACTGAGGTTGCAAACAGCAGCCACGAGAACACGGTGGGGTAGGAGTGCCTGTGATGTTCCCGTAGCAGGAGGAGATTCGTAGCAGCCAGCAACAGTAATGAAGCTGCGGTTGGTGGCTGTGGGTGCAGGCACTTGTGGATGCAGGGATGCTGCGGATGCAGGGAGGTTGCTGGTGCTGGGTACCGTGGAAGCAGGTACGTGGAGGATAAAGTAAGGTGCAGAATGAGACAAGCCAGGTCAGATACAGAGGAAACAAGGTACATCAAGGGTAATACTTAAGAATGGTCAAGTTCAGGCAGAGGTTTGGCAATAGAGGAATCTGGAGGTAAGACAGAAGAATGGTCAAGCAAGCCAAGGTCAGGAATGGAGAGAATCAGTAGTCAGGAAGTCAGGTAATGATCAGATCACGGATAGGTACTGGAACAGGATACAGGGGAAAACCGCAGATCAGACAGCAAAGGCCCTAGTACATTTTCTATCCTTATATACTACAAAAGAGTGCCAAAAGCTAATGGGGGCATGTCCTCGTGCACCCGTGCATTCACACATGTGCGAATGCGCATAGGCATTCGTCTGAGCCCATGGACCTGCCTGTCAGGAGGGACATCATTGGTATTGTTCCAACGCATGCGCAATGGCTTCTGTCTCTGTGCATCTGCTCTGCTATGGCCAGCGAGTCCCTGACAGAGGTATGGTTACTCTGTGGAATTATGACTCCCACACCATATTCTCTTTTTAGTGGGAAACCATATGGATGGGAAACCTGCCCACTTGTGAACACACACTAACCTTCACATTTTTGGATCCAGGAGCATATCATTGATATCTTTTTGAAAGTAAGTTTTTTTTAAACATTTATAATAATCTTTTTTTTCCTCCCTCTTGCTTTTTAATTCTTTATGTTATTGGATATATCCCACTAACCCTGTACCCCTGCTTCAGGGGCATCCTGCTCTATATAAAGAAATATTTTGAGAAAAAACACATAGGTATAACTCATTAGGTAAAGTTTTTGCCTGAGCGAAGCTCCTCTTAAGCTATGATTGACCCCAGTGTAGTGTCTTCCTCTGATGTACTGGGTGTGCATGCTCACCCCTCTTTCCTTCTCTCTAACTTTTGGATCAAATGCTCCAGGGTTTTGGCGTGGTAGTACTCGAGGGGGCGTGGTCTGGACATGATGGAGTAAAGATGCGTGCCAGAGCTATGGCCATCTCTTCAGCAATTCAGCTTTAGATGCAGCTTTATTCCCCAGCATGAAAAAAAAACATACTATTCCGCTAAGACATGTGGATCAAGGAGTAGTGTGACATGACCAAGGGGATGGGACTCATCCAGGACCAGTGCAGCTGACCAATAACATATGGAAAATGTAGCATGAACAAAACAACAACCAGATGGACAGTGCTCAATGGACTGGATAATTAAGTAGGGTGAGTTACAAGAGGCAATCATATCATGAAGAAAGACAAATGTTTATTCCTCAATGAGCAAAAATAATGGTTAAAAAGGTAAGATGAAATAAATTGAATTAAAAAAAGCCAACAATGCCACATTGATTTCCATGGGCATTGAGGGGTTAACATCCTTCAGAAGACCAGCTGGTGTGGCATGGAGGGGCGCCAGTGTCCATGCTGTAGAGATGGAAGCCTGGTCCAGGGAAGGGGGAAAAATGATGACCGAGGGACCTAGGAATGCAAGCATGTATTGGGGGTGTGCCTGCAGAGTGGTGTGGGCCACTCTGAGGCTGAGGGATCTCTCTCTGTCTGGGGAGATGTTACTGTCAGCCACTGTGAGCCGACTGGGAAGCCAAGCCAAGGGATCGGCACGCCTGGATGACGCAACTGCACGGTGCCAAGGGGAAGGAGGAGAGGTGGATGTCCGTAACCAGCATGGAACGCAGGCTCGTCTGTTGCCACAATAACGTGTTTCACATGCATACGCTTCATTAATTCATGGATAAACGCCAAAAAGAAATATATATATACACCCATTGTATGAACATGTGGGGGTGGGGAGTGGGAAGAGCTATTTAAAAATATGGAAGTGCTTGTTAACCCTTCAATGTCCTTACAATAGAAGTTTAAGAATCACATGCTCTATTGTATACTGAATTATAAATTTACAAAGGAGAACCCACTAAAAGACAAATTATACTATTAAAAGTATATATATACACATGTATGCATAAGGTTATGGATCAGATTAAAATAACATTGGATATTACTTATCAGGTCAGGGGAGTTAAATGAATAAACTCTATTAATAGGGCTCCAAAAAACAAAAATAATGGTAAAAATATGGCAATCAAAAATGAAAATAAAAATAAGAGTAAATAAAAAAAATCTAAAAAAAAAACTAATAAACAAAATAAATAAAAAAGAATGAACAAAACCAATAGTGGTAAGCAGGCAATATGATGATGAATAAGTCCCAGACTCATTAAGAGAATTATTGCTTAAACTATATGTAGCACTAACTCTTGATGGAGCTGCTGGTTTAAAGCGGGCTGTTACCTTCACTCTCAATACCTCTGTTTCACCGGCACCGGGTCTAGGGTCCCGTTGAGTTTACCTCTGGACGATATAAGCACCAAACACTTGCGTATATTTTCCAATGCTTTAATGAACAAGTAATAAAGGAAGTAGCAGGAAAGAGGCAGAAGGAAAGTTGCAGGGAAGCTCAAATACCTTTCCTTAGTATTCTTTAGAACATTCTTTGGAATTGAACACTTGTAGTTGAATGCACTCCCCTTGTAGGATTCAATCTTTGCCTGCCTGGATAGGCCTCTCTCACTTGCCCAGCAGCCAGTACGCAGCACGAACAAAAGTCTCTGCCACAGACTTGTTTGGAATAAAACCCATACGATCCTCTGCCACAGGATGTATTGGTTTGCGATGAATGTCAGACACAGTACTTGAACCTTTAAGCCAACCCGGCAGTACTATGCAGTAAGATTACTTCAGGATACGTCCTCCAACCAAGTCACCAGGCCCCTCTCCAGAAAAGCACTACGCATGATCCTTCCATGACGGGTCCTTCCCTGGGATCTCCTCGGTTGTCCAGCTTCTTCACTCAGGATAGACAGCTCAGGACCATTCCTCTGCTGCTGTGGTAGGCCCCAGACAGGCTTCTGGACCCACCCACATGCCTCAGCGAAGTGGGCCTCCGGAACGGAGGACCACAAGGTGGTACTCTTAACGCATACCTGTCGGCCAGGAGGGCCAGCAGGTGGCTGAAAATGAACCCCCAAACATGGCGTCTGCCCCATAAATACCCTCTCCCAGAATGCAACTCGGAGGACCACCTCCACCGAGTTGTCTCCGGGACAGAGGAGCACTCAAACGCTTCAACACGTTGCATTTCCAACACCAGCCCATGGTGACGACACCCACCGCCACAGTGTGGAACTACACGCAACTCAGCCAAGCTAGAACAGAGGCAAATCTAACCTCACCTAACAAGTAACCCCCATAATCAGAGCTGAGATGCTCCAGCCACCTTCCCCCCTGTGTATAACAGAAGCTTTGGTAACCATGGCAACAAATGCAACACAGTACACTCTGATTAATGGCTAAAATTTCCTGAAATGACCACTAAACAAACCGCTTTTTCACAAAAACTGTAAAAGATATCAAACTGAAAAGATATAGCCAGATAGCTGGATATTTTGTGAACATTTTAAAGTTTGTTTGGCGTCTGTAGGTGATAGTATGAAGGAGCCGAAACTTTTGGGAGCGGAAGATTTTAAGGATCTGAAGCATGCTCCCATTGACTTCGATGTTAAAAAAAGTGTTAAAAAGCTTAATATTTTAAAAAGTATAAATAGTAGAAAAAAAGTTGAAAAAGTCCCATCATCAGCTGAAAGAGGCGAACATTTTAATAGTTGAATGGTTTTAATAGCTAAAAGTATGCAGAAGTTACGCAGAGATAAAAAAACATATGGAATAAAATTAAATAATAAATAACTAGAGAATGCATTTCTTGGGGAAAATGCTTGGGAATGCTGAATAGCTGGATTGCTAAAACGGCCCCCAGCAAAACTTCCCCCATCATATTGCCATCAAAACTGCCCCATCAGAATTGCCCCATAAAAATTGTCCCCATCAAAACTGCCCCATCATATTGCCACCATCAAAACTGCCCCATCATATTGCCCCATCAAAACTGCCCCATCATATTGCCACCATCAAAACTGCCCCATCAAAACGTCCCCATCAGAATTGCCCTATCAAAACTGCCCCATCATATTGCCACCATCAAAACTGCCCCATCAGAATTGTCCCATCAAATCTTCCCCATAATAATGCCACCATCAAAACTGCCCCATCATAATTGCCCCATCAAAACTGCCCCATCATATTCCTCTATTATAAATCAGTACATGGTGTGTCTGTCCCCTCCCCTGGGCTCTGTAATCAGAGCTGAGATGCTCCAGCCACCTCCCCCCCTGTGTATAACAGAAGCTTTGGTAACCATGGCAACAAAAGCAACACAGTACACTCTGATTAATGGCTAAAATTTTTCTGAAATGACCTCTAAACAAAAAGCTTTTTCACAAAAACTGTAAAAGATATCAAACTGAAAAGATATAGCCAGATAGCTGAATATTTTGTGAAAATTTTAAAGTTTGTTTGGCGTCTATAGGTGAAAGTATGAAGGAGCTGAAACTTTTGGGAGCGGAAGAAGATTTTAAGGATCTGAAGCATGCTCCCATTGACTTCAATGTTAAAAAAAAGTGATAAAAAGCTTAATATTTTAAAAAGTAAAAATGGTAGAAAAAAAGTTGAAAAAGTCCCATCATCAGCTGAAAGAGACGAACATTTTAATAGTTGAATGGTTTTAAAAGCTGAAAGTATGCAGAAGTTACGCAGAGCCAAAAAAAGTACGGAATAATAAAGAAAGAAATAATAAAAATAAATAAAATCGAATAACAATAGTGGGACTGCTAAAGCATTCCCACTAATAAAATTGACTAACAATAGTGGGACTGCTAAAGCATTCCCAATAATAACTTGAAAATGCATTTCCTGGGGAAAATAGGTGGGAACGCTGAATAGCTGAATTGCTAAAACGTCCCCCAGCAAAACTGCCCACATCATATTGCCATCAAAACTGCCCAATCAGAATTGCCCCATCAAAATTGTCCCCCATCAAACCTGCCCCATCATATTGCCCCCATCAAAACTGCCCCCATTAAAACTGCCCCATCAGAATTGCCCCATCAATACTGCCCCATCATATTGCCACCATCAAAACTGCCCCATCAGAATTGCCCCATCAAAACTGCCCCATTATATTGCCCCCATCAAAACTGCCCCATCAGAATTGCCCCATCAAAACTGCCCCATCAGAATTGCCCTATCAAACCTGCCCCATCATATTGCCACCATCAAAACTGCCCCATCTGAATTGTCCCATCAAACCTACCCCATAATATTGCCACCATCAAAACTGCCCCATCATATTCCTCTATTTTAAATCAGTACATGGTGTGTCTGTCCTCTCCCCCGGGCTCTGTAATCAGAGCTGAGATGCTCCAGCTACCTCCCCCCTGTGTATAACAGAAGCTTTGGTAACCATGGCAACAAAAGCAACACAGTTCACTCTGTTTAATGGCAAAAATTTCCTGAAATGACCACTAAACAAAAAGCTTTTTCACAAAAACTGTAAAAGATATCAAACTGAAAAGATATAGGCGGAAGAAGATTTTAAGGATCTGAAGCATGCTCCCATTGACTTCAATGTTAAAAAAAAGTGTTAAAAAGCTTAATATTTTAAAAAGTATAAATGGTAGAAAAAAAGTTGAAAAAGTCCCATCATCAGCTGAAAGAGACAATCATTTTAATATTTGAATGGTTTTAATAGCTGAAAGTATGCAGAAGTTACGCAGAGCCAAAAAAAGTACGGAATAAAATTAAATAATAAATAATAATAATAACTAGAAAATGCATTTCCTGGGGAAAATGCGTGGGAATGCTAAATAGCTAAATTGCTAAAATGGCTGCCATCAAAACTGCCCCATCATACTGCCATCAAAACTGCCCCATCAGAATTGCCCCATCAAAATTGTCCCCATTAAAACTGCCCCATCATATTGCCACCATCAAAACTGCCCCATCATATTGCCACCTTTAAAACTGCTCCATTAAAATTGTCCCCATTAAAACTGCCCCATTAAAATTGTCCCCATTAAAACTGCCCCATCATATTGCCACCATCAAAACTGCCCCATCAGAATTGTCCCATCAAAACTGCACCATCATATTGCCACCATCAGAACTGCCCCATCAGAATTGCCCTATCAAAACTGCCCCATCATATTCCTCTATTATAAATCAGTACATGGTGTGTCTGTCCCCTCCCCCGGGCTCTGTAATCAGAGCTGAGATGCTCCAGCCACCTCCCCCCCTGTGTATAACAGAAGCTTTGGTAACCATGGCAACAAAACAAACACAGTACACTCTGATTAATGGCTAACATTTCCTGAAATGACCTCTAAACAAAAAGCTTTTTCTCAAAAACTGTAAAAGATATCAAACTGAAAAGATATAGCCAGATAGCTGAATATTTTGTGAACATTTTAAAGTTTGTTTGGCGTCTATAGGTGAAAGTATGAAGGAGCTGAAACTTTTGAAAGCGGAAGAAGATTTTAAGTTTCTGAAGCATGCTCCCATTGACTTCAATGTTAAAAAAAGTGATAAAAAGCTTAATATTTTAAAAAGTGTAAATGGTAGAAAAAAAGTTGAAAAAGAGCACACATCAGCTAAAAGAGACGAACATTTTGATAGTTGAATGGTTTTATTAGCTGAAAGTATGCAGAAGTTACGCAGAACCAAAAAACGTACGGAATAAAATTAAAATTATTAAAAATAAATAAAATTGAAAAACAATAGTGGGACTGCTAAAGCAATCCCATTAATAAAAATAAATAAAATTCAATAACAATAGTGGGACTGCTAAAGCATTCCCACTAAGTAGAAAATGCATTTCCTGGGGAAAATGCGTGGGAATGCTGAATAGCTGAATTGCTAAAACGGCCCCCATCAAAACTGCCACATCATATTGCCATAAAAACTGCCCCCATCATTTTGCCATCAAAACTGCCCCATCAGAATTGCCCCATCAAAACTGCCCTATCAGAATTGCCCCATCAAAACTGCCCCATCATATTGACACCATGAAAACTGCCCCATCAGAATTGCCCCATCAAAACTGCCCCATCAAAACTGCCCCGTCATATTGCCACCATCAAAATTGCCCCATCAAAACTGCCCCCATCATATTGCCACCATCAAAACTGTCCCCATCATATTGCCCCCATCAAAACTGCCCCCATCAAAACTGCCCCATCATATTGCCACCTTTAAAACTGCTCCATAAAAATTGTCCCCATCAAAACTGCCCCATCATATTGCCACCATCAAAACTGCCCCATCAGAATTGCCCCATCATATTGCCACCATCAAAACTGCCCCATCAGAATTACCCCATCAAAACTGCCCCTTCATATTTCTCTATTATAAATCAGTACATGGTGTGTCTGTAATCAGAGCTGAGATGCTCCAGCCACCTCCCCCCTTGTGTATAACAGAAGCTTTGGTAACCATGGCAACACAACCAACACGGTACACTGTGTTTAATGGCTAAAAATTTCCTGAAATGACCACTAAACAAACAGCTTTTTCACAAAAACTGTAAAAGATATCAAACTGAAAATATAGTCAGATAGCTGAATATTTTGTGAACATTTTAAAGTTTGTTTGGTGTCTCTAGGTGAAAGTATGAAGGAGCTGAAACTTTTGGGAGTGGAAAAAGATTTTAAGGATTGCAAGCATGCTCCCATTGACTTCAATGTTAAAAAAAGGGTTAAAAAGCTTAATATTTTAAAAAGTATAAATAGTAGAAAAAAAGTTGAAAAAGTCCCATCATCAGCTGAAAGAGACGAACATTTTAATAGTTGAATGGTTTTAATAGCCAAAGTATGCAGAAGTTACGCAGAGCCAAAAAACATACGGAATAAAATTAAAATTAAAAATAAATAAAATCGAATAACAATAGTGGGACTGCTAAACCATTCTCACTAACTAGAAAAGCTACAATTTCTGGGGAAATTGTAAAAAGTGTTCTTGCCTCTACAACTGGAGTGGGCGGAGTAACTGGGTGGATTGGCTTGAGTAATTGTTTGGTTGGAGTGGCTGGAGTAACTGTAAAAAGTGTTAAAAAGCTTAATATTTTAAAAAAGTATAAATAGTAGTAAAAGAGTTTAAGTCCCATCATTAGCTGAAAGAGCTGAACATTTTTTTTCAAAAATATATGTATTTTTTTCTTCAAAAATGATTTTTTTTTAAAAATGATTTTTTTTCAAAAATGATTGTTACATTTTTTTTTCATGGGGTGATCATAATGTTTTGGCTGATCATGTTGTGGTCATAATGTTTTGGCTGATCATGGGGGGTCATAATATTTTGGCTGATCATGTTGTGGTCATAATGTTTTGGCTGATCATGTTGTGGTCATAATGTTTTGGCTGATCATGTTGTGGTCATAATGTTTTGGCTGATCGTGGGGGGGTCATAATGGTTTGGCTGATTGTGGGGTGGACATAATATTTTGGCTGATCATGGGGGGGTCATAATGTTTTGGCTGATCGTGGGGTGGTCATAATGATTTGGCTGACCATGGGGGGGTCATAATGTTTTTTGGCTGATAATGGGGTGGTCATAATATTTTGGCTGATCATGGGGGGGTCATAATGGTTTGACTGATCGTGGGGTGGACATAATATTTTGGCTGATCATGGGGGGGGGTCATAATGTTTTGGCTGATCATGTTGTGGTCATAATGTTTTGGCTGATCATGGGGGGGGTCATAATGTTTTGGCTGATCATGGGGGGGTCATAATGTTTTGGCTGATCATGGGGGGTCAGCTTTTGTCATACCTTCATCTAGCAGATGAAGGTATGACCACATGCATTTGGGGTGTCTCAGCATCTTGTGTTTACAACCACTGTTTCCTAGCAACGCTCATGCCCTGTTTATGCTTCACAAATACTGCTCAATACACAATACACAGGACCATGATAGATGTAACAACTGTGCAGTAATTCAAATGGCCGTATTTTAAAAACTATAAATCCTATAGCGAAGATCATTATATTGTGAGAATCACAAGACCCAGACCTAGATTTTGATACATAGTATGTCTCTAAAATATTAAAATTGAAGGCACGGTCGCAGTTTAGAAATTGCCCTTCAAATTTGAAGGGGCTAGAGTGTACTTTCAATGAATGTCAATGGATGGCGTGAGTTGCAAACAAATGGTTATATTGTGAAAACTATCAGGACTATGGCTTAGCCGTGGACATGTTTAGTGGCAGCAGGGATAGCTGAACGTTTTGATATAAGATTTGTGTAGGTGGGCTTGAAAATGAGGGAGCGGTGGCAGTTTAGAAATCATGTTCTGATTTTTCAGCTTTTGTCACCTCCCACTCTAGCTTCCCCATTCATTCCTATGGGACCAATTTCGCCGCAAAAACAACGATATTTTGTGAACCATTTGGCGAAACGTTCCACAAAATAATAGCACTCCATTCGGGAACAATCTGCACGTTTCGGTATATTACTTGTCTATGTAGTGTAAAAACTGTGGGAGGAGTTAGGGTGGTAAATTTGGCAATAATAATAATATATATGTGAGATAACAGTAAGTGGTCTTGCTATGCAAGAACACTTAACTAGAAAAGGTACAATTTCTGGGGAAATTGTGAAAGTGTTCTTGCCTCTACAACTGGAGTGGGCGGAGTAACTGGGTGGAGTGGCTTGAGTAACTATTTTAAAAAGTATCAATAGTAGTAAAAAAGTTGAAGAAGTCCCATAATTAGCTGAAAGAGCTGAACATTTTTTTCAAAAATGATTTTTTTTTTTTTAAATGATTTTTTTTTCAAAAATTTTTTTTTAAATGATTTTTTTTTCAAAATTTTTTTTTCTTAAATGAATTTTATTTTTTTTTTCAAAAATGATTTTTTTTTTTCAAAAATGAATTTTATTTATTTTTTTTCAAAAATGATTTTTTTTTTTTTCAAAAATTATTTTTTTTTTTTATTAGGCGGTCATAATGTTTTTTCTGATCATGGGGTGGTCATAATGTTTTGACTGATCATGGGGTTGTCAGCTTTTGTCACCTCTCACTCTAGTTTCATTCCTATGGGACCAATTTCGTCGCAAAAACGATGATATTTCGTGAACCATTTGGCGAAACGTTCCACAAAGTAATAGCACACCAATTAAATGACATTGAGGCCGGATTCACACTGGTATTTTTCAGCTTTTCACAAAGTTCCACAAGGTAATAGCACACCAATTGAATGACATTGAACATTTCGCCATTCATTTCTATGGGACCAATTTCGCCGCAAAAACTACAATATTTCGTGGACCATTCGGCAAAACGTTCCACAAAGTAATAGCACACTAATCGGGAACAATCCGCACCTTCGGTATATTACTGTCTATGTAGTTTAAAAGCTGTGGGAGGAGTTAGGGTGGTATGATCATGGGGTTGTCAGCTTTTGTCACCTCCCACTCTAGTTTTGAACATTTCGCCATTCATTCCTATGGGACCAATTTCGCCGCAAAAACAACGATATTTCGTGAACCATTCGGCGAAACGTTCCACAAAATAATAGCACACCATTCGGGAACAATCCGCACGTTTCGGTATATTACTTGTCTATGTAGTGTAAAAATTGTGGGAGGAGTTAGGGTGGTAATTAAGTGTTCTTGCATAGCAACACCACCTAGAAAAGGTACAATTTCTGGGGAAATTGTGAAAAGTGTTCTTGCCTCTACAACTACTGCTTAATACACAACAGACAGGACCATGATAGATGTAGTAACTATGCAGTAATTCAAATGGCCGTATTTTAAAAACTATAAATCCTACAGCGAAGATCTTTATATTGTGAGAATCACAAGACCCAGACCTAGATTTTGATGTATAGTATGTCTCTGAAATATTAAAAATGAAGGCACAGTCGCAGTTTAGAAATTGCCCTTCAAATTTAGAGGGGGCTAGAGTGCAGTTTCAATGAATGTCAATGGACGGCGTGAGTTGCAAACAAATGGTCATACTGTGAAAACTATCAGGACTATGGCTTAGCCGTGGACATGTTTAGTGGCAGCAGGGATAGCTGAACGTTTTGATATAAGATTTGTGTAGGTGGGCTTGAAAATGAGGGAGTGGCGGCAGTTTAGAAATCATGTTCTGATTTTCCAGCTTTTGTCATCTCCCACTCTAGTTTCCCCATTCATTCCTATGGGACCAATTTCGCCGCAAAAACAACGATATTTCGTGAACCATTTGGCGAAACGTTCCACAAAGTAATAGCACACCATTCGGGAACAATCCGCACGTTTCGGTATATTACTTGTTTATGTAGTGTAAAAACTGTGGGAGGAGTTAGGGTGGTAAATTTGGCTATAATAATAAGAACTAGAAAAGGTACAATTTCTGGGGAAATTGTGAAAAGTGTTCTTGCCTCTACATCTGGAGTGAGCGGAGTAACTGGGGGGAGTGCCTGGAGTAACTGTTGTGTGGTTGGAGTAACTGTGGAAAGGTTGAACTGGGCAGATGGGCAGAGTAACTGTGTGGAGTGTTTGTAGTGAGTAAAGATAGTAAACATTACACTAACCAATTGATTGATCAAATTTAAAAAGTGCACAAGTGCTAATGATGTAGAAGGTAGAAATATCGGTAAATGACTTTGTCGGACACAGACTTAAGGGTTACCAGGATTTATTCCGCCCCAGCCAAAGCATAGCACCTGACGGACTCGCGTCCCAAAATCAAGTGTGTCAAAAACAGTTTACACAGTGTACATATAATTTCAATATATTGCATCACAAGCGAACTGGCGGTATATTTCCGTTATACATTAACATTAACATTAACATTTTGAACAGTCAACTTTTTGAACTTTTTGGATACAAGGCAATTCATTAAAGCATATACTTTAAACCCTTACAAATTTTCAGTTTCTCTGCAGTTTTGCTCCTTGCTGTTTCTTTGTCTTACTAATCAGCAAGCAGGCTATAGCACAGGAAGGAGAGGGTGAGTGTGATGAGGACAGTGTGATAGGGCGAGCTGACGTGCTGCATCTACCGTCTGTAGGACGGGTGATCGTTTTAGCCAGCCGGCTTCTTATGCTTATTTGAATCTGCTACACTGTAAGTGTTATTTTAATTCTTTTCTTTTCAAATATTTTATTGGTAATTAACAAGCAACTGTTCCATACATTACAATAAGGATAGCCAGGTAGCATAAGACAGTGCTTTTCATTGACATAGATAATAGCATTAACAACATGGCATATAAGGGATTATACCAACAAGTGAATACTCAGTCAAATCGCAAGTATAAACGAATAAGATTGAATAACTAGAAGTTTTAGAGGGAACCGGGTCCCCCAAATAAGTATTAAATGTAAAGGTTCCGAGTCACTCCCTAGAAAACAGACGTGGGAGCCACCAGGACCATTGTATAAAACTGAGTACAATACCAATAGGTATTAATGGTAGAAAAAGAGAGAAAAAGAGAAGAGAAAAAAAAAGGGGGGGGGGGGAAAGAAAGAGAAAAAATAGATAGAAAAAAGAGGAGCAAGGGGGGGTAAGGGTCGGCCGGGTCGCACGGGCAGAGGTGTGGCATCACCGTCTCAGGTTTAGGACCAAATAGATTTAGAGTCCCAACAAATGTTCATCAATACCAGCTGGTAGGAAGTGATCTATCCATGGTTGCCAGATTCTGACATGATGGGGGACCTTATCTAAAATTTTCGCCTCAATCTTGCTATGAACCATTGCTTGTGTGACCCGATTTTTAGTTTCGGTTGTACTGAGCGTGGGTGTTTTCCAAGCCTTAGCGATTGTTTGCTTAGCTGCGGTGAACAGCTGGAGAAGGAGGCGAAGCTGTGCTCTTGTGTAGTCCTGGGGAATTAAATTGAGCAGGGCTATCATTGGGCTGGGTTTTAGGGTGACTTGGTGAAGGGTGGACGCCATTTGGAATATAGTTTCCCAGAAGTGTTGCGCCAGTGGACAGGTCCACCAGATGTGTAGATGAGTACCTCTGTCGCTACATCCCCTGAAACAGTTTGGGGAAAATTCAGGCAAGAATTTAGCAATTCTAGCCGGGACTAGATACCACCGCATCAACACCTTGTAATTTGCCTCTGAGGCAATCACGTTCTGGGAAGCATTTTTTGTGTTGGTCCAGATAGTCGCCCAATCCTCCGCTTCGATATTAATGTCTAGATCAGTTGACCATCTCTGTGCATACGCGGGTAGACGCGAGGATGGTGTAGTGAGGTGGGCGTAGAGACGGGAGATAGCGCCTGGAGCGTGCGGGTCTGAGTCACACATAGCCTCGTACTCTGTCATAGTATCCAGTCCAGTGAAATATTTTATTGTTGATTGAGTAAAGTGCGCAATTTGGAGATAACGGAAGCATTCTTTACTGGGGAGTTGTGCTTGTGCTTGGATATTGGCAAATGATTTAATAGCGTCAGTATTGACTATATCACATATGCGAGTCAGGCCCGCACGCTCCCAGAACTGAAATGATAAAGGTTCAGTATAGGCTGGGTAGAATTGTGGGTGACCTAGAAATGATAAGAGGGGGGAGTGCGGAGAAATCAGTTGAAAGGGTGTTTTCAGTTTATCCCAAAGTCTGAGAGTGTGTTGTGTGATTGGGTTAGATATGGGGCCTCGAGATGCTGGGGAAAGCCATAGCAGGTTAGTTATAGTAAGCGGAAATGAGTCAATAGCTTCAAGGCTAACCCAGAGTGGTATTTCGAGTTTCGAGTGGTAGAGAGCCGTCTGGGCCAGCCTTGCAGCCTGGTAATAATGTTGAAAGTTTGGGATGCCAAGGCCTCCATTAGACTTGTTACGAAGAAGGACGGATCTAGCAACTCTGGGTCTTTTAGATCCCCAGATAAATGTAAAAACTTTACTTTGTATGATCCTATGATAATATGAAGGGACTGTGACAGGGAGGACTCTGTATAGGTATAATAACTTCGGAAGCAAAGACATCTTAACAGCCGCAATGCGGCCGAGCCAGGAGATACACAAGGGCAACCAAAGGTTAAGAAGGGAAGTTAGTTGAGTAAGCATTGGGAGGTAATTGTATTGGAACAAGTGGGATGGGTCACTTGTCAGCTTAATCCCTAAATAGGGAATAGAAGTGGTAGACCATTGAAAAGGAAAATTTTGACGTATCATTTCTAAATCAGCTTGCGGCAAAGACACATTGAGAGCCCTCGATTTGGTTTGATTGATTTCGAGCCCCGAGACCCTGGCAAATCTATCTAGAGTGTGCAAAAGGATCGGGATGGTAGTATGGGGGGATGTGATGAACATAAGAGCATCATCGGCAAAAAGGCAAAGTTTATGTGAGGTAGAAGCAATCTCCAAGCCCCGAATATCAGGGTTACTCCTTATCAGGGCAGCTAAAGGTTCGATCGCGAGTGCAAACAAAATGGGGGATAAGGGACAACCTTGCCTAGTTCCTCGTGAAATGGGAAAGGGGTCTGAGCGGAAGCCTGAGTAATGCACATATGCTTGTGGTTGATTGTACAGAGCGTTGACCCACCCCAGAAAATGTGGGCCGAAGCCCCAACGTTGGAGAATATAAAATAAGTAAGGCCAGGAGACAGTATCGAAAGCTTTCCGGATGTCTAAGGAAAGGAGATGCATTGGGATTTTACGGGAACGGGCTAGGTGTTGGAGGAGAATTACACGGCGGATGTTGTCACTCGCCTGTCGTTTAGGTATGAACCCTACTTGGTCCTTATGGATCAATCCTCCAATTATAGGGTTGAGACGTAGGGCTAAAATTTTGGCTAGAATCTTGATATCGACATTTAAGAGTGAAATTGGTCTGTAGTTAGACCATGAGGTGTTGTCCGTATTTGGTTTCGGGATCATCGATATGAGTGCCGTCAATGTGTCTCTGCCGAAGGAGTGTTGTTTGAGTATAGCGTTAAAGGAGTTGGTAAGGAGGGGGGCTAATTCACTGGCAAATTTTTTATAATAAAGGCTCGGCAGACCGTCCGGGCCTGGGCGTTTATGGGGCTTAAGTGACTTGATGGCTGATAAGACTTCCTCCGTGGTGATCGTGCTCTCCATCAGATCACGACTAGTATTAGATAATGTAGGAATAGGAAGATTGTTAAAGAGCCTGTCCGCCTGATTCGGCGAAAATGCCGTTTTAGACTCATACAAGTTTGCTAATTGTTTACGGAATTCAGCGAGAATTTTAACCGGATTGCTAGTCACATTATCTTTAGACAGTCTAAGTCTGATAGGGACACGAGCACGGTCTGGTCTACGAAGGCGTAAGGCCAGATATGTGTCAGGTTTGTTTGCTTTAGTGTAGATCGTGTGACTAGACCTGCGGATAGTCTTATCAGCCGCTTCAGCCAAAAGTAGGTCTAGTTCGAGTTTCGTCTTTTCTAGAGTTATTTTATGGGCTTCAATTGGGTTAGTTTGAAATTGTAAGAAGTGGTTCTGGTATTCTGATTCAAGTTGGTGTATTCGGAGATTTTTATCCCTATTGAGGTGTGACGCCACTGAAATGCATGTGCCTCGTATGACTGGCTTATGGGCTTCCCAGAGTAGTATAGGGGAGATATCGGGAGTGGCATTATGAGTTAAGTAATCTTTGAGAGCTATCTGGATATCTAGGCAGTATGATTGGTTAGTTAGGAGGGAGTCGTTCATGGACCACCACTTTTGAGGGGCCTGTGGTATTAAAGAAGATACTGTGGTGATAACAGCACAGTGGTCTGTCCATGTGATTGGGTGAATATGTGAATGGAGAAGGAGTGGGGCGGATGCTATGGGAATAAAAATGTGGTCGATTCTAGAAAAAGATTTATGGGGGTGTGAATAGAATGTAAAATTTTTCTTAGTGGGATTGGATTCTCTCCATGTGTCTAAAAGGGAGGCCTTAAGTATTTGTTTACGGAATTGGATAGAGGGGGTGTGGTGTTCGGGGGCATAGGGGGATTTATCTGTATGTGGTTGTAAAACAGAGTTGGAGTCACCACATAGGAATAGGGTTCCCTTACAGTGGGTTTTCACTATTTGTAGTAGATGTGAGAAAAAGGGATTTGGGTTTGAATTAGGGGCGTAATAAGACACAAAAGTTGTTGTAACATCCTGCAACAGACCTACAAGGAGTAGGTAACGACCTTCTGGATCTTTTATTTCGGTTAAGGGGGTGAATGGTGTGGTGTGATGGAAAGCTAGAAGGACCCCTCGGTGTTTTGTGTCTGCTGAGGCGGTAAAAACTTGCGGATATTTAGAGCTAAAGAAGTTGGGGGTGTGGCGCTTTGAATAATGGGTTTCCTGAAGAGCCACTATGTTGGCTTTTAGGGATGCGAACGTTTGAAAGGCTTTGACCCGTTTATGTGGAGAATTAAGCCCTTTAACGTTTAGAGTGAGTACATTAAGTGGTGCCATGTTTAGGTATGTGGAGAGTTATTAGCCAGGGATACCAAGCCCGTGCGAGCCGACCAACAAAAAAAAATGGGGAAAAGTAGAGGGAGAGAGTTTGAGAGAAGAAAAAGAGAGGGAATAAAGAAAGGAGAAGGCATAAGGTGTAGGGCACGCCACCGAGATCGCCCCCTATCAGGGAGGCAAACAGTCAGTGGCGCCCGACCAGTAAATGCACCATCCCTACGATCAGTTAACCAATCAGAGAGAGGGCGCACCATAGAGAGGGAGCACAATGACAGCTCCCCGCCGCAGTCGGGATTAATCAAAACAATTTAAAGTTAAAGCCCACAATGTTGTAACATATAATAAGGCATAAACCTAACACAGAACATGAGGGAGGGGGGGGAAATTGGGAGTGGAGGGAGGGGGAGGGGGGAGGGGGAAGGGGGAGAAAAAAAAAAAAAAAGGGGGGGGGGGAATAAGAGGAGGGAGGGAATTGGGACATACAACATAATCAGTCAATTTTTCCTCTTTTTTTCTACCCCTAACATGACTTGTATTCAGGGTAAAATCTCGTAAGATTATGGTTGCTATACTGTGATGATATAGTAGTGGGAATGGCTGAATACTAGGGTTAACCTGGCACACTTTGTGTATACCAGTTTAAGCGTATGAGCCAAAATACAATGTGTGTATACATTATACATTATACAGGCAAGTAGAAATACAGTTTGGATGTTAAACTGAACCTGAGTAGGCCTTAAAAGGCCTAGAAGCTCTGTAGAGGAGGCTTGCAAGAAGCTGTATTAGTTCCTAAACCAACCGATGTCGTCCAGCAGCTCCTGGTCACTGAAGCGTTCTATGTGAAGAGAGTCATGGAAGATGCAACCGAGGAACTGTATGCTGGAAAAAACAAGGGGGGAAGGAAACAAAAAAAGGGAAAAAAGAATATATGTCTGTCATGCTTTCAGCGGAGGGCTTGAGATTTTGGGCTGGGATGGTAGTTTCCAGATGATCGTGCTGGGGTTCCTTTCCGGATGGATTGTGGATCGGGGTTGTTTCTCTTCGGGGTCATGTTGTATGGTTGGGAGATTGATCTGGCTGGTGTGCGAGGTAGAGATGTTTCAGGCTGACGCGTCTGGGGCGACAGGTGCAGAGATTCTAGTAAGCGTTGCAGCGACTCAGGGGTGGTGCAGGTATGCTGTTGTCCTTGATAGGAGAATTGCAAGGCAAATGGGAATCTCCATGTGTACTTGAGATGGTGCTGTTGTAATACTTGCAGCTGTGGTTTCATAGCACGCCGTTTAGCGATGGTGAGGGGCGCTAAGTCCGTGAACAGTTGGTAGTCGTGACTCTGGAACTGAAGGGAGTTTTTATTCCGTGCTGCTGCTAGTATTTGTTCCTTTGTGCGGAAAAAGTGTAGTTTGACTATGATGTCTCGCGGTGGCCCGTCTGCTTGTCGGCGGGTTAGTGCCCTGTGAATTCTGTCAAACTCCAGGCGTTCGATGGGTATAGAGGGTTCAAGCTCTTGAAATAAAGCAGTGGTAAATGATTGTAAATCATCAATCGCCTCTGGTATACCCCTGAGTCGCAAATTGGACCTGCGAGAACGGTTCTCAGCGTCTTCCAGACGCGATAACAGCATAGCGTTTTCCTCACGGAGGGCAATATGTTCTTGGGCCTGTTCTTGCAGTGTGAGTTCTATGTCGTCGACCCTGGTCTCAAGGTCTGCAGTGCGTTGGCCTATTTCACGGATCTCACGTGTCAAATTGTTAGTGATTTGATCAGAGGTTGTTTTCAATGCCTTATGGAGCATGGTTTCCATCAGCCTTATAAAAGCAGTCTGTGACATACCTGCTTGCGGTAGGGAGGGAGAGCCGCCTGAATGAGATTGTATGTCTGTCTCATCTTCGCTCTCCAGCACCTCTCAGTGTGCAGGAGAGGACGCAGCTTGATCAGCCAGGGCTTGGGCCTTCGCCGCCATCTTGGAAGAAGCGTGGGCCAGCGCTTCTTTTATGGGTTTCGGCTTTGTTTTGCCGCGATGACCCGTGAGTACCATACCGGAGGAAGCACTGATGTCCGGGGGAGGTATTCTCTGGAAAACGGGAGCCGGATCGCTGCGTTAAAGGTGCTTTAAGGTCCCGAGTGTGCGGCGGGGAGTGCGGAGCTTCACAGGGAGACGTCCGCCATGTAAAGCCTCGCGCATGCGCCCTATTTTAATTCTTTTAATAAACCTCAAAACCAGGATTACGCTATGTTGTTTCCCTCTCTTTTCCCGGGGTACCCCTAAATGAGAACAACCCCCCAGCTAGGAGTCTTTTATTAATCTCCATGATAAGAGTGATTTCCTGTGACTTGGTGGACTAGTGGTATCATCACCCTTTGGCTGTATGAAGTGGCATGTCGTTTCCTAGAAGCCCATCCAATGAAAGGCCCTGACCGGGTTAAGGTCGCAAGCCCCCTT
Source organism: Lithobates clamitans (assembly GCA_037952925.1). Taxonomy (NCBI): domain Eukaryota; kingdom Metazoa; phylum Chordata; class Amphibia; order Anura; family Ranidae; genus Lithobates; species Lithobates clamitans. Next base: position 6,792,561 of record JBBGZY010000221.1, on the reverse strand, counting down.
GTGCTTGCCGTTTGGTAAGCGCGCATTTTATTTTCAGCTACCACCGTGGTGCGGTGGAGGAATTTTTTCTATTTTACATTTCCTGCTTTAAAAAAATGGGGTCTGAGCCTATGTATTTTCACAACATTTATTTGGACTTTATTCACTGTGTTAGGACTGTCCAGTGAACACTTATTGATTTAGGTTTTAAGAACTGTGTTAGTTATTTAATTTGGGTTCTAACCAATTAGTCCTATTCAACACTGGTACTAGTATTTACTCCTATTTACAGCGCTGCTATATTTGTTATATTGTTGTATTAGTATGTGTATCTCACATAGAGTGGCTGCTTTTGTTATTATGTAGTTTTTTTTAATTTTTTTTCACTAAGTTATTTTCATCACTATTTTGGTTATCCCCTATTTGGTCATTCACAATATTTCACAAACAGGTACCCTTTTTGGGTGCACTACAGCGCGGTATTCCTCTTACTATATGATGAGGACAGATGTCTGTGATGGATGGGGGGGAGTAAGTGAGTTCAGTGTCTAACAAGTACACCGAACATGAAATATAGAGAATGATGTTTAGCTAATTGTAAATGGTCCCACATAACTATGGCCACGTAAACTGACCCTCATTGCCACTTTATCTGTTTGATGACCACTGTCTCACAACCACTGTTTCCTGGCAACACTCATGCCCTGTTTATGCAGGCTCTAAGCGTGTTCACAACCACTGCTCAAAACACAATACACAGGATAATGGTAGCTGTAATAACTGTGCAGTACTCCTGACTGGAGACACTGCTGCACCCTGGAGATGTAAATGTGATCCAACAGTGTGTTTTTTTCTGTGGTGGCTGCCCAGACCAGTTGAGTATATCCTCTTGAGTGAAGAAGGTCAGATATTGGCTTCTTTTCTCTGCACAGAAAATCTTCATTGAAATCTCCACAGAGTATTATAGGTTGGCAATCCATTATTTCCAAAGATTCCAAGAGGCCCAGCAGGTTAGTAAGGAATTGGCCAATACTGTAATCCGGTGGCCTGTAAATGACAGCGATCAAAGCTTGTACAGGGGACTCCAGTTTGACAACCAAGAACTCCAAGTCAGTCACATTGTGATGATACTGCTTTTCATAGGCCTTGAAATGGTTTCTGACATACAAGGCGACACCTCCGCCACCTTTACCTGCAATGTCAGGAAGGTTTGTGTACGAGAGGTGTCTGTTGCGTTTGAACAGGTTGTAGCCCTCCAGCTGGAGACTTTCAGCAACAGAAGAGCCTGAGAGATGAGTTTCAGTGAAACATAAAACATCTCCAAGTGTCAACTCATGGTGAGATTTGATATCTTCAATGTGAGCTGGTAATCCTTCAGTGTTGTGATGGATAATTGTTAATGTTTGCTGTTTGTCTGTTGTCTGTAGAAACTTTAAGAGGGGCATAACACTTTCCAGTGATGCTTTCTTCATTGAATCCAGGGAAGCTGTGATTTCAGGATCAGCAAAGATCTTCTTCTCATCAAAGTCGGTTATGTACAGTCCTTGTAGTGTAGTCGTTCTACTCAGAGCAACATAGGCCATTCCCGGTTGGAAGACCCGTTTCAATGAGACCACTGCCGACTGTATCGACATCCCCTGACACTTATGAATCGTACATCCAAAAGCCAACTTCAGGGGGAACTGTGTGCGAACAACTCCTTTCTGTCTCAGGTTTTCCTCTACCCTTTCAGTTGTCAGCATCACAAGACGACTTGTTACGGTATCTCTGTCCTGCATTTGGATTGTCCAGCACAAGCCCAAGCTTGTTTACCGTAGTAGCACCATTCTCAGTCTGGATGATTATTCTTGCAATCTTGCCAAATGTCCCGTTAACAAGCCCGTCTTCTACATCAATGTTTCTTGTGATCAGGATACGGGCACCTTCAGCTGCTTGCAGTGTGTCAATCAGATTGTCTTTGTGTCCTTTGAAAGGTTGGTGTTGCCTCAGCATCACTCCTGTCTTAGGGTCTTTTCTGTAATCGTCGGCATCTATGTTGGTGATGTTTGAATGGAGAACAGACACAGTTGCAGCATTATGTTTGTGAACCTCTTTGTTGGTGGCAAATATGTGTAGCACGTCATTAGGGCAGTGGGTGGGATCTGTAAAAGCCTGAGCAAGCAGAGCTTTGTCATCATTGCTTAAGGTGACAGTCTTCTGCTTGACTCTGATTCTATTCAAAAGCTCAGCAAATGAAATGTCATCCTTCTGTCGCATGATCTCTGTCAGCGTGATCATCTGAAAGTTGTCTTTCCAGACGTCATTGGTATTTTCCTCAAACACGCAGAGTGGCTTACTTTTTCCCAGCGGGGGGACCTGGTAAAAGTCTCCTACTGCTAGTACTGACATACCACCAAAAGGTTTCTTACTGCCTTTGATTTGCTGTAATCTCCAGTTGATGTAGGCAAACAGAGGCTTTGAAATCATTGACACCTCGTCAATAACAATGATCTCCGCATTTGACAGCTGTGCCCTCACTTCATCTATTAGATTTCCAAGTCCTTGGTAGGGTGGCTTCAAGCTTCTTGGCAACTTCAGCAGAGAATGCAAAGTGTTGCCTGAAATGTTGAAAGCTGCTGTTCCTGTAAATGCAGTTAGTAAAACGCTGGGCATGGATATGTCTGCTTCCTCACGTAGTCTGGTAAGTTTACAGAGTATCTTTGTCGCCTCAGCATAGATGCACTTTATCAGGTGTGATTTGCCTGTCCCTGCACCACCAGTGACAAAGTAATAGAATGGGTCAGGATTTAGGCCACGCACACGGTTAGTGCACCAGTCACAAACTGAGTAGAATGTCTGAGCTTGTGTCCGGTTAAGGTTTCTGTACATTTTCAGAAGGAAATCAGGGCACATTTGTGGGGCCTTCACAGTAAGCGCAATTCCACCTGTTTGTTTGTGACGTGTATACTCCGGAACATCATCTTGTTCATTCTCATGAAGTGGCTCCCCTTCTTTGCGTTCCTCTATACATTCCAACCTATCCAACTCAGCTTCTGGGGCAAAGGTGTTCCAAGCATCTTCAACAGGGCCGTTTTTTACAAAGTCATCCAAGACTTGTTCCACAATTTGGTTGTGTTGTTCGAACTTCTTTTGGTTGCTGGTAACAATTGCAGACACTGCTCGGATTGCTTCTTCTCCTGGTAAGCTCACACAGGCGCCTTTGTAAAAATCCTGGTGTGTTGGGAACCTTACAGTTTTCAGTGATGACTCTGATCGGTGGGGGAGGTAGAGTTTAAGCAGTCTGCCGTAGTAGTTCTCAGGGTCCTTCTTCTCTGAGAAGCGTGCGTACCTGATGATTGCAGGCTTCCCTCTCGTGCGTTTTTGAATCATTCCCATTTCATTCAATAGGCTGACACGCTTGCTGTCTTCCTTTTGCTTGCCATCTTCCTTCTGCTTGCCATAGACAACCCTGTAATGGGATGCAAAGTCTGCCAGACACATGGACTCAAACTCTGGTGTTTCGGGTCTGGCTCTGTATTGGTCGACAAAACTCGTCATCCACATATTAAGAGAATCGGCTGGTTTGTTCTGCAATGCACTGAGCGGGAGACTCATTTTCAGTGCGTTGTCCCCAGTTGGCAGAAAAACAACCTCACGTGAGCAAGACTTCATTTTCAAGCTGCACGTACGGGCCACAGACTCCTGGGCGCTGACCTCTCTGTGTTTTGAATAAGCCTGAAGAACCTCTTTCATTTCTTCTCGTTCTGTCGCTGTTTCTGGGCTCATTTCTTTGACTATTGTTTTGAGATAGTCACTCAGCTCCCGTTCTGGCTTGGATATGTAGGACAACATGTACATGATGCAACCATACTCATCAAGAATGTACTGGATGTCCATGTTGGCGTTCCAGGCCGTCAGTAAATGTGGATTGTAGTTGTTCACCCAGCAGTCCTTGACATCACGCTTCATTAGAATCACGCTTGAGGAGGTCAATGCCTGAATGTACGAGTTGTACTGATTCAAAGTCATATCACACTGTGCCAGTAGCTGTGACATGTCTTCAAGCTGCACTTTTGGGTTATTAAGCAAATCCCAGACTGGTTTCAGTTTGTTTTTGGCTGCTTGTGGTTTCATTGCACAATCTCCTTGTTCTTCTGGCATCGGGTAAGTTATCCTCGTTTTTCTAATAGGTGGCTTTGGAAATCCAAATCTGCATACTCTGTTACCTTTCTTGCATGATTTTGAATGAGATCTGCTGTGCATTTGAAGTTCTGTTACAAATCTGTGAAGTAAGGCCTGTTTGGCTTCATCAGGCAGCTGGCATGAGATGTTATGATCTATAAAGGCACACACCTTGTCATCACTGTCTTGTCCAAATATAGGAGCTCCTGCTACCCAACAGAGACAATGTATATGAGGGCTCCCTCTCGCCTGAAATTCAACCCGGTAAAAGTAATCGATAACTTCACCAATTGGCTGTGCAGGACCCAACAGCAGCTCTCGCATCAGAGCATCAACCCGTTTGTCAAACATGCGCATGGTGGTCACTGGGTTGCCTCGAAGAATGTCACACTTTTCAGCCCAGTCTAGCCCCGCAAAATCCACCTTTTGACCTTGTTGTGCCTTTATTGCCGTTATTACCTCTGGCCATCTGAATTCTGTAGCAGAGAAGGTAAGAAAAAATGTTGGCTTACCCAATTGTCTGACCATGGCTAGCAAATTCTTCAGATTTTTATCCCAGTAAGCTGGACTCCCTCTCAGTGGTTGCATGAACCTTGTGGCATCTCGGTTTCGCACCAACCTCTCAACCTCACACTTGTCCTGTAGCAGCTTGTTGGATATTTTCCGTCCATCCCTGGTATTGGGTTTTCCTTTCCTTAACTGGATGGACATGCTGCTTTTGGCCATGTGTGTTTCTGTGACAAACTGCGCAAAGAAGAGGTAGCTTGTGTCTCTTGCAAAACGAGTATCAACACAAAAAAGCCTTGCATTGAAATACATGCTCGGGGACAGTTTGACTTGTCTTGCCTGGTCCAATGTATTCTGTCCAGTAGGGAACTGAACAGGGAAAGCCATTGCCTCAAGCCTAGGAACTTTAAAGAAGCTGACAGGTGTGTTTCCTTGTGCAGGTGCAATGCTGAATATTCCATCACCGTGTGTCAGTGCTTCCTCTCCAAGGTCAGATGGCTGCAAACAACTGTCTAGGCCAATTCCAGGTCTTAGTGTATCCTTCTCATCCTCTGCATTGGGAGGTTGTTGGTCATGGCCTTCCTGTTGCTCAGAAGCAGCCGGTAAACATGCAGACTGTACCTCTGATGGATCACAATTTTCGATGCGTTCAAGTATCTCCATCATTTCAGTTTCGTCACAACTGTCGAGTTCCATCCCATCATCATTATCATCATCAACAGCGATTGTCTCATCCACTCTAATTGAAATGTCACTGTAGTCGGGGTGTGTGTCAATGAGTTTTGACAGACCTGCTACTACATTTCCCATGTTGACATAATGAAACAGCTGGTGGCCTTTGTAAGTCAGACGTCTTTTCAGCTTCACTCTGTGTAACTGGGATTTGCTGTGCGATCTTGGTAGAGTATTGACCGTGGTTTCCACCTCGGATGGCACACACACTACAGCGCCATGTATAGCTGCCTGTCGACCTTTGGGAAGTGTGATGATCTTGGCAAATGGCAGTATTTTGGCCAAAAGTTGTCTTTCCAGCACATTCAAATCGCAGAGCTCTGGGGGAATGGGCGCCAGCTCCATGTTGTTAGCTACAGCGATGGATGATTTGTGTCCTGCTTTTAAATGTAAATCACAGTTGTGACAAATCCATTCTTTGGTCCTTTCATCTGGTACGGTGCATTGTTCAGGTCCTTGACAGTGATTGTTGCACACATGGACATATTTCCCTGTCAAACAGGCAGCAACAATGTGTAGATTCTTCTTGTAATTGCTGTGAATGCAATGTTTCACTTGGTTAGGGAAAAGGGTGCGATGACACATCGTGCACACAAATGTTGGCCCAGCTTTAATGCATTCATGGAAAGTGGATATAGCTGTCTGCATTAGGCTGTTGTCCACTGGTTGACTGCATTCCCGCATGACACGAGTCCATCGTCTGTATTTCATTCTTATTTTGAAGGTACATTGCATCTTATGGGTTATGCGAAAATCTGCTTGAGTTTGACGCTTCATTTTCATGTAACTCATGCAATGTTGCAAGTGACGTTTTCTGAAAGCAGGATCATTATGATATTTTCTGGTGATGTATTGCTTCTGCTTCAACTTGAAATCGACATTTGTGGCATATTTTCTGGTGATGTATTGCTTCTTCTTCAAGTTGTAATCTGCATTTGTCGCATATTTTCTGGTGGTGTACTGCTTCTGTTTCAAGTTGAAATCTGCATTTGTCGCATATTTTCTGGTGATGTATTGCTTCTGCTTCAAGTTGAAATTGGCATCTGTTGCATATTTGCGAATGATATATTGCTTCTGCTTCAACTTAAAATCAGCATCTGCTCTGTATCGGCTGGTGATGTATGTCCTTTTCTTATTGGTGACAGACATCTTTGTAGCCTTGAAATCACGCCTTCTTTCATTTCTGTGTCTTGTCTTCAGTTTTTGTCGTCTCTGTGCATTTAATTTGGACAATGCCTTACTGTCCTTCCATATGCCCTGTGAGGATTTCGCATCAACTGACCGTGGAGAATGCTTGCTGGCTGGGAATCCAGTGTGTGTTACATCTTTGGTCATCTGTGTCACTTTGTTCTCCACATGCTTTGCATTATGTGGTTTGTCAGATTGCACCAGTGGGGACAGCAAACCATCTGACAGACGTCTTGCACGATGAAATGAGACTGGCATGAAGTCATACTGCAGTCCATCAATAGGGCCTCTGGTGTCTGTAAGGAGCAATTCATACAACTTATAAATCCTTGCCCCCATATCACTCAAATGTGTAAAAGTGATCATAACAGCTTTTCCTTTTCCAGTGGCAGGAAGTCCATCCTTATTTCGACTATGAGAATCAAACAGTCCATATCTCCCAGACTTGTCTCTGAACAATGCAATGCAATATGGCACTACTATAAAAAGTGCATGTGTAACATCTGCATTGAGGCACTGAAGTCTTGTGGAGAGGTCAACAAACCAACCTTGGTTGTCACCGTCTACCGTGTCTCTCATACATCCCGATAACACTGGAGATTTAACAACGTTATACTCATATTTGTCAGTGTTGACTCTGAGGGGCACTTCTTCCATTGTCAAGTGTTGATGCTGATAGACATTTCTTTGTTTTAGCTGTTTTATTGTTGAGCCATACAAGCTGTTGCCCTTCTTCAGTATTTGATCAAGATCACCCTTTCTCACATCATCAAGCTCACTGTGGTATGCCAAAAATGTCAGAGCCATGCATGTACACTGTTTGTTCCTTAACCTTCCATAGCCATGATGACCCTGATGAAATGATGCCTGCACAGAAATCTCACTTGGTACACATGGTTCTTGCATGCCATGGTTTTCAGAAGTGCCCATCACACTGTCACTGTGCTCTTGAACTTGACACTGAGTTGAACATGAAAATGACACCACAGGTTCACTATGTACTTCCTGGGCACATTCACTGTCACAAACCTCCATATCCACTATGCTGCTGTGGGGCTCCGGATCCAGTTTAGTCCAGCGTATCTTTGCAGCTTTAGATCTCTTTCCTTTAGATGGCATGATGATATTTGTGGAAGGAGCTATAATTATCCTCAGAGCTTTGTTCGAAGAGCTATAATTCCCCTCAGAGTTGTGTTGGAGGAGGAGCTATAATTCGCCTCAGAGCTGTGTGGGAGGAGCTATAACTCCCCTCTGAGCTGTGTGGGAGGAGCAATAATGCTATAATTCCCCTCAGAGCTGTGTGGGAGGAGATACAATTCCCCTTAGTGTTGTGTGGGAGGAGCTATAATTCCCCTTAGAGCTGTGTGGGAGAAGCTATATTTCCCCTCAGAGCTGTGTGGGAGAAGCTACATTTCCCATCAGAGTTGTGTGGGAGAAGCTATAATTCCCCTCAGAGCTGTTTAAAAGGAGCTATAATTCCCCTCACAGCGGTGTGGAAGAAACTATAATTCCTCTCAGAGTTGTGTGGGAGGAGCTCTAATTCTCCTCAGCTGTGTGGGAGGAGCTATAATGCTAAGCTGTAATTCCCCTCAGAGCTGTGTAGGAGGAGCTATAATTCCCCTCACAGCGGTGTGGGAGAAACTATAATTCCCCTCAGAGTTGTGTGGGAGGAGCTATAATGCTAAGCTATAATGCTATAATTCCCCTTTGAGCTGTGTGGGAGGAGCTATAATTCCCCTCAAAGCTGTATTGGAGGAGCTATAACTTCCCTCCAAGCTGTGTGGGAGGAGCTATAATGCTATAATTGTCCTTAGAGCTGTGTGAGAGGAGCTATAATTCCCCTCAGAGCTTTGTGATTTTTTTTTTCAAAAATGATTTTGTTTTTTTGTTTTTTCAAAAATGATTTTGTTTTTTTGTTTTTTCAAAAATGATTTTTTTAAATGATTTTTTTTTTCAAAAATGAAATTTTTTTTTTCAAAAATGAATTTTGTTTTTTTCAAAAATGATTTTTTTTTTAATTTTTTTTTTTCAAAAGTAATTTTTTTTTCAAAAATATATTTTTTTTTCAAAAATATTTTTTTTTTTCAAAAATATTTTTTTTTCAAAAATTAATTTTTATTTTTTTCAAAAATATTTTTTTTTTACATGGGGAGGTCATAATGTTTTGGCTGATCATGGGGTTGTCAGCTTTTGTCACCTCCCACTCTAGTTTTGAACATTTCGCCATTCATTCCTATGGGACCAATTTTGCCGCAAAAACGACGATATTTCGTGGACCATTCGGCGAAACGTTCCACAAAGTAATAGCACACCAATCGGGAAAAATCCGCACGTTTCGGTATATTACTTGTCTCTGTAGTGTGGAAAATGTGGGAGGAGTCCACAAGCATTATAAAGTCTAGCAGATGAAGTCACATGCATTTGGGGTGTCTCAGCATCTTGTGTTTACAACCACTGTTTCCTAGCAACATTTCCTTTTGAACATTTTGCCATTCATTCCTATGGGACCAATTTCGCCGCAAAAACGATGATATTTCGTGGACCATTCGGCGAAACGTTCCACAAAGTGATAGCACACCAATCGGGAACAATCCGCACGTTTCGGTATATTACTTGTCTCTGTAGTGTAAAAACTGTGGGAGGAGTCTACAAGCATTATCAAGTCTAGCAGATGAAGTCACATGCATTTGGGGTGTCTCAGCATCTTGTGTTTACAACCACTGTTTCCTAGCAACGCTCATGCCCTGTTTATGCTTCCCAAATACTACTTCATCAAAACTGCCCCATCAGAATTACCCCATCAAAACTGCCCCATCATATTCCTCTATTATAAATCAGTACATGGTGTGTCTGTCCCCTCCCCCGGGCTCTGTAATCAGCTGAGATGCTCCAGCCACCTTCCCCCCTGTGTATAACAGAAGCTTTGGTAACCATGGCAACAAAACAAACACTAACAGTACACTCTGATTAATGGCTAAAATTTCCTGAAATGACCTCTAAACAAATGGCCGTATTTTAAAAACTATACATCCTACAGCGAAGATCTTTATATTGTGAGAATCACAAGACCCAGACCTAGATTTTGATGTATAGTATGTCTGTTAAATATTAAAAATGAAGGCACGGTCGCAGTTTAGAAATTGCCCTTCAAATTTGGAGGGGGCTAGAGTGTAGTTTCAATGAATGTCAATGGACGGCGTGAGTTACAAACAAATGGTCATATTGTGAAAACTATCAGGACTATGGCTTAGCCGTGGACATGTTTAGTGGCAGCAGGGATAGCTGAACGTTTTGATATAAGATTTGTGTAGGTGGGCTTGAAAATGAGGGAGTGGCGGCAGTTTAGAAATCATGTTCTGATTTTCCAGCTTTTGTCATCTCCCACTCTAGTTTCCCCATTCATTCCTATGGGACCAATTTCGCCGCAAAAATGAAACGTTCCACAAAGTAATAGCACACCATTCGGGAACAATCCGCACGTTTCGGTATATTACTTGTCTATGTAGTGTAAAAACTGTGGGAGGAGTTAGGGTGGTAAATTTGGCTATAATAATAAGAATAATATATATGTGAGATAACAGTAAGTGGTCTTGCTATGCAAGAACACTTAATAATATATATGTGAGATAACAGTAAGTGGTCTTGCTATGCAAGAACACTTAACTAGAAAAGGTACAATTTCTGGGGAAATTGTGAAAAGTGTTCTTGCCTCTACATCTGGAGTGAGCGGAGTAACTGGGGGGAGTGCCTGGAGTAACTGTTGTGTGGTTGGAGTAACTGTGGAAAGGTTGAACTGGGCAGATGGGCAGAGTAACTGTGTGGAGTGTTTGTAGTGAGTAAAGATAGTAAACATTACACTAACCAATTGATTGATCAAATTTAAAAAGTGCACAAGTGCTAATGATGTAGAAGGTAGAAATATTGGTAAATGACTTTGTCGGACACAGACTTAAGGGTTACCAGGATTTATTCCGCCCCAGCCAAAGCATAGCACCTGACGGACTCGCGTCCCAAAATCAAGTGTGTCAAAAACAGTTTACACAGTGTACATATAATTTCAATATATTGCATCACAAGCGAACTGGCGGTATATTTCCGTTATACATTAACATTAACATTAACATTTTGAACAGTCAACTTTTTGAACTTTTTGGATACAAGGCAATTCATTAAAGCATATACTTTAAACCCTTACAAATTTTCAGTTTCTCTGCAGTTTTGCTCCTTGCTGTTTCTTTGTCTTACTAATCAGCAAGCAGGCTATAGCACAGGAAGGAGAGGGTGAGTGTGATGAGGACAGTGTGATAGGGCGAGCTGACGTGCTGCATCTACCGTCTGTAGGACGGGTGATCGTTTTAGCCAGCCGGCTTCTTATGCTTATTTGAATCTGCTACACTGTAAGTGTTATTTTAATTCTTTTAATAAACCTCAAAACCAGGATTACGCTATGTTGTTTCCCTCTCTTTTCCCGGGGTACCCCTAAATGAGAACAACCCCCCAGCTAGGAGTCTTTTATTAATCTCCATGATAAGAGTGATTTCCTGTGACTTGGTGGACTAGTGGTATCATCACCCTTTGGCTGTATGAAGTGGCATGTCGTTTCCTAGAAGCCCATCCAATGAAAGGCCCTGACCGGGTTAAGGTCGCAAGCCCCCTTGTGCTTGCCGTTTGGTAAGCGCGCATTTTATTTTCAGCTACCACCGTGGTGCGGTGGAGGAATTTTTTCTATTTTACATTTCCTGCTTTAAAAAAATGGGGTCTGAGCCTATGTATTTTCACAACATTTATTTGGACTTTATTCACTGTGTTAGGACTGTCCAGTGAACACTTATTGATTTAGGTTTCAAGAACTGTGTTAGTTATTTAATTTGGGTTCTAACCAATTAGTCCTATTCAACACTGGTACTAGTATTTACTCCTATTTACAGCGCTGCTATATTTGTTATATTGTTGTATTAGTGTGTGTATCTCACATAGAGTGGCTGCTTTTGTTATTATGTAGTTTTTTTTAATTTTTTTTCACTAAGTTATTTTCATCACTATTTTGGTTATCCCCTATTTGGTCATTCACAATATTTCACGAACAGGTACCCTTTTTGGGTGCACTACAGCGTGGTATTCCTCTTACTATATGATGAGGACAGATGTCTGTGATGGATGGGGGGGAGTAAGTGAGTTCAGTGTCTAACAAGTACACCGAACATGAAATATAGAGAATGATGTTTAGCTAATTGTAAATGGTCCCACATAACTATGGCCACGTAAACTGACCCTCATTGCCACTTTATCTGTTTGATGACCACTGTCTCACAACCACTGTTTCCTGGCAACACTCATGCCCTGTTTATGCAGGCTCTAAGCGTGTTCACAACCACTGCTCAAAACACAATACACAGGATAATGGTAACTGTAATAACTGTGCAGTACTCCTGACTGGAGACACTGCTGCACCCTGGAGATGTAAATGTGATCCAACAGTGTGTTTTTTTTCTGTGGTGGCTGCCCAGACCAGTTGAGTATATCCTCTTGAGTGAAGAAGGTCAGATATTGGCTTCTTTTCTCTGCACAGAAAATCTTCATTGAAATCTCCACAGAGTATTATAGGTTGGCAATCCATTATTTCCAAAGGTTCCAAGAGGCCCAGCAGGTTAGTAAGGAATTGGCCAATACTGTAATCCGGTGGCCTGTAAATGACAGCGATCAAAGCTTGTACAGGGGACTCCAGTTTGACAACCAAGAACTCCAAGTCAGTCACATTGTGATGATACTGCTTTTCATAGGCCTTGAAATGGTTTCTGACATACAAGGCGACACCTCCGCCACTTTTACTTGCAATGTCAGGAAGGTTTGTGTACGAGAGGTGTCTGTTGCGTTTGAACAGGTTGTAGCCCTCCAGCTGGAGACTTTCAGCAACAGAAGAGCCTGAAAGATGAGTTTCAGTGAAACATAAAACATCTCCAAGTGTCAACTCATGGTGAGATTTGATATCTTCAATGTGAGCTGGTAATCCTTCCGTGTTGTGATGGATAATTTTTAATGTTTGCTGTTTGTCTGTTGTCTGTAGAAACTTTAAGAGGGGCATAACACTTTCCAGTGATGCTTTCTTCATTGAATCCAGGGAAGCTGTGATTTCAGGATCAGCAAAGATCTTCTTCTCATCAAAGTCGGTTATGTACAGTCCTTGTAGTGTAGTCGTTCTACTCAGAGCAACATAGGCCATTCCCGGTTGGAAGACCCGTTTCAATGAGACCACTGCCGACTGTATCGACATCCCCTGACACTTATGAATCGTACATCCAAAAGCCAACTTCAGGGGGAACTGCCTGCGAACAACTCCTTTCTGTCTCAGGTTTTCCTCTACCCTTTCTATGTACACCAAGTTGTCAGCATCACAAGACGACTTGTTACGGTATCTCTGTCCTGCATTTGGATTGTCCAGCACAAGCCCAAGCTTGTTGATGATTATTCTTGCAATCTTGCCAAATGTCCCGTTAACAAGCCCGTCTTCTACATCAATGTTTCTTGTGATCATGATACGGGCACCTTCAGCTGCTTGCAGTGTGTCAATCAGATTGTCTTTGTGTCCTTTGAAAGGTTGGTGTTGCCTCAGCATCACTCCTGTCTTAGGGTCTTTTCTGTAATCGTCGGCATCTATGTTGGTGATGTTTGAATGGAGAACAGACACAGTTGCAGCATTATGTTTGTGAACCTCTTTGTTGGTGGCAAATATGTGTAGCACGTCATTAGGGCAGTGGGTGGGATCTGTAAAAGCCTGAGCAAGCAGAGCTTTGTCATCATTGCTTAAGGTGACAGTCTTCTGCTTGACTCTGATTCTATTCAAAAGCTCAGCAAATGAAATGTCATCCTTCTGTCGCATGATCTCTGTCAGCGTGATCATCTGAAAGTTGTCTTTCCAGACGTCATTGGTATTTTCCTCAAACACGCAGAGTGGCTTACTTTTTCCCAGCGGGGGGACCTGGTAAAAGTCTCCTACTGCTAGTACTGACATAACACCAAAAGGTTTCTTACTGCCTTTGATTTGCTGTAATCTCCAGTTGATGTAGGCAAACAGAGGCTTTGAAATCATTGACACCTCGTCAATAACAATGATCTCCGCATTTGACAGCTGTGCCCTCACTTCATCTATTAGATTTCCAAGTCCTTGGTAGGGTGGCTTCAAGCTTCTTGGCAACTTCAGCAGAGAATGCAAAGTGTTGCCTGAAATGTTGAAAGCTGCTGTTCCTGTAAATGCAGTTAGTAAAACGCTGGGCATGGATATGTCTGCTTCCTCACGTAGTCTGGTAAGTTTACAGAGTATCTTTGTCGCCTCAGCATAGATGCACTTTATCAGGTGTGATTTGCCTGTCCCTGCACCACCAGTGACAAAGTAATAGAATGGGTCAGGATTTAGGCCACGCACACGGTTAGTGCACCAGTCACAAACTGAGTAGAATGTCTGAGCTTGTGTCCGGTTAAGGTTTCTGTACATTTTCAGAAGGAAATCAGGGCACATTTGTGGGGCCTTCACAGTAAGCGCAATTCCACCTGTTTGTTTGTGACGTGTATACTCCGGAACATCATCTTGTTCATTCTCATGAAGTGGCTCCCCTTCTTTGCGTTCCTCTATACATTCCAACCTATCCAACTCAGCTTCTGGGGCAAAGGTGTTCCAAGCATCTTCAACAGGGCCGTTTTTTACAAAGTCATCCAAGACTTGTTCCACAATTTGGTTGTGTTGTTCGAACTTCTTTTGGTTGCTGGTAACAATTGCAGACACTGCTCGGATTGCTTCTTCTCCTGGTAAGCTCACACAGGCGCCTTTGTAAAAATCCTGGTGTGTTGGGAACCTTACAGTTTTCAGTGATGACTCTGATCGGTGGGGGAGGTAGAGTTTAAGCAGTCTGCCGTAGTAGTTCTCAGGGTCCTTCTTCTCTGAGAAGCGTGCGTACCTGATGATTGCAGGCTTCCCTCTCGTGCGTTTTTGAATCATTCCCATTTCATTCAATAGGCTGACATGCTTGCTGTCTTCCTTTTGCTTGCCATCTTCCTTCTGCTTGCCATAGACAACCCTGTAATGGGATGCAAAGTCTGCCAGACACATGGACTCAAACTCTGGTGTTTCGGGTCTGGCTCTGTATTGGTCGACAAAACTCGTCATCCACATATTAAGAGAATCGGCTGGTTTGTTCTGCAATGCACTGAGCGGGAGACTCATTTTCAGTGCGTTGTCCCCAGTTGGCAGAAAAACAACCTCACGTGAGCAAGACTTCATTTTCAAGCTGCACGTACGGGCCACAGACTCCTGGGCGCTGACCTCTCTGTGTTTTGAATAAGCCTGAAGAACCTCTTTCATTTCTTCTCGTTCTGTCGCTGTTTCTGGGCTCATTTCTTTGACTATTGTTTTGAGATAGTCACTCAGCTCCCGTTCTGGCTTGGATATGTAGGACAACATGTACATGATGCAACCATACTCATCAAGAATGTACTGGATGTCCATGTTGGCGTTCCAGGCCGTCAGTAAATGTGGATTGTAGTTGTTCACCCAGCAGTCCTTGACATCACGCTTCATTAGAATCACGCTTGAGGAGGTCAATGCCTGAATGTACGAGTTGTACTGATTCAAAGTCATATCACACTGTGCCAGTAGCTGTGACATGTCTTCAAGCTGCACTTTTGGGTTATTAAGCAAATCCCAGACTGGTTTCAGTTTGTTTTTGGCTGCTTGTGGTTTCATTGCACAATCTCCTTGTTCTTCTGGCATCGGGTAAGTTATCCTCGTTTTTCTAATAGGTGGCTTTGGAAATCCAAATCTGCATACTCTGTTACCTTTCTTGCATGATTTTGAATGAGATCTGCTGTGCATTTGAAGTTCTGTTACAAATCTGTGAAGTAAGGCCTGTTTGGCTTCATCAGGCAGCTGGCATGAGATGTTATGATCTATAAAGGCACACACCTTGTCATCACTGTCTTGTCCAAATATAGGAGCTCCTGCTACCCAACAGAGACAATGTATATGAGGGCTCCCTCTCGCCTGAAATTCAACCCGGTAAAAGTAATCGATAACTTCACCAATTGGCTGTGCAGGACCCAACAGCAGCTCTCGCATCAGAGCATCAACCCGTTTGTCAAACATGCGCATGGTGGTCACTGGGTTGCCTCGAAGAATGTCACACTTTTCAGCCCAGTCTAGCCCCGCAAAATCCACCTTTTGACCTTGTTGTGCCTTTATTGCCGTTATTACCTCTGGCCATCTGAATTCTGCAGCAGAGAAGGTAAGAAAAAATGTTGGCTTACCCAATTGTCTGACCATGGCTAGCAAATTCTTCAGATTTTTATCCCAGTAAGCTGGACTCCCTCTCAGTGGTTGCATGAACCTTGTGGCATCTCGGTTTCGCACCAACCTCTCAACCTCACACTTGTCCTGTAGCAGCTTGTTGGATATTTTCCGTCCATCCCTGGTATTGGGTTTTCCTTTCCTTAACTGGATGGACATGCTGCTTTTGGCCATGTGTGTTTCTGTGACAAACTGCGCAAAGAAGAGGTAGCTTGTGTCTCTTGCAAAACGAGTATCAACACAAAAAAGCCTTGCATTGAAATACATGCTCGGGGACAGTTTGACTTGTCTTGCCTGGTCCAATGTATTCTGTCCAGTAGGGAACTGAACAGGGAAAGCCATTGCCTCAAGCCTAGGAACTTTAAAGAAGCTGACAGGTGTGTTTCCTTGTGCAGGTGCAATGCTGAATATTCCATCACCGTGTGTCAGTGCTTCCTCTCCAAGGTCAGATGGCTGCAAACAACTGTCTAGGCCAATTCCAGGTCTTAGTGTATCCTTCTCATCCTCTGCATTGGGAGGTTGTTGGTCATGGCCTTCCTGTTGCTCAGAAGCAGCCGGTAAACATGCAGACTGTACCTCTGATGGATCACAATTTTCGATGCGTTCAAGTATCTCCATCATTTCAGTTTCGTCACAACTGTCGAGTTCCATCCCATCATCATTATCATCATCAACAGCGATTGTCTCATCCACTCTAATTGAAATGTCACTGTAGTCGGGGTGTGTGTCAATGAGTTTTGACAGACCTGCTACTACATTTCCCATGTTGACATAATGAAACAGCTGGTGGCCTTTGTAAGTCAGACGTCTTTTCAGCTTCACTCTGTGTAACTGGGATTTGCTGTGCAATCTTGGTAGAGTATTGACCGTGGTTTCCACCTTGGATGGCACACACACTACAGCGCCATGTATAGCTGCCTGTCGACCTTTGGGAAGTGTGATGATCTTGGCAAATGGCAGTATTTTGGCCAAAAGTTGTCTTTCCAGCACATTCAAATCGCAGAGCTCTGGGGGAATGGGCGCCAGCTCCATGTTGTTAGCTACAGCGATGGATGATTTGTGTCCTGCTTTTAAATGTAAATCACAGTTGTGACAAATCCATTCTTTGGTCCTTTCATCTGGTACGGTGCATTGTTCAGGTCCTTGACAGTGATTGTTGCACACATGGACATATTTCCCTGTCAAACAGGCAGCAACAATGTGTAGATTCTTCTTGTAATTGCTGTGAATGCAATGTTTCACTTGGTTAGGGAAAAGGGTGCGATGACACATCGTGCACACAAATGTTGGCCCAGCTTTAATGCATTCATGGAAAGTGGATATAGCTGTCTGCATTAGGCTGTTGTCCACTGGTTGACTGCATTCCCGCATGACACGAGTCCATCGTCTGTATTTCATTCTTATTTTGAAGGCACATTGCATCTTATGGGTTATGCGAAAATCTGCTTGAGTTTGACGCTTCATTTTCATGTAACTCATGCAATGTTGCAAGTGACGTTTTCTGAAAGCAGGATCATTATGATATTTTCTGGTGATGTATTGCTTCTGCTTCAACTTGAAATCGACATTTGTGGCATATTTTCTGGTGATGTATTGCTTCTTCTTCAAGTTGTAATCTGCATTTGTCGCATATTTTCTGGTGGTGTACTGCTTCTGTTTCAAGTTGAAATCTGCATTTGTCGCATATTTTCTGGTGATGTATTGCTTCTGCTTCAAGTTGAAATTGGCATCTGTTGCATATTTGCGAATGATATATTGCTTCTGCTTCAACTTAAAATCAGCATCTGCTCTGTATCGGCTGGTGATGTATGTCCTTTTCTTATTGGTGACAGACATCTTTGTAGCCTTGAAATCACGCCTTCTTTCATTTCTGTGTCTTGTCTTCAGTTTTTGTCGTCTCTGTGCATTTAATTTGGACAATGCCTTACTGTCCTTCCATATGCCCTGTGAGGATTTCGCATCAACTGACCGTGGAGAATGCTTGCTGGCTGGGAATCCAGTGTGTGTTACATCTTTGGTCATCTGTGTCACTTTGTTCTCCACATGCTTTGCATTATGTGGTTTGTCAGATTGCACCAGTGGGGACAGCAAACCATCTGACAGACGTCTTGCACGATGAAATGAGACTGGCATGAAGTCATACTGCAGTCCATCAATAGGGCCTCTGGTGTCTGTAAGGAGCAATTCATACAACTTATAAATCCTTGCCCCCATATCACTCAAATGTGTAAAAGTGATCATAACAGCTTTTCCTTTTCCAGTGGCAGGAAGTCCATCCTTATTTCGACTATGAGAATCAAACAGTCCATATCTCCCAGACTTGTCTCTGAACAATGCAATGCAATATGGCACTACTATAAAAAGTGCATGTGTAACATCTGCATTGAGGCACTGAAGTCTTGTGGAGAGGTCAACAAACCAACCTTGGTTGTCACCGTCTACCGTGTCTCTCATACATCCCGATAACACTGGAGATTTAACAACGTTATACTCATATTTGTCAGTGTTGACTCTGAGGGGCACTTCTTCCATTGTCAAGTGTTGATGCTGATAGACATTTCTTTGTTTTAGCTGTTTTATTGTTGAGCCATACAAGCTGTTGCCCTTCTTCAGTATTTGATCAAGATCACCCTTTCTCACATCATCAAGCTCACTGTGGTATGCCAAAAATGTCAGAGCCATGCATGTACACTGTTTGTTCCTTAACCTTCCATAGCCATGATGACCCTGATGAAATGATGCCTGCACAGAAATCTCACTTGGTACACATGGTTCTTGCATGCCATGGTTTTCAGAAGTGCCCATCACACTGTCACTGTGCTCTTGAACTTGACACTGAGTTGAACATGAAAATGACACCACAGGTTCACTATGTACTTCCTGGGCACATTCACTGTCACAAACCTCCATATCCACTATGCTGCTGTGGAGCTCCGGATCCAGTTTAGTCCAGCGTATCTTTGCAGCTTTAGATCTCTTTCCTTTAGATGGCATGATGATATTTGTGGAAGGAGCTATAATTATCCTCAGAGCTTTGTTCGAAGAGCTATAATTCCCCTCAGAGTTGTGTTGGAGGAGGAGCTATAATTCGCCTCAGAGCTGTGTGGGAGGAGCTATAACTCCCCTCTGAGCTGTGTGGGAGGAGCAATAATGCTATAATTCCCCTCAGAGCTGTGTGGGAGGAGATACAATTCCCCTTAGTGTTGTGTGGGAGGAGCTATAATTCCCCTTAGAGCTGTGTGGGAGAAGCTATATTTCCCCTCAGAGCTGTGTGGGAGAAGCTACATTTCCCATCAGAGTTGTGTGGGAGAAGCTATAATTCCCCTCAGAGCTGTTTAAAAGGAGCTATAATTCCCCTCACAGCGGTGTGGAAGAAACTATAATTCCTCTCAGAGTTGTGTGGGAGGAGCTCTAATTCTCCTCAGCTGTGTGGGAGGAGCTATAATGCTAAGCTGTAATTCCCCTCAGAGCTGTGTAGGAGGAGCTATAATTCCCCTCACAGCGGTGTGGGAGAAACTATAATTCCCCTCAGAGTTGTGTGGGAGGAGCTATAATGCTAAGCTATAATGCTATAATTCCCCTTTGAGCTGTGTGGGAGGAGCTATAATTCCCCTCAAAGCTGTATTGGAGGAGCTATAACTTCCCTCCAAGCTGTGTGGGAGGAGCTATAATGCTATAATTGTCCTTAGAGCTGTGTGAGAGGAGCTATAATTCCCCTCAGAGCTTTGTGATTTTTTTTTTCAAAAATGATTTTGTTTTTTTGTTTTTTCAAAAATGATTTTGTTTTTTTGTTTTTTCAAAAATGATTTTTTTAAATGATTTTTTTTTTCAAAAATGAAATTTTTTTTTTCAAAAATGAATTTTGTTTTTTTCAAAAATGATTTTTTTTTTAATTTTTTTTTTTTCAAAAGTAATTTTTTTTTCAAAAATATATTTTTTTTTCAAAAATATTTTTTTTTTCAAAAATATTTTTTTTTCAAAAATTAATTTTTATTTTTTTCAAAAATATTTTTTTTTTACATGGGGAGGTCATAATGTTTTGGCTGATCATGGGGTTGTCAGCTTTTGTCACCTCCCACTCTAGTTTTGAACATTTCGCCATTCATTCCTATGGGACCAATTTTGCCGCAAAAACGACGATATTTCGTGGACCATTCGGCGAAACGTTCCACAAAGTAATAGCACACCAATCGGGAAAAATCCGCACGTTTCGGTATATTACTTGTCTCTGTAGTGTGGAAAATGTGGGAGGAGTCCACAAGCATTATAAAGTCTAGCAGATGAAGTCACATGCATTTGGGGTGTCTCAGCATCTTGTGTTTACAACCACTGTTTCCTAGCAACATTTCCTTTTGAACATTTTGCCATTCATTCCTATGGGACCAATTTCGCCGCAAAAACGACGATATTTCGTGGACCATTCGGCGAAACGTTCCACAAAGTGATAGCACACCAATCGGGAACAATCCGCACGTTTCGGTATATTACTTGTCTCTGTAGTGTAAAAACTGTGGGAGGAGTCTACAAGCATTATCAAGTCTAGCAGATGAAGTCACATGCATTTGGGGTGTCTCAGCATCTTGTGTTTACAACCACTGTTTCCTAGCAACGCTCATGCCCTGTTTATGCTTCCCAAATACTACTTCATCAAAACTGCCCCATCAGAATTACCCCATCAAAACTGCCCCATCATATTCCTCTATTATAAATCAGTACATGGTGTGTCTGTCCCCTCCCCCGGGCTCTGTAATCAGCTGAGATGCTCCAGCCACCTTCCCCCCTGTGTATAACAGAAGCTTTGGTAACCATGGCAACAAAACAAACACTAACAGTACACTCTGATTAATGGCTAAAATTTCCTGAAATGACCTCTAAACAAATGGCCGTATTTTAAAAACTATACATCCTACAGCGAAGATCTTTATATTGTGAGAATCACAAGACCCAGACCTAGATTTTGATGTATAGTATGTCTGTTAAATATTAAAAATGAAGGCACGGTCGCAGTTTAGAAATTGCCCTTCAAATTTGGAGGGGGCTAGAGTGTAGTTTCAATGAATGTCAATGGACGGCGTGAGTTACAAACAAATGGTCATATTGTGAAAACTATCAGGACTATGGCTTAGCTGTGGACATGTTTAGTGGCAGCAGGGATAGCTGAACGTTTTGATATAAGATTTGTGTAGGTGGGCTTGAAAATGAGGGAGTGGCGGCAGTTTAGAAATCATGTTCTGATTTTCCAGCTTTTGTCATCTCCCACTCTAGTTTCCCCATTCATTCCTATGTGACCAATTTCGCCGCAAAAATGACGATATTTTGTGAACCATTCGGCGAAACGTTCCACAAAGTAATAGCACACCATTCGGGAACAATCCGCACGTTTCGGTATATTACTTGTCTATGTAGTGTAAAAACTGTGGGAGGAGTTAGGGTGGTAAATTTGGCTATAATAATAAGAATAATATATATGTGAGATAACAGTAAGTGGTCTTGCTATGCAAGAACACTTAATAATATATATGTGAGATAACAGTAAGTGGTCTTGCTATGCAAGAACACTTAACTAGAAAAGGTACAATTTCTGGGGAAATTGTGAAAAGTGTTCTTGCCTCTATATCTGGAGTGAGCGGAGTAACTGGGGGGAGTGCCTGGAGTAACTGTTGTGTGGTTGGAGTAACTGTGGAAAGGTTGAACTGGGCAGATGGGCAGAGTAACTGTGTGGAGTGTTTGTAGTGAGTAAAGATAGTAAACATTACACTAACCAATTGATTGATCAAATTTAAAAAGTGCACAAGTGCTAATGATGTAGAAGGTAGAAATATCGGTAAATGACTTTGTCGGACACAGACTTAAGGGTTACCAGGATTTATTCCGTCCCAGCCAAAGCATAGCACCTGACGGACTCGCGTCCCAAAATCAAGTGTGTCAAAAACAGTTTACACAGTGTACATATAATTTCAATATATTGCATCACAAGCGAACTGGCGGTATATTTCCGTTATACATTAACATTAACATTAACATTTTGAACAGTCAACTTTTTGAACTTTTTGGATACAAGGCAATTCATTAAAGCATATACTTTAAACCCTTACAAATTTTCAGTTTCTCTGCAGTTTTGCTCCTTGCTGTTTCTTTGTCTTACTAATCAGCAAGCAGGCTATAGCACAGGAAGGAGAGGGTGAGTGTGATGAGGACAGTGTGATAGGGCGAGCTGACGTGCTGCATCTACCGTCTGTAGGACGGGTGATCGTTTTAGCCAGCCGGCTTCTTATGCTTATTTGAATCTGCTACACTGTAAGTGTTATTTTAATTCTTTTAATAAACCTCAAAACCAGGATTACGCTATGTTGTTTCCCTCTCTTTTCCCGGGGTACCCCTAAATGAGAACAACCCCCCAGCTAGGAGTCTTTTATTAATCTCCATGATAAGAGTGATTTCCTGTGACTTGGTGGACTAGTGGTATCATCACCCTTTGGCTGTATGAAGTGGCATGTCGTTTCCTAGAAGCCCATCCAATGAAAGGCCCTGACCGGGTTAAGGTCGCAAGCCCCCTTGTGCTTGCCGTTTGGTAAGCGCGCATTTTATTTTCAGCTACCACCGTGGTGCGGTGGAGGAATTTTTTCTATTTTACATTTCCTGCTTTAAAAAAATGGGGTCTGAGCCTATGTATTTTCACAACATTTATTTGGACTTTATTCACTGTGTTAGGACTGTCCAGTGAACACTTATTGATTTAGGTTTCAAGAACTGTGTTAGTTATTTAATTTGGGTTCTAACCAATTAGTCCTATTCAACACTGGTACTAGTATTTACTCCTATTTACAGCGCTGCTATATTTGTTATATTGTTGTATTAGTGTGTGTATCTCACATAGAGTGGCTGCTTTTGTTATTATGTAGTTTTTTTTAATTTTTTTTCACTAAGTTATTTTCATCACTATTTTGGTTATCCCCTATTTGGTCATTCACAATATTTCACGAACAGGTACCCTTTTTGGGTGCACTACAGCGTGGTATTCCTCTTACTATATGATGAGGACAGATGTCTGTGATGGATGGGGGGGAGTAAGTGAGTTCAGTGTCTAACAAGTACACCGAACATGAAATATAGAGAATGATGTTTAGCTAATTGTAAATGGTCCCACATAACTATGGCCACGTAAACTGACCCTCATTGCCACTTTATCTGTTTGATGACCACTGTCTCACAACCACTGTTTCCTGGCAACACTCATGCCCTGTTTATGCAGGCTCTAAGCGTGTTCACAACCACTGCTCAAAACACAATACACAGGATAATGGTAACTGTAATAACTGTGCAGTACTCCTGACTGGAGACACTGCTGCACCCTGGAGATGTAAATGTGATCCAACAGTGTGTTTTTTTTCTGTGGTGGCTGCCCAGACCAGTTGAGTATATCCTCTTGAGTGAAGAAGGTCAGATATTGGCTTCTTTTCTCTGCAAGAAAATCTTCATTGAAATCTCCACAGAGTATTATAGGTTGGCAATCCATTATTTCCAAAGATTCCAAGAGGCCCAGCAGGTTAGTAAGGAATTGGCCAATACTGTAATCCGGTGGCCTGTAAATGACAGCGATCAAAGCTTGTACAGGGGACTCCAGTTTGACAACCAAGAACTCCAAGTCAGTCACATTGTGATGATACTGCTTTTCATAGGCCTTGAAATGGTTTCTGACATACAAGGCGACACCTCCGCCACTTTTACTTGCAATGTCAGGAAGGTTTGTGTACGAGAGGTGTCTGTTGCGTTTGAACAGGTTGTAGCCCTCCAGCTGGAGACTTTCAGCAACAGAAGAGCCTGAAAGATGAGTTTCAGTGAAACATAAAACATCTCCAAGTGTCAACTCATGGTGAGATTTGATATCTTCAATGTGAGCTGGTAATCCTTCCGTGTTGTGATGGATAATTTTTAATGTTTGCTGTTTGTCTGTTGTCTGTAGAAACTTTAAGAGGGGCATAACACTTTCCAGTGATGCTTTCTTCATTGAATCCAGGGAAGCTGTGATTTCAGGATCAGCAAAGATCTTCTTCTCATCAAAGTCGGTTATGTACAGTCCTTGTAGTGTAGTCGTTCTACTCAGAGCAACATAGGCCATTCCCGGTTGGAAGACCCGTTTCAATGAGACCACTGCCGACTGTATCGACATCCCCTGACACTTATGAATCGTACATCCAAAAGCCAACTTCAGGGGGAACTGCCTGCGAACAACTCCTTTCTGTCTCAGGTTTTCCTCTACCCTTTCTATGTACACCAAGTTGTCAGCATCACAAGACGACTTGTTACGGTATCTCTGTCCTGCATTTGGATTGTCCAGCAGAAGCCCAAGCTTGTTTACCGTAGTAGCACCATTCTCAGTCTGGATGATTATTCTTGCAATCTTGCCAAATGTCCCGTTAACAAGCCCGTCTTCTACATCAATGTTTCTTGTGATCATGATACGGGCACCTTCAGCTGCTTGCAGTGTGTCAATCAGATTGTCTTTGTGTCCTTTGAAAGGTTGGTGTTGCCTCAGCATCACTCCTGTCTTAGGGTCTTTTCTGTAATCGTCGGCATCTATGTTGGTGATGTTTGAATGGAGAACAGACACAGTTGCAGCATTATGTTTGTGAACCTCTTTGTTGGTGGCAAATATGTGTAGCACGTCATTAGGGCAGTGGGTGGGATCTGTAAAAGCCTGAGCAAGCAGAGCTTTGTCATCATTGCTTAAGGTGACAGTCTTCTGCTTGACTCTGATTCTATTCAAAAGCTCAGCAAATGAAATGTCATCCTTCTGTCGCATGATCTCTGTCAGCGTGATCATCTGAAAGTTGTCTTTCCAGACGTCATTGGTATTTTCCTCAAACACGCAGAGTGGCTTACTTTTTCCCAGCGGGGGGACCTGGTAAAAGTCTCCTACTGCTAGTACTGACATACCACCAAAAGGTTTCTTACTGCCTTTGATTTGCTGTAATCTCCAGTTGATGTAGGCAAACAGAGGCTTTGAAATCATTGACACCTCGTCAATAACAATGATCTCCGCATTTGACAGCTGTGCCCTCACTTCATCTATTAGATTTCCAAGTCCTTGGTAGGGTGGCTTCAAGCTTCTTGGCAACTTCAGCAGAGAATGCAAAGTGTTGCCTGAAATGTTGAAAGCTGCTGTTCCTGTAAATGCAGTTAGTAAAACGCTGGGCATGGATATGTCTGCTTCCTCACGTAGTCTGGTAAGTTTACAGAGTATCTTTGTCGCCTCAGCATAGATGCACTTTATCAGGTGTGATTTGCCTGTCCCTGCACCACCAGTGACAAAGTAATAGAATGGGTCAGGATTTAGGCCACGCACACGGTTAGTGCACCAGTCACAAACTGAGTAGAATGTCTGAGCTTGTGTCCGGTTAAGGTTTCTGTACATTTTCAGAAGGAAATCAGGGCACATTTGTGGGGCCTTCACAGTAAGCGCAATTCCACCTGTTTGTTTGTGACGTGTATACTCCGGAACATCATCTTGTTCATTCTCATGAAGTGGCTCCCCTTCTTTGCGTTCCTCTATACATTCCAACCTATCCAACTCAGCTTCTGGGGCAAAGGTGTTCCAAGCATCTTCAACAGGGCCGTTTTTTACAAAGTCATCCAAGACTTGTTCCACAATTTGGTTGTGTTGTTCGAACTTCTTTTGGTTGCTGGTAACAATTGCAGACACTGCTCGGATTGCTTCTTCTCCTGGTAAGCTCACACAGGCGCCTTTGTAAAAATCCTGGTGTGTTGGGAACCTTACAGTTTTCAGTGATGACTCTGATCGGTGGGGGAGGTAGAGTTTAAGCAGTCTGCCGTAGTAGTTCTCAGGGTCCTTCTTCTCTGAGAAGCGTGCGTACCTGATGATTGCAGGCTTCCCTCTCGTGCGTTTTTGAATCATTCCCATTTCATTCAATAGGCTGACACGCTTGCTGTCTTCCTTTTGCTTGCCATCTTCCTTCTGCTTGCCATAGACAACCCTGTAATGGGATGCAAAGTCTGCCAGACACATGGACTCAAACTCTGGTGTTTCGGGTCTGGCTCTGTATTGGTCGACAAAACTCGTCATCCACATATTAAGAGAATCGGCTGGTTTGTTCTGCAATGCACTAAGCGGGAGACTCATTTTCAGTGCGTTGTCCCCAGTTGGCAGAAAAACAACCTCACGTGAGCAAGACTTCATTTTCAAGCTGCACGTACGGGCCACAGACTCCTGGGCGCTGACCTCTCTGTGTTTTGAATAAGCCTGAAGAACCTCTTTCATTTCTTCTCGTTCTGTCGCTGTTTCTGGGCTCATTTCTTTGACTATTGTTTTGAGATAGTCACTCAGCTCCCGTTCTGGCTTGGATATGTAGGACAACATGTACATGATGCAACCATACTCATCAAGAATGTACTGGATGTCCATGTTGGCATTCCAGGCCGTCAGTAAATGTGGATTGTAGTTGTTCACCCAGCAGTCCTTGACATCACGCTTCATTAGAATCACGCTTGAGGAGGTCAATGCCTGAATGTACGAGTTGTACTGATTCAAAGTCATATCACACTGTGCCAGTAGCTGTGACATGTCTTCAAGCTGCACTTTTGGGTTATTAAGCAAATCCCAGACTGGTTTCAGTTTGTTTTTGGCTGCTTGTGGTTTCATTGCACAATCTCCTTGTTCTTCTGGCATCGGGTAAGTTATCCTCGTTTTTCTAATAGGTGGCTTTGGAAATCCAAATCTGCATACTCTGTTACCTTTCTTGAATGATTTTGAATGAGATCTGCTGTGCATTTGAAGTTCTGTTACAAATCTGTGAAGTAAGGCCTGTTTGGCTTCATCAGGCAGCTGGCATGAGATGTTATGATCTATAAAGGCACACACCTTGTCATCACTGTCTTGTCCAAATATAGGAGCTCCTGCTACCCAACAGAGACAATGTATATGAGGGCTCCCTCTCGCCTGAAATTCAACCCGGTAAAAGTAATCGATAACTTCACCAATTGGCTGTGCAGGACCCAACAGCAGCTCTCGCATCAGAGCATCAACCCGTTTGTCAAACATGCGCATGGTGGTCACTGGGTTGCCTCGAAGAATGTCACACTTTTCAGCCCAGTCTAGCCCCGCAAAATCCACCTTTTGACCTTGTTGTGCCTTTATTGCCGTTATTACCTCTGGCCATCTGAATTCTGCAGCAGAGAAGGTAAGAAAAAATGTTGGCTTACCCAATTGTCTGACCATGGCTAGCAAATTCTTCAGATTTTTATCCCAGTAAGCTGGACTCCCTCTCAGTGGTTGCATGAACCTTGTGGCATCTCGGTTTCGCACCAACCTCTCAACCTCACACTTGTCCTGTAGCAGCTTGTTGGATATTTTCCATCCATCCCTGGTATTGGGTTTTCCTTTCCTTAACTGGATGGACATGCTGCTTTTGGCCATGTGTGTTTCTGTGACAAACTGCGCAAAGAAGAGGTAGCTTGTGTCTCTTGCAAAACGAGTATCAACACAAAAAAGCCTTGCATTGAAATACATGCTCGGGGACAGTTTGACTTGTCTTGCCTGGTCCAATGTATTCTGTCCAGTAGGGAACTGAACAGGGAAAGCCATTGCCTCAAGCCTAGGAACTTTAAAGAAGCTGACAGGTGTGTTTCCTTGTGCAGGTGCAATGCTGAATATTCCATCACCGTGTGTCAGTACTTCCTCTCCAAGGTCAGATGGCTGCAAACAACTGTCTAGGCCATTTCCAGGTCTTAGTGTATCCTTCTCATCCTCTGCATTGGGAGGTTGTTGGTCATGGCCTTCCTGTTGCTCAGAAGCAGCCGGTAAACATGCAGACTGTACCTCTGATGGATCACAATTTTCGATGCGTTCAAGTATCTCCATCATTTCAGTTTCGTCACAACTGTCGAGTTCCATCCCATCATCATTATCATCATCATCAGCGATTGTCTCATCCACTCTAATTGAAATGTCACTGTAGTCGGGGTGTGTGTCAATGAGTTTTGACAGACCTGCTACTACATTTCCCATGTTGACATAATGAAACAGCTGGTGGCCTTTGTAAGTCAGACGTCTTTTCAGCTTCACTCTGTGTAACTGGGAT
The DNA here is from genome assembly GCA_037952925.1 of Lithobates clamitans. NCBI lineage: Eukaryota > Metazoa > Chordata > Amphibia > Anura > Ranidae > Lithobates > Lithobates clamitans. Next base: position 6,764,562 of record JBBGZY010000221.1, on the reverse strand, counting down.
TTGCTGTGCGATCTTGGTAGAGTATTGACCGTGGTTTCCACCTCGGATGGCACACACACTACAGCGCCATGTATAGCTGCCTGTCGACCTTTGGGAAGTGTGATGATCTTGGCAAATGGCAGTATTTTGGCCAAAAGTTGTCTTTCCAGCACATTCAATTCGCAGAGCTCTGGGGGAATGGGCGCCAGCTCCATGTTAGCTACAGCGATGGATGATTTGTGTCCTGCTTTTAAATGTAAATCACAGTTGTGACAAATCCATTCTTTGGTCCTTTCATCTGGTACGGTGCATTGTTCAGGTCCTTGACAGTGATTGTTGCACACATGGACATATTTCCCTGTCAAACAGGCAGCAACAATGTGTAGATTCTTCTTGTAATTGCTGTGAATGCAATGTTTCACTTGGTTAGGGAAAAGGGTGCGATGACACATCGTGCACACAAATGTTGGCCCAGCTTTAATGCATTCATGGAAAGTGGATATAGCTGTCTGCATTAGGCTGTTGTCCACTGGTTGACTGCATTCCCGCATGACACGAGTCCATCGTCTTTATTTCATTCTTATTTTGAAGGCACATTGCATCTTATGGGTTATGCGAAAATCTGCTTGAGTTTGACGCTTCATTTTCATGTAACTCATGCAATGTTGCAAGTGACGTTTTCTGAAAGCAGGATCATTATGATATTTTCTGGTGATGTATTGCTTCTGCTTCAACTTGAAATCGACATTTGTGGCATATTTTCTGGTGATGTATTGCTTCTTCTTCAAGTTGTAATCTGCATTTGTCGCATATTTTCTGGTGGTGTACTGCTTCTGTTTCAAGTTGAAATCTGCATTTGTCGCATATTTTCTGGTGATGTATTGCTTCTGCTTCAAGTTGAAATTGGCATCTGTTGCATATTTGCGAATGATATATTGCTTCTGCTTCAACTTAAAATCAGCATCTGCTCTGTATCGGCTGGTGATGTATGTCCTTTTCTTATTGGTGACAGACATCTTTGTAGCCTTGAAATCACGCCTTCTTTCATTTCTGTGTCTTGTCTTCAGTTTTTGTCGTCTCTGTGCATTTAATTTGGACAATGCCTTACTGTCCTTCCATATGCCCTGTGAGGATTTCGCATCAACTGACCGTGGAGAATGCTTGCTGGCTGGGAATCCAGTGTGTGTTACATCTTTGGTCATCTGTGTCACTTTGTTCTCCACATGCTTTGCATTATGTGGTTTGTCAGATTGCACCAGTGGGGACAGCAAACCATCTGACAGACGTCTTGCACGATGAAATGAGACTGGCATGAAGTCATACTGCAGTCCATCAATAGGGCCTCTGGTGTCTGTAAGGAGCAATTCATACAACTTATAAATCCTTGCCCCCATATCACTCAAATGTGTAAAAGTGATCATAACAGCTTTTCCTTTTCCAGTGGCAGGAAGTCCATCCTTATTTCGACTATGAGAATCAAACAGTCCATATCTCCCAGACTTGTCTCTGAACAATGCAATGCAATATGGCACTACTATAAAAAGTGCATGTGTAACATCTGCATTGAGGCACTGAAGTCTTGTGGAGAGGTCAACAAACCAACCTTGGTTGTCACCGTCTACCGTGTCTCTCATACATCCCGATAACACTGGAGAGTTGACTCTGAGGGGCACTTCTTCCATTGTCAAGTGTTGATGCTGATAGACATTTCTTTGTTTTAGCTGTTTTATTGTTGAGCCATACAAGCTGTTGCCCTTCTTCAGTATTTGATCAAGATCACCCTTTCTCACATCATCAAGCTCACTGTGGTATGCCAAAAATGTCAGAGCCATGCATGTACACTGTTTGTTCCTTAACCTTCCATAGCCATGATGACCCTGATGAAATGATGCCTGCACAGAAATCTCACTTGGTACACATGGTTCTTGCATGCCATGGTTTTCAGAAGTGCCCATCACACTGTCACTGTGCTCTTGAACTTGACACTGAGTTGAACATGAAAATGACACCACAGGTTCACTATGTACCTCCTGGGCACATTCACTGTCACAAACCTGCATATCCACTATGCTGCTGTGGGGCTCCGGATCCAGTTTAGTCCAGCGTATCTTTGCAGCTTTAGATCTCTTTCCTTTAGATGGCATGATGATATTTGTGGAAGGAGCTATAATTCTCCTCAGAGCTTTGTTCGAAGAGCTATAATTCCCCTCAGAGTTGTGTTGGAGGAGGAGCTATAATTCCCCTTAGAGCTGTGTGGGAGAAGCTATATTTCCCCTCAGAGCTGTGTGGGAGAAGCTACATTTCCCATCAGAGTTGTGTGGGAGAAGCTATAATTCCCCTCAGAGCTGTTTAAAAGGAGCTATAATTCCCCTCACAGCGGTGTGGAAGAAACTATAATTCCTCTCAGAGTTGTGTGGGAGGAGCTCTAATTCTCCTCAGCTGTGTGGGAGGAGCTATAATGCTAAGCTGTAATTCCCCTCAGAACTGTGTAGGAGGAGCTATAATTCCCCTCACAGCGGTGTGGGAGAAACTATAATTCCCCTCAGAGTTGTGTGGGAGGAGCTATAATGCTAAGCTATAATGCTATAATTCCCCTTTGAGCTGTGTGGGAGGAGCTATAATTCCCCTCAAAGCTGTATTGGAGGAGCTATAACTTCCCTCCAAGCTGTGTGGGAGGAGCTATAATGCTATAATTGTCCTTAGAGCTGTGTGAGAGGAGCTATAATTCCCCTCAGAGCTTTGTGATTTTTTTTTTCAAAAATGATTTTGTTTTTTTGTTTTTTCAAAAATGATTTTGTTTTTTTGTTTTTTCAAAAATGATTTTTTTAAATGATTTTTTTTTTCAAAAATGAATTTTGTTTTTTTCAAAAATGATTTTTTTTTTAATTTTTTTTTTTTCAAAATTAATTTTTTTTTCAAAAATATTTTTTTTTCAAAAATATTTTTTTTTTCAAAAATTAATTTTTATTTTTTTCAAAAATATTTATTTTTTTTACATGGGGCGGTCATAATGTTTTGGCTGATCATGGGGTGGTCATAATGTTTTGGCTGATCATGGGGTTGTCAGCTTTTGTCACCTCCCACTCTAGTTTTGAACATTTCGCCATTCATTCCTATGGGACCAATTTTGCCGCAAAAACGACGATATTTTGTGGACCAAATGTGGGAGTCTACAAGCATTATCAAGTCTAGCAGATGAAGTCACATGCATTTGGGGTGTCTCAGCATCTTGTGTTTACAACCACTGTTTCCTAGCAACATTTCCTTTTGAACATTTTGCCATTCATTCCTATGGGACCAATTTCGCCGCAAAAACTACGATATTTCGTGAACCATTCGGTGAAACATTCCACAAAGTGATAGCACACCAATCGGGAACAATCCGCACGTTTCGGTATATTACTTGTCTCTGTAATGTAAAAACTGTGGGAGGAGTCTACAAGCATTATCAAGTCTAGTAGATAAAGTCACATGCATTTGGGGTGTCTCAGCATCTTGTGTTTACAACCACTGTTTCCTAGCAACGCTCATGCCCTGTTTATGCTTCCCAAATACTACTTCATCAAAACTGCCCCATCAGAATTACCCCATCAAATCTGCCCCATCATATTCCTCTATTATAAATCAGTACATGGTGTGTCTGTCCCCTCCCCCGGGCTCTGTAATCAGCTGAGATGCTCCAGCCACCTTCCCCCCCTGTGTATAACAGAAGCTTTGGTAACCATGGCAACAAAACAAACACTAACAGTACACTCTGATTAATGGCTAAAATTTCCTGAAATGACCTCTAAACAAATGGCCGTATTTTAAAAACTATACATCCTACAGCGAAGATCTTTATATTGTGAGAATCACAAGACCCAGACCTAGATTTTGATACATAGTATGTCTCTGAAATATTAAAAATGAAGGCACGGTCGCAGTTTAGAAATTGCCCTTCAAATTTGGAGGGGGCTAGAGTGTAGTTTCAATGAATGTCAATGGACGGCGTGAGTTGCAAACAAATGGTCATATTGTGAAAACTATCAGAACTATGGCTTAGCCGTGGACATGTTTAGTGGCAGCAGGGATAGCTGAACGTTTTAATATAAGATTTGTGTAGGTGGGCTTGAAAATGAGGGAGTGGCGGCAGTTTAGAAATCATGTTCTGATTTTCCAGCTTTTGTCATCTCCCACTCTAGTTTCCCCATTCATTCCTATGGGACCAATTTCGCTGCAAAAATGACGATATTTCGTGAACCATTCGGCGAAACGTTCCACAAAGTAATAGCACACCATTCGGGAACAATCCGCACGTTTCGGTATATTACTTGTCTATGTAGTGTAAAAACTGTGGGAGGAGTTAGGGTGGTAAATTTGGCTATAATAATAAGAATAATATATATGTGAGATAACAGTAAGTGGTCTTGCTATGCAAGAACACTTAACTAGAAAATCTACAATTTCTGGGGAAATTGTGAAACGTGTTCTTGCCTCTACAACTGGAGTGGGCGGAGTAACTGGGTGGAGTGGCTTGAGTAACTGTTTTGTGGTTGGAGTGGCTGGAGTAACTGTGAAAAGTGTTAAACAGTATAAATAGTAGTAAAAAAGTTGAAGTCTCATCATTAGCTGAAAGAGCTGAACATTTTTTTCAAAAATTATGATTTTTTTTTTCAAAAATATTTTTTTTTTCAAAAATGATTTTATTTGTATTTTTTTCAAAAATCATTTTTTTTTTTTTTTTTAATTATTTTTTTTTTTCAAAAATTATTTTTTTTTTCAAAAATATTTTTTTTTTACATGGGTCGGTCATAATGTTTTGACTGATCATGGGGTGGTCATAATGTTCTGGCTGATCATGGGGTGGTCATAATGTTTTGGCTGATCATGGGGTTGTCAGCTTTTGTCACCTCCCACTCTAGTTTTGAACATTTCGCCATTCATTCCTATGGGACCAATTTCGCCGCAAAAACGTCATTTCGTGGACCATTCGGCAAAACATTCCACAAAGTAATAACTCACCAATCGGGAACAATCCGATCGTTTCGGTATATTACTTGTCTCTGTAGTGTGAAAACTGTTGGAGGAGTCTACAAGCATTATCAAGTCTAGCAGATGAAGTCACATGCATTTGGGGTGTCTCAGCATCTTGTGTTTACAACCACTGTTTCCTAGCAACGCTCATGCCCTGTTTATGCTTCCCAAATACTGCTTCATCAAAACTGCCCCATCAGAATTACCCCATCAAAACTGCCCCATCATATTCCTCTATTATAAATCAGTACATGGTGTGTCTGTCCCCTCCCTCGGGCTCTGTAATCAGCTGAGATGCTCCAGCCACCTTCCCCCCTGTGTATAACAGAAGCTTTGGTAACCATGGCAACAAAACAAACACTAACAGTACACTCTGATTAATGGCTAATATTTCCTGAAATGACCTCTAAACAAATGGCCGTATTTTAAAAACTATACATCCTACAGCGAAGATCTTTATATTGTGAGAATCAAAAGACCCAGACCTAGATTTTGATACATAGTATGTCTCTGAAATATTAAAACTGAAGGCACGGTCGCAGTTTAGAAATTGCCCTTCAAATTTGAAGGGGCTAGGGTGTAGTTTCAATGAATGTCAATGGACGGCGTGAGTTGCAAACAAATGGTCATATTGTGAAAACTATCAGGACTATGGCTTAGCCGTGGACATGTTTAGTGGCAGCAGGGATAGCTGAACGTTTTGATATAAGATTTGTGTAGGTGGGCTTGAAAATGAGGGAGTGGTGGCAGTTTAGAAATCATGTTCTGATTTTCCAGCTTTTATCACCTCCCACTTTAGCTTCCCCATTCATTCCTATGGGACCAATTTCGCCGCAAAAACGACGATATTTCGTGAACCATTCGGTGAAACGTTCCACAAAGTAATAGCACACCATTCGGGAACAATCCGCACGTTTCGGTATATTACTTGTCTATGTAGTGTAAAAACTGTGGGGGGAGTTAGGGTGGTAAATTTGGCTATAATAATAAGAATAATATATATGTGAGATAACAGTAAGTGGTCTTGCTATGCAAGAACACTTAATAATATATATGTGAGATAACAGTAAGTGGTCTTGCTATGCAAGAACACTTAACTAGAAAAGGTACAATTTCTGGGGAAATTGTGAAAAGTGTTCTTGCCTCTACAACTGGAGTGGGTGGAATAACTGGATGGAGTGGTTTGAGTAACTGTGAAAAGTGTTAAAAAGCTTAATATTTTAAAAAGTATAAATAGTAGTAAAAAAGTCCCATCATTAGCTGAAAGAGCTGAACATTTTTTTCAAAAGTTTTTTTTTTCAAAAATAAATTATTTTTTTTCAAAAATTATTTTTTTTTTTTTAAATGAATTTTTTTTTTCAAAAATGAATTTTTTTTTCAAAAATGAATTTTTTTTTCAAAAATGATTTTTTTTTTCAAAAATATTTTTTTCTTTTAAAAAATGTATTTTTTTTTTTTTCAAAAATGTATTTTTTTTTTTTTCAAAAATGAATTATTTTTTTTCAAAAATGATTTTTTTTTTTAAATGATTTTTTTTTTCAAAAATATTTTTTTTTTTATGGGGCGGTCATAATGTTTTGGCTTATCATGGGGTTGTCAGCTTTTGTCACCTTCCACTCTAGTTTTGAACATTTCGCCATTCATTCCTATGGGACCAATTTTGTCGCAAAAACGACGATATTTCGTGAACCATTCGGCGAAATGTTCCAGAAAGTAATAGCACACCAATTAAATGACATTGATTCCGGATTCATACTGGTATATTTCAGCTTTTCACAAAGTTCCACAAGGTAATAGCACACCAATTAAATGACATTGAACATTTCACCATTCATTCCTATGGGACCAATATTGCCGCAAAAACGACGATATTTCGTGAACCATTCGGCGAAAAAAGTTCCACAAAGTAATAGCACACCAATTACATGACATTGAACATTTCGCCATTCATTCCTATGGGACCAATTTCGCCGCAAAAACTATGATATTTCGTGAACCATTCGGTGAAACTTTCCACAAAGTAATAGCACACCAATCGGGAACAATCCGCACGTTTCGGTATATTACTTGTCTCTGTAGTGTAAAAACAGTGGGAGGAGTCTACAAGCATTATCAAGTCTAGCAGATGAAGTCACATGCATTTGGGGTGTCTCAGCATCTTGTGTTTACAACCACTGTTTCCTAGCAACGCTCATGCCCTGTTTGAAAATGAGGGAGTGGTGGCAGTTTAGAAATCATGTTCTGATTTTCCAGCTTTTATCACCTCCCACTTTAGCTTCCCCATTCATTCCTATGGGACCAATTTCGCCGCAAAAATGACGATATTTCGTGAACCATTTGGCGAAACGTTCCACAAAATAATAGCACACCATTCTGGAATAATCCGCACGTTTTGGTATATTACTTGTTTATGTAGTGTAAAAACTGTGGGAGGAGTTAGGGTGGTAAATTTGGCTATAATAATAAGAATAATATATAGGTGATATAACAGTAAGTGGTCTTGCTATGCAAGAACACTTAACTAGAAAAGGTACAATTTCTGGGGAAATTGTGAAAGTGTTCTTGCCTCTACAACTGGAGTGGGCGGAGTAACTGGGTGGGGTGGAGTGGCTTGAGTAACTGTGAAAAGTGTTAAAAAGCTTAATATTTTAAAAAGTATAAATAGTAGTAAAAAAGTTCCATCATTCGCTGAAAGAGCTGAACATTTTTTTCAAAAGTAAATTTTTTTTTCAAAAATGAATTTTTTTTATTCAAAAATGATTTTTTTTTCTTCAAAAATGAATTTTTTTTTCTTCAAAAATGATTTTTTTTTCAAAAGTAATTTTTTTTTCAAAGGTAATTTTTTTTTCAAAAATGAATTTTTTTATTTCAAAAATAATTTTTTTTTCGAAATTATTTTTTTTTTCAAATATATTTTTTTTTCAAAGATAATTTTTTTTTAAAAGTAATTTTTTTTTCAAAAATATTTTTTTTTTTTTTTAAATATTTTTTTTTTCAAAAATGATTTTTTTTTTTTCAAAAATTATTTTTTTATTTTTTTCAAAAATATATATATTTTTTTTTTCAAAAATATTTTTTTTTTTTCAAAAATATATATTTTTTTTTCAAAAATATTTTTTTTTTTTACATGGGGCGGTCATAATGTTTTGGCTGATCATGGGGTGGTCATAATGTTTTGGCTGATCATGGGGTTGTCAGCTTTTGTCACCTCCCACTCTAGTTTTGAACATTTCGCCATTCATTCCTATGGGACCAATTTCGCCGCAAAAACGTCATTTCGTGGACCATTCGGCGAAACATTCCACAAAGTAATAACACCAATCGGGAACAATCCGCTCGTTTCGGTATATTACTTGTCTCTGTAGTGTGAAAACTGTGGGAGGAGTCTACAAGCATTATCAAGTCTAGCAGATGAAGTCACATGCATTTGGGGTGTCTCAGCATCTTGTGTTTACAACCACTGTTTCCTAGCAACGCTCATGCCCTGTTTATGCTTCCGAAATACTACTTCATCAAAACTGCCCCATCAGAATTACCCCATCAAAACTGCCCCATCATATTCCTCTATTATAAATCAGTACATGGTGTGTCTGTCCCCTCCCCCGGGCTCTGTAATCAGAGCTGAGATGCTCCAGCCACCTCCCCCCCTGTGTATAACAGAAGCTTTGGTAACCATGGCAACAAAACAAACAGTACACGCTGATTAATGGCTAAAATTTCCTAAAATGACCTCTAAACAAATGGCCGTATTTTAAAAACTATACATCCTACAGCGAAGATCTTTATATTGTGAGAATCACAAGACCCAGACCTAGATTTTGATACATAGTATGTCTCTGAAATATTAAAATTAAAGGCACGGTCGTAGTTTAGAAATTGCCCTTCAAATTTGAAGGGGCTAGAGTGTAGTTTCAATGAATGTCAATGGACGGCGTGAGTTGCAAACAAATGGTCATATTGTGAAAACTATCAGGACTATGGCTTAGCCGTGGACATGTTTAGTGGCAGCAGGGATAGCTGAACGTTTTGATATAAGATTTGTGTAGGTGGGCTTGAAAATGAGGGAGTGGTGGCAGTTTAGAAATCATGTTCTGATTTTTCAGCTTTTGTCACCTCCCACTCTAGCTTCCCCATTCATTCCTATGGGACCAATTTCGCCGCAAAAACAACGATATTTCGTGAACCATTCCGCGAAACGTTCCACAAAATAATAGCACACCATTCGGGAACAATCCGCACGTTTCGGTATATTACTTGTCTATGTAGTGTAAAAACTGTGGGAGGAGTTAGGGTGGTAAATTTGGCTATAATAATAACATATATGTGAGATAACAGTAAGTGGTCTTGCTATGCAAGAACACTTAATAAGAATAACATATATGTGAGATAACAGTAAGTGGTCTTGCTATGCAAGAACACTTAACTAGAAAAGGTACAATTTCTGGGGAAATTGTGAAAAGTGTTCTTGCCTCTACAACTGGAGTGGGCGGAGTAACTGGGTGGAGTGGCTTGAGTAACTGTTGTGTGGTTGGAATGGCTGGAGTAACTGTGAAAAGTGTTAAATAGCTTAATATTTTAAAAAGTATAAATAGTAGTAAAAAAGTTGAAGTCTCATCATTAGCTGAAAGAGCTGAACATTTTTTTCAAAAATTATGATTTTATTTTTCAAAAATTATGATTTTTTTTTTTCAAAAATTATAAATTTTTTTTTCAAAAAAGATTTTTTTTTTCAAAAATGATTTTTTTTTTTCAAAAATATTTTTTTTCAAAAATATTTTTTTTTTTCAAAAATATTTTTTTTTTCAAAAATGATTTTATTTTTATTTTTTTCAAAAATTATTATTTTTTTTCAAAAATTATTATTTTTTTCTTCAAAAATTAATTTTTTTTTTTTCAAAATTTTTTTTTTTTTTTTTTTCAAAATTTTTTTTTTTCAAAAATATATTTTCTTTTACATGGGGCGGTCATCATGTTTTGGCTGATCATTGTGTAGGTGGGCTTGAAAATGAGGAAGTGGCGGCAGTTTAGAAATCATGTTCTGATTTTTCAGCTTTTGTCACCTCTCACTCTAGCTTCCCCATTCATTCCTATGGGACCAATTTCGCCGCAAAAACGACGATATTTCGTGAACCATTTGGCGAAACGTTCCACAAAATAATAGCACACTATTCGGGAACAATCCGCACGTTTTGGTATATTACTTGTCTATGTAGTGTAAAAACTGTGGGAGGAGTTAGGGTGGTAAATTTGGCTATAATAATAATATATATGTGAGATAACAGTAAGTGGTCTTGCTATGCAAGAACACCTAATAATATATATGTGAGATAACAGTAAGTGGTCTTGCTATGCAAGAACACTTAACTAGAAAATGCAATTCCTGGGGAAAATGCGTGGGAATGCTGAATAGCTAAATTGCTAAAACGGCCGCCATCAAAACTGCCCCATCATACTGCTATTAAAACTGCCCCATCAGAATTGCCCCATCAAAATTGTCCCCATTAAAACTGCCCCATCATATTGCCACCATCAAAACTGCCCCATCAGAATTGCTCCATCAAAATTGTCCCATAATATTGCCACCATCAGAATTGCCCCATCAAAACTGCCCCATCATAATGCCACCATCAAAACTGCCCCATCAGAATTGCCCCATCATATTACCACCATCAAAACTGCCCCATCATATTGCCACCATCATAACTGCCCCCATCATATTGCCATCAAAACTGCCCCATTAGATTTGCCCCATCAAAATTTTCCTCATCAAAACTGCCCCATCATATTGCCATCATCAAAACTGCCCCATCAAAACTGCCCCATCATATTGCCCCCATCAAAACTGCCCCATCATATTGCCACCATCAAAACTGCCCCATCAGAATTGCCCCATCAAAACTGCCCCATCAAAACTGCCCCGTCATATTGCCACCATCAAAACTGCCCCATCAGAATTGCCACATCAAAACTGCCCCCATCATATTGCCACCATCAAAACTGCCCCCATGAAAACTGCCCCATCATATTGCCACCTTTAAAACTGCTCCATAAAAATTGTCCCCATAAAAACTGCCCCATCATATTGCCACCATCAAAACTGCCCCATCAGAATTGCCCCATCAAAACTGCCCCATCATATTGCCACCATCAAATCTGCCCCATCATAATTACCCCATCAATACTGCCCCATCATATTCCTCTATTATAAATCAGTACATGGTGTGTCTGTCCCCTCCCCTGGGCTCTGTAATCAGAGCTGAGATGCTCCAGCCACCTCCCCCCTGTGTATAACAGAAGCTTTGGCAACCATGGCAACAAAACAAACACAGTACACTCTGATTAATGGCTAAAATTTCCTGAAATGACCTCTAAACAAAAAGCTTTTTCTCAAAAACTGTAAAAGATATCAAACTGAAAAGATATAGCCAGATAGCTGAATATTTTGTGAACATTTTAAAGTTTGTTTGGCATCTGTAGGTGAAAGTATGAAGGAGCTGAAACTTTTGGGATCGGAAGAAGATTTTAAGGATTTCAAGCATGCTCCCATTGACTTCAATGTTAAAAAAAAAGTGTTAAAAAGCTTAATATTTTAAAAAGTATAAATAGTAGAAAAAAGTTGAAAAATTCCCATCATCAGCTGAAAGAGATGAACATTTTAATAGTTGAATGGTTTTAATAGCTGAAAGTATGCAGAAGTTACGCAGAGCCAAAAAACGTACAGAATATTAAATAATAAAAATAAACTAGAAAATGCATTTCCTGGGGAAAATGCATGGGAATGCTGAATTGCTAAAACGGCCCCCATCAACACTGCCCCATCATATTGCCATCAAAACTGCCCCCATCATATTGCCATCAAAACTGCCCCATCATATTGCCACCATCAAAACTGCCCCCATCATATTGCTATAAAAACTGCCTCATCAGAATTGCCCCATCAAAACTGGACCATCATATTGCCACCATCAAAACTGCTCCATCAGATTTGCCCCATCATATTGCCATTAGGGATGAGCTTCGTGTTCGAGTTGAACCCATGTTCGACTCGAACATCGGCTGTTCGGTCGTTCGCCGAATTGCGAACGATATGGGCCGTTCGCGCCAAATTCGTGTGGCGCGTCACGGCCCATAATTCACTGCGGCATCGCAGTGCATTGCTTGCTGATGATTGGCCAAGCATGCACTATGACCCGCATGCTTGGCCAATCACAGCGCCACCTGAACAGAGAGCCGTAATTGGCCAAAGCCAAGGAGGCTTTGGCCAATTATGGCTCAGGGGATTTAGTACACGCCCCACACTATATAAGGCCGCCTGCACGGCGGCCCTGTGTAGTGTGTGTTCCGGCGTTGAAAGAGATAGACAGAGAGACAGTGTCATTTGATTTGAGTTAGATAGATTAGGCAGAACAGTCAGTCAGTTAGCTGCACTTAAAGTGTATTGTGTATATATATGCATCCCAGGTGTTGCATATATATATATATATACACTGTATTCAGTTTAGCTAGATCCGTTCCTGTTATCTTCTAGACTATTTACATTTAGTGCAGTGCGTCCTGCTCACAGTGTTCAGCTAGATCCATTCCTGTTATCTTCTAGACTATTTACATTTAGTGCAGTGCGTCCTGCTCACAGTGTTCAGCTAGATCCGTTCCTGTTATCTTCTAGACTATTTACATTTAGTGCAGTGCGTCCTGCTCACAGTGTTCAGCTAGATCCGTTCCTGTTATCTTCTAGACTATTTACATTTAGTGCAGTGCGTCCTGCTCACAGTGTTCAGCTAGATCCGTTCCTGTTATCTTCTAGACTATTTACATTTAGTGCAGTGCGTCCTGCTCACAGTGTTCAGCTAGATCCGTTCCTGTTATCTTCCTACTGACAGGCAGGCTTGTCTTGTTACAGTATTAACAGCTACCTAAAGAAAATTACTGGTGTTCTTTTGATCCTATTAGTACCATGGTCAGGCAGCTAGACTATTTACATTTAGTGAAGTGCATCCTGCTCACAGTGTTCAGCTAGATCCGTTCCTGTTATCTTCTAGACTATTTACATTTAGTGCAGTGCGTCCTGCTCACAGTGTTCAGCTAGATCCGTTCCTGTTATCTTCCTACTGACAGGCAGGCTTGTCTTGTTACAGTATTAACAGCTACCTAAAGAAAATTACTGGTGTTCTTTTGATCCTATTAGTACCACGGTCAGGCAGCTAGACTATTTACATTTAGTGCAGTGCGTCCTGCTCACAGTGTTCAGCTAGATCCGTTCCTGTTATCTTCTAGACTATTTACATTTAGTGCAGTGCGTCCTGCTCACAGTGTTCAGCTAGATCCGTTCCTGTTATCTTCTAGACTATTTACATTTAGTGCAGTGCGTCCTGCTCACAGTGTTCAGCTAGATCCGTTCCTGTTATCTTCCTACTGACAGGCAGGCTTGTCTTGTTACAGTATTAACAGCTACCTAAAGAAAATTACTGGTGTTCTTTTGATTCTATTAGTACCACGGTAAGGCAGCTAGACTATTTACATTTAGTAAAGTGCGTCCTGCTCACAGTGTTCAGCTAGATCCATTCCTGTTATCTTCCTACTGACAGGCAGGCTTGTCTTGTTACAGTATATAAAGCTACCTGAAGAAAATTACTGGTGTTCTTTTGATCCTATTAGTACCACGGTCAGGCAGCTAGACTATTTACAGTTAGTGCAGTGCGTCCTGCTCACAGTGTTCAGCTAGATCCGTTCCTGTTATCTTCTAGACTATTTACATTTAGTACAGTGCGTCCTGCTCACAGTGTTCAGCTAGATCCGTTCCTGTTATCTTTCTACTGACAGGCAGGCTTGTCTTGTTACAGTATATAAAGCTACCTGAAGAAAATTACCGGTGTTTTTTTGATCCTATTAGTACCACAGTCAGGCAGCTAGACTATTTACATTTAGTACAGTGCGTCCTGCTCACAGTGTTCAGCTAGATCCGTTCCTTAAAGATAATAAAATAGAAGGAACAGCGCTCGCAACAAAAATTGGTTGTGCTAGATGCTATCGCTGCTGTAGCAAAGTGTAAAGCTTTAAATAAAATAATAAATGGTTACAGCGCTGATAGTCATACAATACCGTGCTAAGTGCTGAAAAATATTATACATGTAACTACTAATTTCCACAATGTGAGTGATATATCAATCAGTGTTACCTGATTAGACACAACTTGAAAAATGTGTTGGTGAATGGTTATCAAATCAAATAAAATAAAATAAAAAAATATTAGTGAACTCTAATCACAATATACCAGTGCAAAAAATATTAATAATAATATAGTCCCGAACCAACTAGCCCCAGCTGGGCATGGAACTCAGACAACCAACTCAATGGTATCCCAACGGTTCCTATGTGAACAAGTCAATCCATACTCTGATCCAACATCTGGTGCTTCTATCTGGATAGGTGGATACTTAGACTGATACTTCAATTTATAGAGCCATATATCTTGCAAACGATCACCCAAAAATAAAAGGAGAGAAAATATATATATGGTGAAGTACTGCGGGATGTGAGAGCCAATCGCACTACAAACCGCTACTCACGCTTTCCCTGGTGACAGTCAGGCATAACAGGCATATCAGATGCTTCCACGATCGCCGCTTGGTAGCGTGCGCTCCACGAAGCCAGGAAGTTAAAAAGCGTCACTTGGTTGTTTGAAGGCCGGATGTGACGTCTACGCGTTTCGCCCCTCCCCCAGGGCGTCATCAAAGGACCTTTGATGACGCCCTGGGGGAGGGGCGAAACGCGTAGACGTCACATCCGGCCTTCAAACAACCAAGTGACGCTTTTTAACTTCCTGGCTTCGTGGAGCGCACGCTACCAAGCGGCGATCGTGGAAGCATCTGATATGCCTGTTATGCCTGACTGTCACCAGGGAAAGCGTGAGTAGCGGTTTGTAGTGCGATTGGCTCTCACATCCCGCAGTACTTCACCATATATATATTTTCTCTCCTTTTATTTTTGGGTGATCGTTTGCAAGATATATGGCTCTATAAATTGAAGTATCAGTCTAAGTATCCACCTATCCAGATAGAAGCACCTGATGTTGGATCAGAGTATGGATTGACTTGTTCACATAGGAACCGTTGGGATACCATTGAGTTGGTTGTCTGAGTTCCATGCCCAGCTGGGGCTAGTTGGTTCGGGACTATATTATTATTAATATTTTTTGCACTGGTATATTGTGATTAGAGTTCACTAATATTTTTTTATTTTATTTTATTTGATTTGATAACCATTCACCAACACATTTTTCAAGTTGTGTCTAATCAGGTAACACTGATTGATATATCACTCACATTGTGGAAATTAGTAGTTACATGTATAATATTTTTCAGCACTTAGCACGGTATTGTATGACTATCAGCGCTGTAACCATTTATTATTTTAGATCCGTTCCTGTTATCTTCCTACTGACAGGCAGGCTTGTCTTGTTACAGTATATAAAGCTACCTGAAG
Organism: Lithobates clamitans; assembly: GCA_037952925.1. Taxonomy (NCBI): domain Eukaryota; kingdom Metazoa; phylum Chordata; class Amphibia; order Anura; family Ranidae; genus Lithobates; species Lithobates clamitans. The sequence goes on along the minus strand of JBBGZY010000221.1, from coordinate 6,749,088 downwards.
AAAATTACTGGTGTTCTTTTGATCCTATTAGTACCACGGTCAGGCAGCTAGACTATTTACATTTAGTACAGTGCGTCCTGCTCACAGTGTTCAGCTAGATCCGTTCCTGTTATCTTCCTACTGACAGGCAGGCTTGTCTTGTTACAGTATATAAAGCTACCTGAAGAAAATTACTGGTGTTCTTTTGATCCTATTAGTACCACGGTCAGGCAGCTAGACTATTTACATTTAGTGCAGTGCGTCCTGCTCACAGTGTTCAGCTAGATCCGTTCCTGTTATCTTCCTACTGACAGGCAGGCTTGTCTTGTTAAAGTATTTACAGCTACCTAAAGAAAATTACTGGTGTTCTTTTGATCCTATTAGTACCACGGTCAGGCAGCTAGACTATTTACAGTTAGTGCAGTGTGTCCTGCTCACAGTGTTCAGCTAAACCTACAAGTTAGTGGGGTGCGTCCACCTCACAGTGTTCAGCTAAAGCTACCTGTAGAAGGTTGGTGGTGTTCTCATACTACAGGCAGGCAGTTGATTTTGCTAGCTGCAGTATATATATATATATATATATATATCTATCCCAGCTTAGTGCAGCTACAGGCCATTAGTATGTCTGGAAGGCCAAGAAGGAGAGGCAGACAGTCACAAGCCAATAAGAGAGGGCAAGCAGGCTCTGTGTCTAGTGCTGGTCATGGAGACGGTGCATCCTCATCAGCAGGTGGCCATGGGACACGCTTTGCCTTTTTTTCGGCAGCTGGCCGTGTTGAGCCGCAACATGCAGAAGACTTGGTTGAGTGGATGACCAAGCCGTCCTCATCCTCCTTATCCTCTCTCACCCATGCCCAGGGTGCTTTGTCTGGAAAAGCAGCGGCCTCTTCCCTCGGCTCAATGTCATCAGTGACTCCTTCCCTAGCTCCACCATGTCCTCCTGAGGAGTCCCTCGAACTGTTTGACCACAGTGTTGGGTACATGCTCCAGGAGGATGCCCAGCGTTTGGAAGGCTCTGATGATGATACTGAGCTTGATGAAGGCAGTAACATGAGCACGGACAGAGGGGGTGCCCAAGAAGGACAGCAATCTGGCAGTCATGCTCCCCCTGCTGCAGCATACTGCCAGGTTTGCTCCAGTGATGAGGAGGGAGGGGATGATGAGGTCACTGACTCAACGTGGGTGCCTGATAGGAGAGAGGAGGAGGAGGAGGAGGAGGAGGCGGCACCTCACCAACGAGGAAGGATGCCCTCCAGGGGCCAGCCTAAGGGCAGCACATTGACTGCATCACATGTGCAGGGCGCTGCAGTCTCTGCGTGTTATTCAAAAAGTTCTTTGGTGTGGGCCTTTTTTGAGACGAGTGCATCAGATCGCACCGCTGCTATTTGCAACATATGTCTCAAGCGTATCTCACGTGGCCAAAACATCTCCCGCTTGGGTACCACATGCTTGACCAGACATATGTTGACCTGCCATGCAGTTCGTTGGCAAGCGCATCTAAAAGACCCACACCAAAGAACAAAGAGGACCTCTCCTTGCTCCTCATCAGCTGAGATTTCCAACCCCACTAGACCTTCAGTCCTCTCTGAGACCTGCACTGAGAGGAATGAAGGTGTAGAATTAGGTGTGTCACAGCCAAGTACTTGTGGGCAATCTGCTTTTGGTACACCGACGTCAGATTGTACCAGGCAAATTTCTCTGCCCCAGCTGCTGCACCACCGAAAGAAGTTTGCTCCCAGCCATCCACATGCCCAGCGGTTGAATGCTAGCTTGGCAAAATTGCTGGCACTTCAACTGCTGCCTTTTCAGTTGGTAGACTCTGCCCCCTTCCGTGAGTTTGTGGAATGTGCGGTTCCTCAGTGGCAGGTACCCAAACGCCACTTTTTCTCACGGAAGGCGATTCCGGCTCTCTACCGGCATGTGGAAGGCAATGTCCATGCCTCGCTGGACAGGGCGGTCAGCGGTAAGGTGCATATTACCGCTGACTCATGGTCCAGCAGGCATGGACAGGGACGTTACCTAAGTTTCACGGCGCATTGGGTGACTCTGCTGGCAGCTGGGAAGGATGCAGGACAAGGTGCAGTAGTGTTGGAGGTTGTTCCGCCACCACGCCTCCAAAATGCTAATGATTGTGACACACCTCTCTCCTCCACCCCCTCCTCTTCTTCTTCCTCCATGGCCTCTTCCTCGGAACCAGCAGTGCTCCGTAGTCGTTCAAGGGGCTACGCAAGTACGCAGGCCAAAAGATGCCATGCGGTGCTTGAGCTGGTGTGCTTGGGGGACAGGAGCCCCACTGGGGCAGAGGTTCTGTCAGCTCTGCAGGGGCAGGTTCAGAGGTGGTTGATGCCACGCCAACTTAAGGCAGGAATGGTGGTTTGCGACAATGGCACCAACCTCCTCTCTGCCCTCCGACAGGGACAAATGACCCATGTGCCCTGTTTGGCTCACGTCCTTAACTTGGTGGTGCAGCGGTTCTTGGGCAGGTACCCGGGCTTACAGGATGTCCTGAGGCAGGCCAGGAAAGTCTGTGTGCATTTCCGCCGGTCATATAATGCCAGTGTTCGGCTGACGGACCTCCAAAATGAGTTTAACCTGCCCAAGAACCGCCTAATCTGTGACATGCCCACCAGGTGGAACTCAACGTTGGCCATGCTGCAGCGGCTGCACACGCAGCAGAGGGCCATCAATGAGTACCTGTGCGACTATGGCACCAGGACAGGGTCAGGGGAGCTTGTTTTTTTTTCCCCACACCAGTGGGCCATGATCAGGGATGCATGCACTGTCCTGTCACCATAATAGGAGGCCACGAGGATGGTGAGCAGTGACAGTGCATGCATCAGTGACACTGTCCCCCTTGTCCACCTGTTGGAGCACACGCTGCGTGGAATAATGGACAGGGCACTTGAGGCAGAACAGAGGCAGGAAGAGGAGGACTTCCTTAGCTCTCAAGGCCCCCTTTATCCAGACAGTGTTCCTGCGTGCCCGCCGATCACACAGGAAGAGGACGAGGAGGAGGAGGAGGAGGAAGATTGTGTCAGTATGGAGGTGGAGCCTGGCACTCAGCATCAGCAGCAGTCTTTAAGGGATCAGTCCCAAGAAACACATGGACTTGTACGTGGCTGGGAGGAGGTGGCTGCAGACCATGTCGTCCTTAGTGACCCAGAGGACTTCAGACCGAATGCCTCAGCAAACCTACGCTGCATGGCCTCCCTGATCCTGCAAAGCCTGCGTAAGGATCCTCGTATTCGTGGTATAAAGGAGAAGGACCAATACTGGCTGGCAACCCTCCTTGATCCACGTTATAAGGGTAAGGTTGCGGACCTTATCTTGCCATCGCAGAGGGAGCAGAGGATGAAACATCTTCGGGAGGCCTTGCAGAAAGGTCTGTGCAACGCGTTCCCAGAGACTGGGAGGTTACAAACTCCTGTTTCTGGACAACATGTTGCTGAGGCTTCGGTCAGTCAAAGAAGGAGCGGTGGAGAAGGTGGCCGTCTGACCGATGCGTTCAGACAATTTTTTGGTCCGCAGCCCCAAGGTATGATCGGTTCCAGCAACCATCGCCAGCGTCTGTTTTACATGGTGCAGGAATACCTAGGGGCAAGATCAGACTTGGACACCTTTCCCACCGAAAAGCCTCTGGGTTACTGGGTCTTGAGGATGGATCACTGGCCAGAGCTTGCACAGTATGCAATTGAGCTACTGGCCTGTCCTGCATCCAGCGTTCTTTCGGAACGCACATTCAGTGCTGCTGGAGGCGTGGTAACCGATCACAGGGTGCGTCTGTCCACCGACTCGGTCGATCGACTGACCTTCATAAAAATGAATCAGTCTTGGATCACCACCAGCTACCAAGCACCTGATGCTGATGTAACCGAATAATTTTTTTGAAATCTCAGATCCCTTCAAAGACTGCCTATGCTGATGCTGAGTGACTATCCCTGAGTAATTATCCTCTTCCTCCTCAATCATCACGCTGATAGCTTGTAAGAACATTTTTGGTTCTGGGCGCCACCACCAGTGCCTAAGGCACAATTTTTCAGCCCCTGTTTAACAGGGGAGTGTAATTACAATTTTTGATGTAATACTTTGCAGCAGGGCTCGTTCCTGCATTCCAACTAGAGTGTCTGTGAGGGGTTGCAGTGTTGTGGCACCAGCACCAGTGCCCAAGGCCCAATTTTTCTGCTCCTGTCTAACAGGGGCGTGTAATTACAATTTTTGATGCAATACTTTGCAGCAGGGCTCGTTCCTGCATTCCAACTAGAGTGTCTGTGAGGGGTTGCAGTGTTGTGGCACCAGCACCAGTGCCTATGGCCCAATTTTTCTGCCCCTGTCTAACAGGGGCGTGTAATTACAATTTTTGATGCAATACTTTGCAGCAGGGCTCGTTCCTGCATTCCAACTAGAGTGTCTGGGAGGGGTTGCAGTGTTGTGGCACCAGCACCAGTGCCCAAGGTCCAATTTTTCTGCTCCTATCTAACAGGGGCGTGTAATTACAATTTTCGATGCAATACTTTGCAGCAGGGCTCGTTCCTGCATTCCAACTAGAGTGTCTGTAAGGGGTTGCAGTGTTGTGGCACCAGCACCAGTGCCTAAGACCTAATTTTTCAGCTCCTGTTCAACAGGGGCATATAATTACAATTCTTGATCTAATATTTCACAGCAGGGCCCTGTGAGGGCTTACAGTGTTGTGGCCACAGCAACACCTAAGGCCCAAATTTCTGCTGAGTATATAGGGCAGGACCCTACTTTCAAACATCTAACTTACAAACGACTCCTACTTGCAAACGGAAGGAGACAACAGGAAGTGAGATGAAATCTACCCCTAGGAAGGGAAATTCTCTCCTGTATGAGTTAATATGGGAAAAAAAATTCTCCTTTCCACTGATGCTTTCCAATCCTTGTTCCACAAAAAAACCCAAATTTTCAAAAAACATTTTTCATTGGGACAAAAAGTGAGGTGAAATCTTCTGAAGAGGAGGAAAGACAGCAAAACAAATGTCACAGGGGTGATAACCCTTCCCTATGTTTTCCAAAAAGCTTAAAAAAGATTTTTTGGCTGGAGCTAAACACGTTAAAAATGTACCCATTCAAAATTACAAAGAGATTCTACTTAACAACAAACCTACAGTCCCTGTCTTGTTTGCACCGCCTGTATACTGCTGTTCAGAGTATATAGGGCCTGGTGGCCCCACACCTTTCCTTATTTTAATTTGGGTGCGGGGTTCCCCTTAATATCCATACAAGACCCAAAGGGCCTGGTAATGGACTGGGGGGTACCCATGCCGTTTGTCTCACTGATTTTCATCCATATTGCCATGACCCGACATTACATTAAACCCGCAAGCAGTTTTAAATGAGATTTTTTCCTTTAAAAATGACATTTGGTGCAGGGACTGTTCTAAACACGGGAAACACGCGTCACTTTACAGGCATACTATAGACACCCCCCAGGTACGATATTTAAAGGAATATAATTTCACTTTTTTTTTTTACTTTAAGCATCATTAAAATCACTGCTCCCGAAAAAACGGCCGTTTTTAAAAGTTTTTTTGCATTGATACATGTCCCCTGGGGTAGGACCCAGGTCCCCAAACCCTTTTTAGGACAATACCATGCAAATTAGCCTTTAAAATGAGCACTTTTGATTTTGAACGTTCGAGTCCTATAGACGTCAATGGGGTTCTAATGTTCCTGCGAACTTTCGGTCCGTTCGCAGGTTCTGGTGTGAACCGAACCGGGGGGTGTTCGGCTCATCCCTAATTGCCATCATCAAAACTGCCCCATCATATTGCCACCATCAAAACTGCCCCATCAAAACTACCCCCATCAAAACTACCCCATCATATTGCCAACTTTAAAACTGCTCCATTAAAATTGTCCCCATCAAAACTGTCCCATCATATTGCCACCATCAAAGCTGCCCCATCAGAATTGCCCCATCAAAACTGCCCCATAATATTGCCACCATCAAAACTGCCCAATCAGGATTGCCTCATCAAAACTGCCCCATCAGAATTGCCCCATCAAAATTGCCCCATCATATTGCCACCATCAAAACTGCCCCATCAGAATTGCCCCATCAAAACTCCCCCATCATATTGCCACCATCAAAACTGCCCCATCAGAATTGCCCCATCAAATCTGCCCCATCATATTCCTCAATTATAAATTAGTACATGGTGTGTCTGTCCCCTCCATCGGGCTCTGTAATCAGAGCTGAGATGCTCCAGCTACCTCCCCCCTTTGTATAACAGAAGCTTTGGTAACCATGGCCACAGAACCAACATGGTACACTCTGTTTAATGGCTAAAATTTCCTGAAAAAAACACTAAACAAAAAGCTTTTTCACAAAAACTTTAAAAGATATCAAACTAAAAAGATATAGCCAGATAGCTGAATATTTTGTGAACATTTTAAAGTTTGTTTGGCATCTGTAGTTGAAAGTATGATGGAACTAAAACTTTTGGGAGCGGAAGAAGATTTTAAGGATCTGAAGCATGCTCTCATTGACTTCAATGTTAAAAAAAAGTGTTAAAAAGCTTAATATTTTAAAAAGTATAAATAGTAGAAAAAAAGTTGAAAAAGTCCCATCATCAGCTGAAAAAGACGAACATTTTAATAGTTGAATGGTTTTTATAGCTGAAAGTATGCAGAAGTTACGCAGAGCAAAAAAAACGAACGGAATAATAAATAGGATTAAAAATAAAAACTAGAAAATGCATTTCCTGGGGAAAATGCGTGGGAATGCTGAATAGCTAAATTGCTAACACGGCCGCCATCAAAACTGCCCCATCATACTGCCATCAAAACTGCCCCATCAGAATTGCCCCATTAAAATTGTCCCTATTAAAACTGCCCCATCATATTGCCACCATCAAAACTGCCCCATCAGAATTGCTCCATCAAAATTGTCCCATCATATTGCCACCATCAGAATTGCCCCATCAAAACTGCCCCATCATATTGCCACCATCAAAACTGCCCCATCAGAATTGCCCCATCATATTACCACCATCAAAACTGCCCCATCATATTGCCACCATCAAAACTGCCCCCATCATATTGCCATCAAAACTGCCCCATTCGAATTGCCCCATCAAAATTGTCCCCATCAAAACTGCCCCATCATATTGCCACCATCAAAACTGCTTCATCAGAATTGCCCCATCAAAACTGCCCCATCATATTGCCACCATCAAAACTGCCCCCATCAAAACTACCCCATCAGAATTGCCCCATCAAAACTGCCCCATCAGAATTGCACTATCAAAACTGCCTCATCATATTGCCACCATCAAAACTGCCCCATCAGAATTGCCCCCATCAAAACTGCCCCATCAGAATTGCCCCATCAAAACTGCCCCATCAGAATTGCCCCATCAAAACTGCCCCGTCATATTGCCACCATCAAAACTGCCCCATAATATTGCCACCATAAAAACTGCCCCCATCATATTGCCATCAAAACTGCCCCATTCGAATTGCCCCATCAAAATTGTCCCCATCAAAACTGCCCCATCATATTGCCACCATCAAAACTGCTTCATCAGAATTGCCCCATCAAAACTGCCTCATCATATTGCCACCATCAAAACTGCCCCATCAGAATTGCCCCATCAAAACTGCCCCATCCAAACTGCCCCGTCATATTGCCACCATCAAAACTGCCCCATCATATTGCCACCATCAAAACTGCCCCCATCATATTGCCATCAAAACTGCCCCATTAGAATTGCCCCATCAAAATTGTCCCCATCAAAACTGCCCCATCATATTGCCACCATCAAAACTGCTTCATCAGAATTGACCCCTTCAAAACTGCCCCATCATATTGCCACCATCAAAACTGCCCCCATCAAAACTACCCCATCAGAATTGCCCCATCAAAACTGCCCCATCAGAATTGCCCTTTTAAAACTGCCTCCTCATATTGCCACCATCAAAACTGACCCATCAGAATTGCCCCATCAAAACTGCCCCATCATATTGCCACCTTTAAAACTGCCCCATCAGAATTGCCCCATCAAAACTGCCCCCATCATATTGCCACTATCAAAACTGCCCCCATCAAAACTGCCCCATCATATTGCCACCTTTAAAACTGCTCCATAAAAATTGTCCCCATCAGGGGGCGGAGCTAGCCGGAGTCCAAGATGGACGTGTAAGAGCAGAACTCCAACACCAGCGGGAACAACGCGGCTCACAGCACCTTGCCCGGGACCGATACTAAGCCCAACCACGGCATTCCGGTCTGCAAGATCCCGGGGAACGCACCGATACCATGACCAGGAGGAAAAAGGAAGGGAATCGGCCGATGAGACTGACGGAGTTTTACTCCTATGAGGCCAGGCAAGATGGCGCCGGCCCAGCATCCACGCCGACATCCGCGGCTAATAACAACAGCAAGCAGATGAAAACCCAAAAAAGAAGCAGCCCTCCTACAGACTCAAGGTCTCCCCCAGCTACCCCATCAACAGGGAGCCCAGAGAAGTCCAGATTCAAGGCGGATGCCATGGATGACAGCACTGAGGTGAGCTCTCCCCCTGACTTAGGTGATGATACCAGGGAGCTACCTGATTCCATTGATACATTCCCTACAAACGGCCAGCCTGTCATAGACACTATGTTAAAAGAAATGTTAGTATCACTGAGAGGATCACTTCACTCAGACATGATCTCCTGTATGCACAAATTCAGCAATGAGATCAAATCAGTAACTAACAAAGTGACCCATATAGAACATAAAATGGGGGAATACGCCACAACAATAAATAACCTGGTAGATGCAAATGAAGCTAAAGATGAAGATTTAGAAGGGATCAAAGCCAAAATGGCGGACATTGAGGACAGATCCAGAAGAAATAACACGAAGATCAGAGGGGTCCCAGAAACAGTTAAACAACAAGATTTGAGGGACTATGCCACCCAGCTATTCACAGCCATCTTACCAGATCTAACAACATTAGACCTCACAGTGGACAGGATTCACAGGTTACCTAAACCCGCCTACCTAGGAGATGATATACCGCGGGACGTGATCCTGCGCCTACACTTCTACCAAACTAAGGAAAGAATAATGGCGGCTGCAAGACAGAAGGAAGCGATTCCATCGCCATACTCAAACCTGCAATTCTACGCAGACTTATCACAATACACACTACAAAAAAGGAGAAATATGACAACCCTAACTAAAGCACTCAGAAACCACAAGATTGGGTACAGATGGGGATTCCCAACCAAACTGATCGTAACAAAAGAAGGCAAGGAGTATGTGATGGACTCCCTAGCTAAAGGCAAGGCACTACTCAGCGCCTGGGGGATAATCTCAGACAAACAGTCACCCCCTAGGTCAAGAAGCCCCAACACAAGCCCGGGTCCAGAATGGCGCACGGTCGATCGCAGGAATGCCCGCACTCACCACTGATACCAGCATGGGCAAATCACATTACCAACGACCCGCGTTGGAGTACACATTTCCGCTCCGTTAAGTTTGTTTAAACTTACTACCCACAAGTTAATACCTGAGTGACTGAGAGTCACACTTTAACGAACTTACTAGTTGGCACGTAGCCACGAATGTTGAACCTCGGTTCCTACAAGTTTTTTTTGTTTTTCTCCTCTTTTTTCCTTTTTTCTTCTCTTCTCACCCCGACAGTCAAGACCATTGCTTCACACCTGGGAGGATGTCGCATCAATCAAGAACAGACATCTCTAGAAAATCTCCAAGCCCAGCAAAAAATCAACATCCAGGTCAGGCACCTAAGCGAAGTAAGTGCAACTTATATTATAAACCATTCACACCATCACATAAACCGAATACATGGCAGTGAATTTCCTGACCATTAATGCAAAGGGACTAAACCACCCGGCCAAGCGAAAGTCCTTATGGAAGGAAGCGATACAAAAAAACAGCGACATCCTATGCACACAAGAAACCCATTTTCACATTGACTCACCACCTAAATGCTCCCATCCGAGATTCCCCCATATTTTCTGCGCAAACGCAAAGAACAAAACGAAAGGGGTGATTATAGCAATTAAGGACACTATCACATTCATCCTGCATAAGATCTTACTGGATCCACATGGCCGCTACATAATTATGGTGTGTGACATTAACTCTGAAACTTTCACTTTGGCAAACATTTATGCCCCAAATGCAGGGCAATCCAAATTCCTGCACTCAGTCCTCAAGAAAATTGAACAGATACGCCAAGGAGCAACAGTGATATGCGGAGACTTTAACATGGTGCCTGACTCTGTTCTGGACTCAACATCCAATCCTAAAAGATCTCCACCAACCCTACAACCAATACTTCGCAAGTATTTATTGTATGATGCATGGCGATGCCTTAACGCTAATGAAAGAGACTACTCTTTTTTTTCCCACTGCCATAAATCTTACAGTAGAATAGACTTATTTCTGGTTGATAAACGATTGCTGTTTAAATGTAGAAATGCTAAAATACATAGTATGACTTGGTCGGATCATGCCCCAGTGGAGCTACAAGTGGGGAAACCTTCTACAATTAAAAGCACTTACATATGGAGAGCCAACCCCAGGCTGTTCCAGCATGGCCCGACCAAGCTGTACATAGAGCAGCAGATGAAGGAATTTTTTTCACTTAATAAGGGGTCGGTCTCAGATCCATCCACCCTGTGGAATACCCACAAGGCATTTGTAAGGGGGGTGTTGATGCAACAAGAGGCGAGGTTCAGGAGTATGAGGCAACAGCAGACAACGAAAATCATAAACCAAATTGAAATTTTAGAGAAGCAAAATATGACACTTATCTCTCAAGAATTAATAGACCAACTAAATATGCTTCGTACAGAGCTTAGGCTAAATCTATTGGAGGACTTCGAAAAGGCCTCCAGGAAGCTAAAATTGACATACTACACTAGTGGTAATAGAGCAGGGAAACTACTTGCCAATCAATTAAAAGGTCACAGACATAAAACACACATACCATATATCACTCATCCAAAAACACAAATCAAACACCAACATCCACAAGAAATAGCCGATGCCTTTAGCCACTATTACGGCTCCTTATATAATCTTAAAAATGACTCCACAATACCGCAACCTAATACAGAAAATATAGAAACATTCCTACAAACTATACATTTACCTAAACTCACCACAGAACACCTTCATACATTGAACTCCCCTATAACAGAATCGGAAGTCAGTCTTACCATTCAGCCACTACCTATAAACAAATCCCCCGGACAGGATGGCTTCTCAGGGGAATACTATAAGGCCTTTTATAGTATACTAACCCCACATATGACAGAGATGTTCGGTGCTGCTGTTGCCTCCTCGTCATTCCCTCCGGAGATGTTGAAAGCAACCATAATAGCATTACCTAAACCAGGGAAGGCTCCTGATTCCCCACAGAATTTCAGACCTATCTCCCTATTAAATATGGATATTAAGACTTATGCAAAACTACTAGCGAATAGGTTAATGCACATTCTTCCTGAAATTATTCACATAGATCAATCAGGATTCACAAAGGGTAGGCAAACTTCAGATGCCACAAGAAGACTGATCAACGTAATCCACATTGCGGACAGATGTAGAACGCCTTCTCTGCTCCTCGCTTTGGACGCAGAGAAGGCGTTTGATAGAATCCATTGGCAGTTTCTCTCCCAGGTATTGGGGAAATTTGGGTTTGAGGGTACAGTATACTCTGCCATTATGGCCCTATACACACATCCATCACTCGTCCATTACTAATGGGATGAGACAGGGGTGCCCCCTTTCCCCCCTGATCTTTAACTTATTAATGGAACCATTGGCAACCCATCTACGAACACACCAAAGCATCTCCGGGGTACAGATAGGCCAAAGAAACCATATTATCAGCCTATTCGCAGATGACATCATATTGATGCTCACAAATGCAGAAACCTCCCTACCATCAGTCCACAAAGCCCTACAAACATTCAACAGAGTATCGTACTATAAAGTAAATGAATCTAAGTCCTATATCTTAAACCTAGGAATAACACCACAGGTTAGTCACAAACTAGAACAAAATTTCCCATACATATGGAAAAAAGAGTGAATAAAATACTTGGGCATTATACTAACTCCTAAATCTGGAGATCTATTGTAAGCCAATTACACACCCTTTCTGAAACAACTTCCCGACAAACTAAAAAAACTGGCTAAAACTGAACTCTCGTGGCTGGGTAGACTTGCAGCTTTCAAGATGCAAATTCTACCACAGATACTCTACCTATTTAGGACCCTCCCAATCCCATTACCAAACTCTTTCTTTAATTCCCTTCAACCTATAATAAATAGATACATATGGCAAGGGAAGAAAGCAAGATGTGCTTTCACCAAGCTAATAAATCATAGAACAGCAGGAGGAGTGGGACATGTACACATGCAGGACTATTACTTTGCAACCATATTAGCGCAAACAAGAAATTGGATGACATCGGAGACGAATCTGTCTACATTGTGGGCAGAGACAGAAAAAATCCAAATAAAAAATAAATCATTTAAAGACTTTCTCATGACAGCCCATATGAACTTCTCCCTAGATGCAAAGCTATCCCCAACCATACTAGCAACAATAAGAGCGTGGGGTTACCTTAGAAATTACTCAGATTGGACGGGAACAGTGGCCCCACTTAAGCTCCAGATCTCCGCACTCAGCCATATCATTCCAGATATTAACTTAAAGATATGGAAGATGAAGGGTATACAACATATTGAAGATCTAGTATAGGGCAATTCCATCAAAGCATTCAACACGTTACAGGAGGAATTTGGCATACCACACACAGAATATTACAAATATGCACAGATTACTCAACTCCTGAAAAAACACCCCAACATATTTACCAACTTACCAACAAAGATACTCCAATTTCTATCACAAACCACAACAAAATTAAAAGGGATATCAACCCTTTATCTGGGTCTCCAAGAAAAAAAGGTTTGCACAAAATCCCCAAACATAATAGCTTGGGAAACAGAAATGGGACAATGTTACCCGGCAAAAAAATGGGAAATAACTTTTAACAATATATACAACTTCACTAAAAGCACCAACCTAAGGGAAATGCAGCAAAAAATATTCCACAAGTGGTACCTCACACCCAGTCGCATATCTAAAATCTATCACAACTCCTCTCCTGAATGTTGGAGACTATGTGGGGAGTGCGGTACGTTATCCCACATACTATGGAACTGCCCCAAAATAAAACCATTATGGAGGCAAATAGAAAGTTTAATAAGAAATTTTTTGCAACAAACCCCTCTTTTAAGCTTATCAATGGCAATACTATCAATGAACCTAGATTCTATTCCAAACCAATTCAGAACAATAATCTCACACATATTGTTGGTAACCAGGCTTACAATTCTTAGACACTGGAAGGATATAGAACCCCCATCCATATCAGAAGTAATAACCACAGTCCACAATTACGGTACATATGAAGTTTTACACGCATCAGCTATGGGGAATTATGAGAAGTTATCCAAACTATGGGCTCCATGGAACTCATGGTACTCAAGGCGATTGATTTACTGAGAGTAAGAATAAGTTGAATTGAGCCATCTACCCAGGGGAAGCAATAAGTCTGCTGGGTCAAGTTTTATTTGCTTACTTGTTTTTTTTATTTTTTATTTTTTCCTTATTTTTCTATAAGTTACCTTAAATAAATATTAAGACCAGAGGTACTCTATCTATAAAGGTACAAGAAAATACTAACTTACCAATACAAACAGTCAGGTATTTGTAACCGCTAAAAGCACTAAGAGTAAGATGAAGCAAACGTGGCCTCATGTCGGAGGATGCGACCATAATGAGAGATCGCTCAATCCAAAGATGGAGAGGCCATGAATATATACCACAACAGGAATATTACATATACTTAACATAACGTAAGATACAGTTATTGAAATGAGAAAAATGTGTAGAATGCTATAGTACTATGGAAAGAAAATCAACAATACACAATTGTATGTATCATATCTTGTACAATGTTCAATAAAAAATATTTAAAAAAAAAAAAAAAATTGTCCCCATCAAAACTGCCCCATCAGAATTGCCCTATCAAAACTGCCCCATCATATCGCCACCATCAAAACAGTCCCATCAGAATTGCCCCATCAAAACTGCCCCATCAGAATTTCCCCATCAAAACTGCCCCATCATATTGCCACCTTTAAAACTGCTCCATAAAAATTGTCCCCATAAAAACTGTTCCATCATATTGCCACCATCAAAACTGCCCCATCAGAATTACCCCATCAAAACTTCCCCATTATATTCCTCTATTATAAATCAGTACATGGTGTGTCTGTCCCCTCCCCCAGGCTCTGTAATCAGAGCTGAGATGCTCCAGCCACCTCCCCCCCTGTGTATAACAGAAGCTTTGGTAACCATGGCAACAAAACAAACACAGTACACTCTGATTAATGGCTAAAATTTCCTGAAATGATCTCTAAACAAAAAGCTTTTTCTCAAAAACTGTAAAAGATATCAAACTGAAAAGCTATAGCCAGATAGCTGAATATTTTGTGAACATTGTAAAGTTTGTTTGGTGTCTCTAGGTAAAAGTATGAAGGAGCTGAAACTTTTGGGAGCGGAAGAAGAATTTAAGGATTTCAAGCATGCTCCCATTGACTTCAATGTTAAAAAAAGTGTTAAAAAGCTTAATATTTTAAAAAGTATAAATGGTAGAAAAAAAGTTGAAATAGAGCACACATCAGCTAAAAGAGACGAACATTTTATTAGTTGAATGGTTTTAATAGCTGAAAGTATGCAGAAGTTACGCAGAGCCAAAAATTGTACGGAATAATAAGAATAATAAAAAAAATCGAATAACAATAGTGGGACTGCTAAAGCATTCCCACTAATAAATAAAATTGAATAAAAATAGTGGGACTGCTAAATCAGTCCCACTAATAAAATTGAATAACAATAGTGGGTCTGCTAAAGCAGTCCCACTAATAACTACAAAATGCATTTCCTGGGGAAAATGCGTGGGAATGCTGAATAGCTGAATTGCTAAAACGGCCCCCATCAAAACTGCCCTATCATATTGCCACCATCAAAACTGCCCCATCAGAATTGCCCCATGAAAACTGCCCCATCATATTGCCACCATCAAAACTACTCCCATCAAATCTGCCACCATCAAAACAGCCCCATCATATTGCCACCTTTAAAACTGCTCCATTAAAATTGTCCCCATCAAAAATACCCCATCATATTGCCACCATCAAAACTGCCCCATCAAAATTGCCTCATCAAAACTGCCCCATCATATTTCCTGCATCAAAACTGCCCCATCAGAATTGCCCCATCAAAACTGCCCCATCATATTGCCGCCATCAAAACTGCCCTATTATATTGCCACCATCAAAACTGCCCCATCAGAATTGCTCCATCAAAACTGCCCCATCATATTCCTCTATTATAAATCAGTACATGGTGTGTCTGTCCCCTCCCCCGGGCTCTGTAATCAGAGCTGAGATGCTCCAGCCACCTCCCCCCTGTGTATAACGGAAGCTTTGGTAACCATGGCAACAAAAGCAACACAGTACACTATGATTAATGGCTAAAATTTCCTGAAATGACCTCTAAACAAAAAGCTTTTGCACAAAAACTGTAAAAGATATCAAACTGAAAAGATATAGCCAGATAGCTGAATATTTTGTAAACATTTTAAAGTTTGTTTGGCGTCTGTAGGTAAAGTATGAAGGAGCTGAAACTTTTGGGAGTGGAAGAAGATTTTAAGGATCTGAAGCATGCTCCCATTGACTTCAATGTTAAAAAAAGTTAAAAAAAGCATAATATTTTAAAAAGTATAAATGGTAGAAAAAAAGTTGAAAAAGTCCCATTATCAGCTGAAAGAGACGAACATTTTAATAGTTGAATGGTTTCAATAGCTGAAAGTATGCAGAAGTTATGCAGAGCCAAAAAACGTACGGAATAATAAATAATAAAAATAAACTATAAAATGCATTTCCTGGGGAAAATGCATGGGAATGCTGAATAGCAGAATTGCTAAAACGGCCACCATCATATTGCCATCAAAACTGCCCCATCAAAATTGCCCCATCAAAATTGTCCCCATCAAAACTGCCCCATCATATCGCCACCATCAAAACAGTCCCATCAGAATTGCCCCATCAAAACTGCCCCATCAGAATTTCCCCATCAAAACTGCCCCATCATATTGCCACCTTTAAAACTGCTCCATAAAAATTGTCCCCATCAAAACTGTTCCATCATATTGCCACCATCAAAACTGCCCCATCATATTGCCACCATCAAAACTGCCCCATCAGAATTACCCCATCAAAACTGCCCCATCATATTCCTCTATTATAAATCAGTACATGGTGTGTCTGTCCCCTCCCCCAGGCTCTGTAATCAGAGCTGAGATGCTCCAGCCACTTCCCCCCCTGTGTATAACAGAAGCTTTGGTAACCATGGCAACAAAACAAACACAGTACACTCTGATTAATGGCTAAAATTTCCTGAAATGATCTCTAAACAAAAAGCTTTTTCTCAAAAACTGTAAAAGATATCAAACTGAAAAGCTATAGCTAGATAGCTGAATATTTTGTGAACATTGTAAAGTTTGTTTGGTGTCTCTAGGTAAAAGTATGAAGGAGCTGAAACTTTTGGGAGCGGAAGAAGAATTTAAGGATTTCAAGCATGCTCCCATTGACTTCAATGTTAAAAAAAAGTGTTAAAAAGCTTAATATTTTAAAAAGTATGAATGGTAGAAAAAAAGTTGAAATAGAGCACACATCATCTAAAAGAGACGAACATTTTATTAGTTGAATGGTTTTAATAGCTGAAAGTATGCAGAAGTTACGCAGAGCCAAAAATTGTACGGAATAATAAGAATAATAAATAAAATCGAATAACAATAGTGGGACTGCTAAAGCATTCCCACTAATAAATAAAATCGAATAACAATAGTGGGTCTGCTAAAGCAGTCCCACTAATAACTACAAAATGCAATTCCTGGGGAAAATGCGTGGGAATGCTGAATAGCTGAATTGCTAAAACGGCCCCCATCAAAACTGCCCCATCATATTGCCACCATCAAAACTGCCCCATCAGAATTGTCCCATCAAAACTGCCCCATCATATTGCCACCATCAAAACTGCCCCATCAAAATTGCCCCATCAAAACTGCCACCATCATATTGCTATCAAAACTGCCCCATCAGAATTGCCCCATCAAAACTGTCCTCATCAAAACTGCCTCATCAGAATTGCCCCATCAAAACTGCCCCGTCATATTGCCACCATCAAAACTGCCCCATCAGAATTGCCCCAACAAAACTGCCCCCATCATATTGCCACCATCAAAACTTCCCCATCATATTGCCACCTTTAAAACTGCTCCATAAAAATTGTCCCCATCAAAACTGCCCCATCAGAATTGCCCTATCAAAACTGCCCCATCATATCGCCACCATCAAAACAGTCCCATCAGAATTGCCCCATCAGAATTTCCCCATCAAAACTGCCCCATCATATTGCCACCTTTAAAACTGCTCCATAAAAATTGTCCCCATAAATACTACTCCATCATATTGCCACCATCAAAACTGCCCCATCATATTGCCACCATCAAAACTGCCCCATCAGAATTACCCCATCAAAACTGCCCCATCATATTCCTCTATTATAAATCAGTACATGGTGTGTCTGTCCCCTCCCCCAGGCTCTGTAATCAGAGCTGAGATGCTCCAGCCACTTCCCCCCCTGTGTATAACAGAAGCTTTGGTAACCATGGCAACAAAACAAACACAGTACACTCTGATGAATGGCTAAAATTTCCTGAAATGATCTCTAAACAAAAAGCTTTTTCTCAAAAACTGTAAAAGATATCAAACTGAAAAGCTATAGCCAGATAGCTGAATATTTTGTGAACATTTTAAAGTTTGTTTGGTGTCTCTAGGTGAAAGTATGAAGGAGCTGAAACTTTTGGGAGTGGAAGAAGAATTTAAGGATTTCAAGCATGCTCCCCTTGACTTCAATGTTAAAAAAAAGTGTTAAAAAGCTTAATATTTTAAAAAGTATAAATGGTAGAAAAAAAGTTGAAATAGAGCACACATCAGCTAAAAGAGACGAACATTTTATTAGTTGAATGGTTTTAATAGCTGAAAGTATCCAGAAGTTACGCAGAGCCAAAAATTGTACGGAATAATAAGAATAATAAAAAAAATCGAATAACAATAGTGGGACTGCTAAAGCATTCCCACTAATAAATAAAATTGAATAACAATAGTGGGACTGCTAAATCAGTCCCACTAATAAAATTGAATAACAATAGTGGGTCTGCTAAAGCAGTCCCACTAATAACTACAAAATGCATTTCCTGGGGAAAATGCGTGGGAATGCTGAATAGCTGAATTGCTAAAACGGCCCCCATCAAAACTGCCCCATCATATTGCCACCATCAAAACTGCCCCATCAGAATTGTCCCATCAAAACTGCCCCATCATATTGCCACCATCAAAACTGCCCCATCAAAATTGCCCCATGAAAACTGACACCATCATATTGCTATCAAAACTGCCCCATCAGAATTGCCCCATCAAAACTGTCCTCATCAAAACTGCCTCATCAGAATTGCCCCATCAAAACTGCCCTATCATATTGCCACCATCAAAACTGCCCCATCAGAATTGCCCCATGAAAACCGCCCCATCATATTTCCACCATCAAAACTACTCCCATCAAATCTGCCACCATCAAAACAGCCCCATCATATTGCCACCTTTAAAACTGCTCCATTAAAATTGTCCCCATCAAAAATACCCCATCATATTGCCACCATCAAAACTGCCCCATCAAAATTGCCTCATCAAAACTGCCCCATCATATTTCCTGCATCAAAACTGCCCCATCAGAATTGCCTCATCAAAACTGCCCCATCATATTTCCTGCATCAAAACTGCCCCATCAGAATTGCCCCATCAAAACTGCCCCATCATATTGCCGCCATCAAAATTGCCGCCATCAAAACTGCCCCATCATATTGCCACCATCAAAACTCCCCCATCAGAATTGTCCCATCAAAACTGCCCTATTATATTGCCACCATCAAAACTGCCCCATCAGAATTGCTCCATCAAAACTGCCCCATCATATTCCTCTATTATAAATCAGTACATGGTGTGCCTGTCCCCTCCCCCGGGCTCTGTAATCAGAGCTGAGATGCTCCAGCCACCTCCCCCCTGTGTATAACAGTAGCTTTGCTAACCATGGCAACAAAACCACCACAGTACACTCTGTTTAATAGCTAAAATTTCCTGAAATGACCACTAAACAAACAGCTTTTTCACAAAAACTGTAAAAGATATCAAACTGAAAAGATATAGCCAGATAGCTGAATATTTTGTGAACATTTTAAAGTTTGTTTGGCATCTGTAGGTGAAAGTATGAAGGAACTGAAACTTTTGGGAGCGGAAGAAGATTTCAAGGATCTGAAGCATGCTCTCATTGACTTCAATGTTAAAAAAAAAGTGTTAAAAAGCTTAATATTTTAAAAAGTATAAATAGTAGAAAAAAAGTTGAAAAAGTCCCATCATCAGCTGAAAAAGACGAACATTTTAATAGTTGAATGGTTTTAATAGCTGAAAGTATGCAGAAGTTACGCAGAGCAAAAAAACGAACGGAATAATAAATAGGATTAAAAATAAAAATAAATAAAATCGCATAACAATAGTGGGACTGCTAAATCAGTCCCACTAATAAAATCGAATAACAATAGTGGGTCTGCTAAAGCAGTCCCACTAATAACTAGAAAATGAATTTCCTGGGAATGCTGAATAGCTGAATTGCTAAAACGGCCCCATCAAAACTGCCCCATCAAAAATTGCCCCATCAAAAATTGCCCCATCATATTGCCACCATCAGAATTGCCCCATCAAAACTGCCCCATCATATTGGCACCATCAAAACTGCCCCATCATATTGCCACCATCAAACCTGCCACCATCATATTGCTATCAAAACTGCCCCATCAGAATTGCCCCATAAAAACTGTCCTCATCAAAACTGCCTCATCAGAATTGCCCCATCAAAACTGCCCTATCATATTGCCACCATCAAAACTGCCCCATCAGAATTGCCCCATCAAAACTGCCCCATCATATTGCCACTATCAAAACTGCCCCATCAGAATTGCCCCATGAAAACTGCCCCATGAAAACTGCCCCATCAGAATTGCCCCATCATATTGCCACCATCAAAACTACTCCCATCAAATCTGCCACCATCAAAACAGCCCCATCATATTGCCACCTTTAAAACTGCTCCATTAAAATTGTCCCCATCAAAACTACCCCATCATATTGCCACCATCAAAACTGCCCCATCAAAATTGCCTCATCAAAACTGCCCCATCATATTGCCACCATCAAAACTGCCCCATCAGAATTGCCCCATCAAAACTGCCCCATCATATTGCCTGCATCAAACTTCCCCATCAGAATTGCCCCATCATATTGCCGCCATCAAAACTGCCACCATCAAAACTGCCCTATCAGAATTGCCCCCATCAAAACTACCCCCATCAGAATTGCCCCATCAAAACTGCCCCATCAGAATTGCCCTATCAAAACTGCCCCATCAGAATTGTCCCATCAAAACTGCCCCATAAGAATTATCCCATCAAAACTGCCCCATCATATTGCCACCATCAAAACTGCCCTATCATATTGCCACCATCAAAACTGCCCCATCATATTCCTCTATTATAAATCAGTACATGGTGTGTCTGTCCCCTCCCCCGTTCTCTGTAATCAGAGCTGAGATGCTCCAGCCACCTCCCCCCCTGTGTATAACAGAAGCTTTGGTAACCATGGCAACAAAAGCAACACAGTACACTCTGATTAATGGCTAAAATTTCCTGAAATTACCTCTAAACAAAAAGCTTTTTCACAAAAACTGTAAAAGATATCAAACTGAAAAGATATAACCATATAGCTGAATATTTTGTGAACATTTTAAAGTTTGTTTGGCGTCTGTAGGTGAAAGTATGCAGGAGCTGAAACTTTTCGGAGCGGAAGAAGATTTTAGGGATCTGAAGCAAGCTCCCATTGACTTCAATGATAAAAAAAAGTGTTAAAAAGCTTAATA
Source organism: Lithobates clamitans (assembly GCA_037952925.1). NCBI lineage: Eukaryota > Metazoa > Chordata > Amphibia > Anura > Ranidae > Lithobates > Lithobates clamitans. The sequence continues at coordinate 6,727,957 of JBBGZY010000221.1, read as the reverse complement.
TTTTAAAAAGTATAAATGGTAGAAAAAAAGTTGAAAAAGTGCACACATCAGTAGGGATGAGCCGAACACCCCCCTGTTCGGTTCGCACCAGAACATGCGAACAGGAAAAAAGTTCGCTCGAACACGCGAACATCGTTAAAGTCTATGGGACACGAACATGAATAATCAAAAGTGCTAATTTTAAAGGCTTATATGCAAGTTATTGTCATAAAAAGTGTTTGGGGACCTGGGTCCTGCCCCAGGGGACATGGATCAATGCAAAAAAAAGTTTTAAAAACGGCCGTTTTTTCAGGAGCAGTGATTTTAATAATGCTTAAAGTCAAACAATAAAAGTGTAATATCCCTTTAAATTTCGTACCTGGGGGGTGTCTATAGTATGCCTGTAAAGGGGCGCATGTTTCCCGTGTTTAGAACAGCCTGACAGCAAAATGACATTTCGAAGGAAAAAAAGCCATTTAAAACTACCCGCGGCTATTGCATTGCCGACAATACACATAGAAGTTCATTGATAAAAACGGCATGGGAATTCCCCACAGGGAAACCCCGAACCAAAATTAAAAAAAAAAAAAATGACGTGGGGGGGGTCCCCCTAAATTCCATACCAGGCCCTTCAGGTCTGGTATGGATATTAAGGGGAACCCCGGACAAAATTTAAAAAAAAATGACGTGGGGTTCCCCCTAAATTCCATACCAGACCCTTCAGGTCTGGTATGGATTTTAAGGGGAACCCCGCGCCAAAAAAAAAACAAAAAAAAAACGGCGTGGGGTTCCCCCAAAAATCCATACCAGACCCTTATCCGAGCACGCAACCTGGCAGGCCGCAGGAAAAGAGGGGGGGATGAGAGTGCGGCCCCCCCTCCTGAACCGTACCAGGCCACATGCCCCCCATCTTTGGGAGGGTGCTTTGGGGTAGCCCCCCAAAACACCTTGTCCCCATGTTGATGAGGACAAGGGCCTCATCCCCACAACCGTGGCCGGTGGTTGTGGGGGTCTGCGGGCGGGGGGCTTATCGGAATCTGGAAGCCCCCTCTAACAAGGGGACCCCCAGATCCCGGCCCCCCCCCTGTGTGAAATGGTAAGGGGGTACTTACCCCTACCATTTCACTAAAAAAGTGTCAAAATAGTTAAAAATGACAAGAGACAGTTTTTGACAATTCCTTTATTTAAATGCTTCTTCTATCTTCCTTCATCTTCTTCTTCTTCTGGTTCTTCTGGCTCTTCTGGTTCTTCCTCCGGCGTTCTCGTCCAGCATCTCCTCCGCGGCGTCTTCTATCTTCTTCTCCTCGGGCCGCCCCGCACCCATGGCATGAGGGGAGGCTCCCGCTCTTCTCTTCATCTTCTTCTTCATCCTCTTCTCTTCTTCATCTTCTTCATCTTCTTCATCTTCATCTTCTCTTCTTAATTTTCTTCTGCGGGCCGCTCCACATCCATGCATGGAGGGAGGCTCCCGCTGTGTGACGGCGTCTCCTCGTCTGACGGTTCTTAAATAATGGGGGGCGGGGCCACCCGGTGACCCGCCCCCCTCTGACGCACGGTGACTTGACGGGACTTCCCTGTGACGTCACGGGGAATGCCACAGGGAAGTCCCATCATGTCCCGTGCGTCAGAGGGGGGCGGGGTCACCGGGTGGCCCCGCCCCCCGTTATTTAAGAACCGTCAGACGAGGAGACGCCGTCACACAGCGGGAGCCTCCCTCCATGCATGGATGCGGAGCGGCCCGCAGAAGAAAATTAAGAAGAGAAGATGAAGATGAAGAAGATGAAGAAGATGAAGAAGAGAAGAGGATAAAGAAGAAGATGAAGAGAAGAGCGGGAGCCTCCCCTCATGCCATGGGTGCGGAGCGGCCCGAGGAGAAGAAGATAGAAGACGCCGCGGAGGAGATGCTGGACGAGAACGCCGGAGGAAGAACCAGAAGAGCCAGAAGAACCAGAAGAAGAAGAAGATGAAGGGAGATAGAAGAAGCATTTAAATAAAGGAATTGTCAAAAACTGTCTCTTGTCATTTTTAACTATTTTGACACTTTTTTAGTGAAATGGTAGGGGTAAGTACCCCCTTACCATTTCACACAGGGGGGGGGCCGGGATCTGGGGGTCCCCTTGTTAAAGGGGGCTTCCAGATTCCGATAAGCCCCCCACCCGCAGACCCCCACAACCACCGGCCACGGTTGTGGGGATGAGGCCCTTGTCCTCATCAACATGGGGACAAGGTGTTTTGGGGGGCTACCCCAAAGCACCCTCCCAATGTTGAGGGCATGTGGCCTGGTACGGTTCAGGAGGGGGGGGCGCACTCTCGTCCCCCCCTCTTTTCCTGCGGCCTGCCAGGTTGCGTGCTCGGATAAGGGTCTGGTATGGATTTTTGGGGGAACCCCACGCCGTTTTTTTTTTTTTTTGGCGCGGGGTTCCCCTTAAAATCCATACCAGACCTGAAGGGCCTGGTATGGAATTTAGGGGGACCCCCCACGTCAATTTTTTTTTTTTTTATTTTGGTTCGGGGTTTCCCTGTGGGGAATTCCCATGCCGTTTTTATCAATTAACATTTATGTGTATTGTCGGACCGGCAATTCATTAATAGCCGCAGGTAGTTTTAAATGAGTTTTTTCCTTCGAAATGTCATTTTGCTGTCAGACTGTTCTAAACACGGGAAACATGCGCCCCTTTACAGGCATACTATAGACACCCCCCAGGTACGAAATTTAAAGGGATATTACACTTTTATTGTTTGACTTTAAGCATTATTAAAATCACTGTTCCTGAAAAAACGTCAGTTTTTAAAACTTTTTTTGCATTGATACATGTCCCCTGGGGCAGGACCCGGGTCCCCAAACTTTTTTTATGACAATAACTTGCATATAAGCCTTTAAAATTAGCACTTTTGATTTCTCCCATAGACTTTTAAAGGGTGTTCCGCGGCATTCGAATTTGCCGCGAACACCCCAAATTGTTCGGTGTTCGGCGAACTTGCGAACAACCAATGTTCGAGTCGAACATGAGTTTGACTTGAACTCGAAGCTCATCCCTACACATCATCTAAAAGAGGCAAACATTTTAATAGTTGAATGGTTTTAATAGCTGAAAGTATGCAGAAGTTACGCAGAGCCAAAAAACGTACAGAATAATAAAAATAAATAAAATCGAATAACAATAGTGGGACTGCTAAAGCAGTCCCATTAACTAGAAAATGCATTTCCTGGGGAAAATGCGTGGGAATGCTGAATAACTGAATTGCTAAAACAGCCGCCATCAAAACTACCCCATCATATTGCCATCAAAACTGCCCCATCAGAATTGCCCCATCAAAATTGCCCCATAATATTTTCACCATCAAAACTGCCCCATCAGAATTTCCCCATCAAAACCGCCCCATCAAAATTGCCCCATCAAAACTTCACCCATCATATTGCCAACAAAATTTCCCCATCAGAGCTGCCCCATCAAAACTGCTCCATCATATTGCCACCATCAAAACTGCCCCATCAAAACTGCCCCATCATATTGCCACCATCAAAACAGCCCCATCAGAATTTCCCCATCAGAATAGCCCCATCAAAACTGCCCCATCATATTGCCACCATCAAAACTGCCCCATCAGAATTGCCCCATCAAAACTGCCCCATCAGAATTGCCCCATCAAAACTGCCCCATCATATTGCCACCATCAAAACTACTCCCATCAAATCTGCCACCATCAAAACAGCCCCATCATATTGCCACCTTTAAAACTGCTCCATTAAAATTGTCCCCATCAAAACTACCCCATCATATTGCCACCATCAAAACTGCCCCATCAAAATTGCCTCATCAAAACTGCCCCATCATATTTCCTGCATCAAAACTGCCCCATCAGAATTGCCTCATCAAAACTGCCCCATCATATTTCCTGCATCAAAACTGCCCCATCAGAATTGCCCCATCAAAACTGCCCCATCATATTGCCGCCATCAAAACTGCCGCCATTAAAACTGCTGCCATTAAAACTGCCCCCCTCCCCCGGGCTCTGTAATCAGAGCTGAGATGCTCCAGCCACCTCCCCCCTGTGTATAACAGAAGCTTTGGTAACCATGGCAACAAAAGCAACATAGTACACTATGATTAATGGCTAAAATTTCCTGAAATGACCTCTAAACAAAAAGCTTTTTCACAAAAACTGTAAAAGATATCAAACTGAAAAGATATAGCCAGATAGCTGAATATTTTGTAAACATTTTAAAGTTTGTTTGGCGTCTGTATGAAGGAGCTGAAAGTTTTGGGAGCGGAAGAAGATTTTAAGGATCTGAAGCATGCTCCCATTAACTTCAATGTTAAAAAAAGTGATAAAATGCTTAATATTTTAAAAAGTATAAATGGTAGAAAAAAAGTTGAAAAAGTCCCATCATCAGCTGAAAGAGACGAACAATTTAATAGTTGAATGGTTTCAATAGCTGAAAGTATGCAGAAGTTACGCAGAGCCAAAAAACGTACGGAATAATAAATAATAGAAAATAAACTAGAAAATGCATTTCCTGGGGAAAATGCGTGGGAATGCTGAATAGATGAATTGCTAAAATGCCCGCCAGCAAAACTGCCCCCATCAAAATGCCATCAAAACTGCCCCATCATATTGCCACCATCAAAACTGCCCCATCAGAATTTCCCCATCAAAACAGCCCCATCAGAATTGCCCTTTCAAAACTGCCCCATCATATTGCCACCATCAAAACTGCCCCATCATATTCCTCTATTATAAATCAGTACATGGTGTGTCTGTCCCCTCCCCCGGGCTCTGTAATCAGAGCTGAGATGCTCCAGCCACCTCCCCTCTGTGTATAACAGAATCTTTGGTAACCATGGCAACAAAAGCAACACAGTACACTATGATTAATGGCTAAAATTTCCTGAAATGACCTCTAAACAAAAAGCTTTTGCACAAAAACTGTAAAAGATATCAAACTGAAAAGATATAGCCAGATAGCTGAATATTTTGTAAACATTTTAAAGTTTGTTTGGCGTCTGTAGGTAAAGTATGAAGGAGCTGAAACTTTTGGGAGCGGAAGAAGATTTTAAGGATCTGAAGCATGCTCCCATTGACTTCAATGTTAAAAAAAGTGTTAAAAAGCTTAATATTTTAAAAAGTATAAATAGTAGAAAAAAAGTTGAAAAGTCCCATTATGAGCTGAAAGAGACAAACATTTTAAAAGTTGAATGGTTTCAATAGCCAAAAGTATGCAGAAGTTACGCAGAGCCAAAATACGTACGGAATAAAAAAGAAATAATAAAAAAATAAAATCGAATAACAATAGTGGGACTGCTAAAGCAGTCCCACTAATAAAATCAAATAACAATAGTGGGACTGCTAAAGCAGTCACACTAATTAGAAAATGAATTTCCTGGGGAAAATGTGTGAGAATGCTGAATAGCTGAATTGCTAAAACGGCCCCCATCAAAAATGCCCCATCAAAATTGTCCCCTCAAAACTGCACCATCATATTGCCAGCATCAAAACTGCCCCATCAGAATTGCCCCATCAAAACTGCCCCATCATATTGCCACCATCAAAACTGCCCCATCAGAATTGCCCCATCAAAACTGCCCCATCATATTGCCACCATCAAAACTGCCCCATCATATTGCCATCAAAACTACCCCATCAAAATTGTCCCCATTAAAACTACCCCATCAGAATTGCCCCATCAAAACTGCCCCATCATATTGCCACCATGAATACTGCCCCATTATATTGCCACCATCAAAACTGCCCCATCAGATTTGCCCCATCATATTGCCACCATCAAAACTGTCCCATCAAAACTACCCCATCAAAACTGCCCCATCATATTGCCACCTTTTAAAACTGCTCCATTAAAATTGTTCCCATCAAAACTGCCCCATCAAAACTACCCCCATCAAAACTGACCCATCATATTGCCATCTTTAAAACAGCTCTATTAAAATTGTCCCCATCAAAACTGCCCCATCATATTGCCACCATAAAAACTGCCCCATCAGGATTGCCCCATCAAAACTGCCCCATCATATTGCTATCAAAACTGCCCCATCAAATTGCCCTATCAAAACTGTCCCCATCAAAACTGCCTCATCAGAATTGCCCCATCAAAACTGCCCTATCATATTTTTACCATCAAAACTGCCCCATCAGAATTGCCTCATCACAACTGCCCCATCATATTGCCACCATCAAAACTGCCCCATCACAATTGCCCCATGAAAACTGCCCCATCATATTGCCACTGTCAAAACAACTCCCATCAAATCTGCCACCATCAAAACAGCCCCATTATATTGCCACCTTTAAAACTGCTCCATTAAAATTGTCCCCATCAAAACTGCCCCATCATATTGCCACCATCAAAACTGCCCCATCAAAATTGCCTCATCAAAACTGCCCCATCATATTGCCTGCATCAAAACTTCCCCATCAGAATTGCCCCATCATATTGCCGCCATCAAAACTGCCCCCATCAAAACTGCCCCCATCAGAATTGCCCCATCAAAACTGCCCCATCAGAATTGCCCTATCAAAACTGCCCCATCAGAATTGTCCCATCAAAACTGCCCCATCAGAATTGTCCCATCAAAACTGCCCCATCATATTGCCACCATCAAAACTGCCCCATCATATTGCCACCATCAAAACTGCCCCATCATATTCCTCTATTATAAATCAGTACATGGTGTGTCTGTCCCCTCCCCCGTTCTCTGTAATCAGAGCTGAGATGCTCCAGCCACCTCCCCCCCTGTGTATAACAGAAGCTTTGGTAACCATGGCAACAAAAGCAACACAGTACACTCTGATCAATGGCTAAAATTTCCTGAAATTACCTCTAAACAAAAAGCTTTTTCACAAAAACTGTAAAAGATATCAAACTGAAAAGATATAACCAGATAGCTGAATATTTTGTGAACATTTTAAAGTTTGTTTGGCGTCTGTAGGTGAAAGTATGAAGGAGCTGAAACTTTTCGGAGCGGAAGAAGATTTTAAGGATCTGAAGCAAGCTCCCATTGACTTCAATGTTAAAAAAAAGTGTTAAAAAGCTTAATATTTTAAAAAGTATAAATGGTAGAAAAAAAGTTGAAAAAGTGCACACATCAGCTAAAAGAGACGAACATTTTAATAGTTGAATGGTTTTAATACCTGAAAGTATGCAGAAGTTACGCAGAGCCAAAAAACGTACGGAATAATAAAAATAAGTAAAATCAAATAACAATAGTGGGACTGCTAAAGCAGTCCCACTAAAAATCGAACAACAATAGTGGGACTGCTAAAGCATTCCCACTAACTAGAAAATGCATTCCCTGGGGAAAATGCGTGGGAATGCTGAATAGCTGAATTGCTAAAACAGCCGCCATCAAAACTGCCCCATCATATTGCCATCAAAACTGCCCCATCAGAATTGCCCCATCAAAACTGCCCCATCATATTGACACCATCAAAACTGCCCCATCAGAATTTCCCCATCAAAACTGCCCCATCAAAACTTCGCCCATCATATTGCCATCAAAATTTCCCCATCAGAATTGCCCCATCAAAACTGCCCCATCATATTGCCACCATCAAAACAGCTCCATCAGAATTGCCCCATCAAAACTGCCCCATCAAAATTGCCCCATCAAAACTTCGCCCATCATATTGCCATCAAAATTTCTCCATCAGAATTGCCCCATCAAAACTGCCCCATCATATTGCCACCATCAAAACTGCCCCATCAAAACTGCCCCATCATATTGCCACCATCAAAACAGCCCCATCAGAATTGCCCCATCAGAATTGCCCTATCAAAACTGCCCCATCATATTGCCACCATCAAAACTGCCCCATCAGAATTGCCCCATAAAAACTGCCCCATCATATTGCCACCATCAAAACTGCCCCATCAGAATTGCCCCATCAAAACTGCCCCATCATATTCCTCTATTATAAATCAGTACGTGGTGTGTCTGTCCCCTCCCCCGGGCTCTGTATTCAGAGCTGAGATGCTCCAGCCACCTCCCCCCTTGTGTATAACAGAAGCTTTGGTAACCATGGCAACAAAACAAACACAGTACACTCTGATTAATGGCTAAAATTTCCTGAAATGACCACTAAACAAACAGCTTTTTCACAAAAACTGTAAAAGATATCAAACTGAAAAGATATAGCCAGATAGCTGAATATTTTGTGAACATTTTAAAGTTTGTTTGGTGTCTGTAGGTGAAAATATGAAGGAGCTGAAACTTTTGGGAGTGGAAGAAGATTTTAAGGATCTGAAGCATGCTCCCATTGACTTCAATGTTAAAAAAAGTGTTAAAAAGCTTAATATTTTAAAAAGTATAATTAGTAGAAAAAAAGTTGAAAAAGTCCCATCATCAGCTGAAAGAGACAAACATTTTAATAGTTGAATGGTTTTAATAGCTGAAATTATGCAGAAGTTACGCAGAGCCAAAAAACGTACGGAATAACATTAAAAATAAATAAAATCGAATAACAATAGTGGGACTGCTAAAGCATTCCCACTAATAATATATGTGAGATAACAGTAAGTGGTCTTGCTATGCAAGAACACTTAACTAGAAAAGCTACAATTTCTGGGGAAATTGTGTGAAGTGTTCTTGCCTCCGCCTACAGTAGTCTACAACTGGAGTGGGTGGGGTAACTGGGTGGAGTGGCTTGAGTAACTGTTGTGTGGTTGTAGTTCCTGGAGTAACTGTGAAAAGTGTTAAAAAGCTTAATATTTTAAAAAGTATAAATAGTATTAAAAAAGTTGAAGTTCCATCATTAGCTGAAAGAGCTGAACATTTTTTTCAAAAAAATTTTTTTCAAAAATGATTTTTTTTTCAAAAATGTTTTTTTTTTTTAATTATTCTTTCTTTTTTCATGGGGTGGTCATAATGCTGGTAGGGAAGATTTTTTGCTGCGTATCTTTATGTGATGAGGTCTGTCACGGAACGCCCCACACTCCGCTTGAGTGCTTCCGTCATATACCACTTCCTCCCAGTCTGTATACAGATATCAGATATTCCAACCTCTCTGAGCACAAAACAAGGCGACACTTGCTTGTAGCTAACTTGAACTCATTTTATTCAGAACCAGAATACAGTCTTATATAAAGGAGAAAATATTACTCTAACAATACAAACGTAACCTAATTAACCTAATTAACATGAGCTAATTAACTAATCCTTTATACAGCCTAGGTGACTGAGACATGACCTATTGCCCAGACTGAGTTAATTATCACAGGACATTTCTCACAATAGCAGCAGCTCCAATAGGAGTCATCCCGTCTCCTACATTGTATAGAGGACAATGTCATCAGCTCATTCAATTAACATAAACACAGGTAGTTGGAGTTGATGACACCAGCATCTCCTCACAGGATGTGTCCCAACAGTATGAATCAGTCTTATCAGCAGGGGGCTGCTGGAGGAATCCCCCCTCCCTCTTCAGGGACACAGATTCCAGATGACCACAGCAAGGAGTCCCCAACAGAATCAAACAACATACAATACACACAACTGAGTCCGATCAGCACAGTTCAGACCGGACCTCCAATTCACCCCACAAAGAGCACCGTTCCATTGAAAATCCAGGGCCCATAATCAAAAGGCAAGAGGCTCGCACCCAGTCCTCTCCAACAGCCTCTGTCCCGGCTAGGTCTGTCACAAGGTCCTTATCTGGTTTGTGGAATGTAAGGGGGAGGAGGCAGGGCACATAGTACAGGCATAGAGAAGGTTAAATTAACCCTTAAATTTACTATCCCATGACTCTGCTAAACCCATCGTGGACAATGTTTGGTCTAGGATGCCATAGGGAGCCTCGGTCCAGCCGGGGATCTCCACAGCATGCATTTTTATTTTTATCTTTATTTTTCTTTCTAAACATTCTGATTAGGTTCTTGTAGATACCGAGTCTTTTTTTTTTTTTTTGGCAAAAAGCCAATAAGCACTCCTTATGGCCAGAGGTTCCCCTGATCATAAGCAAGTTTTGTACGTTATTACTTTTCTTATTTTTATAACCAAACAATTTTTATTTACATTTCAAATTTTTTGGCAGAGTGCCAACAGGTTAAAACAGTGCCTTCAATTGTGGTAGTACTAATGCCGCAAACAATTCCCCACTATCTATTATGGTCAGTGAGATATTAGCACTTAAACCCTCTTGGCAAAAAGCCAAATACCCAAATTTTGCACCTGACTTCCCCTGCGCAAGAGATGTCAGTAACAAAAAGAATTATTCAAATAGCATGTTTTGGTCAAAAGTTAGCCTGAGAATATCCTGCCAACTACAATACGATGCAGGTTATTTCTTATACTTTAGAGTCAAAGCATTCATATGTAAATCATCAAACATCAATACATCACCGGATATTGTAGCATCACTCTATGTTTCGATTGGGGGACTTCCATCAATCACAAAAAGGAGCTGGGAATTCACCCCAAGACACGTCTGACACCTTTTATTTAAATCCCATTATAAGACAGTGCAGTGGAAGGCGTTTTACCTTACAACGCTGACTAATTCCACACAGTTTACAAATTATCCTAACTTCTACGCTATAGGGAAGATAAGCAAAGAGACCGGGTTTTGTCTGGCACACCTTATCAGACTTTTTATAATTACAGTACTGTATAAATCATAGATTTCTCAGAATCTACGGACTTCACAGAGCCCTTAAAAACTCTCCTGGAGTTACTCACTGTTTACCCAAAACAGTCGCCGCTGCTACACAGAGCAGTCTTTGCAGCCCTCCCAGGGCTTATGTCACTGTTAACCCAGAACAGCCTTATTACTGCTTCTCAGAGCAGTTAAACTTATCAAGGTCCAAAAATTGATTACAGGTCCCTTTAAAGGAATCAATCTCTAAATAAAAATCATGACAAGAGAAAAATAGATATAGATCTAACTCACCGGACTTATTATGATCGATCACAGACGAGCCCCCAACTGTTAGGAAAGTAGATTGTCTAGGGGTATTTTTAGACCCCCGATAACTCTGCATAAGGTGTACCTTACAATCACCACAGGCCTGTGAGATTAGCCCATTGAGACAATGATAAAAAAAATGACAAAGTTTCTCCGAGCAGAATCTAAACTTTATTCTGTCTCTGTGAATATAAAGGGGGTATTGTGAGAAAGTACAGCCCCCTGAACGTCATTACAAATTATCCAATCAAATACAAAGACATTTTATGACAAAACCGAAACTCATACAACGTCACTTCTGGGAAATCACATGCTTTACGAGAAATTGGAAGTATAATATGAGAAACTAATCTAGAGAAAAGATAAGAAGAACAATGAACAGTATATGCACACAGCTGTTTGTAAAATAGAGTACAGGATAAAACACAAAATGGAAAGTAATTATTCTAAAATGTATGTAGTTAAGCTAAATATGCCTTCACTGGGAAGTACCAGATTCGTCTATAACAGAATTTGTCACCCATTGTAATTCCAAATGACCTAGGACTCTCCTTCACCTCCATCTGCAGGCCGGATAGCCTGGCCTTCCTAGACCTGGAACTTTATCATACTGCTAATACCATTTATGCAAAAAACTACACTAAGCCCACAGCAGGAAATTCACACCTTCACTTTGACAGTTGCCATCACCCTAGATGGATCTCATATACCCCTAAAAGACAGTTTAATCGCCTGAAACTTAATTGTACACGTAATGTAGACTATACTACACAAGGTAACCTCCTCAAAATCAAATTTGAGGACAAAGGATACCCGTCAACTCTAGTAAATAAGGCCTTTGACAACTTCCTAGATGACACATCTACTACCTATCCAGGAGATCCCTCTCATTCTAAAACAACTGCTTCCACCCAAATTCAAACAACCAGGTTCATTACACAATTTCATGCCCAACATAAAAAGATGGGAGACATTTTCAAGAGGCACTGGAACACTGGAACATACTATTGAAAGACCCCCTATTAAAGCCATTTCTTTCCAGTGTACCAAAAATCACATATAGAAAAGCTTAAAACATAAAGAGCCGTATCACACCCAGTAAATTTAAACCTGCTAAAACAAAACCCACATCATTCCTCACGTTTCTGTCCATTAAAGTCATGTATCAATGTAAAAAACAACAATGTCTAACCTGTAGCTTTGTGACACACCGCCAAAAATCCTTTACTGCAAAAAGGAAAACCTACTTCCTAAATGATTTTTACAATTGTTCTTCTGATTTTTTAGTATACTGTGTAACCTGTCCATGTGGCTTACTTTATGTAGGCCACACTATCCGGACCCTGCACAAAATGTTCGGAGACCACAGAAGGTCCATTAAGGGTGAGTCTGATTTGACTATCCCAAAACATTTTAAGACCTTCCATCAGAGCTCCACTGCTGGTTTCCGGGTTTGGGTTGTCGAGCAGATATCCCAGATTCTCCCTGTGGCAGAGTGATTCAAGAGTCTCTGTGAAAGGGAGATGTTCTGGATCTATACCTTAGATGCCTTTGAGCTGGGAGGCCTAAACAAAGGCATAGAGATTAATTCTCTTCTATAACCATGTTCTACCCAATATTCCAGTCAATCTTTAAATTTAAAAATAAAAATCAGAAAGTCCCTGTATATCTTTGTCCAAAAATTATAGCTAACCTCCAAATAAGCAACAATATAGGCGTATTCATACACTAGTGTGCAAACATGAGTATTGCGCATATAGTGTATGCGCCTGCTTTTGAGTGTGTGTAAATGTAAAACTTGATATAATTTTTTCATAATGTACAGGGTAACACAGATTGTGTATATATATGTGTGTTTATATGTGTGTGTGTGTGTGTATATATATATATATCTTCCGTTTTGGTCCGTCTTAATAATTATTTTTCATTATATATTCCTTCACATTACCCTTATAGTCTTAAAGAAAAGAAAATACTCCACACATAGAAGCATCTATAAGTAAGTACAATGTATATAGTATAGTCATTACATCTTGATAAGTTTTAAAATTTTATAGACCTGTTTTTAAATGTCTTTCTCTCTCTCATGCACTGTCACCCCCCTACTTAAAAGGCCATCCTTGGACCCCACCAATCCTAACAACCTACACCCTATCTCCTTGCTCCCCTTTTCCTCTAAACTCCTTGAACGCCTGGTTTACAACCAACTGAGTGACCACCTCATTAAGAAAAACCTTCTTGATCCCCTTCAATCTGGATTTCTCCCTCAACACTCCACAGAAACTGCTCTTTTAATACTCACAAATGACCTACTAACTGCAAAAACCAACAACACTATTCTGTACTCCTACTTCTGGACCTTTCAGCTGCCTTTGACACGGTTGACCACCCCCTCCTCCTCAAAAAACTTTACTCTTTGCTACATTGTAAAGTAGTGAGTGTACAGCTTGTATAACAGTGTAAATGTTCTGTCCCCTCAAAATAACTCAACACACAGCCATTAATGTCTAAACCGCTGGCAACAAAAGTGAGTACACCCCTAAGTGAAAATGTCCAAATTGCACACACCCCAAATGCATTCCTCTACTCCTCCTGAGTATGGCGATACCACATGTGTGAGGCTTTTACACAGCCTGGCCACATACAAAGGCCCAACATTGAAGTAGCACTTTCATGCATTTTACAAGCATAAATTGCACATATCCTTTCTCAACCACCTATTGAAGGCCCTGGAGCACCAGAACAATGGAATTATCCACAAAATGACCCCATTTTGGAGAGCACACACCCCAACATATAATCTGTGAGGCATAATGAGTCTTTTGAAGGGTTCATTTTTTTCCAGAAGGTTTTGAAAAAAGTGAAAAAAAAATGAAAATGCATTTTTTTTACACAAAGTTGTCCATTTATAAGATATTTCTAACACATAGCATGTACATAGCAAAAATTACACCCCAAAATGCACTCGTCTACTCCTCCTGAGTATAGCGATACCACATGTGTGAGACTTTTACACAGCCTGGCCACATACAAAGGGCCAACACTGAAGTAGCACTTTCAGGCGTTCTACAAGCATAAATTGCACATATCCTTTCTCAACCACCTATTACACTTTTGAAGGCGCTGGAGCACCAGGAGAATTGAATTGTCCACAAAATGACCCCATTTTGGAAAGCACACACCCCAACGTATAATCTATGAGGCATAATGAGTCTTTTGAACGGTTCATTTTTTTCCAGAAGTTTTTGGACAATGTGGAAAAAAAATGAAAATGCATTTTTTTTTTACACAAAGTTGTCCATTTATAAGATATTTCTAACACATAGCATGTACATAGCAAAAATGACACCCCAAAATGCATTCCTCTACTCCTCCTGAGTATGGCGATACCACATGTGTGAGGCTTTTACACAGCCTGGCCACATACAAAGGCCCAACATTGAAGTAGCACTTTCATGCGTTTTACAAGCATAAATTGCACATATCCTTTCTCAACCACCTATTACAGTTTTGAAGGCCCTGGAGCACCAGAACAATGGAATTATCCACAAAATGACCCCATTTTGGAAAGCACACACCCCAACGTATAATCTGTGAGGCATAATGAGTCTTTTGAAGGGTTCATTTTTTTCCAGAAGGTTTTGAAAAAAGTGAAAAAAAAATGAAAATGCATTTTTTTTACACAAAGTTGTCAATTTATAAGATATTTCTAACACATAGCATGTACATAGCAAAAATGACACCCCAAAATGCATTCCTCTACTCCTCCTGAGTATAGCGATACCACATGTGTGAGACTTTTACACAGCCTGGCCACATACAAAGGGCCAACACTGAAGTAGCACTTTCAGGCGTTCTACAAGCATAAATTGCACATATCCTTTCTCAACCACCTATTACACTTTTGAAGGCCCTGGAGCACCAGGACAATTGAATTGTCCACAAAATGACCCCATTTTGGAAAGCACACACCCCAACGTATAATCTATGAGGCATAATGAGTCTTTTGAACGGTTCATTTTTTCCAGAAGTTTTTGGAAAATGTGGAAAAAAATGAAAATGCATTTTTTTTACACAAAGTTGTCCATTTATAAGATATTTATAAAGCATAGCATGTACATAGGAAAAATGACACCCCAAAATACATTCTGCTACTCCTCCTGAGTATGGCAATACCACATGTTTGAGACTTTTACACAGCCTGGCCACATACAGAGGCCCAAAATCCAAGTAGCGCCTCCAGGCATTCTAGCAGCATTAATTACACATATCATTTTCTGACTACCGATCACATTTTTTGCAGGCCCTTCATATTTCTAACACATAGCAGGTACATACCAAATAACAAAAGATTACCTGTGGTTTTAGAAGTGCAGTGGTCCACAGAGGAGAGCATTGGTCCAGGCAGCAGGCAGGAATGAGGTCAGCGACAGCAAAAGCAATCATCCAGGCAGCAGGCAGGAATACTGTCCATAGTTCATACAGGCAGAGATACTGTCAGCACAGCCAGAGCACAGCCAGAGCACAGCCAGAGCACAGCCAGAGCACAGGTCCAGGTAGCAGGCAGAGGTGTCCTGGCAGAAATACTGTCCAAAGTCAATAGAGGCAGCAGGCAGATATATGGTCAACACAGCCAAAGTATTGGTCCAAACAGCAGGAAGAAACATGGTCCATAATGTCATGGGTCTTTACAGGCAGCAATATGGTCAGCACAGCCAAAGTATTAGTCCGGGCAGCAGAAAGGACCATCAAGCTTAGGGCCAGGGGGACAGGGGTAGAGGCTTCTCCCACCCAAATCACTTTGAAGCCTCCGGGCAACCAGACCCTGTTCTGGGAGCACAGAAAACGAAAAACTGTTTTTCTCTATTCAGAACGCTATTCTGAAGCCCCTCACATATGTGAGACCCCTATGTACTAAAGTAGATGGCCAAAAGATCAGTCCAAGTGGCAGGCAAAAACATGGTCGATTAACAGGCCAAGGTCGGTACACGTGCAAGTCAGAAACGTGGTTTAAATCGGCAGGCAGAGGCATCGTCGGTAAACAGGCTGAGGTTGGTACACGTGCAAGTCAGAAACGTGGTTTAAATCGGCAGGCAGAGGCATCGTCGGTAAACAGGCTGAGGTTGGTACACATGCAAGTCAGAAACATGCAGAAACGGCAAGCAAAGACATCGTCGGTAAACAGGCCAGGGTCAGCTAATTAACATGGTAGCAGGCAAATGGGGAAATGGCAGTCTGGTAATAATACAGGGAACTAATATTGGATGAATGCATGATAATTTCTGAAGCAATCTCCGATGCACAGGCCAGGTTGGGAGGGACATTGGGGACAATAATAGCTGGAATCTCTTTATACTCCTCCTCTGCTGCATACACGGCATTTTTTTTTGCGTCTTCTTCCAGATTCTGTGGGGGGAATGCTATAGGGAAGGTGTTGCTCGTGAAGTCTACTCACAGCATCCGAGCGAATGCTTCCTGGGGCGGGACCTTGTGGGTAAATGAGGGCAGTGACGATCGATTCAAAATACTTGAGGTAGGTGACTTGGTTTTGAGTTGCTTTTTGGTAGCAGACAAACGAATTAAAAAGGGCCATGTGAAAAAGGTGAAAGGCAACTTTCTTGTACCAGTAACGGGACTTTCTGTTTGATAAGTAGGGCTGTAGCATTTGATCGTTTAAATCCACCCCCCCATATACATATTGTAGTCGTGGACACATTCGGGCTTTACAATGGGGCCGCGTCTTCTTTGGATCTCCACCACGGTGTCATTGTGGATGGTAGAGAGCATGTGGACATCTTTCTTGTCCCTCCACTTCATGGCCAACACCTCCTCGTTCCTCATGAATGCTGATTCTCCCTTTCTTAATTTTTTTGCTAGCAGATTTTGTGGGAATCCCTTACGGTTTTTTTTTAAGGTATCACAGGCCGGGGTTTTTTTATTATAAAGGTGACGAAAAAGGGGCAGGCTGGTATAGTAGTTGTCGACATATAAATGGTATCCTTTGTCGAATAGGGGGTATGCCAGCTCCCAGACAATTTTTCCACTGGTTCCAATATATGTGGGGCAATCATGGGGCTGGAGCTGGGAATCTTTGCCTTCGTAGATCCGGAATGTGAAGACATATCCAGTGGCTCGATCGCATAATTTATTTAACTTCACCCCATACCT
Organism: Lithobates clamitans; assembly: GCA_037952925.1. NCBI lineage: Eukaryota > Metazoa > Chordata > Amphibia > Anura > Ranidae > Lithobates > Lithobates clamitans. The sequence goes on along the minus strand of JBBGZY010000221.1, from coordinate 6,710,893 downwards.
GGATCTCTTGCTTGGTATATACTGCTTGAAGTGCAGTCGGCCAGTGAAATGTATGAGGGACTCGTCCACACAAATTTTTTGGTCTGGGATGAAAACTTCTCTGAATCGCTGGGAAAAGGAATTGATTAGGGGGCGTATCTTGAACAATTTGTCATGGTTGGGATGATCTCGGGGAGGGCACTGGGAATTGTCACTGAAGTGGAGAAAACACATAATCATGTCGTATCTTGTCCTGGACATGGCAGCGGAATATATGGGCATGTGTTGGATGGGGTGGGTGGACCAATATGCATGGGCTTCATTCTTTTTTGTAAGCCCCATATTAAAAGTTAGGCCCAAAAACATTTTAAATTCATCCAGTGTGACACATCGCCACTGGAACATGCGGGTGTAGGAAGAATTGGGGTTGGCAGCAATAAATTGGGATGCATATAAATTAGTTTGATCCACCATATCCTGTAGAAAATCTTGGGGGAAAAATAAAGAAAAATAATCAAATTCAGAAAAATTCGTAGTGTCGGGCTGCACACCTGGCTGTGCGGTGAAAGGGGGGATGATAGCAGGTCTTGAGTTGGCAGGCAACCATAAGGGGTTTGCCAGGGCATCGGGAAGGTAGGACTGGGGCGGGGTTCTTTGGGTTGGGCGGGTAATTCCAGTGCTTGTACTGGGCTCCTCTTCCTCTTCCTGGGGTCTGGCGCTGCTGGTGGTAATTCCAGTGCTTGTACTGGGCTCCTCTTCCTCTTCCTGGGGTCTGGCGCTGCTGGTGGTGGGCAGATCTCCTGATCTTGGTCCTGATCTCAATCTTTTAGGAGGGACGGTTTCCTCCGCGGACTCGGACTCTGATCCACTATCCTCCACTGGCTCGTATTCCGAACCAGATGATGTGAGCTCCCCGCTGCTCCCATCATCCGACATGGCAAGAATCTCATATGCCTCCTCAGGTGTGTAAACCCTTTGTGACATTATGGCAATTCTTATTGGCGGGCCTGTGTGGTGGTACAGATGGCGGTATGGGTGGTGGTACCGATGGAGGTACGGGTGGTGGTGGTGGCGGTACCGGTGGCGGTACGGGTGGTGGTGGTACCGATGGCGGTACAGGTGGTGGTGGCGGTACAGGTGGTGATTGTGGTACCGGTGGCGGTACAGGTGGTGGTGGCAGTACCGGTGGCGGTACGGGTGGTGGTGGTACCGATGGCAGTACAGGTGGTGGTGGCGGTACAGGTGGTGGTGGCGGTACAGGTGGTGGTACAGGTGGTGGTGGTACCAATGGCGGTACGGTTGGTGGTAGCGGTACAGGTGGTGATGGCGGTACAGGTGGCGGTATGGGTGGTGGTGGCACCGATGGCGGTACTGACGGTGGTACGGGTGGTGGTGGTACCGATGGCGGCACTAGTGGCAATACTGGTAGTGGCCTGTGTGGCAGAATAGATGGTGGGCCTGATGGAGGTACTAGTGGCGTTACTGGTGGTGGTACCGATGGCGGTACTGGTAGCCTGTGTGGCGGTACCGATGGCGGTACTGGTAGCCTGTGTGGCGGTACCGATGGCGGTGGGCCTGTGACAGATGGGCTGGTTGACAGATGGGCTGATTGACAGATGGGCTGATTGACCGATGGGCTGATTGACAGATGGGCTGATTGGCTGGGCTGTGTGACAGGTCCTCTTTATTGGGGGGGGCTGTGTTGTGTACAGTACAGTAATAACAGTAATGTCAGACAGACACTGATTCACTTACTGATCCCTGCTCTCTCCTCTCACAATCGGTGTGTGAGGAGAGAGCAGGGATCAGATAGTAACAGCAACTTTTTTGTTTACATTTGTGACAGGCTGTGATTGGACACAGCCAGTCACCTGGTAAACAGCCGATTTCATTGGCTGTTTACCGATCGGGGAAGCGCTGTGTCCAAGGGACACTCGCCTTCCTCGATCACTACGCTGGATGCCGAGTTTATTGTGACAGGTGATCGGCTGTGACTTTGACACAGCCGATCACGGGGTAAACAGCCAATAGAATTGGCTGTTTACCTAGATCGGGGAAGCGCTGTGTCCGAGGGACACGCGCCGCCGCCGATCGCCGCGCTGCGCGCTCCCGCGGCATGTTATCCTGCTGGACGTCATATGACGCCCAGTCAGGATAACGCAACCACTTCCCGGATGTCAATATGCTATTGACCGGGCGGGAAGTGGTTAAACTGAGATGCAGCATGGTAGCCAAGACCATACAGCAGTTTAACAGGACAGGTTCCACTCAGAACAGGCCTCGCCATGGTGGACCAAAGAAGTTGAGTGCACGTGCTCAGCATCAAAGCCAGAGATTGTCTTTGGGAAATAGAGATATGAGTGCTGCCAGCATTGCTGCAGAGGTTGAAGGGGTGGGGGGGTCAGCCTGTCAGTGCTCAGGCCATACTCCACACACTGCATCAAATTGGTCTGTATTGGCTGTCATCCCAGAAGGAAGCCTCTTCTAAAGATTACGCACAAGAAAGCCCACAAACAGTTAGCTGAAGGCAAGCAGACTAAAGACATGGCTTACTGGATTCATGTCCTGTGGTCTGATGAGACCAAGATAAACTTATTTGGTTCAGATGGTGTCAAGTGTGTGTGGCGACAACCAGGTGAGGAGTACAAAGACAAGTGTGTCTTGCCTACAGTCAAGCATGGTGGTGGGAGTGTCATGGTCTGGGACTGCATGAGTGCTGCGGGCACTGGGGAGCTACAGTTCATTGAGGGAACCATGAATGCCAACATGTACATGATCATAAATAACAATTTCATAAGAACGGCAACATAACATGATAGTCCTCTAAACATAGCCATAATGATATAATATCAACAAAGTATGCATTATACAGATATACATGATACATCTCTAACCCGATGCATTTCGCGAGCTATACTCGCTTCTTCAGGGGCTGATGTGTACATCTGGTGGGCGGGTCGGAGACGGAGACCACAGCAAGGAGGACCGAGGCCAGACGTGAGGCAGGCATGGCAAGGAGATGAAAGGAAAATGTGAACCAAAGTATCCCCCATAAGTCTTGCAAGACATGCGCGTTGTAATAAAATATGAGTATAAATGTGGATATATGTCAGAGATGGTTGATATATAATTATCCTGAGAGTATGTGATTGTGTGCTTAGGTGCAAAGAACACAAAAAAGTCATGCAGAGCATAGAGACATTTAGCAAGGCATGCTCACTGTAATGAAAATATATCAATGTAAATGCAATTATATATCAGAGATAGTTGATCTGTAATTGTCCTGAGAATACAAGATTGTATACTAGAATACAGAGAGTACAGGGAGTCTTGCAGAGCATGGGGAAAGGGAAGGGAGAGTTGGGAAAAAAAGTGTGAAAGTGAGTGGAGAAAAAGATAAATGAGAAAAAGGGAGGAAAGAAAGCTGGTGTGGCAGAGTATGGAGGTAGTAAAGTGACACCTCAATGCCCTGGTCTATTGCTGCCCCCCGGATCCTGTTGGTTAACATTTCACTGTCTATCCACAACAGACATTTTGTTTATTAACTTTTTCCTCCCTTCACCTGCTGCCAGACCTGGCTCATGTGTACTGCTCCCTTGCCATGGGTGGGACGGTTTGTTTATCCCCGGGAGCTGCGATGCACAAATGGGGAGTTTGTCCCCTGCTGTGTCCGCTCCCCCTCCCCTGGAGGGGCGGAGCCACCATGTGTATCGGCGTCATGCTTCTTTGCCCTATTGGAGACCTCCGCTTCCCTGCGGTGTCCCCATTTCCAGGGCACTGCAAGTCATCCAAGCGGTGGGTGGGGATCTCGATTGCGTCCCGCCGCTTCTCGGCGGGTGCATTGCGGTCCCTCCCATTCACAGCTAACCTGTATGACGATAGGGGCAGAGGCCGCAGCGGACATCCGGGTATTTAGGCGTGGGGCTTTGGCATGATAATCTTTCCTTCCTTGGTTCTCCCATACACAGGCGAGAGATCTTACCACACTGGTAGGTCATACTTTTATCCTCACACATGCGATCTTTCATGTATATTTATTTACTTTTATATGCACATTGTGGTACAGCAATTCTACACACTTTTTCTTACACAATTTCTACCCATTCATTTTTTCCCCTCTTCCCATTCCTATTCACTTGCCCCCACTTCCACCTTACTACCTCCATACTCTGCCACACCAGCTTTCTTTCCTCCCTTTTTTTCATCTATCTTTTTATCCACTTACCCTCACACTTTTTTCCCCACTCTCCCTTCTCTTTCCCCATGCTCTGCAGGATTCCCTGTACTCTCTGTATTCTAGTATACAATCTTGTATTCTCAGGACAATTACAGATCAACTATCTCTGATATAAAATTACATTTACATTGATATATTTTCATTACAGTGAGCATGCCTTGCTAGATGTCTCTATGCTCTGCATGACTTTTTTTCTGTTCTTTGCACCTAAGCACACAATCACATACTCTCAGGATAATTATATATCAACCATCTCCCACATATATCCACATTTATACTCATATTTTATTACAGTGCGCATGCCTTGCAAGACTTATGGGGGATACTTTGGTTCACATTTTCCTTTCCTCTCCTTGCCATGCCTGCCTCACGTCTGGCCTCGGTCCTCCTTGCTGTGGTCTCCGTCCCTTCAGCTCCCGGGGGAGATGTTTTCCCTCGTTGACCCTCGCTTAGGATCAGACTCTGAAGCTAACCGTCTGATCAGTAAGTACGGGACCACTAGTTCTGGCCTCACGCTTTTGTCCAAATCATAACCTATACTCAAATACAAATTTTACCTGTTGTTACAGACACCAGATGTACACATCAGCCCCTGAGGAAGAGAGTAGAGCTCGCGAAACGCATCGGGTTACAGATGTATCATGTATATCTGTATAATGCATCATTATGGCTATGTTTAGAGGACTATCATGCTATGTTGCCGTGTTTTGGACTGAACCAGAACGATCGGTACTTTTGTTTCTGTCCCCCTGGCCAAATTAACCTTCAATGTAAAAGTGTGCACACTTTAAGCAAATTACCGACATACACGAGTTCAGTAGATTGATACTTCTGCCTTTATTACTTCCTGGACCCCGGCTAATATACTGTGAGCCGGATATTTTGTTATCAAATCAAATATCAAATAAGACAAGCGTATGCAGACCACAAGATATACATATTCATTATTGTGACAAAGTATAAGCTTTTAGCTGGATTATATCTATATAAGGGAATAGCAGACTATCATAGCTAAATAGGGTGTCTAGTTTCCAGTTCTTGAAAACAGGCGCAATCTTCTTTTAACTTGTTCTTAACTCTTGCAATTCTGTTCCACATGAAGGGGGGGTAAACTGGCAGACATCTAATTGAATATGGTTAAGGCTGATAGCTGAGAGAGAGATAAGCACTTATATCTATATGGTTATATTTGAAATAGGCATTTCACCATAACACTCATAATCACATCCATTACAGTTCCCCCCTTGAAACGCTTATTTCACAAAACTGTCCCTCACACTGAAAGGCCTACACCACCCAGCCCATCCCCCTCTGCAACTCTTTTAAGCTATATGTAGAGAAAGGGCAGCGACTAGTTCACTACCCCCCTCGATAAAGCTGGGGGAGTGCGGCCAAATGCTATCTGTCCCTATAGCCCTACGGTGTTGCATCTCGGGGGAGGGTGACTGTAACGGAGTGTAACACATCATTATCATCATAATTTTCATCAAGCCTTACATAGACATCATCATCATCATCTGGTATCTCTTGGTTCATGAACGTAGGGGTAGTTTGATCCACAGCTTTTCTTTCGCGAACATCACGGGACACAGAGCCTCAGTAATTACTGATGGGTTATATAGGTATCACTGGTGATTGGACACTGGCACACCCTATCAGGAAGTTCAACCCCCTATATAATCCCTCCCCCTTACAGGGATACCTCAGTTTTTACGCCAGTGTCTTAGGTGATGGACGTGTAAAAAAATGTGCTGTGCTGAGCTCCAAAGGGAATATCCTAAGATCCTATACTGGGGCAAGCCAGGCGAACCGGATCCATTCAAAGTGTCTTTTCATGGCCGAATTGAATGGTACCCGGGCCTCGTGTCCGAAGAAACAAGGTTTTACCCGTAACGCTTCTCTTTTTAGAGAGCTGGACCCCGCAGATCAGAAAATGGCTTTAAACTTCCTAATTTCTGGCGAGGTACTTTACGGTCCCAGAACTGTTGGATCCCCCTATTCGTAGGGGGCCCCAGTCTCTGACGGTTTTTTCAAACGGAGCCCACCGTGAGAGGTGAAGATTGGGTCTGTGTAAACAGCACCCTGCAGCTGGATAAGGTAAGAGGAGATTCCACAGAATTTTTGAGTTCTAGTGGCTTTTCTCCTTTAAGGTAAATGCATGCTATGCCTATTGTGACCACCGGGGGCTGCCAAGAGCACAAACCTGCACATGCTGACTGTCTGTCTCAGTGTTTTCATCGCTGTTCATGTCCCAGCGTCTCAAGCCGGCTGCAAAAAGTTAAGATGGAAGGGGGGATTTCTCATGTTTGAATGTTCCCCCCCAGGCTAGAGAGGGGCCACAGGGGTCTAGAAAGTTGTTATACCACCAGGGCTCTGCGGCCTAATGGCCACCATCTCTGAAGATAGCCGTTTAGGCAGATCTTGCTACCAGCCTCTCTCTCTCTCCTCCCCCGCCCCCAGCCTTTCTCCAGAAGCATGACAGGAGAGTCGGCCAGCGCGGGAAGCGCTCGTTTTTTTTAAAAAACTCGAGGGGGGGGCGGTAGAGGAGGGGGCGGGACGTCAGCACAGGTGCTTAGACTCCCACTCAGTCCAGCTGCAGGCTATTAAAGGCACTCTGTACAGGTGCACACAGCCTTCTGAGAGACACAGAGCTGACGGTCGCATGTAAGGTGGGACACAGGCATTCTCCTAGGCAGCATTTACTGAAGTAACACCAGACTGAGCATTGGGTAGCAAGGCTTTTAGCCAGACTACATCGCTCAGCGGGCAGTGTTCATTTGTATACCTCACACCTTGTTGCTTTGCACTATGGGTAGAAGAGGTTCAAGCACCCCAGGAACCAGAGACACTAGGGGATCTCGTTCAGGTTCTGAGGGCCCCCTGTCAGCAGCATCCTCCCCCCTAAAGATGGGCCAGGGACGGCTAGCCAGGGAGAGCCGTTGGGGTCAGGGGCTACACCTGCTTCTGGCACTTCAGCCCCTGTATATATTACACAAGAGGTTTTTTCCTCAACCATTAATGGTCTAGAGGAAAGATTAATGGCCGTGATTAAGTCTTCACTCAGTGGAAGAAAACGCACTAGGCCTTCCCCTGTTCCCCAAGACCCTCAGACAGAGGAGCTCTGGGATAAAGGAGATGAATCCCTTTCAGAGGATCGGGATGGGACGGATGATTCCTCTTCGGAGGAATCAGGTGGAGAGGGACTCTCTGCGACTTCCCAAGAGGAGAAAGTCTTAGTGCAGATCCTCACTGGATTGGTCCGATCCACATTTAAGTTGCCCATACCTGAAACTGCTAAAGAATCCTCTTCTGCTTTGGGGTCACTGAAACCTTTCCAAGCAGCACATGCTTTTCCTGTTCATACTTTACTTGAAAAGCTCATTTATTCTGAGTGGGATCACCCAGACAAATGTTTTTTTCCGCCGAGAAAGTTTTCAACACTTTATCCAATGGAAGAAAAGTTTATTAAAATGTGGGGAATACCGGCTATTGATGCCGCCATTTCCTCCGTAAATAATAGCCTGACTTGTCCTGTAGACAATGCTCAGATGCTCAGGGATCCTGTAGATAAAAGGATGGAATCCCTATTGAAGGATGTTTTCTCCTTAGCAGGATCAGTGGCCCAACCTGCAGTAGCAGCGATTGGAGTCTGTCAATACTTAAGAGACCATGTTAAGCAGGTCATCAAAGTATTACCTGAACAGCAGGCCCAGGGGTTTGCTAACCTTCCAGCGGCCTTATGCTTTGTGGTTGACGCCATTAGAGATTCTATCGTGCAAACCTCCCGTCTTTCACTGGGGTTGGTGCATATACGTAGAATCCTATGGTTGAAAAATTGGTCAGCCGAAGCACCATGTAAGAAGCTACTGGCTGGGTTTCCATTTCGTGGTGCAAGGTTGTTTGGAGAGGACTTGGATAACTATATCAAGAGAATCTCTTGTGGGAAAAGCACTCTCTTACCTGTCAAGAAGAAGAGTAAGCGTCCCTCTTTCAAACGGACTCTTTCCCCAGCGCCGGGGGCTTCAGCCTCCAGGCAGTCTCGACGGCTGCCTCCATCGGGGTCCAGAGACAAGAGTCAACCCCAGGGACAAAAGAAGTCCTGGGGTAAGAAGCCTACTAGGCAAAACACTAAGACCTCTGCATGAGGGGGCGCCCCCGCTCACTCGAGTGGGGGGATGACTGCGACAGTTCTCAGAGCTCTGGCAGGAGGACTTCCAGGACAGATGGGTAATCTCCACGGTAACCTTAGGGTACAAGCTGGAGTTTCAGGAATTCCCCTCTCCTCGGTTCCTCAGATCAAGTGTTCCCAGAGACCCAGAGAAGAAGCAGTCGCTCCTTCTAGCGTTAGAGTGACTTTTGTCGCAGGAGGTCATTATGATAGTTCCCGCAAAGGACCAGGGATTGGGCTTCTATTCCAACCTTTTTACGGTCCAAAAGCCAAATGGGGGTGTCAGGCCCATTCTGGACTTAAGGGATCTGAACCGATTCCTAAGGATTCAATCCTTCCGCATGGAATCAATTCGAACAGTAGTTCCCACCCTGCAGGGAGGAGAATTTCTGGCATCAATAGACATCAGAGATGCATATCTGCATGTGCCCATTTTTCCTGCATATCAGAAGTTTCTGCGCTTCGAGGTAGGAGGGCGCCATTTCCAGTTTGTGGCTCTGCCTTTCGGGATAGCCACTGCACCTCGAGTGTTCACAAAGATCTTGGCTCCTCCTCTGACCAGATTAAGGGCTCAGGGTATAGCTGTCATAGCATACCTAGACGACCTGCTCTTGATAGACCGGTCGGTAGCCTCTTTGAATGGAAACTTGAGGACCACAGTCAGGTATCTAGAACACCTGGGTTGGATCCTCAACTTAGAAAAGTCTTTCCTAAAACCAGTAAGAAGACTGGAGTATTTAGGTCTGATTATAGATACAAGCCAGGAGAAAATATTTCTACCCCAGGCAAAGATCACTGCTTTGAGAGAGCTGATTCTGACAGTAAGGACCAAGAAGGGTCCCTCAGTCCGCCTTTGTATGAGGCTACTAGGGAAGATGGTGTCTTCATTCGAAGCAGTTCCCTATGCTCAGTTTCACTCAAGAATGCTGCAACACAGTATTCTGTCGACCTGGAACAAGAAAGTTCAGGCATTAGACTTTCCGATGCACCTGTTGCATGCGGTGCGTCAGAGCCTCAATTGGTGGCTCATACCCGAAAACCTGCAGAAGGGGAAATCCTTTCTACCGGTTACCTGGACGGTGGTAACAACAGATGCCAGTCTGTCAGGTTGGGGAGCAGTTCTGGAACAGGCTGCGGTCCAAGGGGTATGGTCCAAGACAGAGAGGACCTTACCCATCAACATTCTGGAGATCCAGGTGATACATCTAGCTCTAAAGGCCTGGATTATCAGGCTACAAGGTTGTCCGGTCAGGATCCAGTCCGACAATGCCACAGCAGTGGCTTATGTCAATCATCAGGGAGGCACCCGGAGCCGAGCTGCTCAAAAGGAGGTGAACCAGATCTTAGTCTGGGCAGAGATGCATGTGCCATGCATATCGGCAGTTTTCATCCCGGGAATAGAGAATTGGCAGGCGGACTATCTAAGTCTCCAGCAGTTACTTCCAGGGGAATGGTCAATGCATCCTGACATCTTTTGGGCCATATGCCAAAGATGGGGGGTTCCAGATGTAGATCTCTTTGCATTCCGATTCAACAAAAAGATAGACAGATTTGTGGCAAGGACAAAAGATCCTTTTGCATGCGGGACGGATGCGTTGGTGATTCCGTGGCATCAGTTCTCACTGATTTACGCATTCCCACCTATTCTGCTACTACCACGACTCCTTCGCAGGATCAGGCAGGAAAGGAAGTCGGTACTTCTGGTGGCCCAGAAGGACTTGGTATGCAGAAATAGTAAGGATGACAGTAGGTTCCCTGTGGACCCTACCGGTGCGCCCAGACCTGTTATCTCAAGGTCCAGTGTTCCATCCTGCCTTACAAACGCTAAATTTGACGGTTTGGCTATTGAGACCCACTTTCTGAAGAGTCGTGGGCTCTCAGGTCCTGTCATATCTACCTTGATTAAGGCAAGGAAGCCAGCTTCCAGGATGATTTATCATAGAGTCTGGAAAGCTTATATAACCTGGTGTGAATCCAGAGGTTGGCATCCCAGGAAATATGTCATAGGTAGAATTCTTGATTTTCTACAATTAGGATTAGAGATGAAGCTGGCCTTGAGTACCATCAAGGGCCAGGTCTCTGCTTTATCAATATTATTTCAGCGGCCACTTGCTTCGCATTCTTTGGTCCGAAACTTTATGCAGGGGGTGATGCGTCTTAATCCTCCGGTTAAAGCGCCCCTAAACCTCCTGGCTGTGTTACAGAAACAGCCTTTTGAACCAATAAGTCAGATTCCTTTGGTCTTGTTGACAAGGAAATTAATTTTTCTGGTGGCCATCTCTTCTGCTAGAAGAGTATCAGAATTAGCAGCTCTTTCCGGTAAGGAGCTTTATTTGATTATACACAAGGATAGAGTGGTACTACGCCCTCATCCTAGTTTTTTACCGAAGGTGGTTTCTGATTTTCATTTAAACCAAGACATTGTTCTACCTTCCTTTTTTCCAGATCCCTGTTCTCCGGAAGAGAGATCTCTACATTCGTTGGATGTAGTAAGAGCAGTTAAGGCCTTTCTAGGGGCAACTGCTCAGATCCGCAAGACGGATGTTTTGTTTGTGCTGCCAGAGGGTCCCAATAGAGGAGAGGCAGCGTCGAAAGCTACCATTTCTAAATGAATTCGACAGTTGATCATTCAAGCTTACGGTTTGAAACAGAAGATTCCTCCGTTTCAGATCAGGGCACATTCCACAAGGGCTATTGGTGCTTCTTGGGCAGTGCATCACCAGGCCTCTATGGCTCAAATCTGCAAGGCCGCAACCTGGTCTTCAGTTCATACATTCACCAGATTCTATCAGGTGGATGTGAGAAGGCATGAGGATATCGCCTTTGGGCGTAGTGTGCTGCAGGCAGCGGTACAGGGTCCTCAGGTCTGATTGCACCCTACTTGGTCGTGGTTCCCCCCCCCTCAGGTAACATTGCTCTGGGACATCCCATCAGTAATTACTGAGGCTCTGTGTCCCGTGATGTTCGAGAAAGAAAATAGGATTTTTTAAAACAGCTTACCTGTAAAATCCTTTTCTTTCGAAGGACATCACGGGACACAGAGGTCCCGCCCCTCTTCTAATACACTATATTGCTTGGCTACAAAACTGAGGTATCCCTGCAAGGGGGAGGGATTATATAGGGGTTTGAACTTCCTGATAGGGTGTGCCAGTGTCCAATCACCAGTGATACCTCTATAACCCATCAGTAATTACTGAGGCTCTGTGTCCCGTGATGTCCTTCATAAGAAAAGGATTTTACAGGTAAGCTGTTTTAAAAAATCCTATTTTTCTACACACTTCCTAATACGGGGGAGAACACAGCAGATTATGGCAACCATTACCAGGATAGCTATTCCTATCTGGGTCAACAATCCCTGTCATCCTCCCTTTATCCAGGTGAAGTACTGATCCCAGGGGTTGGTGAGCCCTGAATTCTGTTTTAATTCTTTGGACAGGTCCTCTAGTTTCTGGATGGCTAAATTCACTTTACCATTTGGGCCGGTGTTATCTGGGATGTAAGTGCAGCATGTACTTGTCTCGGGGATCATCTTACATACACCCCCCTTTTCAGCTAGGAGCATGTCTAAGACCATACGGTTTTAGAAAGTCATGTGCTAAGTTGCTTCTAACTGTTCGGCTAAACCTTGGAGTGCATCTCTGGTGTAGTTAACAAATCTTTGTTGGTTATAGTAGATGTAGTTTATCCAGTCTACATTTTTATTTACAGTGATAATGGGAATCAGTGACTCAAAACCCGCTGCTACTTGGTCTCTTGCTTTGAACTCATCAGGGACCCCCCTTGTGACCCCTATGGCATCTATGTATACGTGGGTGTCAAAACTTCCTGCTGGGGCACTCCTGCATCTTCTGTTGGGATTGGGTACATCGCTTGCTTCTGGCTCTGGGCTCTCTGAGAGAATATGCAGGGGCATTATGGTTTTAGCCATTGCACATTCTCCTGTTCACTGTTCTGTCATTCTACTTCTAATTTTCATGTCTCCACAGATCCAGTACACGTCCCCTAAGGACTAAACTTGATTTTGCGCTAGATCTGCAGACACCTCACTGTTATGCCGCGTACACACAAGCGGACTTTACGGCGGACTTGGTCCGGCGTACTGGATTTCGTCGGACAATTCGATCGTGTGTGGGCTCCAGCGGACTTTGTTTGCTCAAAAGTTGGACGGACTTAGATTTGAAACATGTTTTAGATTTATCCAACGGACTCTTCTTTCTAGCGGACAAACCGATCGTCTGTGTGCTAGTCCGACGAACTCAAACTGACGCATGCTCTGAAGCAATTACAAGACGGAAGCACTCGGTCTGGTAAAACTAGCCTTGGTCTTGAAGCTAGCACATTCCTCTTCTGTGGTCTTTTAATACAGCCTCTTTTTAGGATTGATAATGCGAGAGGAATAAAGTTGTTTTTCTGCTTTATATTCACACCAAGTTCTCACAAACTACTTTCTTCATGATTTATCCTCCTGCCATGACTAATATAATATTTTGAAAAAGCCAGATCTCCATAAATTATAAAAATTAAATTCGATTTAGGACTCATTTTTTTTTTTTTTTATTTCAACACTTATCTATTTTACAATGTGTGTTAATTGATAACCACATTTTTTTGTGTGTATTTTCAAGTTACCACAATAACATTCATATTTTGTGTTGTTTTAATGAACCTTAATGAGGTTGTTGTCCCTTGTTCATTAGACATAGGGGGGTGTATTTAACGAAGGCAAAATCATTTTTCACTACAAGTGCTAATTCTACATTGAATTCCACAGAAAGAGCATTTTGAAGTGCCTTCGCTGTGGATCCGAGGGGCACATGCAAGGAAGCCCAAAAAAATGAAATTAATTTTTATTTAACATGATTTTATGAATAAATCAGCAGAGCTTCCCCTAATTTCAGCTCTTCCCCTCAGATTTACAGCGACTGCACTTCCAACAAGTGCACTTGCTGGGCAATTTCTCAAGTGAACTTTTCACTAGTACTTTTCACTTTATATTCTAAATGATTTAGCCTTTTGTCAAAAACACACATAGGGGTTGATTTACTAAAGGGAAAAAGACTGTGCACTTTGTAAAGTGCAGTTGCCCTCTGCAAGAGCAGTTGCTCCAAAGCTTTAGTAAATGTGCAGAAGCTCTGCTGACTTCCATCATCCAATCATGTGCAAGCAAAAATGCTTTTTTAAAATTTTTCCTTGCACAGGATTGGGTACTCTTTGCAAAGTCAAGCTTTTAACTAATTTCTGATGCTCTGGAGCAATTGCACTTGCAGAGGGCAACTGCCCTCTGCAAAGTGCACAGACTATTTGCTTTTCTCAAATCAACCCCATAGTCTTTTGGACCTGTACCTGACTACTCCCAAAGAAAATGGCGTTTTTTAATCAAAACACACAGGCAATAATGTAAGGTAACCAAAAATGTATTTATTTTTTTCTCTAAAAAATTAGGAAGGCAACACTGGAGACACTTTTATAATCTGTGAAGCCTTTCGTCCCCCAGGACACACATCAAGTTTGAGTACCACAACTTGGGTACATATACTTGGTCAGCTGCTGCACCGGATCTGAGCGACTCCTGGATTTGTTTGTGTCCCCGCTTATACATGTTTCGCAAGATACCAATCTTCTTGTCCACAAACTTGAGGTCTGCCTGGGGGAGTCGAGTCTTCACAAACTCTAAAAGTGTGCCCAGTGTTGCCTTCCTAACATCCCTATTATAATATAGGGGGTGTTTGACCTCCCACAGGTTTTTCTTGTCCTCATAGAGCTCAATAAATTGGCACAAAAATTCTTCCTCTTTAAAGGGATTCATTTTTTCTGCAAGACAAGACACAAGATCCAAACTTAAATGTCAGTCCCAAATCACAGGATTAGTTTTGGTTGTAATCTAGGGGACACATACACACACACACACACACACACACACACACACACACTTTAATCTTACCTTCGTTTGTGATGCTCGCTACTTCCGCACGGACATACGTAGGCCATCGTAATAGCTTTATATACACTGCGCATGTGTCATGCTCCGCCTGCGTCGCCCGCCCCTTACGTTCGTAAGTACGATTTGGCCCCGCCCCTTCACTCTTCGTTGCGCAGTGGGAGTAGATAGCAAAAGATGGCAGAGAGAATCAGTGGAAGTAGCGCGGAGGAAAGCCCGGAGACCCAAACATCCACATCCCAGAGGAGATATAAGGCCACCAACATGGCTTTTGAAGAGATGGTGCAGATGGTGTCCATATTGAGAAGGGAGGACTACGATGGCAAAAAAGGACCGTACACACGACCGAATATGAGGAAGGACAAAATAATGTTCTCAGTTGTCACCGCTCTTGAAGAAAAATTTGGTACAAAACGTTCGAAAGAACAATCGAGGAAGCGGTGGTCTGACATCAAAAGTCGGGAGCCAGAACAATGTTGGCGAATAAAGAAGCTGCTTAAAAAAAGTAAGTACTTGTTGTGTTTTACTATTGAGATACTTAACTTGCATGCTGATCCTTATTTTTGGACTTTATTCATCATCGTTCGTAAAGACCGTTCTTTAGAATATATATGATACTTTAGAAAATGACGTTATTTTTTCGCCAAATACGATGGGACAGGGTTGGACATACATTTATGTCTTGATAATTTGTCAAATTCCCACAATTTGTTGATGTGGTGTAGATGTGTTGGAAAATATAATGCTTCTTCAAAAATGATTGAGTGTAATGTAGGGACAGGACACAGCAGCTGGTTCCACATCTGGACTCACGAGCACTATAGTGTACTATGTGACCATAAATACATTTTAGAGGGGTAATACACATAGGAGATCATTGAGGTGTCTGCATCTGTGAAACTTGCCAGAAAATGAGCATTGTTTATAATTGTTGTTCAGAGGGAATGTTCATCCTGTCTTCAAAATTTATTATGCTAAAATATTGGCCACAACTCATAACCAGCGTTTAAGTTTATTTATTAAAAGCTAAAATATCACTGTGTTTTAACTATACCTTTTGTTCAATTCTCATAGGGGAGAAAAGACTCAGACAACAGTCCAAGGATCTCAGGACCCCCCCAAGTCACCAGCCTGAGACAGAAGATACCCCAAGCCCCAGCCCAAGACCACGCCCACCTGGCGACCTTGAGGAAGGAGAGGTGGAGGAAGTGTGTGAGGTTTCAAGCCCACCAAGTGAGTGACTGACACCCCAGCTTGAGTTACTGTATTTTGGTGTGCATATTGTAAACCTTGTTTTTATTCACTCATTTTAGGTGAGTTTCTGGTTGTGGAAGGCCAAGCGGCAGAGCCCTTCACCACAGACAGTGCGCAAAGACTGATTGGCCAGATAATGCTGTGAAATGGCCACATCGATAAAATGCGTGACCAAATTCACAGCATGCAACTTCGCCTGGACTCCATGCAACAGGAAATTAAGAACATGATTGATGTTTTGGGCCGAATATAATCACGTTTGGCCTAAAAACATCAATCATGTTCTTCATTTCCTTGGGAAGTTTGTTTTTTGCCAAAATTGTTTATTTAATTTTTGGGGTATACCCAAATTTACATTCTGATGCACACGGTGTGTCATCATGTGCTATCTTCCATCATGGGTTAGCAATGTACTTGTTTTGTGTTTGCAACCCCTTCCTCCTGAAAATTCTTTGGTGGTGATAGGAACCAAAAAAGGGATTGCACACACAAAACACGTACATTGCTCACCCATGATAGGAGATAGCACATGTTGACTTGACCCTTTTGTAAAGCTCAATTTTGAGCATATTCAAAATGAACAATTTCCAAGGGTGACATCACATGCACCGTTCTCTAAATGTTGAACTTTGTAAGTTCTTTTTTTTTTTTTTGTTGGTCTATAAAAACACTGTTGTGTAAATCTTTTTATAGAAAGGTCTATATATTTGTGAAAATATGCCTTGAATAATTTAGTAAAAAAACAATTTTTTACACAAGGTAAAAGATTTCAAATAAAAAAAAAAAAAAAAACAAAAAAAAAAAATTTTTTATAAAAAATGCACCTTTCAATGTGCACAAAGTAAATTTTTTTACTGAATACAATGTGTGTGGCTGATTCTTGAAGTCAAATTTTTTGGTTTGTTTTTGTGGGCCTGATTAACTAAAGCTAAATGCACTTGACACTACTACAAGTGCACTAGGAGACAGACATAACTAAATGTAAACAAGAATCAAAACAAGATATTTCTTTAAAATTTTTTTTATTTTATTTTTGTAAGAAAATTACAACTGTTGCTGAATAGCAATGGCCCCCCGACCATTAAAATAATTGACATAACGGTCGGGGGGCCAAGCCAATACGGCCAATTTCTAGGCCTTTCAAAGTGGTATCCTGTTCCAGTCTGGCCTCAGGCCCAACAGAGGATATATATGTTGCTGAATGTCTCCTTAAAAAGTTATGCAAGATGCAGCAAGCAAGGATGACGTAGTTTAGTTTATAGTCCGCCAAATTAATTGAAGAAAGGAATAAACGGAACCGGCTGGCCAGAATCCCAAAGGCATTCTCCACAACTCTTCTTGCTCTGGCCAGCCGATAATTAAATACCCTCCTCTCAGGGGTGAGTGTCCTTTGGGGGAACGGCCTCATCAAGTTCTCACCGAGAGCAAATGCTTCATCAGCAATAAAAACTGAGGGGAGTCCATCCACATTCTCGTCATCAGGTGGCAATTCCAGGCCACCGGTCTGGAGACGATGGCACAGCTCGGTCTGTGCAAAGACTCCACCATCAGACATCCGGCCGTTCTTCCCCACATCCACAAACAGAAAGTCCAAATGTGCCGAGACCACCGCCATCAAAACTACACTATGGAACCCCTTTTAGTTATAGAAATAAGACCCCGAATGCGGTGGTGGCACAATCCGGACATGCTTCCCGTCAATCGCCCCGACACAGTTGGGAAAGTCCCAACGGTCAGCGAACTGGGAGGTCACAGTCTGCCAATCCTGTGTACTTGAAGGAAACTGTGGAGTGCAAAAAAAATAAGATAAGGACTTTAAAACATAAATTGTATATCAGATTACACCAAAACATTAGTGAACAACAGCAGTCAAACATTATTAATATGTGTGTTTGTAATTGAAATGTTCAAAAACATAAGGCACACTTATAAGATTAATCACCCCCTCTGATGGCCCATTGATACATTTGAATGTGGGGGGAGGGGTTCTAATTAGGTTAAAAAAAACACACCTGACTGGTTGAAACATTTGTGGGGTGGGGGAGGGGTTCTAATTAGGTTAAAAAAAACACATCTGACTGGTTGAAACATTTTTGGGGTGGGGGAGGGGTTCTAATTAGGTTAAAAAAAACACACCTGACTGGTTGAAACATTTGTGGGGTGGAGGTGGGGTTCTAATTAGGTTAAAAAAAACACACCTGACTGGTTGAAACATTTGTGGGGTGGGGGAGGGGTTCTAATTAGGTTAAAAAAAACACCTGACTGGTTGAAACATTTGTGTGGTGGGGGAGGGGTTCTAATTAGGTTAAAAAAAACACACCTGACTGGTTGAAAAATTTGTGGGGTGGGGGAGGGGTTCTAATTAGGTTAAAAAAAACACACCTGACTGGTTAAAACATTTGTGGGGTGGGGGAGGGGTTCTAATTAGGTTAAAAAAAACACACCTGACTGGTTGAAACATTTGTGGGGTGGGGGAGGGGTTCTAATTAGGTTAAAAAAAACACACCTGACTGGTTGAAACATTTGTGGGGTGGGGGAGGGGTTCTAATTAGGTTAAAAAAAACACACCTGACTGGTTGAAACATTTGTGGGGTGGGGGAGGGTCAAACAAGACAATGGAGCAGATAATATACATTGTTCAAGGGACTATAGGCTAGAGATATAAATGGACCCAGGATTGCAAGGGGAGGTTAATGAAAGAAAATATGCATGTAGGGCAATAAATGATTAATGTCCAAAAACAGGCATGCATTAAGATAAAGGGGACATTCACAGCATATTGAAAGCATGGCAATTAGGTAGGGAGGACAGTTATCCAATACATCAAAAAACATTTAATACATATCATGTAATGTTAAAGGATAAAACTTACCTTCATATAGTCCTTCTGCAGGACCTGAATAATAGCAGAACAGGTCTCTGGGATTATGATCCCCAGAGCCTGGGGGGAGATGCCTGTTGAGAACTTCAAGTCCTGAAGACTTCTCCCTGTCGCCAAGTAACGTAACGTGGCAACTAGCCTCTGCTCCGCACTGATGGCTTGCCTCATGTAGGTATCCTGCCTGCTGATATAGGGGGTCAGCATAGCCAGCAGACGCTCAAAGACGGGGTCCGTCATCCTGAGAAAATTCCTGAAATCCGCAGGATTTTTCTCACGGAGCTCACGGAGCAAAGGCATATGAGAGAACTGGTCACGCTGGCGCAACCAATTCTTCATCCATGAACTCCTCCTCGCTCTGTTCATGGACTGGACTCGGGTCAAAGTATTAACCCCAACACCAAGTCCCCACGCAGCACGAACTCGAGAACGAGAACGTCCACGCGACATGGCTTCAAAACGGTCGGCTGCTCAAACAAACAAACTTATAACAAACGCACTGAAGAACAGCAAGGCCTATGAAGAACGACCTGAAAATCAGGAACGAGCGGACCAGAACGGCCTGCAAGGCAGGTTACGAACTGACCAACACGCACTGAAAAGCAGATACAAACCTCACAAGCACAAACTGAACCGCAGAAAACGAACGAAATAAGCTGAAGTGTGAAAAGCGCAAATCGTCTCTAACCAAACTTCTACTAACACGAGATAAACACGAGATTAGCAGAAGGAGCCCAAAGGGTGCCGTAGTGGGGCTTGAACTTCCTTTTTAGAGTCCCGTCGTACGTGCTATACGTCACCGCGTTCCAAACCAGCGGACTTTTGCAGTGAGCGTGTGTGGCCAAGTCCATCCGTTTTTAAGTCTGGCGCAAGGAGCCAACAAAGTCCGACGAAAAGTCCGCCGGGCAAAGTCCGCCGTAAAGTCTGCTCGTGTGTACGCGGCATTAGACTCACAATAACCTTTGGTGAAGTATTGATCTGTGTGCTTGTTGATTGTCATTCTATCTAAGAGTGACTTCAATATGTGTCAGTGACACATACATACACAGTCATGGGACCTATTGCTCTTTCATTGGACCGGACACTGTAATCAGTACCTGGAAGTATCTTACTATAAGGGGATATGAAAGTGGCAACATGTGTGTTGGATGAATTATACCAGAATTGGGTTATGCCATCTTTCTGTTTGATGGCTACTTCTTGTGTCTGAACAACAATCACAATAAAAAGGATAAACAGGATCATGGCTTGGTCTCCTCAGCCTCTTCCTCGGGCACAGGACTTGCGGTGAGAGGCGTGTATCCACGAGTTCCTTCCGGCCACTTTTACTGATGTGGTAGTTCTCAGAAGGACTTGGAAAGGACCATCATATCTGGGTTCAAAGGTGTGTTTCCTCACAAACTTCTTTACCATGACCCAGTCACCAGGAACCAGCTTGTGCGTTTCTGTATCCAGCTCAGGATCTGGAATGGAAGAAAACACTTCCGAATGGATACGGATTAATTCTCGAGATAAAACAGTCACATACACAGTTAATACATCAGATTAGAGCTGCAACTGTTGTGGGAAATAACAACCTAGACTGAGGACTGAACCAAACAATATCCCATAGGATGACAAACCATTATTTCCCCTTGGAGCGTACCCAACACTGAACAAGGCAATGGCAAAGGCAATGAGTAGGCTGTCTGGCCAACTGATTCCCGTTTCCTGAGACGTTTTCAGCATTCTAGACTTTATTGTGCCATTCATTCTTTCCACCTTCCCACTACTCTGAGGATGGTATGGGGTGTGGAAAGCTAGTGTGACCCCTACCTAGAGCTGTCCATATCTCCTTGGTTTCTGAGGCCGTGAAAGCCGGCCCCTGGTCACTCTCTATGACCTCTGGGACACCATATCTGCACACTATTTCTGTTAAAAGTCTTTTAGCTGTTGTCTTCGCCGTCATGTTGGTAACGGGATAGGTTTCTGGCCTATGTGGCAGACACAGTCTCTTGTTTAATTCCGTGATTCCTTCAACTTCTGTGGCTCTTTTTTTGATCCACACTTCTTTTTCTTCTTTGTCAGATGTCTCTTGTTGCTCCTTGAGGTGAGTCTTGTTTACAGGAAGGTTTTGTAGAATCATAGTGGTTTGTACAGTCTCTTCAGGGGTGTCTATTGGGTCATCCAGGATAGGTGCATTCACTCTGCTGACCACGTCTTACGTTCAATCTGCAGCTTGTTTTCCAGCGGAGTAGGGCATCCATTAAGTCCTTGATAGCTGCACTGTGTTTTACAGGTGTTCCTGCTGCTGTCAGGAACCCTCTGGTTTTCCGGATGATCCCAAAATTTTCTTCGGCCAATTTGCATGCTGTTTCACTGACTGTCGGTAAGTGTGTTGTGTCAATTTCCTCATCACTTCGAAGCAGTCATGAGCGGTGAGATGAGAATCATTTTCCAAAGAGGTTCCCCCCTCTAGATGAGGAAGGAGAGTGGATGGGTTAAGGGTATCACATCGGAGGATGGTGATGTTATCGGGGAGAAGCAAGGCACACTGAAGTCTGAGGTGTCTTGCTGAGGACAGGTGTTTGGGCTGTACTTGGTTCAGTATGGCAGTTATGTCATGAGGGGCATTGGGCTGCACAGACGGCTTTAAGGCAGGAGGGTCCCCCCTGGCCACTGAGTCCAGTTGACAGGAGTGATACCCTTAGTCTGTTATCATGGGCCTCAGCCAAAACTCCTGTGGCATGTCCTTGCCTCTCTGAGACAAACAGTTTGAAAGTCTTTTAGTCCCAAAGCAGAGGCTGTTGAGAGGATCTCCTTCAGAGTTTAAAAATTGTCCACAGCTTCTGGAGAAAGCAGGAAAGGGTCAGATTTCAGGGCATCATAAAGGGATAGCTTGACCCTGAGGCAAAGGGATTCCCTTGATTGCAACAACTCTTTCTTCAGTGAGATGTCAGGTGCCTTGGGAGATGCAGAGGCCTGGGAAAATCACCTTCTTTCTGGACTTTTTGCTTTTTAAGGCCTTGCAACCTTGCTCAACCAGATAGTGGAGGAGGCTTTCAGAGTAGATTGAGGCAATCACAAGCAGGAGGTCATCCACATACTGAAGGAGTACAATGTCTGGGTGTAACTTCATCCAGGTGTCCAGAATGAGGGCCTTTGCCTTGGCGAATTGGGAGGGGGAGTTCTGGGCACCTTGTGGCATAACAGTCCAGGTGTAGCTGGCAGGTGAAACAGGCTTGCCTGAATCCTTGTGGAGAAGGTCCATGTGATCCGGAGAGGTAGGCGAGGTGAGGTGTCATGTCCCTGGTACTGGGCGCTTTTATGTGGACCACGGTTGGGGCTTGGTTGACTGTGGGTGAATTTCCATGGGCTTCGGTATTGCCTTCTGGAGTGGCTGAGTCTTTCGCAGTTGTAGCAGACACGTGGAGTTGGTACTGGTGGGCGCAGATAGGGTGTGTCAGAGGCCACCATGAGAGGAGCTACTCTCTACTGTTCTGTGAGGATTCTGGACCTAATAACTACTAATAATGCCCCGTACACACGGTCGGACATTGATCGGACATTCTGACAACAAAATCCTAGGATTTTTTCCGACGGATGTTGGCTCAAACTTGTTTTGCGTACACACGGTCGCACAAAGTTGTCAGAATTTCCGATCGCCAAGAACACGGTGACGTCAACCACGTACAACGAGACTAGAAAAGCCAGTTCAGAACCAAGCGCGGCACCCTTTCGGCTCCTTTTGTTAATCTCGTGTTTTAAAAAGTTTGGTGAGAGACGATTCACGCTTTTTCAGACTTGTGGCTTTCAGATCGTTTTCTGCGGTTCAGTTTGTATCTGCTCTTCAGTACGTGCAGTCAGTTCGTATTGTAGTTTTCTGTGCGATCTTGTCCGCTCGTTGCTGTTTTTCAGGTCACTTTTCACAGGCCTTGCTGTTCTTCAGTGCGTTCTGTTACTACATTCTGAACAGCCGACCGTTTTCTAGCCATGTTGCGTATACATACTCCTCGCAGAGTTCGTGCTGTGCGGGGGCTTGGTGTTGGGGTCCTGACCTTGACACAAGTCCAGTCCATGAACAGGGTGGGGAGGAGTTCATGGACCAAGAATTGGTTGCTTCAGCGTGACCAGTTCTCTCATATGCCTTTGCTCCGTGAGATCCGTGAGAATAATCCTGATGATTTCAGGAACTTTCTCAGGATGACGGACCCCGTGTTTCACCGTCTGTTGGCTTCGCTGACCCCTTATATTAGCAGGCAGGATACCTGCATGAGGCAAGCCATCACTCCGGAGCAGAGGTTGGTCGCTACCCTGCGGTACTTGGCAACAGGGAGAAGTCTGCAGGACTTGAAGTTCTCGACAGGCATCTCCCCCCAGGCTCTGGGGATCAGTATCCCAGAGACCTGTTCTGCCATTATACAGGTCCTGCAGAAGGAGTATATGAAGGTAAGATTTTTATCCTTTAATATCACATTTCATTGTATTTAATGTTTGATAATATATTGTTATTGTCTCCTCATGAATTACCAACTTACTAGCAGACATATCAGCCTGGATGTCACATCACTACCTCAAACTCAACCTATCCAAAACCGAGCTCATGATATTTCCTCCCTCAGGTGCCACTTCCCCTGCTTTTCCTGTCAATATCAACGGCTCAACTATCAACCCATCTCCCCACGCCAGGGTCCTAGGTGTAATCCTGGACTCTGAACTAACCTTTTGACCCCACATTCTATCACTATCCAAAGCTTGCCGCCTCAATCTCCGCAACATCTCCAAGATACGCCCCTTCCTAACCAATGTCACCACAAAGCTTCTAATCCACTCCCTGGTCATCTCCCGCCTCGACTACTGCAACTCCCTCCTCATTGGTTTACCTCTAAATAGGCTATCCCCACTTCAGTCCATCATGAACGCTGCTGCCAGGCTCATCCACCACACAAACCGCTCAGCGTCTGCTACACCCCTCTGCCAATCCCTCCATTGGCTGCCACTCAATCACCGAATTAAATTCAAGATACTAACTATAACTTACAAAGCCATCCACAACCTGGCCCCCAGCTACATCTCTAACCTAGTCACAAAATACCAACCTAATCGTTCTGTTCGCTCCTCCCAATACCTCCTGCTCTCAAACTCCCTTGTCACCTCATCCCATGCTCGCCTTCAGGACTTCTCCAGAGCCTCCCCCATCCTCTGGAATGCTCTACCCCAATCCGTCCGATTTTCTCCTACTTTATCCACTTTCAGACGATCCCTGAAAACTCATCTCTTCAGAGAAGCCTATCTGGCCCCCACCTAACAACTGTACATTTATCTTCTCAATCAGCACATCACCCACAGTTATTACCTCTTGTATCTTTTGACCTTCCCTCTTAGATTGTAAGCTCTAAGGAGCAGGGCCCTCTGATTCCTACTGTATCAAAGTGTATTGTATTTGTACTGTCTACCCTCAAGTTGTAAAGCGCTACGTAAACTGTTGGCGCTATATAAATCCTGTATAATAATAATAATAATATTGTATTTCTTTCCTCATTCCCTAATTACCATGATTGTAATATGCTGTGAATGTCCCCTTTGTCCTCATGCATGCTGGATTTTTATGTCATTAATTTTTTAGGTCCTTCATACAGATTGTCCTTCACTAACCTCCCCAACATGCTCTTCTGCCCTATATTCACCACATGTGGTCACTTAAAACAATGTATTTTATCAGCTCCATAGTAGTGCTTTACCCCAAACACCCCCTAAAATGTTTTGAAATGTTATTTTAGCTTTAAATTCAGGCAGAGTGGCAGAGGCTTTTTTTTGTGGTGTCCCCAAATAATTTTTTAGGAACCCTCCCTCCCCCAACTGCTAAGTCAGCTGATCCCAATTCTCTATCTATCCTCAATCATCTCTCTGCTGACTTTGCCAAACCCATACACACTATACCCATCTCTTTTGTGCTCTGATTTATGGATGAATTACCCAAAGCATGTAGTCTGGCCTGCCTGTATACTTTCAAATGGTACTGTTTAAAGTTTAAAGTTTTTGTATCCTATTATTATCTTGACAGGTAATAGCAGAATGTCCAAATGTCCTCAAATGTGTACAGTGGGTTATTTATATCATTGTATTATGACACTTCTTACCTGTCCAGTGGGCTGCCAATAGTGTAACTAAGGAGGGGCTGTTCCAAGTAATACCCTGTATTTAGGCATTCATCTCTCAATGAAGTGAAGAGGGTTACCTGTCCAAGATTTCCACACACCCCATAATGTTAGAAATGGCCCATGAGAGGGGGGGGGGATATGATGGGTGTACCTTATACTTTGGCGTTGTTAAATTCCCCTTACTAAATGCTATCTGGAGGTTGGCCAAGAATGTTTGTGTCCATTCTACTTGCCATGTTTATGTGCAAAAATACAAATTTTTTTTTTTTTCATCAACAGTTTCCTTCCACGCCACAGGAATGGCAGACTGTGGCCTCCCACTTTGCCCAGCGGTGGGACTTTCCTAACTGCGGAGGGGCAATTGATGGGAAACACGTCCACATCATCCCACCACCCAACTCGGGGTCGTACTATTTCAACTATAATGCCCCGTACACACGGTCGGACTTTGTTCGGACATTCCGACAACAAAATCCTAGGATTTTTTCCGTCGGATGTTGGCTCAAACTTGTCTTGCATACACACGGTCACACAAAGTTGTCGGAAAATCCGATCGTTTTAAACGCGGTGACGTAAAACACGTACGTCGGGACTATAAACGGGGCAGTGGCCAATAGCTTTCATCTCTTTATTTATTCTGGGCATGCGTGGCACTTTGTCCGTCGGATTTGTGTACACACGATCGGAATTTCCGACAACGGATTTTGTTGTCAGAAAATTTTATCTCCTGCTGTCCAACTTTGTGTGTCGGAAAATCCGATGGAAAATGTCCGATGGAGCCCACACACGGTCGGAATTTCCGACAACACGCTCCGATCGGACATTTTCCATCGGAAAATCCGACCGTGTGTACGGGGCATAAGGGGTTCAATAGTATAGTGATGTTGGCGGTGGTGTCGGCTAATTACGACTTCTTGTATGTGGATGTGGGGAAGAATGGCCGGATGTCCTATGGTGGAGTCATCGCCCAGACGGAGTTCTACAGGTGTCTCCAGAATGGCAGCTTAGACTTGCCAGCTCCAGAGGACAATGTGGAAGGACTCCCATTTGTGTTTGTTGCTGATGAAGCGTTTGCGCTGGGGGACCATCTTATGCGGCCATTCCCTATGAGGACCCTCACCCCGGAACAGAGGGTTTTTAATTACCGGCTGGCCAGAGCCCGAAGAGTGGTGGAGAACACATTTGGAATCCTGGCCAGCCGGTTCCGCCTATTTCTGACACCTATCCATATGGCAGA
Organism: Lithobates clamitans; assembly: GCA_037952925.1. NCBI lineage: Eukaryota > Metazoa > Chordata > Amphibia > Anura > Ranidae > Lithobates > Lithobates clamitans. Next base: position 6,685,062 of record JBBGZY010000221.1, on the reverse strand, counting down.
GTATAAACTTAATCATATCATCATGGCGTGCTGTATTCTCCATAACTTTTTAAGGAAACATTCGGCCAACTATGCTGGCTCTGTTGGGCCTGAGGTCAGAGTGATACCTGAAACAACACTGACGGCGCTTGAAAGCGGACGTCCTGGCTTGCCCTCCCTGAGTGCCCGTGATGTCCCATTACGATACCTGGAGTTCTTTGCGGGTAGGGGGGCCATCAATATGCCAGCAAATATGTGAAGCCTTTTTCAAATAAAAAAGAAAAAAAAAGAAATTCTTTGTGGACATTTACTACTTGTGTTTGTTTTAGCTGACCCTGACAGAAATGTGTTGAGTCCAGAAAATGGCGTGATTGTGTAACCTTATACAAAGCACTGTTGGGTGTTATTGACTAAATGCAAACACACTTTTCACTACAAGTGCACTTGCAACTGCACTGAAACTGCACTTGTAGTGCCAAGAGGATTTGCCCTTAGGAAATAACCCCCATTTTCACAGAAAACACCAATTACATCACCACCAAAGTGTTTTAGCGTTGACACAATAATCCACACATTCTTGATTAACATACTTTTTAATACCTGCACAATCACATGTGCATTTACCAAAGGTTTTTCAAACAAACCAACATGTTTGTTGTATAACAATTTTTGGGGTAGCATTAGCAAAAATAGAAATGTCAATTTAAGATAAAACAGGCATGTGTAAAACCAACAAGAAAGACACAAATCTTGAACTTACAAAGTTCACATTTGGTAGAATTTGAAGGCAATATCACACATGAGTATTTAGGAACTGTGTTTGATATTGCGTTCAGATGGGGTGAAGTCACCCCAGGAAAAGCTAAATTTGGAAGATGCACACCAATTTACGAATTTCAACATGTGCAACCTACCATCACGGGGGATCAAGGGACGTGTTTGGGATGAGAAACCCCTTCCTCTCAGCTACTTTATTATTGAGGAAGGGGTTGCACCCCCAAAACGCGTCCATTGATCTCCCCGATCAGGATCTGGGCACTTTCGGATGTGAAAGGATCTGGATCCACAACATCACGATCATCTAAAAAGAGAGGAACCCCCCAAAAAATTAGGTATCAAAAATATGCCGCCATCCATCTCTTACCTGAGCCTGTGGTCGCAGACACTCACCTGTTGTGGTGACTAGTTCCACCACGTCTTCTTCCTCCTGCTCTTCTTGTGTTGGGGGGGATTTCCCCTTCTTCCAGAGGGTGGTGGGCTCTGGTCTCCTCGGATGAGGGGTGTCCTCCGAGTCTTTTATCCCCTATGTAAAACAAAAAGGTATAATTAGCACACAGATATTTGATGGCAGAACTAGAAATAGTAAACATTGCTTGGAAGTGGGGTACAATTGTCAATTTTAGCAGAGTTCCAAAATGTAGCATTTTCAGTGTCCTTTGTCAAGCTTCAAAATTTTACCTGTTTGGAACAAGCTTCACAGATGTAGCCCCCCCCCTATAGTATACACTGGAGCACCTGTGTGGCCCCCTAATAAAAATGGTGTTCTTGTGTCCCACACTAGTGCTCCAGTGTCCAGATGTGAAAGCAGCTGCTGAGTGTCCTCTCCTTACACAGAATCTAGTTTGCATTTCCTTCTAGTAACAAAGCCATCTACACAACCAAATTCGTTTAAGACAAGTATAGGGCGTAAAAATGGTGGCCAAATGCATATGGCCTAAACAATGGTGTTTTATAGGCCAAAAGAAAAATGTTTGATACGAACGAGTAATGTGCCCATGAACATGAAAGTTGCCATTTTAAACTGTACAACAGTTCCTAAAAGCACATGGAGCAGCACGAACGTAATAAACATCAAAAGAATAGGAACACAGCACAACTACTTACTTTTTTGCAGCACTCTCCGGATCTTTCTGTACTGCTCATGTTCTCTTAATTTGAGGTCCGACCACCGCTTCCTGAGCTGATCTTTCGATCGTCGTACCCCGAATTTCCGGTGCAGAGTTTTGACCACTTTCGCAATGATCTTGGCCTTTCTGACATTGGGGTTGAGGTAAGGTCCATACTTCCCATCATAGTCGGCCCTCTTCAGGATGTCCACCATCTCCAACATCTCCCCAAATGACATATTTGAGGCCTTAAATCTCCTTCCGGATTGGGACGTTTCCGGATCCGGGCTTTCCTCCTCTTCCTCCTCGTTGCTATAATTAGCATGATCCTGCTGTGTATCCGCCATGTGCTCCTCCCCCACTCTGCAGATCAAAAAGGGGCGGGAAATAGACTAGAAAGAACGTCAGGGGCGGGCGGAGTTACACGCATGCGCAGTGTGTATAAAGCGTAACACGCGTGCGTCTTACGTACGATCTGTGAGCGGAGGAAGGAGCATCGGAGGCGCCGATCGTGATAATGAAGCTAAGATCTAAACTTGCGCCTATACTGCTTCGAAATGGAAGCCTATATTTTAACAAGTTTAGGGTAGTTTGGCCTGACCTTAGGGTTTGTCTTGTGTTGTGTCTTGCAGAGAAAATGGATGGGTTCAACGACCACAATTTCCTCCCCCTGTTCATAGACAAGTACAGGGAGCTGCCCTGTCTGTGGCAAGTGAGCCATCCCCATTACAACAATAAACAAAGGAGGCAGGCAGCACTGGAGAAACTGCTGGAGTTGGTGAAGCCGGTGGTCCCCACAGCAACCATCCCTTATTTAAAAACCAAAATTTGTGGCCTGAGGAGCACTTATCTTAGGGAGCGCAAGAAGGTCACAGATTCCCAGAGGTCCGGAGCTGCAGCAGATGACGTTTATGTCCCCAGGCTGTGGTACTATGAGAGACTGCGATTTCTGTCAGACCACACTGAAGTCAGGGAATCCCTCTCCACTCTTCCTTCCACTCTTCCTTCCACCCCAGCTGAGGCTTCCGATGTCCAACCTGGGCCTTCCAGCCAGGAAGAAGTGGAGGAGCCCAGCTGGAGTCAGGTATAGCATTGTTCTACAGATTTCTGGTCAATAAATAAATGATGTTTACTAGATGTTATTATTGATCACTAATTGGTGATTGAAAAAAAGTGTTTTACATATTAATAGACAGTAGTGGGCACCCAAAATTGTTAAAAGAAACAAAAATGCTGGGCTCAGAATGATAGTCTGTTATATTTGTTAACATTCAATTTGCAACAGTCAGGAGGTTAAAATTGTGTGTGATTGATGAATAAAAAACTAAAACTATGTCCCTTTTTCATACGCAGGAAGACCTCAGCCAGGAGGAGGCTGTGGAATGTGGCAGCCAGGAGGAGGCGGGGATTAGTGGCAGCCAGGAGGAGGCGGGGCTAAGTGGCAGCCAAGAGAAGCCTAGGACAAGTCGCAGCCTGACCGAATCGCAGGTTCCTCCCCTCCGCCTTCCATATAAAAGAGCAAGGAAGACGACTCCGGTGCAGGGTTCTGCGCTCAGGCTGATTCAGGAGGCTTCTGCGTCCCTCCGAGCCTTCCCCACTCCTGAAGAGGCCTTTGCCTGCATGGCTGCCACCAAACTGCAGGGCATGCAGGAGGGTCAACGCAAACTATGTGAGGACCTGCTTTATAAAGTCCTAAGTAAGGGGGTGAGTGGGGAACTAACACCCAAGACCGACGTGATTGAGTTGGACCATCCTCCTCCTCCTGCTGCCACAACTCCACCACCACAGCCACAGCGTGGAAGGAAGCGTGGAAAGAAGACCTGAGAGTGATGACCCTGGGTTCAGTCTGGTCTGACAGAAGCTGCAGTCTCTCGTATGACCACAGCCTGGAGACATAGATGTCATCTGCTGCTTTCCGGATCTCTGGGACTTCTGGACCAGACTGCCCTCCCTTAGATAAGGACTCTTCAGGCCACCAATTTTGCTTGAAAATTATTGATGTCTGCCCTGGGGGTCCAAGGCTTCGCCAATTTCTGCTGTTTCTCCAGCGTTGCATCCCTCTTTGTTTAGTTCTGAGCCTAATTTTGAGCTTAATAAAAAAATTTTTTGGGGAAAATTATACTCTCCTGTGTGTTTTAATCCAAAAAGGACAGTTTGTTGGTGACGATTCAAGTACATTTCTAACATAAAATGTGAAATTAACAAGGGACAACAACACCAAACAATCTCCTACAGATTAAATAGAACAACATATTAATGGTGTTGTGGTAACTTGACACAAAAAACACACACAAACATTTTCGGGAGTACAAATAAAAATCCTAAAAAAAAACAAACACCCTTCAAAAAAATACAAACACAAAAAAAAATAATCTACATTAAAGCCAAAAAAAAAATACACCAAAATAATGTTGTCAGATGTGAGAAATCAAAATATATTGAGTGAATCACGATAAATAGTAACAAAATAAGTTTGTGAGAAGTGTGTGTGAATATGAGCAGCTACTACTTAATTCTTGTCACATTATAAAGAAGAAGAGAGTGCGCTGTATTAAACCATTTTTAACATTGCAGCGTGACGAAAGTGCTGTATCCATTGCGAACGCTAAGTTTACCAGACGGAGCTGTTCCGTTTCGGAATTTCTTCTGAGCATGCATGGCACTTTGTGCGGTGGAACAGGCCACACACAGTCAGAATTGACGCGATCGGATTTTGTTGTCGGAAAATTTTATCTCCTGCTCTCCAACTTTGTGTGTCGGAAAATCCGATGGAAAATGTCCGATGGAGCCCACACACGGTTGGAATTTCTGACAACACGCTCCGATTGGACATTTTCCATCTGAAAATCCGACCGTGTGTACGGGGCATAAGACTGGGATGTGCATGTAAAATCAGACATCCCAATACTTTTGATAATATAGTATATATTATATTACAAAAAACAATCTAAAATAAAAAAAGTTATATAAATCACAGATGCAAAATGATATCATCATCTATAGATATGTTGATATAGAAGTAGCAACTTGTCATCTATCCAAAAAGTCAACGTGTTTCGCTGTCATTGGCGCTTTTTCAGGACTTCACATTTTCAAATGACAGATGCCTTGTTACATGTAATTTTAATCTAGAAGTCAAAAATGCAAACATAAATACATTCCATAGGTTGGTAACTAGAACTACCCATCAATAATCATATTTGAAAAACATGTAGATGCTATCCAGTCTGGGGGGGGGGAGAGAGAGAAGAAATAACACACAAATCCCCCCTAAAAAAAAAAACACACACACCAAACACACTAAAGGTATGTACTTACACCTAGCAACATAAAGCTGGGGAGATGGTCGCAGAACCCAAGGCTGTGGGGACAGCAAACAGAAAGCACTTTCCAGGATATCCAACACTCAGTTATAAGAGGCCACAGAGGTAGCAGCATGTGTGGTATCGTGCAAGTGGGTAGAACTATATATAACAATAAATCAATGTTGGAAAAGCAACAGCATAACACCACCCCAGATAGATAGATATATATATCTCAGCATGATCACGAGGCTTCTCTTTTCCTCTGGCGCCAAACACATACACGTGTCCCACACGGTATCAAGTAGGGTAGCTCCTCTCACTTGTTCTTCTGATCACGTAGTTCCCAGGCCTTACTGACGCCCGCCGTCTACGCACTCAGAAATAAAGTCCTGCAGTTTAACCCCTTCTCTTCTTGTAAGATTTTTTTCAAAGCCCAGCTCTCACCATAAACTCCCGATGAAACACTTCTCTGGGTTGCGAGAATTGACGGTCAACAAATCCCAGACGACGCCCCCACATGTAGCAATAACTCTCGGTGGAGCTGCTGGTTTAAGCAGGCTTGTTACCTTCATTCTCCTTCCCTCTGTTTCAATGACACCGGGTCTAGGGTTCCGTTGAGTTTACCTCTGGACGACACACGCACCGACACTTGAGTACGTTTTCAATGCTTTATTAAACCATCAATGAAGAAAGTAGCAGGAAAGAGGCAGAAGGAAAACTGCAGTGGAAAACTCAAATACCTTTGTAGTAAGATTCTTGACAAATGTCCTTTGGGGTTGGATATTTCAGTAGAATGCACTCCCTTGGTGGGACACACTCCTTGCACGCCTGGATAGGCCTCTCTTACTTGCCTAGCAGCCAGTACATAGCACGAACAAAAGTCTCTGCCACAGACTTGTTTGGGATGAACCCGTACAATCCTCTGCCACAGGATGTATTGTTTTTTTCTGCGATGAATGTCAGTCACAGTGCTTGAACCTTTAAGCCAAACCCGGCAACACTATGCTGTATAATTACTTTAGGATAGGTCCTCCAACCGAGTCACCAGGCCCCTCTCCAGACCAGCATGCTGCATGATCCTTCCATGACGGGTCCTCCCCTGGGATCTCCTCGGTTGTCCAGCTTCTTTACTCTGGATAGACAGCTCAGGACCATTCCTCGGCCGCTGTGGTAGGCCCCAGACAAGCTTCTGGGCCCACCCCTGCGCCGCAGCGACGTGGGCCTCTGGAGCGGAGGCCCACAAGGTAGCTCTCTAACGCATACCTGTCGGCCAGGAGGGCCAGCAGGTGGCTGTAAAACGAACCCCAATATATGGCATCTGTCGAATAAATACTCTCGCCCAGAATGCTACTTGGAAGACCACTTCCACGAGTTGTCTCCGGGACAGAAGAGCATCCATACGCTTCCCTTCCAACACTAGCCAGCGGTAACAGCGACACCCACTGCTCGGTATGGAAACACACGCAACGTCAGCCAAACTGGAACAGAGGCAAATCTAACCCTCCTAACGAACAAGTTACTAAATCTACCTATCAGATGGTAAATCGCAAATCTACCAGCGCTACACATATATATATATATATATATATATATATATATATATATATATTTAAAAGTATTTACCAGGTAAGCCTAGTGCACCTTATATTCATCATATGCAGAAACAACAATAACAGGGTGTGGTGCTTATATATCATCAACACCCAACACCTGCTACCCATAGGACTAAAGTGGAAATCTATGATATGAATATCAGACATAACATACTAACCGTTCTGAGGAGTGTCAAACTATCAACCAGCAGATGTAAAAGGCCCTTACTAAGCACTTCGGGCATCAATTCTCACATCCTGGATAAGTGCTTTAAGTCTATGACAAATGCAAGAGAAAAACACCATCATCCCAATCAATCCTACATATAATTCTCCTGAGAAATATGAATATCCATTACTTATCAAAACCAAACAGGGAAAGGTCCCTGGGCTAAGTATTAACTTACCAGGAAAAAGCAACCTATTCAAATACACCACCACACTCTCCCCTTCATGTGATCCAAATGTATCGATCACCTGCCCAAAGGGAACGTAAGCAGGATTCCCCCCACACACACACAAGACACCGAACCAAACACTCCAAAAGCCAAAAAAAATAAAAATTCCAAAGACAAGCTTGGGTACTAAAGGAAAAATAACAGACAAGAGGGTCAGCTATGTATTTGCCACCCCTCTGAAACCACGAGTCAGCTGTGTGTTTTTGATAAACAGTCCAGGCCCTGACAGATGGATAATTGTAAATTCTAGACACCAACCTACAGTATGCAGTGTATGTAATGTTTGCATTTTTGACTTCTAGATTAAAATTACATGTAACAAGGCATCTGTCATTTGAAATCATTAAGTCCTGAAGAAGCGTCAATGACCGCCAAACTCGTTGACTTTTTGGATAGATGACAATTGCCATTTGCTACTTCTATACAATATCTATAGATTGTGATATCATTTTGAATCTGTGATTGATATGACTTTTTATATGTTAGATGTTAGACTTTTTGTTTATGTTTTCACAAATTAGGTTCAATTTTCATACTGATGGGCCATCCTTGAACAACCTTTACTTTCCCCTTTTTCTTGCTGATATAGACTAAATTGGGTTGATGACCTATCAGAATAGGACTGAGTTAGCCCTCTCCATCATATAGTTTTCCCACACTTCTATTATCAAGTCTATTTTTAATTGTGTAGCTATGGCATATGGCTATGATTATAATTCTAACTATCCAAGAGAGCTGCATTATATGCTTCCCTACAAGTGGAGAACAAGGTGTTGGAGCCCATGTTTTCCACAAAGTAATTTGAAATAGTGTCTAGTATTTGTAGTTTGGAATATTCAAGTTTAACAACTTCCCACCTGGCTTATAGCAGAATGACTGACAGCCAGGCGGTGGTTCTGTTATCCTGACTGGGCGTCATATGATTCCTCGGTTCGCGCTGACAGGGATAGCCGATCGGCGGCTCTCCCTGTCAGAGGAGGGGTCTGTGCTGATAATCAGCACATTGATTATCAGCACAGCCCCCATCAGATGTGCCCATCAGCTGCCAGTCTGGGCCCCATCAAAAACGCCTATCAGTGCCATAGTGCCAATCAGTGCCCTCCACGGTGCCAATCAGAGCTCACCATAGTGCCAATCAGTGCCCATCACAGTGCCAATCAGTGGCCAGCAGTAACATCTGTTAGTACCTCATCAGTGCTGCCCATCATTGCCATCTATCAGTGTCCATCAGTGCCACCTGTTGGTGCCAATCAGTGCCTCCTATCAGCGCCTATCAGTGCCCATGAGTGCCGCCAGTCAGTGCCCATCAGTGCCTCCTGTCATTGCCCATCAGTGCAGTCTGTCATTGCCCATCAGTGCCAACTGTCAGTGCCCATTAGTGCCGCCTATCAGTGCCCATTAGTGCCTCTTATCAGTGCCTATCAGTGCTGCATATCAGTGCCACCTATCGGTGCCCATCAGTGCTGCATATCAGTGCTGCCCATCAGTGCCACCTCATCAGTGCCACCTCATCAGTGCCCGTCAGTGAAGGAGAAAACAACATTTTATGACAGAAACTAAGAAAAACTTAATTTTTTTCAAAAATGCTGGCCTTTTTTAGTTTGTTTAGCAAAAAATAAAAACCCCAAAGGTGATCAAATACCACCAAAAGAAAGATCAATTTGTGGAAAGAAAATGATAAAAATGTAGTTTGGGTACAGTGTTGCATTCAAAGTGTGACAGCGCTGAAAGCTGAAAATTGTCCGGGGCAGGAAAGGGCGAATGTGCCCGGTATTGAAGTGGTTAAGTAAAAAAATAATTACGGCTTATTCATACATATGCAAATTGGATGCATTTGAACTGCATCTGATTCGCTTGACATGTAAAATAATATTGATTTCCATTTAAGCTGTTCACATATATGCAGTGCGAACCACAGTGTGAATATATAAAGAGTCCTATGCATTTTCTAAGCACTTGTGTGCGGTTCAGGTGTGAATTCCTAGCTCATTGAGTTCTATGGGAATGCTTTTGAATCACACATGTATTCAGGAGGATTCAGTTTAGGATCCAGTTCAGGATTTCAGCACAGATTGCTCTCCTACTACAGGACTTGACACCCCTTATTTATTATATATTGCCCAGCACTGAAATCACAGCTGTGACAAAAATACAGTCCTGAGCCTTGAAAATTTGCATCATAAACGCACCTGAACTGCTGAAGAAATAATTTTTTTATTCACAGTGAAAACAGACATACAAATTCGCATTGGAGATGTGTGAACCCACGCTAAATCTCCAGTGGCAACACGTGAGGGTTTGAGTGAGAATGTCATTTTTATCGGTGTGTGGTCCTGCTAAAATATTGGGCCTGTGTCAAAATTAGAAGAGAGGCAAAGCAGAGGAAAGTTGACTACAAAAAAGTCCCCACCTATAAGTACATATGTTATACTGTAGAGAGCATAGAAAGTTTTATTAGGAGATTGCAAAGGAAGGGGATTTAATTTGCAAATAGGGGAGTAAACATTGTAGAGGGTAACAGAAGCGATGACCCACATGTCCTCTGGAATAAATAACTCCCATTTTTGACTACCACTATAGTCGAAGTGGTACTAAAAGGGCAAGAATAATTTAATACTATAGCAATCCCTGTCATTTTCCCTTTTTGTGGAGTAGCTATATAGGTATGTGGGTAAAATCTTTAAATATATTTCAAATGTGTACCGCTAACCCTTACAGGAGCCACTGGTGATGATGGGTTCTCTGTTCTGCCATGACTCTTAAATATGCTCGGTCCCCACTGACACACCTGGTTATAGGTTGAAAGCTGCTCACCCCTGTGTAACTTAGCATTAGTATGCTATATTCTATATGGATACACAGACAATAAGCCACAGACTACCAAATGGTAGATCAAAGTGGTTCTAAAGTTAGAAGGTTTTTGACCTTCATGCATTTTATGCATGAAGGTTAAAAACCACCTGGATGCAGCACCCCTCCCTCCAGCCCCCCTTATACTTACCTGAGCCCCATCTCGATCCAGCAATGTGCATGAGAGCAGCGGCTCTTCCAGGTCCTTCTCTCCTCATTGGCTCACATAGCAGTGGGTGCCCCCATAGCAAGAGGCTTCCTATTGGTACTCGGCAGAAGGGTAGAGCCAGAGGTGGAGCCAGAGGTGGAGCCAGAGGTGGAGCCTGTGGAGGACCCAAAAAGAAGAGGATTGGGACTGGTCTATGCAAAATCATTGCGCAGAGTAGGTAAATATAACATGTTTTTTATTTAAAAAAACATACAACCTTTAGAATCACTTTAATTAACCACTTCAGCCCCGGAAGGATTTACCCCCTTCCTGACCAGAACACTTTTTACAATTTGGCACTGCGTCGCTTTAACTGCTAATTGCACGGTCATGCAATGCTGTACCCAAACAAAATTTGTGTCCTTTCCCTCCCACAAATAGAGCTTTCTTTTGATGGTATTTGATCACCTCTGTGGTTTTTATTTTTTTCGCTATAAACGGGAAAAGACCGAAAATTTGCCGTGGTTATATGTGAAATTGCTCCCCAAAATACATTTAGCTGCTTCTCCTGAGTATGGGGATACCACATGTGTGGGACTTTTGGGAGCCTAGCCGCATACGGGGCCCCGAAAACCAAGCACCGCCTTTAAGGGCATAAATTTTTGATTTCACTCCTCACTACCGATCACAGTTTTGAAGGCCATAAAATGCCAAGATGGCACAAAACCTCCCCAAATGATCCCATTTTGGAAAGTAGACACCCCAAGCTATTTGCTGAGAGGCATAGTGAGTATTTTGCAGCTCTCATTTGTTTTTGAAAATGAAGAAAGACAAGAATTTTTTTTTTCTTTTTTCGACTTTCAAAACTTTGTGACAAAAAGTGAGGTCTGCAAAATACTCACTATACCTCTCAGCAAATAGCTTGGGGTGTCTACTTTCCAAAATGGGGTCATTTGGGGGGGGGGTTGTGCCACCTGGGCATTCCCAGTGAAATCAAAAATTTACACCCTTAGAAAGCCTGAAGGCGGTGCTTGGTTTTTGGGGTTCCGTATGTGGCTAGGCTCCCAAAAAGTCTCACACATGTGGTATCCCCGTACTCAGGAGAAGCAACAGAATGTATTTTGGGGTGTAATTTCACATATTCCCATGACATGTTTGAGCAATATATCATTTAGTGACAACTTTGTGCAAATTAAAAAAAAAATTGTCTTTTTCCCGCAACTTGTGTTACAATATAAAATATTCCATGGACTCGACATGCCTCTCAGCAAATAGCTTGGGGTGTCTACTTTCCAAAATGGGGTCATTTGGGGGGGTTTTGAACTGTCCTGGAATTTTATGTACAACATTTACAAGCTTATGTCACACATCAGCGGCACAGTGGTGTAGTGGTTAGCACTCTCGCCTAGCAGTAAAAAGGGTCGCTGGTTCGAAACCCAACCACGACACTACCTGCCTGGAGTTTGCATGTTCTCCCTGTGCCTGCGTGGGTTTCCTCCGGTTACTCCGGTTTCCTTCCACACCCCAAAGACATGCTGGTAGGTTAATTGACTTCTGTCCAAAAAATTAAAATTGGCCCTAGTATATGAATGTGAGTTGGGGACCTTGGATTGTGGGTGCAATGTATGTGTAGAGCTGCGTAAATTGACGGCGCTATATGGTTACCTTAAATAAATAATCATAGATGAGCATCTTAATGAGACGCAATGTATACGGATAGGGACAATTGTAGACATGCACCCACACTCACTCAGGTTGAACTGGATGGACTGGTGTCTTTATTCAACCTTACTAACTATGTATCAACCACTTGAAGACAAAGCCCTTTCTGACACTTTTTGTTTACATGGAAAAATTAATGTTTTTTGCAAGAAAATTACTTTGAACCCCCAAACATTATATATTTTTAAAAGCAAATGCCCTACAGATTAAAATGGCGGGTGTTTCATTTTTTTTTTCACACAGTATTTGCGCAGCGATTTTTCAAACGCATTTTTTGGGAAAAAACACACTTTTTTAAATTTTAATGCACTAAAACACACTATATTGCCCAAATGTTTGATGAAATAAAAAAAATGATCTTAGGTCGAGTACATGGATACCAAACACGACATGCTTTAAAATTGTGCACAAACATGCAGTGGCGACAAACTAAATACCTTTTTAAAAGCCTTTAAAAGCCTTTACAGGTTACCACTTTGGATTTACATTGGAGGTCTACTGCTAAAATGACTGCCCTCGATCTGACCTTTGCGGTGATACCTCACATGCATGGTGCAATTGCTGTTTACATTTGACGCCAGACTGACGCTGTTCCTTAAATGTTTTTTTTTAATCTTTTTTATTGTTATCTCAGGGAATGTAAATATCCCCTATGATAGCAATAGGTAGTGACAGGTACTCTTTTTTGAAAAAATTGGGGTCTATTAGACCCTAGGTCTCTCCTCTGCCCTCAAAGCATCTGACCACACCAAGATCGGTGTGATAAAATGCTTTCCCAATTTCCCAATGGCGCTGTAAGAGAACTGTCAGGATGCGCCCGGCACGCACACGTGCGCATGTGCGCATTGACGGGAATCGGCAGATTTCCTTGCGCAGGAACACACATCTGACCACAATTGGCACCTGACAGCCTATTTAAGGGTTGCTCTGATTTCTGACAGGTGCTGCTTGATCTTCAGCTGTGTCCTGAGATTCTGAAACCCTGTTTGACTTGACTTCCTGTTGCTGAAACCCTGGCCTTCCTGACCCTGTTTCTGGACTCTGATTACTCTGATTACTGGTTCATTATCCTGGCTTCCTGTTTGACCTTGCTCCTGTTTATACCTTGGTACCTCGCTGCCCGCCCATTACTGAACCCGGCTTACCTGATGACCTCGCTCCTGTCTCCTGTTTGGCTCCACGCTGTTTCCGAGTACCTGTGCTCCTCGCTCCTGTCTCCTGTTTGGCTCCACGCTGTTTCCGAGTACCTGTGCTGGCTGTCCATCCTCTCAGCTGTGCTGGTTCCAGCTTTTCACCAGAAACCCTGCCTGCACTTCCCAGTCTGCAACACTTCCAGCAAGTTCTGCACGCAGCATTCACAGGCACTCGTGTTCCTCCTGATCCTTGCCACCATCTGTTCCATCTCCAGTGGGGCTTGGATTGGAGATACAAGAGAGGCTGACCTTGTCATTTCAGACTCCTACTAGGTACGTGACAGTATCAAGCAGCCACAAATGGAGTCTGAAAGGGAGACCTCTCCACCAGAGGACATTTACAGATCTATTTCTGTGCTATCCAATATTGTGCAGAAGTTACAAGAAAATCTGAGTCGCATGGAAGAGCGATTTCCCCACGACGAGAATGTCGCATTGGCCTGTGCTCCGCTTTTGGTCTCTGATTCATATATCCAAACAGAGCCTGGCTTGTTCCATGAGGTTGCTTCCGCTCCTGAACCCAGAAGTTTCGCATATTCCGGAATTCCTGCGAACTATTTTTCTCCCTGTTACCCCGGACCTTCACGTCTGAAAATATCAAGGTGGGGTTTATCATTACGTTACTATTGGATGAACCACTTTCCTGGGCTCATCATCTCCGGGAACAACATGACCCTGTCCTGACAACTACGGATTCTTTCTTCTCAGCCATGGCTCAGCTTTATGCAGACCCCTTCTACCAGCAGATGCTTGGCAAATTACAGCAAGGTCCAAGGCCTGCTGAGGAATATGTAACTGACTTCCGTGTATGGAGTGTAGATACCCAATGGAATCATTCCGCACTTCGCCACCAGTTTCGACTAGGACTGTCTGACACCTTAAAGGATGAGCTTGCTAGAGTGGGAGTTCCAGCATCCCTGGAAGACCTGATCGATCTAACCATTCAGATCGATCGGCGATTACATGAAAGGCAATCCGAAAGGTCCAAAAGAACCCTTTCTGTGGATTCAAGGTCTGACATTCCTGCATCCTCATCCGTTGCATTCCCCAGAAGGAGGGAACTGCATAAGACTCCTCATAGAAGTTTTAGAAGACCACCCCTTTCTCCTGATGAACGCCTTCATCGATTAAAGTAAAAATCTGTGTCTCTATTGCGGGGAGGCGGGTCACTTTATACAGACTTGCCCGGCAGAGACCCGCAGGTCTTTCTCCCGTCAGCCTCACATGATGCATCTCTCAGGGAGGTACCAGTCTCATGACTCTCTTTCCATTGTGCTCCAGTTTTCTGAAAAGACTGTTCCTTTACTTGCAATCATAGACTCTGGGGCCTGTAGTTGTTTTATGGACTCTGCATTTGCTTCTCTCCACCAGCTGCCTGTATGTGCCAAGAAGCAGGAATTCCATGTTCATCTGGCTGACGGTTCCGGCATTAAATCAGGCCCAGTTACCCAAGAGACTTTACCTATTTCCTGCCGTACTTCTTCCGGCCACCATGAATTCCTCCATTTGGATATCATAGCTTCTCCCATGTTCCCGGTCATCCTTGGCATTCCATGGTTGAAGGCACATAATCCTCACATTAACTGGCTTACCGGAGACATCTCCTTCTCCTCTGACTACTGCCAAATTCACTGCCTACCTGAAAAGACTTTCAATACCACACCCCTCCTGGGTATCCTCCCTGACCATGAAACCTCTAATCTGGTCCCTGCTGCCTACCACGAGTATCTGGATGTATTTAACAAGAAAGGAGCGGACACTCTTCCTCTCCATAGAACATATGATTGTCCTATTGAACTTTTACCAGGGGCCGACATCCCATTTGGGCGAATTTATCCTCTCTCTGAGCCTGAACTAGAAGCCCTGCGGATTTATATAGATGAAAGCCTTGAAAAACAGTTCATCTAGCCCTCCACTTCACCAGCAGGGGCCGGTATTTTCTTTGTGAAAAGAAAGACCATACCCTTAGGCCCTGTGTGGACTATCGTGACCTTAACAGGGTCACTGTTAAAAACCGGTACCCTCTGCCTCTGATCCCTGAACTTTTTCAAAGGCTGCGTGGGGCACGAGTGTTCTCCAAATTGGATCTGAGAGGTGCTTATAATCTTGTCAGAGTCAGGGAGGGAGATGAATGGAAGACGGCCTTCCGAACACACTTCGGGCATTTTGAATATCAAGTCATGCCATTCGGACTCTGCAACGCCCCTGCCACATTCCAACATCTGGTTAATGACGTTTTTCGGGACTTCCTTGATTTATTTGTCATCGTGTATCTGGATGACATCCTTATATTCTCTGAAACTCTAGAATCGCATAGGACTCATGTAAAGAAAGTACTGGGTCGGCTGAGGGAACACCGCCTTTATGCAAAGGCTGAGAAATGTGACTTTGAAAAACCAACCATACATTTCCTGGGACTTGTCATCTCTGCTGACGGTATCTCCATGGACCCACAGAAAGTCACTTCCGTCCTGGAATGGCCTGCCCCCGTCGACAGGAAAGCTGTTCAGAGATTTGTGGGATTCGCCAACTTTTACAGAAAATTTATCAAGAACTTTTCTGGCATCATCACTCCCATCACTCAGTTAACAAAGCAGCATGTTCCTTTCCGATGGACCCCTGAAGCTCAAACAGCTTTTGAACAGTTAAAAACTTTATTCACGTCAGCTCCTATCTTGAAATATCCTGATCCATCCTTAGCCTACGTTTTGGAGGTGGATGCCTCTGAGAGTGCACTGGGCGCTATTTTGTCTCAACGACAAGGTCCCAAATCTTTGCTCCATCCTGTGGCCTTTTTCTCTAAGAAATTAAATCCTTCTGAAAGGAACTATGATGTTGGAGACCGAGAATTGCTGGCTATCAAGGCTGCGCTTGAAGAATGGCGCTACCTTCTGGAAGGAGCAGCTCACCCCATCCTCATCTTCACGGACCATAAAGAATCTCGAATACTTGAGGACGGCTAGACGACTAAGACCCCGGCAGGCAAGGTGGGCACTTTTCTTCTCTCATTTTATGTTCCATATAACTTATCGTCCTGGCTCAAAGAATGGTAAACCGGATGCCTTGTCCCGTATGTTCAGCGACCCAGTGAAATCCTCAGAACCTGATACTATTCTACCAGCCAAAAATGTTTTGCTTCTTCAGGCGGATTTGATGTCTCAGATAAAAGCAGATGTGATAAACCAACCACCTTCCAAAGATCTGGCTCTTCAATTGAGGGATGGTCTGTACTTTCATAAGGAGCAAATCTTTATCCCTGAGCAATTCAGAGTTGCTGTCCTGAGGCGGTCATGACCACCCATTAGCGGGCCACTTTGGAATTCGCAAAACGGCCGATCTGATCTCTCGTACATTCTGGTGGCCAGACTTGATGCAAGACTGCAAAAGATATGTTAACTCTTGTGTGACATGCCTTCGGAATAAGACGGACAGAGCCAAAACTTGGGGCCTACTTGAGCCAGTCCCTGTACCTGAAAAACCCTGGAGCATGATCTCCATGGATTTCATCGTGGAACTCCCCCCATCTGAAAACTTCACCACCGTGTTTGTTGTGGTGGATTGCCTGACCAAGATGGCCCATTTTGTACCCTTACAAGGAACTCCTTCGGCTACAGAGACCGCCTCAGCTTTCATCAAGGAGATTGTAAGATTACATGGTCTCCCTGATAGCATCATCTCTTATCGTGGGGTGCAGTTTACGTCTAGATTTTGGAGGGCATTATGCCAAGCACTGAACATTGAACTCCGCCTCTCCACAGCCTACCATCCACAAACTAATGGACAAACTGAAAGAACCAATCAAACCCTCGAGCAGTACTTACGGTGTTTTTCCTCTTTTGCACAAGATGACTGGCTATCACTTCTCCCACTGGCAGAATTTTCATACAATAATTCCATCCACTCTGCAACCAAGCAATCACTCTTTTTTTGCCAATTATGGGTACCACCCCTCTTTTTTACCTGAGCTGGCTATTGAATCATCTGTACCTGCTGTACAAAACAGATTAAACTTCCTCGGTACTAATAACCAATTACTGCAAGATACAATCTCCAAGACTCAAGCAAGCAATAAAAAGTTCTTCGACAAGAAGAAGAGGAGGTAATCTGAACCTTAAACCTGGAGACAAGGTCTGGCTTTCCACAACAAACTTGAAACTGAGCTGTCCTTCAAGAAAACTTGGCCCAAAATTTTTGGGACCCTTCCCAGTCAAGAGGAAAATGAATGCAGTAGCATTCGAGTTAGTGTTACCCAAGAATCTAAAGATCCACCCTGTATTCCATGTCTCTTTGTTGAAACCAGCTGTACCAAATCCATTTCCAGATCGGGTTTCTGAATTTCCTCCTCCGCTGCTCATCGAAGGGAATGAGGAATTTGGGGTGGAAGCTGTGTTGGACTGTAGAAGAAGGCATAACCAAACACAGTTCCTCATTAAATGGAAAGGCTATGGGTCGGAAGAAAATTCCTGGGAACCAGCTTCAGATGTGCATGCTCCCAAACTAGTGCAAGCCTTTTTTCAACGCCACCCAGAGAAAAGACACTTGAAGGGCATCCGGAGGCACTAAGGAATTGACCAATCAGGAAATGATGATATTGGACAAGGGTTTAAAATTTGCCCCCCAAAAGAAATTAGACAAATTTCACACCTTTATAGATGTCCATAAATTTATTAGGAAGATTAATATCTAACGTTATCTAGCTTCTAATACGTCTTCTCAATTTCAAAGAGCTGCTTCTTCAGGCATGGTACATTCAGGGCTGTCTAATCCGTCTCTATTCAGCCCCCCTGTACCTGCAGCTCCTGTCGTCAACATTTTTAGGGACCTAGTTTTGCAAGATTTAGCCAAGCTTTCTCCCAAAAAGACATATAACCAGTCCTTTCCAATGCTCGGGTTCAAATCACTGTGCGAGAGGAAAGACATTGTAGTCCGTCCTGCCGATAAGGGCGGAGGCATAGTCGTGCAGGACAGACTGGACTACATTCAAGAAATGTATAGGATATTAAGCGACCAGGACACATATAGGGAACTTACCAGAAACCCTACTGCCCAATATAAAAAAGAGCTGGACCAACTAGCTTTAAAATGTTTTAATGAGCAGATTCTAAATAAAAAAGAAAGGGCTTACCTAGTACCTACTGCACCTAGAATCCCAATCATGTACCATCTGCCCAAGATCCACAAGGATCCTGTTCACCCTCCGGGTTGACCAATCATAAGTGGAATCGACTCTGTAACATCACGTATTGGTAAATATATTGATTTCTACCTTCAACCATTGGTCAAAGGCACTCCATCGTATCTTAAGGATATGACTGATACCATTAGTCTACTTGAAAGTGTGGAGATTGGGGGGGACCTGCTGATGGCCACTGCAGACGTGGCATCATTGTACACCTGTATCCCCCATACCAGAGGTATAGAAGTGGTCACACATTTTCTGAACAGGGACCATTCCATTACCAATAAACAAAGTGAATATATTATTGAGCTATTACAATTTGCTACCAAACACAACTACTTCTGGTTTGACCAAAAGTTTTTCTTGCAACAGAAGGGTGTGGCTATGGGGGCTAAATTTGCCCCTAGCCTTGCCAACCTTTTTATGGCAAAATGGGAGGAGGATGTCGTCTATTCTGAACACAGGCCCTCATTGGTACTGTGGGCCAGATATATAGACGACATCCTCCTCCTATGGGATGGCACCCCCGAATCCCTCAGGGATTTCTTTGTGTTTTTAAATGACAACGATCGGGGGATTTCGTTGACATATGAATTTAGCTCATTTAAAATTCACTTTTTGGATCTCGAAATCGAGATGGTCTCACGCCAATTTAAGTTTAAAACTTACTTCAAAAATACTGACCGCAATAGCTTTATACCAGTTGACAGCTTTCACCACCAATCCTGGTTACAGTCTGTGCCTCGTAGTCAGTTCCTGAGATTGCGCAGGAATTGCACAGATGTAAACAACTATTTCACTCAAGCATCAACACTGAGGGACAGATTCATAGAAAAGGGGTACGACCCAACATCGTTAACCTCAGAAATAAATAGAGTGGCTGCAATTGATAGAAATTCTTTGCTGACACCAAAACCTCCTCGTGAACAAGAAAGCTCCTTTAAATGCTCTATGCTCACCACTTTTTCAGTCCAACACAGAGAAAACAAAAACATAATTTACAGACATTGGGATATACTTAGGAATGACCGTGTTTTAAAGGAAATACTCCCAGAACAACCTAAGGTCATCTTTAGAGGTGTGCCTTCTTTGCAGGGAAAAATTGCACCTAATATCATAAATCCCCCCATACGACCTTCTTTTTTTCACAACTTAGTGGGTTATTTTCCCTGCAAAAAATGCACTGTATGTCAATACAATTCCTGTGGTAGACGTAAAAGCCTCGAGTTTAAATCGAACACTACAAACTGTACATATCCCATTAAAACATTCTGCACTTGTGCTACCACACATGTCGTTTATCTGATTACCTGCCCCTGTGGGAAGCAGTATGTGGGCCGTACAATTCAAGCTTTCTCTGTTAGAGTCAGCGAGCATATCGCTAAAATAAAAAGTGGTGACGTCAAACATAACGTGCCTCGACATTATAGAGAGCATCACAGACGAGACTCTACTGGTTCTCAATTTCTTGTCATAGATAAATATACACCTCCTTGGAGGGGAGGAGCTAAGACAAGGGGAGTCTCCCGTTTGGAGACTTATTGGATCCACCAATTGCAGACCTACTCCCCTTTTGGGTTGAACATAGAATGGTACATCAATGCTTTTATCAACCAAGCATTATGCCTTTTCTCTATTTCTGGTACTTTAGGGTCCTGTTGGTACCTATTAGAATATCTTTTATGAGAGGTTTTTTATAAGTATTTTTAAATGTTTTTATGAGGGCATTTTTATTAAATTCTTTTAACATATATTTTAGAATGTATTTTGGATTTCTTATTTGAATATATACTGGTTTGGTCCCTATCACAAATATCAGCTTGATCCAACCAATAATATGTCCTTTCTGAGGGGTGCCATCATTTGTCACACCTTAGTATCATATATTTTTTTTATATATATATATATATATATATATTACATATATTACATTTTTATTTTTTTTTATTTTTTTCGACCCCAACATGGAATCTCGAGATTCGAACCGGCGACCCTTTTGCTGCTGGGTGGGAGTGCTGGCCACTGGCTACTACGCCTTGTGACATAGTGTATTAATATATATGTCCTTATGACAAACTGCGCCATGTTGTAGGTTATATACACCGAACATTGTGCCGTTTTAAGACACATCTGCCCCTATATGTCCCCGAAAATAGCGGTGCTATGTTTTTGGCTGTTTAAACCAGTCACTGTTCCACATGATGTCACATCCTCTTTCACATGTTAAAATGAGGCTTGGAACTCTTGTCCGGGCGCCATTTTGGCAGAACTAGGCTTGGAATGCAAGCCCGGGTGCCATTTTGGAGGAACCAGGAAGTAATCTCCATAATTTGCACTTTCAATCAGATTTAGCTGCCACTTGTTATGGGGGTAACCAGTATCTATAATTACTCAGCCAGTACAGTGGTCCAGCACCCCAGATGATGACTTCTAAGTTGAAACGCGTCGGAAGGATATGCTGAGACCACTGTCTTCTTTTATACAAGTGCTTGATTTTACTGCTAAACACGTGAGTGTATTTCCTTTGCTTTTTATGTATTAAAATTTCCATACGGAGTTACACTATATGCCTTCCTCTTTCTTTTAATGATGGGGTTGACTGCCTATATATACTGAGTCCATCCATACCTTACACTTGTTCGGAGGTCCATCTGGAGGTCATATCTGGATAGAGCATCTGATCCCCTTGGTATATTATACCACAAAGCTTGATTGACTCACTAGGTGTACACCTATTTGAGTTCAATCCCTCTGGTATGCAGCTTCTGGTGTCTTTGGTGGTGGACCTACTATTAACTGTTATTACATCATACATATTTGAAGTTAAAGACTGTCACTATATTATATCCACATGTGGTCGAGGATTATCATCACACATGACTGAAGCTTGTCACTGAATTTTTTCTTTTTTGGACATCACACGTCCAAGTTCCTCTGTTTATAGACATCACATGTCATAATAGAGGACTGCTTGGAGTATTTTTGAGCACATCATTTATTATTCATGTTTTCTGTACTCATATTATTTGTTATGGTTTATATGATCACATAAGCGCTGCACATTTCACCCAATTTGTAATTTTTACAACTTTATCCACTGCTGTGCTGGCTGCTTTAGTTTTTTTTTTTTTTTTTTTTGAGACAGCGCGGTATATATTTGTTTATAATTAACTGCCCCTAAGGGGGAGGCAATGTAAGAGAACTGTCAGGATGCACCCGGCACGCACACGTGCGCATTCACGGGAATCAGCAGATTTCCTTGCGCAGGAACACACATCTGACCACAATTGGCACCTGACAGCCTATTTAAGGGTTGCTCTGATTTCTGACAGGTGCTGCTTGATCTTCAGCTGTGTCCTGAGATTCTGAAACCCTGTTTGTTTGACTTGACTTCCTGTTGCTGAAACCCTGGCCTTCCTGACCCTGTTTCTGGACTCTGATTACTCTGATTACTGGTTCATTATCCTGGCTTCCTGTTTGACCTTGCTCCTGTTTATACCTTGGTACCTCGCTGCCCGCCCGTTACTGAACCCGGCTTACCTGATGACCTCGCTCCTGTCTCCTGTTTGGCTCCACTCTGTTTCCGAGTACCTGTGCTCCTCGCTCCTGTCTCCTGTTTCCGAGTACTTGTGCTGGCCGTCCATCCTCTCAGCTGTGCTGGTTCCAGCTTTTTACCAGAAACCCTGCCTGCACTTCCCAGTCTGTAACACTTCCGGCAAGTTCTGCACACAGCATTCACAGGCACTCGTGTTCCTCCTGATCCTTGCCACCATCTGTTCCATCTCCAGTGGGGCTTGGATTGGAGATACAAGAGAGGCTGACCTTGTCATTTCAGACTCCTACTAGGTACGTGACAGTATCAAGCAGCCACAAATGGAGTCTGAAAGGGAGACCTCTCCACCAGAGGACATTTACAGATCTATTTCTGTGCTATCCAATATTGTGCAGAAGTTACAAGAAAATCTGAGTCGCATGGAAGAGCGATTTCCCCACGACGAGAATGTCGCATTGGCCTGTGCTCCGCTTTTGGTCTCTGATTCATATATCCAAACAGAGCCTGGCTTGTTCCATGAGGTTGCTTCCGCTCCTGAACCCAGAAGTTTCGCATATTCCGGAATTCCTGCGAACTATTTTTCTCCCTGTTACCCCGGACCTTCACGTCTGAAAATATCAAGGTGGGGTTTATCATTACGTTACTATTGGATGAACCACTTTCCTGGGCTCATCATCTCCGGGAACAACATGACCCTGTCCTGACAACTACGGATTCTTTCTTCTCAGCCATGGCTCAGCTTTATGCAGACCCCTTCTACCAGCAGATGCTTGGCAAATTACAGCAAGGTCCAAGGCCTGCTGAGGAATATGTAACTGACTTCCGTGTATGGAGTGTAGATACCCAATGGAATCATTCCGCACTTCGCCACCAGTTTCGACTAGGACTGTCTGACACCTTAAAGGATGAGCTTGCCAGAGTGGGAGTTCCAGCATCCCTGGAAGACCTGATCGATCTAACCATTCAGATCGATCGGCGATTACATGAAAGGCAATCCGAAAGGTCCAAAAGAACCCTTTCTGTGGATTCAAGGTCTGACATTCCTGCATCCTCATCCGTTGCATTCCCCAGAAGGAGGGAACTGCATAAGACTCCTCATAGAAGTTTTAGAAGACCACCCCTTTCTCCTGATGAACGCCTTCATCGATTAAAGTAAAAATCTGTGTCTCTATTGCGGGGAGGCGGGTCACTTTATACAGACTTGCCCGGCAGAGACCCGCAGGTCTTTCTCCCGTCAGCCTCACATGATGCATCTCTCAGGGAGGTACCAGTCTCATGACTCTCTTTCCATTGTGCTCCAGTTTTCTGAAAAGACTGTTCCTTTACTTGCAATCATAGACTCTGGGGCCTGTAGTTGTTTTATGGACTCTGCATTTGCTTCTCTCCACCAGCTGCCTGTATGTGCCAAGAAGCAGGAATTCCATGTTCATCTGGCTGACGGTTCCGGCATTAAATCAGGCCCAGTTACCCAAGAGACTTTACCTATTTCCTGCCGTACTTCTTCCGGCCACCATGAATTCCTCCATTTGGATATCATAGCTTCTCCCATGTTCCCGGTCATCCTTGGCATTCCATGGTTGAAGGCACATAATCCTCACATTAACTGGCTTACCGGAGACATCTCCTTCTCCTCTGACTACTGCCAAATTCACTGCCTACCTGAAAAGACTTTCAATACCACACCCCTCCTGGGTATCCTCCCTGACCATGAAACCTCTAATCTGGTCCCTGCTGCCTACCACGAGTATCTGGATGTATTTAACAAGAAAGGAGCGGACACTCTTCCTCTCCATAGAACATATGATTGTCCTATTGAACTTTTACCAGGGGCCGACATCCCATTTGGGCGAATTTATCCTCTCTCTGAGCCTGAACTAGAAGCCCTGCGGATTTATATAGATGAAAGCCTTGAAAAACAGTTCATCTAGCCCTCCACTTCACCAGCAGGGGCCGGTATTTTCTTTGTGAAAAGAAAGACCATACCCTTAGGCCCTGTGTGGACTATCGTGACCTTAACAGGGTCACTGTTAAAAACCGGTACCCTCTGCCTCTGATCCCTGAACTTTTTCAAAGGCTGCGTGGGGCACGAGTGTTCTCCAAATTGGATCTGAGAGGTGCTTATAATCTTGTCAGAGTCAGGGAGGGAGATGAATGGAAGACGGCCTTCCGAACACACTTCGGGCATTTTGAATATCAAGTCATGCCATTCGGACTCTGCAACGCCCCTGCCACATTCCAACATCTGGTTAATGACGTTTTGCGGGACTTCCTTGATTTATTTGTCATCGTGTATCTGGATGACATCCTTATATTCTCTGAAACTCTAGAATCGCATAGGACTCATGTAAAGAAAGTACTGGGTCGGCTGAGGGAACACCGCCTTTATGCAAAGGCTGAGAAATGTGACTTTGAAAAACCAACCATACATTTCCTGGGACTTGTCATCTCTGCTGACGGTATCTCCATGGACCCACAGAAAGTCACTTCCGTCCTGGAATGGCCTGCCCCCGTCGACAGGAAAGCTGTTCAGAGATTTGTGGGATTCGCCAACTTTTACAGAAAATTTATCAAGAACTTTTCTGGCATCATCACTCCCATCACTCAGTTAACAAAGCAGCATGTTCCTTTCCGATGGACCCCTGAAGCTCAAACAGCTTTTGAACAGTTAAAAACTTTATTCACGTCAGCTCCTATCTTGAAATATCCTGATCCATCCTTAGCCTACGTTTTGGAGGTGGATGCCTCTGAGAGTGCACTGGGCGCTATTTTGTCTCAACGACAAGGTCCCAAATCTTTGCTCCATCCTGTGGCCTTTTTCTCTAAGAAATTAAATCCTTCTGAAAGGAACTATGATGTTGGAGACCGAGAATTGCTGGCTATCAAGGCTGCGCTTGAAGAATGGCGCTACCTTCTGGAAGGAGCAGCTCACCCCATCCTCATCTTCACGGACCATAAAGAATCTCGAATACTTGAGGACGGCTAGACGACTAAGACCCCGGCAGGCAAGGTGGGCACTTTTCTTCTCTCATTTTATGTTCCATATAACTTATCGTCCTGGCTCAAAGAATGGTAAACCGGATGCCTTGTCCCGTATGTTCAGCGACCCAGTGAAATCCTCAGAACCTGATACTATTCTACCAGCCAAAAATGTTTTGCTTCTTCAGGCGGATTTGATGTCTCAGATAAAAGCAGATGTGATAAACCAACCACCTTCCAAAGATCTGGCTCTTCAATTGAGGGATGGTCTGTACTTTCATAAGGAGCAAATCTTTATCCCTGAGCAATTCAGAGTTGCTGTCCTGAGGCGGTCATGACCACCCATTAGCGGGCCACTTTGGAATTCGCAAAACGGCCGATCTGATCTCTCGTACATTCTGGTGGCCAGACTTGATGCAAGACTGCAAAAGATATGTTAACTCTTGTGTGACATGCCTTCGGAATAAGACGGACAGAGCCAAAACTTGGGGCCTACTTGAGCCAGTCCCTGTACCTGAAAAACCCTGGAGCATGATCTCCATGGATTTCATCGTGGAACTCCCCCCATCTGAAAACTTCACCACCGTGTTTGTTGTGGTGGATTGCCTGACCAAGATGGCCCATTTTGTACCCTTACAAGGAACTCCTTCGGCTACAGAGACCGCCTCAGCTTTCATCAAGGAGATTGTAAGATTACATGGTCTCCCTGATAGCATCATCTCTTATCGTGGGGTGCAGTTTACGTCTAGATTTTGGAGGGCATTATGCCAAGCACTGAACATTGAACTCCGCCTCTCCACAGCCTACCATCCACAAACTAATGGACAAACTGAAAGAACCAATCAAACCCTCGAGCAGTACTTACGGTGTTTTTCCTCTTTTGCACAAGATGACTGGCTATCACTTCTCCCACTGGCAGAATTTTCATACAATAATTCCATCCACTCTGCAACCAAGCAATCACTCTTTTTTTGCCAATTATGGGTACCACCCCTCTTTTTTACCTGAGCTGGCTATTGAATCATCTGTACCTGCTGTACAAAACAGATTAAACTTCCTCGGTACTAATAACCAATTACTGCAAGATACAATCTCCAAGACTCAAGCAAGCAATAAAAAGTTCTTCGACAAGAAGAAGAGGAGGTAATCTGAACCTTAAACCTGGAGACAAGGTCTGGCTTTCCACAACAAACTTGAAACTGAGCTGTCCTTCAAGAAAACTTGGCCCAAAATTTTTGGGACCCTTCCCAGTCAAGAGGAAAATGAATGCAGTAGCATTCGAGTTAGTGTTACCCAAGAATCTAAAGATCCACCCTGTATTCCATGTCTCTTTGTTGAAACCAGCTGTACCAAATCCATTTCCAGATCGGGTTTCTGAATTTCCTCCTCCGCTGCTCATCGAAGGGAATGAGGAATTTGGGGTGGAAGCTGTGTTGGACTGTAGAAGAAGGCATAACCAAACACAGTTCCTCATTAAATGGAAAGGCTATGGGTCGGAAGAAAATTCCTGGGAACCAGCTTCAGATGTGCATGCTCCCAAACTAGTGCAAGCCTTTTTTCAACGCCACCCAGAGAAAAGACACTTGAAGGGCATCCGGAGGCACTAAGGAATTGACCAATCAGGAAATGATGATATTGGACAAGGGTTTAAAATTTGCCCCCCAAAAGAAATTAGACAAATTTCACACCTTTATAGATGTCCATAAATTTATTAGGAAGATTAATATCTAACGTTATCTAGCTTCTAATACGTCTTCTCAATTTCAAAGAGCTGCTTCTTCAGGCATGGTACATTCAGGGCTGTCTAATCCGTCTCTATTCAGCCCCCCTGTACCTGCAGCTCCTGTCGTCAACATTTTTAGGGACCTAGTTTTGCAAG
The DNA here is from genome assembly GCA_037952925.1 of Lithobates clamitans. Classification (NCBI taxonomy): domain Eukaryota; kingdom Metazoa; phylum Chordata; class Amphibia; order Anura; family Ranidae; genus Lithobates; species Lithobates clamitans. Next base: position 6,658,342 of record JBBGZY010000221.1, on the reverse strand, counting down.
ATTTAGCCAAGCTTTCTCCCAAAAAGACATATAACCAGTCCTTTCCAATGCTCGGGTTCAAATCACTGTGCGAGAGGAAAGACATTGTAGTCCGTCCTGCCGATAAGGGCGGAGGCATAGTCGTGCAGGACAGACTGGACTACATTCAAGAAATGTATAGGATATTAAGCGACCAGGACACATATAGGGAACTTACCAGAAACCCTACTGCCCAATATAAAAAAGAGCTGGACCAACTAGCTTTAAAATGTTTTAATGAGCAGATTCTAAATAAAAAAGAAAGGGCTTACCTAGTACCTACTGCACCTAGAATCCCAATCATGTACCATCTGCCCAAGATCCACAAGGATCCTGTTCACCCTCCGGGTTGACCAATCATAAGTGGAATCGACTCTGTAACATCACGTATTGGTAAATATATTGATTTCTACCTTCAACCATTGGTCAAAGGCACTCCATCGTATCTTAAGGATATGACTGATACCATTAGTCTACTTGAAAGTGTGGAGATTGGGGGGGACCTGCTGATGGCCACTGCAGACGTGGCATCATTGTACACCTGTATCCCCCATACCAGAGGTATAGAAGTGGTCACACATTTTCTGAACAGGGACCATTCCATTACCAATAAACAAAGTGAATATATTATTGAGCTATTACAATTTGCTACCAAACACAACTACTTCTGGTTTGACCAAAAGTTTTTCTTGCAACAGAAGGGTGTGGCTATGGGGGCTAAATTTGCCCCTAGCCTTGCCAACCTTTTTATGGCAAAATGGGAGGAGGATGTCGTCTATTCTGAACACAGGCCCTCATTGGTACTGTGGGCCAGATATATAGACGACATCCTCCTCCTATGGGATGGCACCCCCGAATCCCTCAGGGATTTCTTTGTGTTTTTAAATGACAACGATCGGGGGATTTCGTTGACATATGAATTTAGCTCATTTAAAATTCACTTTTTGGATCTCGAAATCGAGATGGTCTCACGCCAATTTAAGTTTAAAACTTACTTCAAAAATACTGACCGCAATAGCTTTATACCAGTTGACAGCTTTCACCACCAATCCTGGTTACAGTCTGTGCCTCGTAGTCAGTTCCTGAGATTGCGCAGGAATTGCACAGATGTAAACAACTATTTCACTCAAGCATCAACACTGAGGGACAGATTCATAGAAAAGGGGTACGACCCAACATCGTTAACCTCAGAAATAAATAGAGTGGCTGCAATTGATAGAAATTCTTTGCTGACACCAAAACCTCCTCGTGAACAAGAAAGCTCCTTTAAATGCTCTATGCTCACCACTTTTTCAGTCCAACACAGAGAAAACAAAAACATAATTTACAGACATTGGGATATACTTAGGAATGACCGTGTTTTAAAGGAAATACTCCCAGAACAACCTAAGGTCATCTTTAGAGGTGTGCCTTCTTTGCAGGGAAAAATTGCACCTAATATCATAAATCCCCCCATACGACCTTCTTTTTTTCACAACTTAGTGGGTTATTTTCCCTGCAAAAAATGCACTGTATGTCAATACAATTCCTGTGGTAGACGTAAAAGCCTCGAGTTTAAATCGAACACTACAAACTGTACATATCCCATTAAAACATTCTGCACTTGTGCTACCACACATGTCGTTTATCTGATTACCTGCCCCTGTGGGAAGCAGTATGTGGGCCGTACAATTCAAGCTTTCTCTGTTAGAGTCAGCGAGCATATCGCTAAAATAAAAAGTGGTGACGTCAAACATAACGTGCCTCGACATTATAGAGAGCATCACAGACGAGACTCTACTGGTTCTCAATTTCTTGTCATAGATAAATATACACCTCCTTGGAGGGGAGGAGCTAAGACAAGGGGAGTCTCCCGTTTGGAGACTTATTGGATCCACCAATTGCAGACCTACTCCCCTTTTGGGTTGAACATAGAATGGTACATCAATGCTTTTATCAACCAAGCATTATGCCTTTTCTCTATTTCTGGTACTTTAGGGTCCTGTTGGTACCTATTAGAATATCTTTTATGAGAGGTTTTTTATAAGTATTTTTAAATGTTTTTATGAGGGCATTTTTATTAAATTCTTTTAACATATATTTTAGAATGTATTTTGGATTTCTTATTTGAATATATACTGGTTTGGTCCCTATCACAAATATCAGCTTGATCCAACCAATAATATGTCCTTTCTGAGGGGTGCCATCATTTGTCACACCTTAGTATCATATATTTTTTTTATATATATATATATATATATATTACATATATTACATTTTTATTTTTTTTTATTTTTTTCGACCCCAACATGGAATCTCGAGATTCGAACCGGCGACCCTTTTGCTGCTGGGTGGGAGTGCTGGCCACTGGCTACTACGCCTTGTGACATAGTGTATTAATATATATGTCCTTATGACAAACTGCGCCATGTTGTAGGTTATATACACCGAACATTGTGCCGTTTTAAGACACATCTGCCCCTATATGTCCCCGAAAATAGCGGTGCTATGTTTTTGGCTGTTTAAACCAGTCACTGTTCCACATGATGTCACATCCTCTTTCACATGTTAAAATGAGGCTTGGAACTCTTGTCCGGGCGCCATTTTGGCAGAACTAGGCTTGGAATGCAAGCCCGGGTGCCATTTTGGAGGAACCAGGAAGTAATCTCCATAATTTGCACTTTCAATCAGATTTAGCTGCCACTTGTTATGGGGGTAACCAGTATCTATAATTACTCAGCCAGTACAGTGGTCCAGCACCCCAGATGATGACTTCTAAGTTGAAACGCGTCGGAAGGATATGCTGAGACCACTGTCTTCTTTTATACAAGTGCTTGATTTTACTGCTAAACACGTGAGTGTATTTCCTTTGCTTTTTATGTATTAAAATTTCCATACGGAGTTACACTATATGCCTTCCTCTTTCTTTTAATGATGGGGTTGACTGCCTATATATACTGAGTCCATCCATACCTTACACTTGTTCGGAGGTCCATCTGGAGGTCATATCTGGATAGAGCATCTGATCCCCTTGGTATATTATACCACAAAGCTTGATTGACTCACTAGGTGTACACCTATTTGAGTTCAATCCCTCTGGTATGCAGCTTCTGGTGTCTTTGGTGGTGGACCTACTATTAACTGTTATTACATCATACATATTTGAAGTTAAAGACTGTCACTATATTATATCCACATGTGGTCGAGGATTATCATCACACATGACTGAAGCTTGTCACTGAATTTTTTCTTTTTTGGACATCACACGTCCAAGTTCCTCTGTTTATAGACATCACATGTCATAATAGAGGACTGCTTGGAGTATTTTTGAGCACATCATTTATTATTCATGTTTTCTGTACTCATATTATTTGTTATGGTTTATATGATCACATAAGCGCTGCACATTTCACCCAATTTGTAATTTTTACAACTTTATCCACTGCTGTGCTGGCTGCTTTAGTTTTTTTTTTTTTTTTTTTTTGAGACAGCGCGGTATATATTTGTTTATAATTAACTGCCCCTAAGGGGGAGGCAATGTAAGAGAACTGTCAGGATGCACCCGGCACGCACACGTGCGCATTCACGGGAATCAGCAGATTTCCTTGCGCAGGAACACACATCTGACCACAATTGGCACCTGACAGCCTATTTAAGGGTTGCTCTGATTTCTGACAGGTGCTGCTTGATCTTCAGCTGTGTCCTGAGATTCTGAAACCCTGTTTGTTTGACTTGACTTCCTGTTGCTGAAACCCTGGCCTTCCTGACCCTGTTTCTGGACTCTGATTACTCTGATTACTGGTTCATTATCCTGGCTTCCTGTTTGACCTTGCTCCTGTTTATACCTTGGTACCTCGCTGCCCGCCCGTTACTGAACCCGGCTTACCTGATGACCTCGCTCCTGTCTCCTGTTTGGCTCCACTCTGTTTCCGAGTACCTGTGCTCCTCGCTCCTGTCTCCTGTTTCCGAGTACTTGTGCTGGCCGTCCATCCTCTCAGCTGTGCTGGTTCCAGCTTTTTACCAGAAACCCTGCCTGCACTTCCCAGTCTGTAACACTTCCGGCAAGTTCTGCACACAGCATTCACAGGCACTCGTGTTCCTCCTGATCCTTGCCACCATCTGTTCCATCTCCAGTGGGGCTTGGATTGGAGATACAAGAGAGGCTGACCTTGTCATTTCAGACTCCTACCAGGTACGTGACAGGCGCTGTTTACATCCGGCAAAATCTAAGTCATGAAATGCTCATAGCTTCTGGTTTCTTAGGCCATAGAGAAGTTTGGAACCATTCTGGTCTCTGATCAGCTCTATGGTCAGCTGGCTGAATCACCATCTGTATTCTCAGGTTCCCTGTTGGGACAGGAGAGCCAGAGAAAAACATGTAAGACGTTGGGGTGGGGACATTCCCTCCCACTACTTGTAAAAGCAGTCTAGAAGCTAATTAGCCGCTAGGATTGCTCTTATATGAAAGTTATCTGCTGGCTGAAAAGAATGATACCAAGATGATACCTAAACCTGCAGGCATCATTCTGGTATAACCACTCAAAGTCCAGCAACATACCAGTATGTTGCTGGTCCTTGTTGTGCATATATTGTAAACTTTTTTTACATACAGCCTGTGGGCTGAACGAAAAAAAGAGATTGATCTTGGGTAGGCCCACTATTAGAATACCTCCCTTCATCCACCCACTTCTAATGATGGGCATACATGCGCTGTTTATATATGCCGAAGCATGGGGGCATCGGTCCAAAAAGGTAGGAGCAAACCGCTCCTCCGCTCCTGCTGTCCCCATGCTTCGGCATATATGTTCTTTTTTTTAACTGTGGTGGTAAAATCACCTCCTACAGCGCTGGAGTCACGGCTTTATGTATCGTGGGAGCAAACGCTGTTGCTGTCAAGATAAATAAAGCCGCGCTGCAACTGGATGGCGTACCTGCTAAACAAATGATGGTTAACAATAAAAAAAAGTAACCATACAGTATAACAGTAAGACTTACCATACCTGCAAAGCAAATACAAAAAAAAACATACTAAGAAATAAAACATTTTTTAACGCAACCTGTACCTAATATATATATATATATATATATATGCCAAAGCATGGGGGCATCCACCCGAAAAAAGGTAGGAGCAAATCGCTCCTCCGCCCCTGCTGCCCCCATGCTTCGGCATATATACTGAAGTATGTAACTGTAGTGGTGAAGTCACCTCCGACAGCGCTGGACTCACGGTTTTATGTATCGTGGGAGCAAACGCTGTTGCTGTCAAGATAAATAAATCCGCTCTGCAGCTGAATGGTGTACCTGAAAGCAAAAAAATGGTTAACAATAAAACACAGTAAACAGTAAAGTATAAAAAATTGCATACCTATAAAGCAAACATGATAAAACATAACAATAAAACATTGCAGAATAGAATACTGTAAAAAAGAGCAGAACAATAGAGAGAGAATAGAGAGAGAACAAAAAAACAACAACTTTTTTTTTATTATTATTTTATATATTTTTTTGTGCTTTTTTTTTTTTTTTTTTTACTTTTTTTTTATAACTGTAACTGGTTCCAGGTTCGGGTCAATCAAAATGCGATGGCATCTTGGGAAACCCTGTGAAAGTGTGCCTAGTCTGTGCGGTGCTGTACCCTACGCTAATACTAAACTAGTGTATGGTAGCGTTCAAAACATTCATCAATGCAAAGACCAGGATTGTCAGGACAGGAGGGACAATAATAGCGGGTGTCATGCCTATATCCGCGCTTGGTGAAGACACAACATCTTTTTTGGGGGGCTCGTTGGGTAGGGGTACTCGGGAGGACATAAAGAAAATGCCTCTCATGCAGCCGGCCTACTGCATTTGGTTGGGGAAGGTGAGGTGGAGCACCATCTGGAAACAGAAGGGCTCTGACAATCTCTTCCTGGAATTTAAGGAAGTCTGTCCTGAAGCTCTGTATAGCACATAAGCATTCAGCAAAGCCAATTGAAATAAATAAACAGACACTTTCTTGTACCAGCGTCTGGTCTTATGGGCAACTAGGTACGGCGCCAACAACTGGTCATTGAGGTCCACCCCTCCCATATTTTGGTTATATTCATGGACACAGAGAGGTTTCTCCACAACACCAGTCGCCGTAGTAATTTGGACCGTCGTGTCTGCATTAAGGGAGGTAAGAATGAAAACATTCTTATTATCCCTCCAGTTCATAGCGAGCAAATTATTACACTGCAAGCAGGCTCTCTCCCCCAGCCTAAGATGGGAATCTACAAGCCGCTGGGGAAAGCCCCGGCGATTAGGTCGCACGGTGCCACATGCTCCAATCTGCTGATCAAACAAGTGACTAAAAAGTGGCATGCTCGTGTAATAATTGACAACATACAAGTGGTACCCCTGTCACCAAGTCCCACACAATCATGTCAGCGCTTCCTATGTAGTCAGGGCAGTTTGTTGGCTCTACGTGACTATCTTTTCCCTCGTAAACCATAAAACTACATGTATAGCCTGTGGCCCTGTCACAGAGCTTATACATCTTGACCCCGTATCTGGCACGCTTGCTGGGAAGGTACTGTTGAATGACAAGCGGCCAGAAAACTTTATCAGGGACTCATCAACGCAGACAACTTGATGGGGAGTAAACAAGTCTACAAAACGTTGGTTGAAGTGGTTTACGAAGGGCCGAATTTTGTAGAGCCGATCGTATCCAGGGTCTCCACGAGGATGACAGATTTCATTGTCATTGAAGTGCATGAACCGCAAGATCTCCTCGTATCGTGCCCTGGTCATGGAGGCAGAGAACAAGGGCATATGGTGAATTGGTTCAGTGGACCAATATGACCGCAACTCACTCTTTTTGGTTATGCCCATGAGGAGGGAAATGCCCAGAAAGATCCTAAATTCGGAAACCGTAATTGTTTTCCAATCTCTGGCAAGGGAGGACTGGGGAATAGTGGCAATGTGTTGACCGGCGTACAAATTGCTTTGGTCCACAATAGATCTATAGAGATCTTTGGTGAAAAACAGTGAATAAAAATCAAGTGACGTAAAATCAACTGTTTCCACCTGAATGCCGGGTTGGCCAGTGAATGGGGGAAGTACGGGTGTTGCAGAAGTGGTGGGTTCCCAATTAGGATTGGCGAATGCAGCAGGAAGGGCACTATGGGCACGACAAGCCTGTGTTCGTCTTCTTGGTGGCAGCGGGACATTACTTGTGTTTGCGACCTCACCAGCTTGAACTGCACTTATGGTACTCACCACATCATACTGCAGTGCTGGATGTATGACCAGGGTGTACTAGGCCGCTGGTGCTTATCAGTTCATCAGAAGGAATAGTGGCGCTAGTACTGCTCTGCTCCATACGAGGGATCTGCGGTTCTTGCACATCAACGACAGAAGTAGTTCGGGGTCTGGTACGCCTGACCTTGGCAGGGACCACAACTCCGTCATCAGAGCTATCTGTCTGGAGCCGCTCTCCTCTACAGGATCGTATTCTGAGCCTGAATCTGACAGATGAGTGACTTCCTCTTCACTATCTGTCATGCTCAGAAACGTGTAGGCCTCTTCACTAGTGTACCTTCGATTTGCCATTTTGGGCTCTAAATTTAGTGGTACACTAGTGAGACTCACAGGTAAAAAAGCTCCTGACTGTTAGCGACTGTATCAAAACGCTACCAAAAAAACTGTTAGCAATGGCAGGGATCAGGCCTGACTCTGCGAACGCTGCAGTTATGTGTGTTTAGTGTTTTGTAAGTGACAGTGATCGATCGATACTGCACTTGGGTGGGCTGGGCAGGGCTGGGCCAAGTGGCAAAACGCAGGTGCTAGCAGGTATCTGGGCCGATCCCGCTAACACTGCGTTTTTGGGAACCCTAAACTGTTGGGGATGCTAGTATAGATCTGATCGGATCAGATATTGATCCGTTCAGATACTATACCACTAAGGAAGGTGTATACTGCGTGCGTGGCTGTTAGCAGTACTGGCGCTAACCTGACGCTGCCTGGGGCGATGCAGACCCTATCTGACCCTAAAACATAACTTATATCACCGCCTGGTGATCAGGGGGTTAAACCTTTATTAGGTAATAAACAGCGGGTGCCCTGAAACTATAAAAAACAAACTAACTAACCAGCGTCACCCGTAATAGTTATACAGTGATCACTGGTGAAAGGGTTAACTAGGGGGCAATCAGGGGGTTAAAACCTTTATTAGGTAGTATATGGGGGTCCCTGACACTATAAAACGCTGACGGTGAACCTAAATACTTACCTCCCTAACTAGCGTCACCTGTGACACTAATACAGATATCAGAAAAACGATTGCTTAGTGACACTGGTGACGGGGGGTGATCAAGGGGTTAAAACTTTATTAGGGGGGGTTAGGGGGTACCCTAGACCTAAAGGGGGCTAACACTAACTGCCCTACCACTTATAACTGTCACAAACTGACACCAATGCAATAATCAGTAAAAAAAAAAAAGCTATTGGTGTCACTGTGACAGGGGGTACAGGGTGGTGATCGGGGGGGTGATGGGGGGTGAAAAGTGTGCCTAGAGTATTTTACTGTAAGTGTAGTGTTGGTGCACTTACTTAGATGTCTTCTCTCCTCTGCGCTGGAACGAAAAAGACCGACTCGAGGAGAGATGACATCACTTCCTCTGCCGCTGTTTACATTACAGAGGCAGAGGAAGATTGTCATTCATTGGGAGTGATTGCGAGGGGGTGGCCATGAATGAGTGGCCTCCCCCTCAGCATTGAACGCCCCCCTAAAGATGCCGACCGCCTCACGTACCAGGTATGTGATTTTGCCTGCCCGTGCCATTCTGCCACAGTATATCTGCGTTAGGCGGTCGGCAAGTGGTTAAATGTGTAGCACTACCCCCAAAGGATCTGCTTAGTAGATTGCCTGGAGTCCTTTCCCCAGTAGTTGCCCCACAGCCAGGCACACAGTCACAGTCACTCTTTGGCTCAATGAACAGTCCAGAGGTATTACTTTTTGTGCTTTTTTTGGGGGGGGTTAACTTGTATAGGGTTAGGGAATTAAGTGGGGTACTCCAAAATATGTAGAAATACAGTGCCTGAATAAGTATTCATGCTCCTTGGGATTTTCCAAATTTTTTCATGTTACAACCAAAACGGTAAATGTATTTTATTTTGATTTTATGTGATAGATCAACACAAAGTGGCACATAATTGTGAAGTGGAAGGAAAATGATAAATGGTTTTCAAATTGTTTTACAAATAAATATGTGAAAAGTGTGGCGTGCATTTGTATTCAGCCCCCTTTACTCTGATATCCCTAACTAAAACCTAGTGGAACCAATTGCTTTCAGAAGTCACCTAATTAGTAAATAGAGTCCACCTGTGTGTAATTTAACTCAGTATAAATACAGCTGTTCTGTGAAGCCCTCAGAAGTTTGTTAGAGAACCTTTGTGAACACACAGCATTATGAAGACCAAGGAACACAACCAGACAGGTCAGGAATAAAGCTGTGGAGAAGTTTAAAGCAGGGTTAGGTTTTAAAAAAATATCCCAAGCTTTGAACATCTCACGGAGCACTGTTCAAACCATTATCTGAAAATGGAAAGAATATGGCACAACTGCAAACCTACCAAGACATGGACATCCACCTAAACTGACAGGTCGGCAAGGAGAGCATTAATCAGAGAAGCAGCCAAGAGGCCCATGGTAAGCCCACAGCTCAGGAGGGAGATTCTGTCCACAGGACAAATATTAGTCATGCACTCCACAAATCTGGCCTTTATGGAAGAGTGGTAAGAAGAAAGCCATGAGAAGTCCCGTTTGCAAGAAGCTATGTGGAGGACACAGCAAACATGTGGAAGAAGGTGCTCTGGTCAGATGAGACCTAAATTGATTTCTTTTTATGTTTTGTAAATTACCTTTTTAACTTTATCCAATTAAAGTTTTAAATATTTTTTATCTTATCTTTATGCCTATAAAGTCCATTCTTGCAATTTCTTATCTTTTACCATTCACATTTAAAATCATCGTGTACATTGCATGTAAATGGGTAGGTATCAGATAGGCAACAACTCATCCCAGTCTCACCACCTCCATGCTGGTTTCAACTGTTAGTGTAGTCAGTCACCTTCCACACTCTCCCATGATCAACACATGAACCGAGCTCTGCATAGCCACGTCCCAAAGCTTTTCATAATTTCTGACTTCATCAATGGGGATTGGCTATATGGTGCGTTATCTAGGCTTTTCTACTCATCTCCTTCTTACCCTCAAACAACTACCGGGTATTAAAGTCTGCAAAATTTCATCGCATTATTTCATTTAATGTAAGGTGTTTTATCCATCTGGTCTGTTCACGGACGCTCTCCATCTGATCTGACAAAGCTTGAGCTATTTTGCAAAGAAGAATGGGCAGAAATGTCACTCTTTAGATGTGCAAAGATGGTAGAGACATGCCCAAAAAACATTTATCATTTTCCTTTCACTTCACAATTATGTGCCACTTTGTGTTGGTCTATCACATAAAATCCCAATAAAATACATTTACATTTTTGGTTGTAACATTACAAAATGTGGAAAATGTCAAGGGGTATGAATACTTTTTCAAGGCACTGTAGGAGGACGTTTATCTCCTATAGAACTATGAGCCTGTAGCAACGTTAGGAGATTAAGCTTCCTTTGTGGAAAGTCCAAGCATAGTCATTTCACTAGGAATTAAATAGACTGTTAGGTACCTGTGGTAGGTAGTGTCCAAAGCGGAGCTTGTGTGCTGAGGATTCAGACAAAAATGTTGTCAGGCAGGTCAGGTCGGCAACAGATCAGGCAAAGTGGTACACAATCAAAATCCAGAGAGTGGTCAGGCAGGCAGAGGTTGAACACGACCTGGCGGCGAGGTACAAAGTCAGCAGGCTAGAGAGTCATCAAGAATTCAAGCAGAAGTTCATACACAGTAATCAGAGTCACAGAGCTATAAATAAACCCAGGAAGCTAGTCCACACAAATGGCACTGAGTAACAGGAAGTGCTGCTATTTATGGGCTGCTTGATTGTACATTGTCCACAGCTGGCAGCAGGTTGGGCTAGTGAGTCCAAGGCAATGCATCAGGCTGGGAGAACATTGTGACAACTCCAGAGTTCCCCCGTGGCACAACAGGTAAGGCTGCAGCTGTGGAACCAGGAACATCCCGGTTCAATGACACCCAGGTACATGACAGGGCCCTCACCCCATTGGACCCCTCCGGGGGTTTAGCAGGAAAGGAGGCATGGAAGTCTCAAATAAGAGAAGGGGCATGCAAATCTTTGGCTGGAATCCAGGAACAGTCTGTGACAGGATATCCCTTTCAATGAACCAGATACTGGGATGTATCCTGAGAGAAGAGGGCAATTTCAACCTATAGGAGACTGGCCCGACTAGAGCAATTATTCTGTAAGGACCAATGAATCAAGAAACCAATTTGGTAGAGGGTTGTTTCAGTCTCAAATATTTGGTAGAGAGCCAAACTCTGTCCCCAACTGCATATGGAGATACATGACATCTTCGTCTGTTAGAGAAAAGTGCATATTTGCCTGCTGACTTCCGTAGAAATAAGCAAAACTTTTTACAGTGTACACCAGAAGAAGGTTGAAGTATGATGATTGGATTGGAGCTGATTGGAGAAAAGCCAACATAGCACCAATATTTAAAAAATACATCCCTGGGAATTACAGACCAGTGAAGGGTATGATAAGCCACTATATACAAGATTTTAGTAATGAGAACAGTATCATTAGCAGTAATCAGCATGGATTCATGAAGAATCGTTCTTGCCAAACCAATCTACTAACCTCCTATGAGGAGGTGAGTTGCCAGCTAGATAAAGGAAGGCCCGTAGATGTGGTGTATCTGGATTTTGCAAAAGCATTTGACACAGTTCCCCATAAACGTTTACTGTACAAAATAAGGTCCATTGGCATGGACCACAGGGTGAGTACATGGATTGAAACCTGGCTACAAGGGCGAGTTCAGAGGGTGGTGATAAATGGGGAGTACTCGGAATGGTCAGGGGTAGGTAGTGGGATCCCCCAAGGTACTGTGGTGGGACCATTCCTGTTTAATTTGTTCATTAATGACCTGGAGGATGGGGTAAACAGTTCAATCTCTGCATTTGTAGACGATACTAAGCTAAGCAGGGCAATAACTTCTCCGCAGGATGTGGAAATCTTGCAAAAATATCTGAACAAATTAATGGGGTGGGCAACTACATGGCAAATGAGGTTCAATGTAGGAAAATGTAAAATAATGCATTTGGGTGGCAAAAATATGTATGCAATCTATACACTTGGGTGAGAACCTCTGGGGGAATCTAGGATGGAAAAAGACCCGGGGGTCCTAGTAGATGATAGGCTCAGCAATGGCATGCAATGCCAAGCTGCTGCTAACAAAGCAAACAGAATGTTGGCATGCATTAAAAAGGGGATCAACTCCAGAGATAAAATGATAATTCTCCCTCTCTACATGACTCTGGTCTGGCCGCACCTAGAGTATGCTGTCCAGTTCTGGGCACCAGTCCTCAGGAAGGATGTACTGGAATTGGAGCGAGTACAAAGAAGGGCAACAAAGCTAATAAAGGGTCTGGAGGATATTAGTTATGAGGAAAGGTTGTGAGCACTGAACTTATTCTCTCTGGAGAAGAGATGCTTGAGAGGGGATATGATTTCAATATACAAATACCATACTGGTGAACCCACAATAGTATTAAAACTTTTTCGCAGAAGAGAGTCTAACAAGACTCGTGGCCACTCATTAAAATTAGAAGAAAAGAGGTTTAACCTTAAACTACATAGAGGGTTCTTTACTGTAAGAGCAGCAAGGATGTGGAATTCCCTTCCACAGGCTGTGGTCTCAGCGGGGGGCATTAATAGTTTCAAGAAACTATTAGATAAGCACCTGAATGACCACAACATACAGGGATATACAATGTAATACTGACATATAATCACACACATAGGTTGGACTTGATGGACTTGTGTCTTTTTTCAACCTCACCTACTATGTAACTATGTAACTATGTAAGCAGGGGAAAAGTTTGAGGGTGATAGTCTAGGGCTGCATAGAATGGCTTGGTATGAAGAGCACTGTGCCAATGGGAGTTAATGGCAAATTCAGCCAAAGGCAAATACTCAGACCAATTGGAGTGTAATGAGTTGACATAATGTCGAAGATAAGTTTCAAGGGTCTGGTTCGTGCATTCCGTTTGACCATCTGTTTGTGGGTGATGTGAGGTAGAGAGTGAGAGCGATGCTCCCAGGTTTCTTACAAAATCCTCTCCAGAATCTGGAAACAAACTGGGATCCGTGGTCTGAGATGATATTGGTAGGTATGCCATGATGTTTCACAATATGGGAATGGAAGAGGGTCGACAGTGCTTCCACTGTAGGTAATCCAGGGTGCGGTACAAAATGAGACATTTTGGAAAAGCGATCCACTATGACCCAGTCATACCATTGGATTTGGGTAACTCTGTATCAAAGTCCATAGTCAATTGGGTCCAAGGCTGACGAGAAGGAAGTGGTTGTAACAGCCCAGTAGGCAATGTGCAAGGTACTTTATTAGCAGCACAAGTTGGATAGGCAGCCACATAGTCGGTAACATCTTTTTTCATGTGAGGCCACCAAACATGACACTACAAGGTCTTAAGAGTGATGGTGACACCGGGATGACCGGATAACACTCCATCATGTGCCCAGAGGAGTACAGGTTTTCAGAGGCTCAGGGGTACGAACAGGCGACCTGGTGGTATCTTCAAGCCTTGAGGAGCAGCACGATTCTGGGTTTCTTGTAACTGTTGGAAATGAACCGATGAGATCTGTGCGACAATTTTGTGAGGTGGGTCGATCTTCTTTAAAAAGTAGCAAACTTTCTGGAAAGCTTTCTTGTTCTTATGCCCAGGGACATACAAAAGAACAAAATTAAAACAGGAGAAGAACAGAGCCCATCGAGCTTGACGTGAATTCAAACGTTTAGCAGTCTGAAGATACAGCAGGTTTTTATGGTCAGTCAGGATAGTAAAAGGCTTGGGAGCCCCTTCCAGAAGATGTCACCATTCAGACAATGACAATTTGATAGCCAGTAGTTCTCGATTCCCAACATCATAATTCATCTACGCTGGAGAAAACTCTTTAGAGAAAAACGCCACTGGATGGATTCTACTGGACTTAGGTAGTCTCTGAGACAGTGAATGTGTAAAAATGTCCCTCCCGCTACTAGGAGTAACTAGCAAAATGTGCCTATTGACAGAAACAAAGTGATAATAATATGTAAAACCAGCAGCAAAACCAAACAGTGTTCACACCACACAAAAGACAAATAAAAATAAATAAAGTGATCTTGCGCGGTATATAAAGTCACAAAAAAACACTAATGCCCTGTACACACGGTCAGATTTTCCGACGGAAAAAGTGCGATCGGATTGTGTTGTCGGAAATTCGGATTGTGTGTGGACTCCATTGCACTTTTTACATCAGAATTTCCGACACACAAAGTTTGAGAGCAGGATATAAAATTTTCCGACAACAAAATCCGATCGTGTAAATTCTGATCGTGTGTACACAAATCCGACGCACAAAGTGCCATGCATGCTCAGAATAAATTAAGAGACGAAAGCTATTAGGTACTGCCCCGTTTATAGTCCCGACGTACATGTTTTCTGTCACCGCGTTCAGAAGGATTGGATTTTCCGACAACTTTGTGCGACCGTGTGTATGCAAGACAAGTTTGGCCCAAAATCCGTTGGAAAAAATCCCACGGATTTTGTCGTCGGAATGTCCGACCGTGTGTACAGGGCATAAGTGAAATCCACAAAAGGATTAATAAAGTGCAAAAATATTAAAGTGCAAAATGTTATATCTCCACAAAAAAAGTGCAAAAAGTTGTATCTCCACAAAAAAGTGCAAGAAATATGTATCATAAGTGTCCAAATAATGTGCAATGTCCTGTGCAAAATGATGATATATGAAATATAAATATGTAGGAGGTCTCAAAAAACAGACAATGAGTACCGTCCTACAAGGAGAATGGTGGTGCTGAGGGGGAATCAAAGTTCAAAAAATGGTGGACACAATGGATGAAAAATAAGGCAAATGAATAACAATATATTGTCCATAAATAACTCCAGGAATTGCCTCCTGGAACAATAGTCTCACAGAACTCTCACCTCATATACATGAAGAAATTTGCATCAATGAGTAAGTAAGACTCTCCACAGCATCCTATTGGAACCTTTTTCTGCTCACATACACTGATGATGGGGCCATAGGCTGCTTCTCCAGCTATATAAAATCTCCACTGAGCCGTCCTATTGTGCTCCGGTGTAGCGCCACAGCAAAGGTGAGGGGAAGAAAGAAAAAAGGATTCCTCCAATATATGTTAAAATACTATGAGTACATTTAATAAAGTGCCTAAATACTTGCTTTACATGTGAGATGTGCTCCAGGTGAGTCTTGGAAAAGATTAAAATGTCATCCAAGTAGATAATCACAAAACTGTTGCTGAAATCATGAAAAATGTCAATCATAAAACGTTGGAAGACATCAGGGGCATTACAGAGTCCAAATGGCATAACCAGATACTCAAAATGTCCATTGTGGGTGTTGAATGCTGTCTTCCACTCGTCTCCCTCTCTAATTAGATCAGATTATAAGCCCCTCAGAGGTCCAGTTTAGTGAAGATAACGGCTCCCTTAAGCACATCAAACAATTCTAGAATAAGAAGCAAGGGTAGGAGTCTTTTACGGTGATCCGATTTAGCCCTCGATAGTCTATGCATGGTCGAAATCCCCCATCTTTCTTTTCATTGCCCCTACTGAAGAAGAAGAGGGTTGGATAAAACCTCTCTCTAAGTTGTCCTTGACATATTCCTCCATGGACTTTTGTTCAGGCAGGAATCAGATTACTCGCACAGTCAAAGGAACGGGGCTGAGGTCAGGCCAGGTTACTCACGTTCATGACTGGGTTACCCGAGAGAAAAATACCGGGGCTGGGTAAGTCAGCAAGCAGTGAGCGTGGTGTGCCTGTGGGGGAAGTGACGCCAGTGGCCGCGAAGGGAGTTGCCATAGAGGTGCTAGCTATGGTGAAAGCTAAGAGAAATTATCTCCCGGCCAAAGAGTTTTCGACTATCTCGAATTGGGATGATTTGTCCGATAAGTTTTTGGATCTCTATTTGGACACCCTGTCTTACTCCGGGAAGTGGGGAGAAAGTGACGAGAAGTTAATCAGCAATGTGCAGGGAGACGAGACACCTGCTGCTACTACTACCGCAAATGTGCAGATTATGCTGTCAGCCAGTGCAGCTCCGCTGATCAGCATTGCCAGGTCCTTCGAGGAGGATCAAAAGAATCCATGGGCTCCCACAGCCTGGCCTATTGCGCCTATGCAGAACTCCAAAGCGAATCATAAGCTGGAGGTGGTTGCTGGGTATCCAGTTCAGCGTGCCCCAGATGCTCGGGTTCTGTCTGGGTACGGAGACCCTAAAGCCCAATGGATCCAATGGATTATCATTAAGAAGGTAGCAGAAAATTACAGGTATTTGTACCCCTACATTCCTTCTCATCTAGAAGAGGAGTTCCTAGAGAAGGAAATGCAGTGGGTGGATGAGGCCTTCCGGGAATTCCTCCAAATACCCCTCAAGGTGGACTTTCTAAAATTATCTCCTAAATTATCTGGGAAATACCTTTCAGTGTTGGATACCTGAGGCTATGGCTGCAAAATCTATCTAGACAGTGTTATCCTCCGTAAGCCAGGCAAGCGATATGTTAAATACCATGTTGTCACTGTGAATGCCAGAGGAGAAGCTGTGACACTGCCGGTTCCAGATATTACTGGTGAAATCTTGTCAATATGATACCTTGTGGATTACAAATATGGGTTATGTGATTACAAGGACGCTCTGGGCTGAATGCTGCTGGCAACTGGGAACAATCATTTGAGCCACGTTGGCTAAAGATTAAAGTTGTTGGGGTGTTTCACCCTGAAGAGCAATCTGTGAATTTCAGCAGGTTGTTGATAATCACGGAAGGAAGAAATTTTCTGTCTTTGGATGCCATGTGGGCAGACTGAAGATATTCTTGCATCCTGAAGTGTGGTCTCTTGCAATTTGGCCTGACTACTTGCTATTTGAAATGTAGTTATGCCCTGTGCCTGGAGTTCCTTTTGGAGAAGAAAAGGGAATTGCTGGGAAGTGTAGTCTATCCGAAGTGAAGTCAGATGGACGGTAACCGGTCATGAACATAGAACATGTAGTTAGTTAGAATAGGCTGTGATAGAAAAATGATTGCCTATTTCTTCAAATAATGGACTCACACACCTATAGCAGGACTGTCACTGATCAAAGTATTGCCGAAAGTTTGTAGTTTTATACTGACTATGGAAGGAGGTGGCATTCTTATAGAGAATGGGGCCTGCTTTCAAAAATATAAATAATGTAGATATCAATATGATGGTTTTACTTTTTCATGATACCTTTGGCTGAGGAGCAAATCACTGTGTATACAGTATATACTGCACCAAGTTCTTATAGAGTAGGATGCATTTTGCATTGTTCTGATTTCTCTCTTTCAGGTGCTGCTGTGTTGGTGTGTCTTCCTTGGTTAAGAAGAGACAGCGATCTAGCCGGACAACAAACCTAACCCTTATATATTTGCTATGACTGTATATATTAGATAAATAGTTAGGTGATAGCATTATTGCTTACTTGTTTTAAAATGTACATAACTATTTTTGATACTTGAATGTCTGATGTGACTAACTGTTTTCTTGTGATACCAATGTTTATGTTATTCTACTGTTATACTGTTAACCCTTTCCCTGTTTCCCCACCTATCTCAGTTTTCGCCAGGACATTCTCTCTCAGGCTTGGGAGCTCTAATTATTTTTTTTTGCAAACTCCGAGACGTAGTTTCTTGGGCAGGGGGAGGATTTCTATTGATTTCTCCCTAAGCTTGGCCTTGTTGCACTTTTCACTTCTACCACTAGGTGACTGGGTACTTTGGTGGTACTAGCTATGAGAAGGGCGACCCAAGGTCAGGTTATGGGTATGTGGGTGTCCCAGCCAATAAGCAGGAGTTTTCTTTAATCCCTTGGCCTGCTGGGAGAGCCTATGTATTCGGGTGAGGTCAGGTAATCTGTGCCAACCGGACTGCCATCTGGGTCTATCCCGGGGGAATCTGGCTGCCAGGCTGTGTGAGGGCCTATTCAGAAGTAAGAGGGCAGCGCAGAGTTCGGCCTGTGGCTTGCAGTTCAACCAAAAGTGATGGTTCTGTCGGCCAGAGAATTTGTCAGTGGTTGGAGGTAGAAGGGAAGCTGTCATCATGAAGGGACCACAGTGAGTAACTGAAGCAAGGACCGGAACCATATTCTCACCGAAGGGCATGGTGGAGAATTGGGAAACTTCAGGCGGTGATTAAGTCAGGGACCCAACCAGTGGAGCAGATGCTTGCAGAGCAGCCCTTTCTGTCGAGCCAGGGACCAAGCCAGTTAGCAGGGGTGAAGCTTGAGGAGTATCTGGAGTGCCAAGCTAGGGACCCAACAGAGAAGTGGGCGTGACACTTGAGGGGATACCACTGCAAACCTTGGAGGAGCTCAAGGGATTCATAGTCAGTGAATCAGTGGGTCTAGTGAGAGACCAGGAGCTCAGTATTGAAGAACTATAAAGGAGCAGTTGTAGTGGAGCTAAATGAATTGATACGTTTGAGTTAAAAACTGTTAAAGGACTGGTTACCATAGGAGACAGCAATCCTGCACGTGCAGAACTAGCGCCTTGCTGGGACCTTTCCCTGTACGGCTCCTATTGAAGTCTCAGAGTCTGCCAATTGAGTTTTCAACTACCTAAGGGTGTCCTGGCCCTAGCCCTCTTTCCCCCAAAATATATAAAGGACTGTCAAAAGAAATAAAACCTCTTTTACGTTCAAGAAGTGTCTGGTGCCGAATGACTTTCATCATCTTTGCACCCACTATGCCTCACAACCCACCACATATTGAAGAATGTCAGCTTTCTTTGGCCTTGGAGGTTCCCATTAGACCAAAAGAGGTAAAACACCTTGCTACATTTATTTTAAAGTGAACCTATCTTTTAACGTGAATTGTTAGACAGGGTCAATCTGTTTTGTTTTTGTTTGTTTTTTTTGCAGGCTAGCTGGTAAGTGTGCTGGGAAATTTTGGTCTGTTTGTGTTGTGCGTTGTATTGGTCAGAGTTTTGCAAAAGAGTGGAAGCTTTTCTGGATAAGGGGAAGATGCCGATTTACCTTCTCTTCTGGCTATAAGGTTAAAAGGGAATCCCCATCAATAGAATATGCTGTTTTCTCAAAGCACTGTAATAAGAGGTTGGAGCACCCTGCAATTTTGTAGAGTAATTCAGGACAGATCAGGGAACAGTTTTATCTTGGTCCCGTCATTCTATTCGGCCTATATTGTTGAGGTCTGCCAGAAGGCGCTGCTGTTCTCTCATGGCTGCACATTGAGTGGTCATCTGTGTTTGAAGGTTGCAAAAGTCTTGTCTGGTAGTATGGAGATTGTCCTCATTGGCTTCCACCCTTTGAAACATGTGTTTGAAATTGGTGTGCAGGGTGTTTTTTTAGGTGACATATCTCTCTAAATTCATTTGTACTCAGAGTCTCTAGTAGACCGCGTTAGGAAAGGTATGAAGTGAACAGGAACAGGAAGTGACCTGGGGTGTTCCATAGTCACGTGGTCAGTATGCCTAAAGGGGGCAAAAATAAAGACAGTAGGATGAACTAGCAAAACAAATTTATTGAAAGTCACTGTATGCAGCATAAACCAGCCAAATGCATGAATGCCCGTGACATCTTGTTTTGCTTGCGTCTATCTAGCAAGGTTACTCTATGGTATAAGCAAGGAAGCTAAGACTTCTACGGTTTGTAAATGTGCTTTTTCTATACAAAGATGCTGTACATACAAAACTATTACAATCCAAGAGATATGTTTGATATCTATAACAAGCAAAATGCCTAGCAAATGTACATACAGCCTATGGTCTATATCAGTACAAATACACTTAAAGGTTACTTATCTTCTATTACTGAATGTTTGTGATCAGGCACGTTTCTTCTATCATGAGTGGCTTCTTATCTTACAGCATGATGGTGTGTGTGTGTGTCCCAGTCTCTACTCACCCCTTTTATGTGTCAGGCTGTTTACCATAGTTACCAAACAACAGAAAACATACCTGTTTACTGTAGCTGTAGAAACGATGGACTGTTGAAAACTGTCAATTGAATACAAAAATAGTATCTACATACCTATTGTCTACTCAAGCTAACACCTGACAGTAATCTAACAGTCATTCTTTCAGTTTGAGAGCTGAAAGAACCTCAAACAAGTAAATCTCTCACTTGTGTACTGTAGCTATAGAGACAATAGCCTGTTGAAAACTGTTAATTGAATACAACAATACAACGTGCCCATTGTCTACTCAAGCCAGAACCTGACAGTATCTCTATGACCAACCACTATTGTGTAATCAAAGAAAAAGATAAACTCCTGGGGCGTGGCTTGCTGGCATCACCGATGGCTGCCTAATCTCTCTCCTCCGCACAAAACCCGGATAATAGCGGCTCCACAGCACGGTATCCAACACGAAAACCACCCGATCATCCCCCCTGCAGGTCGCACAGCACCTAGGCACGATGCTGAAGAGGAGAAAACAGCGGGAATATGCCTCACAAACTCACAGATTTCTTCTCGCTGGCGGGAGCGGACGGGGGTCAAGATGGCGCTGACGGCTCTCACAGACATGCAGCTGTGCCCTCTCCTCACACTAGCGGCGGTGGACCACAACGCCCAGGCTTCCCTTTACTGACAAATTGTGAGTACTCCCCACCCCGCTCACCTTCTTCTGCCTCCCCTGTGAAATCCAAGCCTAGGAGGGAAGATGACATCCCAGAGCACGGCCCTAAAGCACCCTTCATCCTGCCTCCTCCTGACAACCAGCACCCCTCCGCCATAGATAGCTTCCCTGCCTCAGACCAGCCCATCTCTGAACAAACAATGAAAAGCATGTTGATCTCGCTTAAACAAACACTGTACTCAGACCTCTCGGCTGCAGTATCCTCGCTGGCCACTGTAGTTCAACAACAAGACCAACGTCTTCAGCATATTGAAAACAAAATGTCTGACCTTTTCACTGCCCATAACAATATGGTAGATGTATGTACAGAGCATGATGATGAGCTGCAGACAATCAATCTCAAGCTGGCAGATCTCGAAGATCATTCTCGCAGGAACAATATAAAATTCCACAACATACCCGAATCGGTGCAACAACCCGAGCTGGTACGATTCCTGCAATACCTAATGCGAGCGCTAGTGCCTGAATTAACTAACAGAGATCTGGAAATAGACAGGGCGCATAGGCTGCCAAAACCGCCTTACCTCCCAGCAGAGAAACCCAGAGACGTTTTAGCATGCATACACTTTTACAGCGCAAAAGAAAAAGTGATGTTAGCTGCAAAACGCACTCCAAATCTCCCTGATCCATTTACTGCTATTGCATTATATACGGATCTCTCCAAGACGACCATGGAGAATCGTCGACAACTAGCCACGATCACAAAAGCCTTACAGAATTACTGTATACCATATAAATGGGGGTTCCCCACCAAGCTGCTGATCACGTTCCAGGGTAAAACTCACGTGGTGCGCACACTAGAAGCATGCCTTCAAATGCTGAGGCTCTGGCGCATTATTCCGGAGAGTGGCCCGAGACCACCACCTTCCCCTCCTTCCCAAATGGAAGCCGAATGGTCCCTTCAGGATGCCTGATCCTTCCTGTTGGCGTATAAGTTCCAATATACTACTTTGCTGGGTTACGGCGGATCACTGCCTCTTTTAAGCCTATCTTTTCATCCACTGACTCCAAGTTCCTGGACGTCACTGGAGGAAATTCCCCCCCCTGTTTGGAAAGATTCAGCAGTAATTCTGCACATTAAACCCGTATTGTTCACAGGCTCTCCTTTTTTACTACCCTCCCCATTCTACACCAGCCTCCAACAGATCTTCTGGACATACTACAACAACCCATCGCTAACACCTGGACTGACCCGACCACCCCAGACCACACTCCTCTACGAACAAGTATCCCTAGCATGTACTTTCCCGCACTTGGCAGTACTGACTTACCATAAAAGGTTGTTTCCAACAATATTACCATGCCCATTAAATTGACTTCCCTAAATGTCAAAGGCCTAAACAGCCCACAAAAGAGAGCCAACCTACAAAGTGAACTGACAAATCAAAATGCGGACATTGTTTTTATACAGGAAACACACTTTGCAGAAACTAAAACACCGAAACTCAGACTCAAGGGATATGACACCATATATCTTGCTTCGGGGCCGAGGAAAAAGAACGGAGTACTGACAGCTATCCGCGATACCCTCCAGTTCCAACACCTCCACACCTATGTCGATCAGCAGGGCCGCTACATCATTCTCATTTGCTCCATCACTCAAGCCACCTACACCCTGGTCAATATATATGGCCCAAACTCCAGACAACTCCGCTTTCTACGATGTCTCTTCAAGAAGGTCAACAACTTAAGACAAGGAAATTTAGTCTTGGGCGGCGACCTGAACATAATTGGTGACCCCTCCATGGATACCTCCACTCAAAAGGGTCATCCCCGACCAGCTTTGAATCCCCTGATCCACGACCTAGATCTCTTTGATGTATGGAGAGCACAACATGGCTCAGAATGTGACTATACATACTTTTCCCACTCACAACTATCCTATTCACGTATTGACTCCTTCCTGGTAGACAAATGGACCCTCCAAAATGTCATGGACTCTGACATTGGTCTCATATCCTGGTCAGATCATGCCCCTATTTCAATAACCCTTGGCGACCTTCGGACTGGACCACCAAAAATATGGAGACTGAACACCTCCCTGTTCAAAGTTCAATGAGAAATAAAGACAGAGCACCAATCTTTCTTTGAATTTAATGAACTCCCTGACACCGACAAATTTACACTCTGGTCAACCTACAAAGCTTGCCTTCGAGGAATTTTCATAAAGATGAGTAAAAGAGCGAAACGCCAGAGGACCCAGCAAATCGATGAGGTTATGTCCAACATTTCAGAGGTAGAAAAACTGAATAAATCCTCCCCCTCTCACGTGCATTCCATTAAGCTCCTAGAGCTAAGAAAAAAATTACGCACCCTCTTGCTTCACAAATTTGAACATAACTCTAAATTCTCCGAGGCCAATTTCTATGCATTAGGCAATAGAGCTGGGTCACTTCTAGCGAAACAGGTTAAAGCCCACTGTACAAAAACTAAAATTCTTTCTCTCCGGCACCCCACTTCAAAGAAACTTTTAACTAATCCTCAGGAAATTGCAAATGCATTTAGTGACTTCTACGCAACCCTCTATAACCTTAGAAAGGACCCTCTCACTTCCCAACCAACAGCGGAGCAAATTCGCAGCTTCTTAGACCCGATCAACCTACCTACAATCTCAGAGGCACAATTCAAAAGTATCTCTAAACCCTTCACTACAGATGAAGTCCTCAAAGCAATCAAAACCCTTCCTCTTCATAAGTCCCCGGGAGAGGATGGCTTCTCTAATCCATTCTACAAGAAATTTGCCAACATCTTAGTTCCTAAACTAACAGACCTCTTCAACACTGCTGGTTCCTCTGGCTCCTTGCCTACAGATATGTTACACTCACTTATATCCACCATCCCAAAACTTGGGAAGGATACCTCTGTTGCCTCTAACTATAGGCCAATATCACTCCTGAATACTGACATCAAGCTACTCACCAAAGTTATTGCCAACAGACTAATGGTGTTTCTCCCAGAGCTCGTTCACCCAGACCAGGTTGGGTTCATACCAGGCAGGCAGGCACCTGATGCATCCAGAAGGGTGCTCAACCTCATACACCAGGCTGCACAAAATCAAATGCCTTCTCTGCTACTATCCCTTGATGCAGAGAAGGCGTTTGATAGAGTTCACTGGACATTCCTCCAAGCAGTGCTGACTAAATTCGGTATTACTGGATAATTCCAAAGTGCAATCCTCTCCTTATACTCTAACCCATCAGCTACAGTACTCACCAGGGGGACGATATCTGCCCCTTTTGAAATTTCTAATGGTACACGGCAGGGGTGCCCCCTCTCCCCACTCATTTTTGCCTTGCTAATGGAACCCTTGGCCTCTAAAATTAGATCCGATCCATTAATCTCAGGCATTCCCTGCAATGGCAGACCATAAAATTAGTCTATTTGCAGACATCGTGGTTCTGATGGCCACTAATCCCACCCAGTCCCTACAGGCTATACAAAATACCCTCCACCAATTTAGCTCTGTCTCTTACTATAAACTCAATGCCACAAAATCCATAGTCCTCCCTATACATCTCCCACCACTACCCACTTGAATTCCACCTTACCCTATGTATGGGCGAGCACATCTTTTCCATACTTGGGAATTCAGATTACCCCCAATCTAAAACGATTGATTGACTTAAACTTCCAAACCTTCTCGCAAAACTTACCCACGCTCCTGAAATCTCTACGCAGCATAGGCCTCTCTACGCTGGGACGTATAGCTACCCTCAAATTGATAATACTGCCAAAGCTTCTTTTTTTCTTTAGAACACTCATTCTACC
Source organism: Lithobates clamitans (assembly GCA_037952925.1). Classification (NCBI taxonomy): domain Eukaryota; kingdom Metazoa; phylum Chordata; class Amphibia; order Anura; family Ranidae; genus Lithobates; species Lithobates clamitans. The sequence goes on along the minus strand of JBBGZY010000221.1, from coordinate 6,633,717 downwards.
TGTCCCTCGCTACCTCCTGACCTCAATCCAAAGGCAACTAACCAAATTTGTCTGGGATTTTAAACCACCTAGGTGCGCTGGCTACATACTCACTAGGCCTCTATATTGGACCAACTATATTTTTGGTGGCATCCTACGCCTGAAAAACAATGGTCCACCATGGAAGCCTCCTAACCACAACCTGCTACCCTAATAGACTGCCTCTTACTATCGTCAGCAGGCTACTCCCCAACCCTTGTATACACTAACCCTATGATCTCTGCCTCCATGTTGGCCTGGAAAAAACTATCTACCTCATACCCTCACAATTCACCTAGTAAAACAATACCAATACCACTAAGAGCCATATCCTCCTGCATTCCTGGTGTGAATCTCTCCCAGTGGCACTCAGCCGGCATACTGACCATCAGTGATCTGATAAATCACGATTCACTACAAACATTTGAGGCTCTGCAAACTAAATTCAAACTCCCAAGCTCGGAAGCTTACACATATGCTCGAATATCTCATTTCCTAAACGCATCTAAACTACCCTCCACAGTAAAAATTCCCACACCAATATACCTATATTACTTCTCTAACTCATATCCTAGCAAAGGTATCTCCCTGATGTACTCTTGCCTTAGCGACACCAGACCCTGCTCTCAAGTGCATTCACTAAATAAATGGGCCGAAGAATTAAATATCCCTTTCACTCAAGACCAGTGGCTAAGGGCATTTGCAGAAACCTTTAAAGCATCTCACTGTACCAACCACTGGGAATCCTACCAGAAAACCATTCACAGATGGTATCTCACCGACTTTCTAAAATGTACCCTGGCCACCCTCCATTTTGCTGGAGGAATTGTGGAAATATAGGCTCCATCGCACATACCCTCTGGTTCTGAAAATCCTTGAGTTCCTTCTGGAGACAAATATTCGCCTTAATCTCCTCCATTACTGGGACGCCCTGGTCCCCGTCTCCTGCTCTAGCCCTTCTACATATTGGCATAGAAAAAATTCCATCTCTAGCTAGATGTGCTGTTATCCACCTATTCCATGCTGCCAAATTGAATATTACCAGATTTTGGAAATCTGCTAAAATCCCCTCCATCTCAAGTACTGTCGCTGACCTCAACTTTCAATGCAAAATGGAAAGAATAGTAGCTAGGAAAAACTCACGCTTAGATAAATTCAAAGATATGTGGTCTCTTTGGTTACGCCATCCAAAATGTACTGTCAAAATGTAACTACTCAAATGTGAACCACTCATTGACCGCTTATTCTTTATCTCAAACCTGCTGGTACCCTTCCCCCCTCTCCCCCCCTTTTCTCCCTCCTTCCTCCAGCCCCCCCCACCGATGACCCCCCTCCCCTTTTCCCCGTCTAGAACCTATCACTACTCGAATATCTTTTTATTCTTACCCAACCCCAGTTCAAATTTTACTGTTTTACATTTAACATGATATTACTCAAGATAAAGATTGTTTCTAGTAGGAACTTCTGTTGTTACTACTACTGTCATGGCTATAACATGTATGTATCTTTTTGAAAATTTAATAAAGAAATATAATAATAAAAAAGATAAACTCCTGCGCTCATAAGGGTGTAGTTGGTATGGGTACGTAGTACTGTTGTAATGGCCGAACTGGAGAAGATGATGAAGTGTGTCCCGCTGCCTGGACTGACCCGGGGTGGTCTGAAGAAGATAGAGTGGGAAGAAAGGGTGGAAGGCGCGTTATCAAACACTAGTATCAAATTCTACAGTTTATTCATAAGTGATAAAATACATACATGTAGGGAATAGAAACATACTACGTTTTGTAGGAAAGGGTTACACAATATATATATATATATATATATATATATATATATATATATATATATATATATATATATATATATATATATATATATATATATATATATATATACACATATACACACGCTTGTGCGTATAATATTGGCTGATGTGTTTCGAGGATAACTTTTTCATCAGAGCTTTGAAAGGTGAAGAACCAGCCTGTGTAGACACATGGACCAACACATATGCACATGGGAAGGAGTGGCTAGTGGGGAGATTTAACCCGTGTAGACAGGTTAGTTCTACTTAACTCCACGTAGGTCCACATCTGAGTGCTCTAAATAAAAAGTAGCCCTTCAAAGCCTTTCAAAGCTCTGATGAAGAAGTTATCCCCGAAACGCGTTAGTAAATATTATAGCATTTGCCCCCGTTCGGGCATGTTCCTCTTGTAACACTACAAGCGTGTATATATATATATGTAACCCTTTAATATACTCAGAGAGTTCTTTGCCATGAGGTGCCATGTTGAACTTCCAGTGACCAGTATGAGAGAGTGAGAGCGATAACACCAAATTTAACACACCTGCTCCCAATCACACCTGAGACCTTGTAACACTAACGAGTCACATGACTCTGGGGAGGGAAAATGGCTAATTGGACCCAATTTGGACATTTTCACATAGGGGTGTACTCACTTTTGTTGCCAGTGGTTTAGACATTAACCACTTGCCGACCGCCTACCGCATACATACTGCGGCAGAATGGCACGGGCAGGCAGAATCACGTACCCGTACGTGATCTGCCTCCCGCGGGCGGGGGGTCCGATCGGACCCCCCCCCGGTGCCAGCGGCGGTCGGCATTTGACTGGGAGCGTCGGGAGGCGAGGGGGAGACCATCCGATCGTGGCCCCCCCCTCGCGATCGCTCCCAGCCAATGGGAATCCTCCTCTGCCTGTGTGTAGTTTCACACAGGCAGACGATGTGATGTCATCTCTCCTCGGTCTGGCAGTTTCCGTTCCAGCGCCGAGGAGAGAAGACAAGTGAGTGCACACAACACACACACACACACAGTAGAACATGCCAGGCATACCTTACACCCCCGATCCCCCCCCAATCACCCCCCCCCCGTCACAAACTGACATTAGCAGTATTTTATTTATTTTTTTTTCTGATTACTGCATAGTGTCAGTTTGTGACAGTTACAGTGTTAGGGCAGTGAGTATTACCCCCCTTTAGGTCTAGGATACCCCCCTAACCCCCCCTAATAAAGTTTTAACCCCTTGATCACCCCCCTCACCAGTGTCGCTAAGCGATCATTTTTCTGATCGCTGTATTAGTGTCGCTGGTGACGGTAGTTAGGGACGTAAATATTTAGGTTCGCCGTCAGTGTTTTATAGCGACAGGGACCCCCATATACTACCTAATAAATGTTTTAACCCCTTGATTGCCCCCTAGTTAACCCTTTCACCACTGATCACCGTATAATCGTTACGGGTGACGCTGGTTAGTTCGTTTATTTTTTATAGTGTCAGGGCACCCGCCGTTTATTACCGAATAAAGGTTTAGCCCCCTGATCGCCCGGCGGTGATATGCGTCGCCCCAGGCAGCGTCAGATTAGCGCCAGTACCGCTAACACCCACGCACGCAGCATACGCCTCCCTTAGTGGTATAGTATCTGTACGGATCAATATCTGATCCAATCAGATCTATACTAGCGTCCCCAGCAGTTTAGGGTTCCCAAAAACGCAGTGTTAGCGGGATCAGCCCAGATACCTGCTAGCACCTGTGTTTTTCCCCTCCGCCCGGCCCAGCCCAGCCCACCCATGTGCAGTATCAATCGATCACTGTCACTTACAAAACACTAAACGCATAACTGCAGCGTTCGCAGAGTCAGGCCTGATCCCTGCGATCGCTAACAGTTTTTTTGGTAGCGTTTTGGTGAACTGGCAAGCACCAGCCCCAGGCAGCGTCAGGTTAGCGCCAGTACCGCTAACACCCACGCACGTAGCATACGCCTCCCTTAGTGGTATAGTATCTGTACGATCAATATCTGATCCGATCAGATCTATACTAGCGTCCCCAGCAGTTTAGGGTTCCCAAAAACGCAGTGTTAGCGGGATCAGCCCAGATACCTGCTAGCACCTGCATTTTGCCCCTCAGCTCCGGCCCAGCCCAGCCCACCCAAGTGCAGTATCGATCGATCACTGTCACTTACAAAACACTAAACGCATAACTGCAGCGTTCGCAGAGTCAGGCCTGATCCCTGCGATCGCTAACAGTTTTTTTGGTAGTGTTTTGGTGAACTGGCAAGCACCAGCGGCCTAGTACACCCCGGTCGTAGTCAAACCAGCACTGCAGTAACACTTGGTGACGTGGCGAGTCCCATAAGTGCAGTTCAAGCTGGTGAGGTGGCAAGCACAAGTAGTGTCCCGCTGCCACCAAAAAGACCAACACAGGCCCGTCGTGCCCATAGTGCCCTTCCTGCTGCATTCGCCAATCCTAATTGGGAACCCACCACTTCTGCAGCGCCCGTACTTCCCCCATTCACATCCCCAACCAAATGCAGTCGGCTGCATGAGAGGCATTTTCTTTATGTCCTCCCGAGTACCCCTACCCAGCGAACCCCCCCCAAAAAAGATGTTGTGTCTGCAGCAAGCGCGGATATAGGCGAGACACCCGCTATTATTGTCCCTCCTGTCCTGACAATCCTGGTCTTTGCATTGGTGAATATTTTGAACGCTACCATTTACTAGTTGACTATTAGCGTAGGGTACAGCATTGCACAGACTAGGCACACTTTCACAGGGTCTCCCAAGATGCCAGCGCATTTTGAGAGACCCGAACCTGGAACCGGTTACAGTTATAAAAGTTACAGTTACAAAAAAAAAGTGTAAAAAAAAAAAAAAAAACACATACAAAAATATAAAATAAAAAAAAAATAGTTGTCGTTTTATTGTTCTCTCTCTCCCTATTCTCTCTCTATTGTTCTGCTCTTTTTTACTGTATTCTATTCTGCAATGTTTTATTGTTATTATGTTTTATCATGTTTGCTTTTCAGGTATGCAATTTTTTATACCTTACCGTTTACTGTGCTTTATTGTTAACCATTTTTTTGTCTTCAGGTACGCCATTCACGACTTTGAGTGGTTATACCAGAATGATGCCTGCAGGTTTAGGTATCATCTTGGTATCATTCTTTTCAGCCAGCGGTCGGCTTTCATGTAAAAGCAATCCTAGTGGCTAATTAGCCTCTAGACTGCTTTTACAAGCAGTGGGAGGGAATCCCCCCCCCCAACGTCTTCCGTGTTTTTCTCTGGCTTTCCTGTCTCAACAGGGAACCTGAAAATGCAGCCGGTGATATAGCCAGCTGACCATAGAGCTGATCAGAGACCAGAGTGGCTCCAAACATCTCTATGACCTAAGAAACCGGAAGCTACGAGCATTTTATGACTTAGATTTCGCCGGATGTAAACAGCGCCATTGGGAAATTGGGAAAGCATTTTATCACACCGATCTTGGTGTGGTCAGATGCTTTGAGGGCAGAGGAGAAATCTAGGGTCTAATAGACCCCAATTTTTGCAAAAAAGAGTACCTGTCACTACCTATTGCTATGATAGGGGATATTTACATTCCCTGAGATAACAATAAAAATGATTTAAAAAAAAAAAATGAAAGGAACAGTTTAAAAATAAGATAAAAAAATAATAATAATAAAGAAAAAAAAAAAAAAAAGCACCCCTGTCCCCCCTGCTCTCGTGCTAAGGCGAACGCAAGCGTCGGTCTGGCGTCAAATGTAAACAGCAATTGCACCATGCATGTGAGGTATTGCCGCGAAGGTCAGATCGAGGGCAGTAAGTTTAGCAGTAGACCTAAATCTAAAGTGGTAACCTGTAAAGGCTTTTAAAGGCTTTTAAAAATGTATTTAGTTTGTCGCCACTGCACGTTTGTGCGCAATTTTAAAGCATGTCATGTTTGGTATTTATGTACTCGGCCTAAGATCATCTTTTTTATTTCATCAAACATTTGGGCAATATAGTGTGTTTTAGTGCATTAAAATGTAAAAAAGTGTGTTTTTTCCCCAAAAAATGCGTTTGAAAAATCGGTGCGCAAATACTGTGTGAAAAAAAAAAATGAAACACCCACCATTTTAATCTGTAGGGCATTTGCTTTAAAAAAAAATATAATGTTTGGGGGTTCAAAGTAATTTTCTTGCAAAAAAAAGTTATTTTTTTATGTAAACAATAAGTGTCAGAAAGGGCTTTGTCTTCAAGTGGTTAGAAGAGTGGGTGATGTGTGACATAAGCTTCTAGATGTTGTGCATAAAATGCCAGGACAGTTCAAAACCCCCCCAAATGACCCCATTTTGGAAAGTAGACACCCCAAGCTATTTGCTGAGAGTCATGTTGAGTCCATGGAATAATTTATATTGTGACACAAGTTGCGGGAAAGAGACAATTTTTTATTTTTTTTATTTTTTTTTGCGCAAAGTTGTTACTAAATGATATATTGCTCAAACATGCCATGGGAATATGTGAAATTACACCCCAAAATACATTCTGTTGCTTCTCCTGAGTACGGGGATACCACATGTGTGGAACTTTTTGGGAGCCTAGCCGCGTACGGGACCCCGAAAACCAAGCACCGCCTTCAGGCTTTCTAAGGCCGTAAATTTTTGATTTCACTCTTCACTGCCTATCACAGTTTCGGAGGCCATGGAATGCCCAGGTGGCACAAAACCCCCCCAAATGACCCCATTTTGGAAAGTAGACACCCCAAGCTATTTGATGAGAGGTATAGTGAGTATTTTGCAGACCTCACTTTTTGTCACAAAGTTTTGAAAATTGAAAAAAGAAAAAAAAAATTTTTTTTCTCGTCTTTCCTAATTTTCAAAAACAAATGAGAGCTGCAAAATACTCACCATGCCTCTCAGCAAATAGCTTGGGGTGTCTACTTTCCAAAATGGGGTCATTTGGGGGGGGTTTGTGCCACCTGGGCATTCCATGGCCTCCGAAACTGTGATAGGCAGTGAGGAGTAAAATCAAAAATGTACGCCCTTAGAAATCCTGAAGGCAGTGATTGGTTTTCGGGGTCCCGTACGCGGCTAGGCTCCCAAAAAGTCCCACACATGTGGTATCCCCATACTCAGGAGAAGCAACTAAATGTATTTTGGGGTGCAATTCCACATATGCCCATGGCCTGTGTGAGCAATATATCATTTAGTGACAACTTTGTGCAAAAAAAAAAAAAAAAAAATTTGTCACTTTCCCGCAACTTGTGTCAAAATATAAAACATTCCATGGACTCAACATGCCTCAAAGCAAATAGCTTGGGGTGTCTACTTTCCAAAATGGGGTAATTTGGGGGGGTTTTATGTCATCTGGGCATTTTATGGCGTTCAAAACTGTGATAGGTAGTGAGGAGTAAAATCAAAAATGTACGCCCTTAGAAATCCTGAAGGCGGTGCTTGGGTTTCGGGGCCCCGTACGCGGCTAGGCTCCAAAAAAGTCCCACACATGTGGTATCCCCGTACTCAGGAGAAGCAGCTAAATGTATTTTGGGGTGCAATTCCACATATGCCCATGGCCTGTGTGAGCAATATATCATTTAGTGACAACTTTTTGTAATTTTTTTTTTTTTGTCATTATTCAATCACTTGGGACAAAAAAAATGAATATTCAATGGGCTCAACATGCCTCTCAGCAAATTCCTTGGGGTGTCTACTTTCCAAAATGGGGTCATTTGTGGGGGTTTTGTACTGCCCTGCCATTTTAGCACCTCAAGAAACGACATAGGCAGTCATAAATTAAAGGCTGTGTAAATTCCAGAAAATGTACCCTAGTTTGTAGACGCTATAACTTTTGCGCAAACCAATAAATATACACTTATTGACATTTTTTTTACCAAAGACATGTGGCCGAATACATTTTGGCCTAAATGTATGACTAAAATTGAGTTTATTGGATTTTTTTTAGAACAAAAAGTAGAAAATATCATTTTTTTTCAAAATTTTCGGTCTTTTTCCGTGTATAGCGCAAAAAATAAAAAACGGCAGAGGTGATCAAATACCATCAAAAGAAAGCTCTATTTGTGGGAAGAAAAGGACGCAAATTTCGTTTGGGTACAGCATTGCATGACCGCGCAATTAGCAGTTAAAGCGACGCAGTGCCGAATTGTAAAAAGTGCTCTGGTTAGGAAGGGGGTAAAACCTTCCGGGGCTGAAGTGGTTAATGGCTGTGTGTTAAGTTATTTTGAGGGGACAGCAAATTTACACTGTTATACAAGCTGTACACTCACTCCCTTACATTGTAGCAAAGTGTAATTTCTTCAGTGTTGTCACATGAAAAGATATAATAAAATATTTACAAAAATGTGAGGGGTGTACTCACTTATGTGAGATACTGTATATGGAGAACCATGCTGAATTCTACCTAACTAAATTCTTAATTACGGGAACAGGGACCCCTTGGCGAGAAGCAATGGAAGCCACCCCTACCCTGAAAGAATTGCCGGAATAAGCTTTGAGGACCAACCTAGGTTTGACAGCAGGCAATGTTTCATGAACTGTGCCGTGGAGGGGGCGCATGCGCGGCAGCGTCCAAGATGGCCACTTAGACCGGGAGCTCCGCGCTACTCCGACCTAACGTCCGCCACAGCTGCAGCCTAAGCCCTCGTTCCGGCCCGGCACACGTATCAGCCGACCGGGGACACCTCCCGCTACCGTTAGATGTCTTTTAATCCCGCCCGAAGGAATCTCATCGCCGCACTGAACGATTCCACAGTGCGAACTGGCCATCCCAAAATGGCGACCGTCTCCTCACGAGGCCTGCCCTGTCTGTCTGACTCTATCGTAGACCAGGATCAAGAATAGGGATGAGCTTCGAGTTCGAGTCGAACTCATGTTCGACTCGAACATTGGCTGTTCGCAAGTTCGCCGAACACCGAACAATTTGGGGTGTTCGCGGCAAATTCGAATGCCGCGGAACACCCTTTAAAAGTCTTTGGGAGAGTGCTAATTTTAAAGGCTTATATGCAAGTTATTGTCATAAAAAGTGTTTGGGGACCCGGGTCCTGCCCCAGGGGACATGTATCAATGCAAAAAAAAGTTTTAAAAACGGACGTTTTTTCAGGAGCAGTGATTTTAATAATGCTTAAAGTCAAACAAAAAAAGTGTAACATCCCTTTAAATTTCGTAGCTGGGGGGTGTCTATAGTATGCCTGTAAAGGGGCGCATGTTTCCCGTGTTTAGAACAGTCTGACAGCAAAATGACATTTCGAAGGAAAAAACTCATTTAAAACTACCGCGGCTATTAATGAATTGCCGGTCCGACAATACACATAAAAGTTCATTGATAAAAACGGCATGGGAATTCCCCACAGGGAAACCCCGAACCAAAATTAAAAAAAAAAAAATGACGTGGGGGGGTCCCCCTAAATTCCATACCAGGCCCTTCAGGTCTGGTATGGATATTAAGGGGAACCCCGGCCAAAATTAAAAAAAAAAAAATGACGTGGGGTTCCCCCTAAATTCCATACCAGACCCTTCAGGTCTGGTATGGATTTTAAGGGGAACCCCGCGCCAAAAAAAAAAAAAAAAAACGGCGTGGGGTTCCCCCAAAAATCCATACCAGACCCTTATCCGAGAACGCAACCTGGCAGGCCGCAGGAAAAGAGGGGGGGGGACGAGAGTGCGGCCCCCCCCTCCTGAACCGTACCAGGCCACATGCCCTCAACATTGGGAGGGTGCTTTGGGGTAGCCCCCCAAAACACCTTGTCCCCATGTTGATGAGGACAAGGGCCTCATCCCCACAACCGTGGCCGGTGGTTGTGGGGGTCTGCGGGCGGGGGGCTTATCGGAATCTGGAAGCCCCCTTTAACAAGGGGACCCCCAGATCCCGGCCCCCCCCCTGTGTGAAATGGTAAGGGGGTACTTACCCCTACCATTTCACTAAAAAAGTGTCAAAATAGTTAAAAATGACAAGAGACAGTTTTTGACAATTCCTTTATTTAAATGCTTCTTCTATCTTCCTTCATCTTCTTCTTCTTCTGGTTCTTCTGGCTCTTCTGGTTCTTCCTCCGGCGTTCTCGTCCAGCATCTCCTCCGCGGCGTCTTCTATCTTCTTCTCCTCGGGCCGCTCCGCACCCATGGCATGAGGGGAGGCTCCCGCTCTTCTCTTCATCTTCTTCTTCATCCTCTTCTCTTCTTCATCTTCTTCATCTTCTTCATCTTCTCTTCTTAATTTTCTTCTGCGGGCCGCTCCGCATCCATGCATGGAGGGAGGCTCCCGCTGTGTGACGGCGTCTCCTCGTCTGACGGTTCTTAAATAAAGGGGGGCAGGGCCACCCGGTGACCCCGCCCCCCTCTGACGCACGGGACATGACGGGACTTCCCTGTGGCATTCCCCGTGACGTCACAGGGAAGTCCCGTCAAGTTACCGTGCGTCAGAGGGGGCGGGGTCACCGGGTGGCCCCACCCCCGTTATTTAAGAACCGTCAGACGAGGAGACGCCGTCACACAGCGGGAGCCTCCCTCCATACATGGATGCGGAGCGGCCCGCAGAAGAAAATTAAGAAGAGAAGATGAAGATGAAGAAGATGAAGAAGAGAAGAGGATGAAGAAGAAGATGAAGAGAAGAGCGGGAGCCTCCCCTCATGCCATGGGTGCGGAGCGGCCCGAGGAGAAGAAGATAGAAGACGCCGCGGAGGAGATGCTGGACGAGAACGCCGGAGGAAGAACCAGAAGAGCCAGAAGAACCAGAAGAAGAAGAAGATGAAGGAAGATAGAAGAAGCATTTAAATAAAGGAATTGTCAAAAACTGTCTCTTGTCATATTTAACTATTTTGACACTTTTTTAGTGAAATGGTAGGGGTAAGTACCCCCTTACCATTTCACACAGGGGGGGGCCGGGATCTGGGGGTCCCCTTGTTAAAGGGGGCTTCCAGATTCCGATAAGCCCCCCGCCCGCAGACCCCCACAACCACCGGCCACGGTTGTGGGGATGAGGCCCTTGTCCTCATCAACATGGGGACAAGGTGTTTTGGGGGGCTACCCCAAAGCACCCTCCCAATGTTGAGGGCATGTGGCCTGGTACGGTTCAGGAGGGGGGGGCCGCACTCTCGTCCCCCCCTCTTTTCCTGCGGCCTGCCAGGTTGCGTGCTCAGATAAGGGTCTGGTATGGATTTTTGGGGGAACCCCACGCTGTTTTTTTTTTTTTTTTGGCGCGGGGTTCCCCTTAAAATCCATACCAGACCTGAAGGGTCTGGTATGGAATTTAGGGGGAACCCCACGTCATTTTTTTTTTTTTTTTTTTGGCCGGGGTTCCCCTTAATATCCATACCAGACCTGAAGGGCCTGGTATGGAATTTAGGGGGACCCCCCCACGTCATTTTTTTTTTTTTTATTTTGGTTCGGGGTTTCCCTGTGGGGAATTCCCATGCCGTTTTTATCAATGAACTTTTATGTGTATTGTCGGACCGGCAATTCATTAATAGCCGCGGTAGTTTTAAATGAGTTTTTTCCTTCGAAATGTCATTTTGCTGTCAGACTGTTCTAAACACGGGAAACATGCACCCCTTTACAGGCATACTATAGACACCCCCCAGGTACGAAATTTAAAGGGATATTACACTTTTATTGTTTGACTTTAAGCATTATTAAAATCACTGCTCCTGAAAAAACGGCCGTTTTTAAAACTTTTTTTTGCATTGATCCATGTCCCCTGGGGCAGGACCCAGGTCCCCAAACACTTTTTATGACAATAACTTGCATATAAGCCTTTAAAATTAGCACTTTTGATTATTCATGTTCGTGTCCCATAGACTTTAACGGTGTTCGCGTGTTCGAGCGAACTTTTTTCCTGTTCGCATGTTCTGGTGCGAACCGAACAGGGGGGTGTTCGGCTCATCCCTAATCAAGAAGCTCTTCCTTCCTCTCGAACCTCTGATGCCACAGTGAGTACTCTCCCTGGGGCCCCCTCACCCGCATCCACCGAATCTCTTTTAAGGAGGACACTTGGAGGGGGATCTCTCACCGCTCAGCAGGACTTACTGCATAGCCCGGATCCATGGGACACACAGGCCAGGAATTCCTCTCTCCCCCCTACTGATTTTCCCTCCATGATGGCCGCATTCTCTCAGATGCGCTCAAAAGGCCTTTCCCAAACAGCAGCACAGATCACAGCCTCTATACACGCTGATATGTAGCAGATTGAGGCTTTGAAGTGATCGAGCAAAAATCTGACCAGGCGATCCTGAGAATTAACCAAAACATTACTAGAATCCAGGATCTCCAGGACCAACTAGAATCTGCCACCTCCAAAATAGACGACCTCTGTTCACCTCTGTTCTGTTCAGAACCTGTTTAAGGTCTTCCCTTTGGACTGCGTCGGTGACCTGTCTACTGCCATACTAATGGCGACTTACTTCACCTGAGTACTCCCCAGGATTACTTCAAGGATCCTTACGGGTTTAACTTTCATTAAATTTTTTTTTTCTTTTCTTTAACTTTTCAGGGATTCATGATCATTCCCACTATGCGCTAGCAGGGCTTAGACTGCAAAATTTATATACCGCCACAGGTTTGCTAACAGGCGGCGTTGACCGGAGTGGTCGTAGTACGCCTCCCTCTGGCTCCGATAGTTGAACTCTAGTTCTTTCACCTATTGGACCCAGACTCTCTCGACCCTCGGGTCGTAGTGCACTTCTTTTGGGCACCGGTACAGGCAGGGATGGGTCCCTCCCTGGTCTGCGGGGATTGGGGTTACTACTGTATGATGCTCTAATGACGTGTCTTTTCACTCCTCTCTATATCTATATTCTTGCTCCTTTTCACTCTTCTCTCCCCTTCCCTCCCCCCCCCTCCCTCCTCTTCGGTTACAGGAACTCGCTGGATCTCTTTCTTGCCATAACACAGATCGAATCCACCAGGCTACTGGGGTCGCCACCTATCTGCCAGGGACAGCAACGAGGGCAGATGAGATTCACACACACATAGTAATACACCTACTGTTTCCCCATGACTGACGCCACACTGACGACCAGGACGCTCAAGATATTCTCCCACAACATACAGGGCCTTAATTCCCCCGTGAAGAGTCGCAAAATACTGCAACAGCTACACACACTGAAGGCAGATGTAGTACTGCTCCAGGAGACCCATTTCCCTGCTACCTATCAGCCCAAGTTTCTTCAGAAAAACTTCATGCATTTCCACCTAGCTAATGCTGACAACAAATCGAGAGGAGTGGCGGTCTGCTTCTCAAGCAGAACTCATTTCTCTCACTCGAAAACCATCACAGACCCCGAGGGGCGTTACATACTAGTGACTGGAACGATTAATGGTGAGGCTTACACGTTTGTCTCATACTATACACCGAACACACATCAAGACCTTTTCTTTGACGCTACCCTAAAGATCCTAAAGCCGCATTTCATTGGCACAGTGATTGTGGGGGGAGACTCCAACACCCCATTCGACTTCTCCTAAGACAAATCTAACCCCCTGCAGCCCAAAACCAAATGGCCCCCTAAACGCAGCCTTCGAGTGGCGAAGATCGTCCAATCTTTTGGCCTGATTGATATCTGGAGGGAAATGAATCCCCAAACTAGAGACTACACGCACTATTCTGTTCCCCACCATACTTTTTCCAGGATAGACCACATCTTTGTCCCACCACACGTAATGCCGAGGGTAGTAGCCTCCAAAATATATGACACGCCACTGTCTGATCATTCGATAATGACACTTACGCTAAGGGGTGGGTCGGGAGTGAAGGGACCCTTTAGATGGCGCCTCAATGAAACTCTCTTGAGTAATCCAACTCATTGCACAATACTAGAAAAATCTTTAACCGATTACTTTGGTGAGAACAACACAGGGTCGGTTTCGCCGGGCTGTCTGTGGGCAGCGCACAAGGCAGTGATGAGGGGCAGGCTGTTACAACTCTCCTCTCAACTTAAGAGGGAGAGCAGGGCAGAAGTCTCACGACTCACAGCAGATTTCTGCCTGTTGAGTAAAAGACATAAACAAAATCCTACGCCAGACAGCCTGGCCAAACTTGACTCTGCTCGAGTAAAACTTAATCTCTCTCTCACTACTTCAGCTGAGAAACATTTGAGGTGGTTAGGTGCACGCTTCTATTACCAAACAGATAAGATAGGCTCCAAGTTAGCAACCAAACTAAGCCCAAGGGCTCGCACCTCGGTATTTCCCGAAAATTCGTACCTCGACAGGCAATTTAACACAAAATCCAACAAGCATTATGGAATCATTCCATAATTTCTACTCACAGCTTTATGAGAAATCACCTCACACTCATCACAAGGCCAGAGGGCTGTTCCTCCAAGACATTAACCTGCCTCACCTTCAGCAAACACACCGAGAGCTTCTAGACGTACCCTTCTCCTCCGATGAAATATTAGATGTCATTAAATCCTTGAAATCAAACTCGGCCCCGGGTCCAGACGATTTTTCGGTTTGTTATTATAAGAAGTTCGGCCCACAATTGGCCCCTTACATGGCCCGGTTCTTCAACTCCCTCTGGGATGGAGCCCCTCTCCCAAGTGATTTAAACTCAGCTTTTATATCGGTTATACCCAAACAGGGTTAAGACCCAAGCGAGGTTGGCAGCTACCGCCCTATCTCGTTAATTAATAACGATCTCAAAATAATGACAAAAATCCTAGCAAATAGGATGTCTAACTTCATAGCAAGTTACATACACAGTGATCAAGTGGGCTTCATCCCGGGGGGACAGGGCCCGGACCAGGTTCGCAGAGCTATTGATTTGATTTCCCTTCTGCAGACCCAGTGAGACGGCAGCCCTGCTCAAGAGGGTTTCCTGTTGTCACTGGATCTGCAAAAGGCCTTTGACTCCATGTCGTGGCCCTACCTTTTTGATACTCTTGAATGCTGGGGGTTCGGTGACGGTTTTCTTACAATAATTCACACACTGTATTCATCCCCCACAGCTCAGGTACTCTTAATGGGTCACTGCTCTGGGTCCTTTGACATTCGTAGGGGAACCAGACAGGGCTGCCCTCTTTCTCCCTTGATTTTCGCTATTGCGATCGAGACACTGGCTATAGCCATAAGAACAAACGAGAACATCAAAGGAGTGAAATGTGGACTTGAAATACACAAGTGTGCCCTCTTTGCTAACGACATGTTATTGTTCTTGACAGCCCCTCTTATATCCACTCCAAATGTCTTCAGCCTTCTCAGGGACTTCGGCGTCGTCTCAGGTCTTCAGGTGCACGTAACCAAATCTGTGGCCCTCAACGTTTCTGTCCAGGCGCCACTAATCGACTAACGCAAACAACATTTACCCTTCACGTGGGCAGGAGACTCAGTCCCCTATCTAGGTATCAAGCTGACTAAAACCATTGGAGACTTATATGCCACCAACTACCCCCCCATGTTCTACTCTCTAGAGCTGGACCTACAGAAATGGTCAAGGGAGGGCCTGTCCTAGCTGGGTAGACTCAACGCAGTCAAAATTAATCTCTTGCCCTGCCTTTTATATCTGTTCCGCTCACTTCCTATTCCAATTAAAAAATCTATCCTGTCCAAATTTCAATCCAGGGTGGTTAGATTTGTCTGGGGAGACCGGGGTCACCGATTTGCAAGGAATATTCTGTTCAGACTTAAGGCTCAAGGTGGCCTAGGTCTACCGAATTTGTGGCTTTACTATCAGGCAGCACAGCTGGCTTAGTTTTCAGCCATATATGCAAAAAAACGCAGACCCGATTGGATCTCCTTTGAGAGGCAGGCCGTCCCACATTTCACACTCAACTTTTTAGCATGGAGACCTTCGAAACATAGACCGGCCATTTTAGCCCCTACCTTATCTCACTCCTTGGCCCTCTGTGATCAACTACATAAAAAAACTTGATATCCCCCCTAAGGCCTCTCACGCACCTGTTTCATAACCCCGACTCCCCCCCCCCCAGGGATGAATATATATGCGTTTCATTGGTGGCTGAACAAAGGCCTCTTCAGGATAGGCCATTTCTTTACACCTAATGGCCCTATTTCCCTGGGCCATTGCCTGAGTACTCTAGAAATACCAGCCTCAGAAACATTCAGTCTGTCGCAGATCAGGCACTTCCTATGCTCACTCTGGACTGACAAATTGCGCAACCCTAAGGCCACGATGTACGAGCTATGGTGCTCATCTATAGGTCCTCAAAAAGGTGGGATCTCCATTATTTACACTTCCCTGGCAGATAGGACAGACGTCCCAGGATAAGCTCGATCCTGGGAGTCGGATCTGGACATCCAGTGGTAACCTGACATGTGGTTCCAAGCCTTCAGCAGATCATCTAAAGGTATCTTAAATATTGCTTTGATAGAGGCTAGGAGACCACTCAGAAGCACTGCTCTGAGCCTTGAACGCATGTTTCAATTGCATATAATGGAACCTCATATTGGACGTCAAGCCGTGTCTTTACTGCAGAGCCTCAAAAGATTGTAGAATTTCGTTCTGAAAAATATCTCTAATGTATGTCACCCCAAATCTCCTCCATAACGCCCCATGTTGTAACTGTGCTATTTCAGGGTAGGTCCCATTGGACCACATTGGGCTGAACTCAGCGTATCCCATCACTCCCTGTAGGTATCGCCGGCACTGAATCCAGTTTTATCGTGTGTAACATCACAGTCTCTGAAGAGCTGCGGGTGATACTCCCAACCCATGACCCCTATTAAGTGCTGGAGCTGCGCTGCTAAATAGTATAACCATGGGTTCGGTAGGGCTAATTCCCCCTTGTCTTTAGGGCACTGTAAGTGTTCAAGTTTGATCCTGGGGGGGGGCGATTCTTCCAAATTAACAAGCGGAATAGGGAGTTTACAATTCTGAACATTTTCAAAGGGACCACTACTGGAGAATCGTGGAGTACATATAGTAGCTGGGGCATGAGGATCATCTTGATCAGATCCACCCTACCAGCTATCGATAAGCATAATGAGTTCCATGTCTTCCATGTCATGTTCCATGTTCCCGGTCTCTGAATTTCTGCAGTAGTGGGGAGATATTTAATCTCCCATAATCCCTCACCGTAGGCGTTACTTGGACTCCCAGATACCTAAAGGATGTAGACATGGGTATGGAGTTGTTGTTGGGAGGCCTGCCCCCTTCATCTATGAGCATTAGGGAGGATTTTGTCCAATTGATCTGGAGTCCTGAGTAGGTGCCAAATTCCGTTATGGTGTACATGGTTTCCCGAAGGGAACCTTCAATTTTACCCAGCAGAATCATAGTATCATCTGCGTAGAGCATCAATTTCTCATGCCTGACACCGTAACGGAAGCCAGTGATCTCTGATTGTGATAGCCAGGGGTTCAATGGCTAGCGTGAAGAGCAGGGGAGACAAAGGGCACCCCTGTCTCATGCCCCTACCCAGCGCAAAGGTATGAGACATTCTGCCTGACGCTCTAATGGCTGCCTGCAGGCAGCAGTAAAGCAGACGGACCCAGGAGATTTATGTTTCCCCAAATCAAAACCTCTGGAGAACGCCCCATAAATACTCCCATTCGATGCTATCGAAGGCCTTTATAGCATCCAACGAGAGCAGTGTCCTCTGTCCCCTGTTATCTGCCTGGGACTGAATATTCAGATAAAGTCTCCTGAGATTCAATGCCATTGATTTATTCGGCATAAACCCTGCTTGATCCGGATGTACTATTGATGTAATGACGTTATTCAGCCTATTTGCTAGGACTTTTGCCAGTAACTTAATGTCACTCTGTAGCAGGGAAATTAGTCTAAATGATCCAGGGTCGACAAGGTCTTTCCCAGGCTTTAGTTTCAGAACAATATTAGCTGTGGACATAGAGGGGGGCAAGGTTTTATTTTCTCTGGCTGCATTAAACACCGCCAGAAGCTTAGGAAAAAGACCTGCAGCATATTGCTTATAGATTTCCTTGGGGAGCCCATCTGACCCAGTGGCCTTACAGTTTGGGAATTCTGCCATCGCTTTTTGTAACTCCTCCACTGTAAGTGGAGCATCTAGGGCCCTCCTGTGCTCATTGGTGACTTGCGGGAAATTAATGCCCTGTAAGAACTTCATAAGTTCCTCCACAGTATACTGTCCAGTAGGGAGATACAGGTTCTCGTAAAATCCTGCCAGTTCCTGCAAAATTAGATCAGGGGAGCTCACTAGTTTTCCCTCCGAAGTTCTGATTGCCCCTATTACCGGGGACCGCTGCTGTGAGTTTGCTATCTTGGCTAAAAGGTGGCCCGTGGTTTCACCCTCCTCAAAGAATGCTGCCTTGGAGAAGAATCTTTTCTTCTCTGCCATGGAGGACAGAAGCCACTCATAAGCTGATTGAGCAGACCTCCAAGACTCCCTGGCAGAGTCTGTGGGGTCCTGAACAAATTGTTCCTCCAAGTCCTGCACCAGATTTTCAAGCTCCTCCCTCTGCCCAGATGACCGCCTCTTAACTTTTGTAATTTCTGCAATTAATAGACCCCTCAAATAGGCCTTAAAAGCTTCCCATTGAGTCAGAGGGGAATCAGCAAACTCCTGCCTAGCTAGGAATTCCCGCATGATCCTCTCCGGCTCCACAGGGAATAGAAATAGCTTCAGCCAGAAGGCATTAAATTTCCAGGGTGCCCTGGGCAACCCGGACAGTGGAGCCACTATCAAGCTAATCACCATATGGGAGTGGTCGGACACACTGCGTGGTTTGTACATCACCTCCGAGATGGATGGGAGCATGGCAGGGTCACAGACTGCTAGATCAATCCTGGATAGCGTCCCATGTGTTTTGGAAAAACAGGAGAACTGCTTCTCTGATGGATTCCTGTGTCTCCAAACATCCACTCAGCCCACCTCATTAAGTAACATCAGCAATGGCGACTCCCTCGATGAGGCAGACCCCCCCCCATACTCGGGTGCCTGTCCATGGAGGGACTCTGCCAGCAATTAAAATCTCCAACTATCAGTAATGGCACACCATATATGTCAGCAACGTCCGAAGCACCCCCACTGCAAACGGAGGAGGAATATATATACATGCCAAAATACAGTGTAGGGACCCTATGCAACAATGCAAAAAAAATATCGCCCCTCTGAGTCTATATATGTGTCAAACTCCTGGAAATCTATAGCACTGTGCACCAACACACTCACCTCCCTAGAGAAGGAGGTGTATGTGGAATGATACACCTTCCCTGCCCAGGAATACTTTAAACAGATTTGAGTTTCCGGAGTCAAGTGCGTTTCCTGAAAACACAGTATGGCTGGGTGAAACTTTTTCAAGCAGGTGGAGATCATTATGCGTTTAATGGGGAACCTAGCCCCCTAACGTTCCAAGACACCACATGCACCTCAGCCATTGGGAACCGTGATATCTAGGAACAACAGGGCGTATATATAACAATAAAACATATATAGATTAAGCAATAAGTAAAACGAGTTTAGGTAACCCCCTGTGAGGACGTTGGGCCAGTCCAATAACAGCCAGGTTAAACCCCAGCACAGGATATTCGCTGTGAGCCATAATCCAGGCGCAACAAATATGCCATATTTTGCATAGTAACAGTTTCAGAACTTAATGTCCTCCAAACGAAGCCTGTAGGTATAAAAGGTTAAACATAGAAACCAAATATGAGTCCAGACCATCAACAGGACAGGCTAAAATGATCCAACTTCGAACAAAAACCAATTAAGCACTTTTTTTCTACATCTCACGTAGAAAGATTGCATTTTTCTTGCAACTTTACAAGATAGCTCAAGGTTCACATGTTAGTATTATGTCTCCCAGCAGAACAAGCATAGGTTTCCCCTTCTGTCCATGTCTATCCGCCAGGATCAAAACAGATGGTAGCTTTCAGCCACAAATTGAAAAAGGGCAGAAAAGGCATAAAAAAGGGTAAAACAAAGGGCCAAAAAGTGAACATAAAGCTTTCCATATAAAACTTGCCGGTGCATCTAGTATATCCATTTTTCATCGTGGTGACTGGCTGCAGCAGCTAACAAATCAATCACCATCCTCCTCTCCTCCTCTGTGGCGTAGAACCTGCTCATTACGATCCAGCCAAAGTGCAGCATCCTAAGCTGATTCAAAAAAATGGGTTTGACGGTTAGCAGCAACCCTCAACTTGGTGGGGTACAACATGGCGTAAGGAAGCTGCAATGATCGTAGACGCCTTTTCACATCTGAAAACTTGGCCCGGCGCTACTGCACCTCCGCAGAAAAGTCCGGATAGAAGGACACTCGGACTCCATTCACCTGAACATTAGCCTTCGCTCTGGCTTGTCTCAGTACCGCCTCCCTGCTCTGTAATGTAGAAGATGGGCGAGGATGGGCCTGGGGGGGCACCCAGTTGTGGTGGGCAGCCAGATGTGCAGTGAGCCCTCTCAACAGTGAAGAACGAGGAAAAAGCCTCTTTTCCAAATACCTCCTGCAGCCACCCCTCTACAAAGATGGTAGGATCTCTCCCCTCCGTTTTCTCCGGTAACCCCACGATGCGCACATTATTCCGTCTCAGACGGTTTTCGATGTCATCTGCTCTGTTATTAGTATCTTTAGCCAGCTTATCAGCTACATGGGCCTCCCAAGCAACTGGGGGCAGTTTATCTTCAACCTCGCTCACCCTACTCTACACTGCGGTTGTGCGCTCCCGGATTTTTTACAAATCCTGTCTCAGCAGGGAAACGTCTTCTCTTAGTCCCCCAAACTGCTCCTTGAGAGTATTTACTGAGGCAGTGCAGACATGCACTGCTCTAAGAATCTCGGCCAGGGTTGGCTGCTCAGTGTCCTCTGTGTCTGTGTCTGTGGGCAGGGGAAGAGAGTGCTTGGCTGCATAATACTGCTCTCCCTGTCCCTCCTTCTCTCCTGCAGACTGACCCTGTGAGCCCTGTGCTGCTGAGCCCTGTGGTGCCACGCGAGACTGGCGGGACCTCCTCTCGCATTCTGATCCAGGGGACCCCCCAGTTTTTGGGTATAATAAAGCATGTCTCTCGAGTACTCCTTACCCTGTGTCTTTTGTGCTTTCTTGTTGGGATTCCCCATAGATGACTCTTCTCCTCTCAGGGAGCTGTGCCAGGGGCACGACTGCGCCATCTTGGATTTCCAAGTGCATGAAATCCTCCTTTTTCTTTGTCTTTCCATGTGTACAGAGGGCCGGCGGGTGGTCCGGGAGGTTGCCCTGATCGGTAGCCAGCTGGAGAGCCGTTTCTCACCTTCGGATCACTGCTGGGAGAGGATCGGTATACTGTGTTGTGGAGGAGCTGTGAGACACACGTCTTCTCACATGCCTGTCTTGGCCACGCCCCTCTGAAATATCTTTCTTGATATTCCCAGGAATTAAGTGAGCCAAGGTAATGGAGGGAGCACTTGCGTTTTTTACCTAAAGCTAAAGGCCCGGGGCTTGGTACCAAGAAGGTCCTGGAACCTGCTGATGTCCCTGGAATGGTAGGATCCACCGTGGCCAGACTTGGATGGCTCTCAAAAGCCTCAACCCTGGCCCGCAACTCCTGACAGGAGGATGCCAGTAAGCTCAGGGTGGCATGAATCTGTGAAAGGGACGAAGCGACAGGCCGTAGGGTAACCTGCTCAGCATTAGAGCCTGAAGTACAGGGGAATAAAAATCTTAATAGTTCAGCTTTGTGAGTCGAAGCCAGGTACAAACTACCCCTGCGTCACAGTTCCGCCATGAGGCTTGAGATCGTCCAGGTTCTTTAACCACTTCAGCCCTGGAAGAATTTTCCCCTTTCCTGACCAGAGCACTTTTTGCGATTCGGCACTGCGTCGCTTTAACTGACAATTGCGCAGTCGTGCGACGTGGCTCCCAAACAAAATTGACGTCCTTTTTTTCCCACAAATAAAGCGTTCTTTTGGTGGTATTTTATCGCATCTATTTTTTGCGCTATAAACAAAAATATAGCGACAATTTTGAAAAAAATGCATTATTTTTTACTTTTTGCTATAATAAATATCCCCCAAAAATATATAAAAAAACAATTTTTTTCCTCAGTTTAGGCCGATACATATTCTTCTACATATTTTTGGTAACAAATATCGCAATAAGCGATTATTGATCAGTTTTGCGCAAAAGTTATAGCGTTTACAAAATAGGGGATAGTTTTATGGCATTTTTATTAATTTTTTTTTTTCTTTAAATGGCGGCGATCAGCAATTTTTATCATGACTGCGACATTATGGCGGACACATCGGACATTTTTGACACATTTTTGGGACCATTGTCATTTATACAGCAATCAGTGCTGTAAAAATGCACCGATTCCTGTGTAAATGACACTGGCAGTGAAGGGGTTAACCACTAGGGAGCGGGGAGGGGTTAAGTCAGTACTAGGGAGTGTTTTATAACTGTCAGGGGGAAGGGCTGTGTGTGTGACGTCACTGATCTCTGCTCCGATGACAGGGAGCAGAGATTGAGTGACACTGTCACTAGGCAGAACGGGGAGATGCTGTTTACGTCAGCATCTCCTCGTTCTTCCTCCCCGTGAGGCGATCGCGGGTATCCCCTGCGGCGATCGAGTCCGCGGGACCCGCGACCCGACTCACGGAGCTTGCCGCGGGCGCGCGCGGGTGCGCTGGCTGCCTCTTAAAGGTCAACGTACAGGTATGTGATTTTGCCTGTACGAGCCCTTCTGCCGCAGTATATCTGCGTGAGGCGGTCAGCAAGCAGTTAACCACTTCAATACAGGGCACTTATACACCTTCCTGCCCAGACCAATTTTCAGCTTTCAGGACTGTCACACTTTGAATGACAATTGAGCGGTCATGCTACACTGTACCCAAACTAAATTTTGACAATTTTGTTCCCACAAATAGAGCTTTATTTTGGTGGTATTTGATCATCTCTGGGATTTTTATTTTCTGCTAAACAAATTTAAAAAAGACCAAAAATTGTCACTGATGATGGCACTAATATGCGGCACTGATGGGGCACTGATAGGTGGCACTGATATGCAGCACTGATGGGTACCCATAGGTGGCACTGATGGGCACTGAAAGGTGGCACTGATAGGCGGCACATATGGGCACTGATAGATGGCATGGATAGGCACTGATAGGCGGCACAGATGGGCACTGATAGGTGGCACAGATGGGCACTGATACCGTAGGTGGCATGGATGGGCATGGATAAGCACTGATAGGTGGCACTGATGTACCCTAATTGATGGTACGGATGGATGTCAATCAGTGCCAAACAATAATGCCTGCCAATCAGTGATGCCCATTGTGAGAACTGATTGGCACCCATTGTGGGCACCAATTGGCATTCTTAGTAGTCTAGGGTGGCATACCTGATGGTGACATCCCTGGTGGTCCTAGTGGTGTCCCTGGTGGTCCAGTATGAGCATCCTCGGGGGGCTGCGCTGATAACCAATCAGCACAGACCCTCCCTGTCAGAGGAGCAGCCGATCGGCTCTCCTCTACTTGCGTCTGACAGATGCGAGTGAGGAAAAGCCGATCAACGGCTCTTCCTGTTTACACTGTGATCAGCCATGATTGCACAACAGTTTGGTATCCTTGTGATGTCATATGACATCCGGTCAGGATATTGAAACCATTTTGCCACCGTCAATTTGCTATATGGCGGGCGGCAAGTGGTTAAGGAGGGTGTGCTACCTTGTTCAGAACCCCTGCCTAGTGAAGGATGGATGGAGGCAAAGTCTTCAATATCCGCTGCCTGTGACTTGACCTATGCAACCGAGAACAAACTGTCATAAGCAAGAGTTATAACTTATTTTACCCCAAACTTATTCTAAGGAAAGGAAAATCTCTTTTCTTTTTTTTTCTTTTCAACAACCTCCCAACAGTGATTGTGGTTAATGACAAAGTATAAATTGTGCAGGACTGAAAATATGTCAGTCTCAAGAACTACCAAGGCCGAGTTGGTGTATCAGGCAAATTAAAAACGTAAACTCAGGCCTATGAAACCTGAAGATGTGTCAGGCAAATGATATGAGAAGTGAGATGTTATGACGTATGAAAACAAAACGTAAGCTGTATGGGAAAGGGATCAGGAGACTTGCCACCGCACAAGTCAGTTAGAAACGCTCATCTCAATCTGTTGGTACCCATAAATATGATAGGTAAACCTGCAATGGAGTGTTGCCGTAATATCTATGTACTGTGTATGTGATGACAGTGTACCTGGTGTTAGGGGAAAATGAAGTATGCGTTATAAGACTAAGAAAGTGTTCACCATATTAATTACAGAGGCTGAGTAACCTGAGGTGAAGCAGGCCAATTAAAAACATAAACTCAGGCCTACAAACCTGAAGGCGTGACTGAATTTAAACCTCTAGAGATAAGTGGAGTAAATAGTAGTGCTCAAATAAAAAATAAATAAATAAAAAATGAAAAAATAAAAATAAAAATGAAAAATAAAAATAAAAATGTGCTAATGAAAGCAATGATCAATCTAAATGAACAGTAGAGGTATATGTGTGTGAATATTGACAATTATACCTTCATTGAAAATCAGTCACAATGTGAATGTGATCTGACAAAAAAGTTATTGGTGAACACTGTGAGCAAACACATCCTATCACATAATGTTCAAAGCAACACACCCTGTGGCAGATGTGAAAATAATAAATGAAGTCTTAACATAAAGTTCATATCATGTGAATATATTCTAACAAAAAAGTTATTGGTGAACACTGTGAGCAAACACATCATATCACATAATAATCAAAACAACACACCCTGTGACAGATGTGAAAATAATGAATAAAGTGTTGATATGAAGTTCATAAATTATGAATATTCCGATGAATGGCCTGAAAAAAATCTGTAAATGAAAACTCTTGGTTGTTCTTTGTGATCTTCCACCACACTTCAGTGTTTGTGCTTCCACTCCCACGTAAAGATTTGCACTCACCAGCTACAATTGCCTCCCACTCTTGTGTTTGGCATAACTCGCCGCAATCCACAGTTATTGGGGGTTAAAATGTGATCTCCAGATTCCAAACATGATCTCCAAATAGCGAGCGTAAATGCAACAAATCCTTTTCCTCAAGAAGTGATTGCTCCACATGAAAATAAAAAAAAATGCTCCAAATAGTGTGATAAAGTACAACAAATGTATTAAAAATTCAAACCATCGCACACCATTGCACTCACATGTGTAAAAACCAAAGCAGGCCAAAAAAAACACTCCAAAAGGAAATCGTAACATAAACTCCATGCACTGGTAAAGCAATCTATAGCAGTCGCGGCAGACCCAGGATAGTGTGTCAGCTGTGCAGTCTCACCCACTCCTAGTCTCAAGCCTCCACTATTCGATGCAGTGTGTCACGTCACAACGTCCTGCGTCACGCTTCAGATGCTTGCCGTATAGCCACGCCCTGACATGTTTCGTCACAACCGACTTATTCATGAGACAATCCCATGAATAAGTCGGTTGTGACAAAACATGTCGGGCCCCTGTGTCATCTGGGGGGATGTGTTCGCTCTGCAAAGACATTATCTGTTTAGCAGATGTGCGCTCGTGTCACCCCTGTATGCCTGATCAACATATTTGGGGTGCCAAGGCTTATACCTGCAGATAGTCTCCCATCAGCAGGAATGGTAGTCATTGGTTGTTGTATAAACTCATATCTTGTGTTGTCATATCCTGTGTTGTCCCATCCTATGTTGTCACATCCTGTGGAGGAAGCGATTGGCTGCTGGGGCCAGGGCTTCCTGTTTGTGACTTCCTTTGTGTGTGTGAATAAAAGAGCCAGTGCACTGCTCGGCAGGGAGTTGTGCTGAGATGAGGAGGTAAGCACGGTCATGTCTGTTTACTGGGGAAATGTGGGAGACATGAGTTAAGTAACATGCATTATACCATTATACTGAAAGGGCGCGTGTTAGCGCAGGTGAGATTTTGGGACTTTGGGACTGCCATGTGGCTTAGGGGAGGGGCGGCCAGGCATGGCTGTCCCATCACTTACAATGGGGAAGGTTGGCTACTCCCTGTGGACAATAGCATGGGGAAGAGCTCTTTTTGTTTTATGAAAAGATCATGATGCAAGCATCACTGTGGGGATTACTGAAATGTATTGTCCCTATGGAAAAGGAAATTTGTTTGGGAACAAGAGTGTATGTTTGAGCCGCGTTATTTTTGTGTTTTATGTAACGTTGTTGCTTGGTTGGCTAAGGCCCCTAGTAGTATATAGCCTGAAATGTTTGTAAGTGTTCATGTGGTGCCTTAGGTGTGTGGCTTTGTGGAGAAAGATTCTAGTGAAGAAGTCTGGTTGCATTTTGTCGTGGACTGGCTTTCGTCTGCCATTTTCGTTTGTTGTCACCATGCGGCCATTTTTGTCACCATGTGGCCGTGGCAACTACCATTTTGTGTCTGCTGTCATAGGCGTGCCCACAGGGTGTGCCAGGTATGCCTGGGCACACCCTAATCGCCTTGTGTGGTGCATATTCCCTCCTGTTTAGACCACTGATATTTCATCCCCCCAAAAAATGTTACAAAAGAAAATAATTTTTTGGAAAAGAAAATAAACAAAATTACACTGTCCACTGCCCTACTGACACCATCAGTACATATACACATGCATATGTATTTGAGCTTTGGGGTGCACACCCTAATGCAAGAGGCTGCGCACACCTATGTCCGCTGTGTTTGGGTGGAATTGCTATTTTGGTTTGTAGAGGCGCAGTTTAAGGCACCATTTCCTTTTAAGTGAATTCAATCTTTTCAAGTTTGGCTGTTTTTGCACTTTTTACATACTTTTCAGTGAAACTGCTCTACTTTGCACTGAATTTACTAACTTTAACTGAGTTTTTGTACTTTTAAAACAGTGTGTTATTTTTATTTTTTTAGAGGGCAATTCATACCCCCGCCCACCTATTGTTTTGGGTTTTTAGAGCTGAGGTTTGTATTGTATAGCGTACAGTAGGAAAGAAAGGCTTTGGTTGACCTCCTTGAGCCATCTTTTTGCAGGAGTTTCAGTTTTTGGCTTTTGTTGCGCTGTTTTGTGGTATTTCGGTCTCAAAATGTGTGGTTTGAATGCCCAGGGGATATGTGAGTTGAGGGGGATTTCCTCCCATTTGCAATATGGGGGTTTATTCTACCCTTTCCTGGACAAAAGTTTTTTAAATTGTTGAAGTATATATGATGTTAGCCATAGATTTTTATTTATGTCTTGATAGACATAATATGAAACTAGGCTTCCCCTCCCCCTCCCTCTTCCTGTCCATTGATACAGGAAGTTCTTTACAATATGAGATGTACAACAGGAAGTTGGTGGGAGGAGCTTGGGGTCTTTTAAATTGTGTTTGGAAGAAAATTCCAGTTTTTTTATACTGTAATGCAGTTTTGGGTAGAGAGCAAACAGGAGGCATACAAGTTATTGTTGTAATATCTAGGTACAGATAGAAGCCATAAGATTGTTTTGAATAGCGGAGGATTTTCATGGTGTTTTGTAGTATGACTGACAACACATTTATAGGGCTGCCGATAACTGGTTGTAGAGCATGTAAATGTGACGAGTAGTATGTTAGGCCCTGAGGAAGTCATGTGACATGACGTAACGCGTAGGACGTAACCGGAAACACAACACACGCGGACCGGAAGTGACGTAGCGGGGATCGACACCGCTGTGTTTTTGCTGTTTTTTCGCTGCTGTTCAGTGCTTCTTTTATGTAAGCATTACTATTTTTAATAAAATCACTGGTCATACTTTATTACACTATTGGGGTCCCCTCTTTTGATTACTTCTCATATGGAACCGATGCATTGGAGGGAACATCGCCGATAGGCATCCATAAACGTCAGCATCTATCCAGGGGAAAGGAGGCCTGCACCCTAAGGATTCTAATAGGCACTTTTATTGTGCCAGGAAGGTGAGAGTTTTGGGAGCCCCGAGTGGGGACATAATACCACGAAAGTCACCAGATCTTCTATCAACGTTTATGCACTTTATCCAGTCACTATTTATTTTGTATTAGTTATTTCACTGTATTAGCACTGATATCACTTTAAAAGATTAGTTTTATATAGAGCAGCATTTTGTACTATTATTATCCCCTAGTGGGGACACAACACCACGAAAGTCACCAGATTTTACATCAATATCTATGCACTTTATTCAATCATTTTTATGCATTAGTCACTTCACTTTATGAGCACTGAAGTCACCTTAAATGATTGGTTTTATATAGAGCAGTATTTTGCACAGTCATTATTAATATTGTTTTCACTTATTGCTCATTTTATATCAGTTATTAGTCTTTGCGCAGAATCATAGACACAATTTATTGTTGTAGCATCTTTTAGAACTATAGGGAGTGAAGTGGTGTTCACTTATTGATTTTGCAGCAAGACACAGATTATTTATCCATCACTGTAGTAGCGCAGAAGTCCATCGTAAGATATTCCTTAAAGAAAGGCTTTGGTTGACCTCCTTGAGCCATCTTTTTGCAGGAGTTTCAGTTTTTGGCTTTTGTTGCGCTGTTTTGTGGTATTTCGGTCTCAAAATGTGTGGTTTGAATGCCCAGGGGATATGTGAGTTGAGGGGGATTTCCTCCCATTTGCAATATGGGGGTTTATTCTACCCTTTCCTGGACAAAAGTTTTTTAAATTGTTGAAGTATATATGATGTTAGCCATAGATTTTTATTTATGTCTTGATAGACATAATATGAAACTAGGCTTCCCCTCCCCCTCCCTCTTCCTGTCCATTGATACAGGAAGTTCTTTACAATATGAGATGTACAACAGGAAGTTGGTGGGAGGAGCTTGGGGTCTTTTAAATTGTGTTTGGAAGAAAATTCCAGTTTTTTTATACTGTAATGCAGTTTTGGGTAGAGAGCAAACAGGAGGCATACAAGTTATTGTTGTAATATCTAGGTACAGATAGAAGCCATAAGATTGTTTTGAATAGCGGAGGATTTTCATGGTGTTTTGTAGTATGACTGACAACACATTTATAGGGCTGCCGATAACTGGTTGTAGAGCATGTAAATGTGACGAGTAGTATGTTAGCAGCCCCGCTCAGACTGTGTACAATAATCGGGTTATAGTGATAAAAGCGCAAACAATAACTGCTCTGAAAGCGCAGGGTTCTCTGGACACAGAGTTCGCCAGAAAAGCCATTTGAATCGTCATGGGCAATGGGTCGTCCGTGCACCCCAGTCAGACAACTGTACAATACATGAAATCTGGGTATGGGGCTAAGCTCATTAGACCCCTTTAAAGATTGGCATATATGGTCAGAGGGTACAGTAAGGTGTATTCCTTTTGGAAGGTACTTTTGAAGTCTGGAGGTACGAGACCCCAGAATAAAAATACCTTGGAAGTAGTTGATGGATGTGTAGTACACGTTTGTGTGATTAAAATTCTCAGGCCTGTTTTTGAACTTTGTGTGGCTGGTCCATACAAGTATCCAAGATGCTCTCGTGTCGTTCCCATTGTATTTTTTTCTATCGCTAAAAGAGTGAAGGTAGCATTCCATCTGGTTGTTTTGTTTTTTTCATTTGTGTTTTGGGAACTATGAAATATCTCCCCCACATTTGTACCTAAATGTTTGTCTCGTGTTTTAGTCTTCTCATTGTTTGCATGTAGTAACAAGAATATGTTTGAACCTACCGCAACAGCCCTCTTAGGTGTTGTGGCTGTTGTATTTTAGTAGGAACATGAAAGTACCGTATATACTCGAGTATAAGTCAAATTTTTCAGCACATTTTTTTGTGCTGAAAGTGCCCCCCTCGACTTATACTCGAGTCAAGCACTTTTCTGCAGCAAAAAAATTCATTTTCCGAACCGATTTTGGGGCCCCGTATCTCAGGGCCACTTGGTGCTAGGAACCCCAAATTTAGTGTGCAAACCCAGTGGAACTGGTACCATTAAATATCCAAAGCTGTCATTCCTAGCTCTAAGTGGCCCTGAGATATGGGGCCCCAAATCCGGTTCGGAAAATGTCATTCTCTGCTGCAAAAAAGTGCTTGACATTTTCTGAACTGATGTTTGGGGCCCTGTATCTCAGGGCCACTTGGTGCTAGAAACCCCAGCTTTGGAAATTTTATGGTGCTAGTTCCACTGGGTTTGCACACCAAATCTGGGGTTTTTAGCACTAAGTATCCCCGAGATACGGGGCCCCAAATTTGGTCAACTGTGTCCATCTGCAGCAATGTCATTTGGGGACCCTTTGGGTTCAGAGACCCCAAATTTGGGCTGCAGCCAGGGGGCATCTAGGAACCCTTAACTACCGAGTTTGAAGTTCAGGGGACCTATGGCTGCAAATGGGCACAGTGAGGCATGCAAATGGGCACAGTGATGCTGCAAATGGGCATTGTTGACCCTCTTTTCCACTTACAGTAGCTGTGCATTTCTCACCCTCGTCTTATACTCAGGTCAATAAGTTTTTCCCATTTTTTTTGTGGTAAATTAGGGCCTCGACTTATACTCGGAACGACTTATACTCGAGTATATACGGTAAGTGTTACAGAGGGTTTAGTAATTGTCGATTTTGAGGAATGTCAGTGACAATTTACCAATGTACATGAATGTTGTATTGTTTACCATTCTTTGCAGGGTAAATATGAAGGATAGAGTAATAGCTTTTGTTTATAAGTATCTTTTCAGGTCCAAGGAGTTTCTGAAAGTGTATGTACATAGAAAGCAGGTGTATGTAGATAGCTGTACACATGCATAAATACACACGCCTAAGAAGGTAAAAGTATCATAGGCTATTTCAGTTTCATTGTTTTTTTTCTGCACCATACTAAACCCTGCGTGTCTTCCTCCAGTTTGGGGTAGGTGCAGTACATGAACTTCAAAAGGTCCACCACAGAGTTCATGAGTCCCTCATCGACCCTGACACAATAACCGGTTTACATTCTTTCCAACCAGGTGACTGGGTCATTGTAAAGAAGCTTGATGGACAAGACAACTGGGTCCATGCCAGCCACTGCAAGAAGCTGCTCAACTACACCAAAGGATGAGGATTATCTTTGTTTATTTATATTTTTAAAGTGTATTTTCCAACTAGCTAAGAAAGTGATCAGGACACATGGTTGGGTCTACTCTGAGTCTCCACCGAGCTCTAGTGCCCCAGCGATGATGGTGGTACATGCTATATGTGATGTTCATATTGGTATGAGGAGTTTTGACAAACTAGTAAAATCCAAACAGACACTTGTCAATAGAATTTACCAAGACATTTCTAGAGGGTAAAATTAATTATAATTTTAACAATAGCTCTGGTTCTTGCCAGCTTTGGTATTGGGACAACTAGGTAGCCCACAAGTGTGCTTGAACTTTTGTTTGGTATTAATGCGGATCTACAGCTTATATGGTAATTCCCCCATGTCACATAACATCGCAAACTCCGCTTGAGTGCTTCCGTCAGTATACAGCTTCCTAAGTCCTGGGACACGAGTCCAATGGATCTGGCTATAGGAACCCCCAAGAACCAGACAACACCAGTCTTGGAGTACATCAGGAATAGCCTTTTATTTGAGATCTTACACAAATATATACAGCAGGATGACTAAAACCTAACCTAATCAACATGAGCCAATTATCTAATCCTTTATCCAGCCTAGGTGACTGAGACATGACCTTTAGAACAGACTTGTGGTCACCGAGCTTCACACAGTAGCAGAGTTAATTAACACAAACAACAATGGGTGAAAAGACTCTTAAAGCCCACACTAGACTTATTTACATAAGTCACATTATAGCAGATAACAGACAGGTGACTGAACTTGATGGCATTAGCATCTAAGGCCCCTTTCACACGGATGGATAGAATGGTTCTTTTAGCTGCGGATTTTCTAATTTTCTACCGCAGCTAAAAGCACACAATGCTTTCCTATGGCCCCATTCACACACTGCATTCAACTGCAAATTCAATACATGCGGTTCTGTGCGGATAGAAAAAAATAGAATTGACTGCGTCCAGGAGCGATTTAGCGCAGCTAAAGTATTCGCAGTGCACTGTGTCAGTTGTGGATAACAGCGCCGAGCTGCTCATCGGGAAAGGAAAAATGATTTTTCCTTTCCCAATGAGCGACAAGCACGGGGCTCCGACTCGGATGCCCGCCAATGCCCGGCACTGTTTGGTATGAATCTTGAGGGGGTACTCCACGCTAATTTTAAATAAAAAAACAGCGTGGCTTCCCCCCCATGGGCATACCAGGCCCTTCGGTCTGGTACGGATGTTAAGGGGAACCCCCTACGCCAAAAAAACGGTGTGGGGTCCCCCCAAAATCCATACCAGATCCTTATCCGAGCACGCAGCCCGGCCGGTCAGGAAAGGGGGTGGAGACGGGCTAGCGCCCCTCCTCCTGAGCCGTACCAGGTCGCATGCCCTCAACATGGGGGGTGGGTGCTTTGGGAGAGGGGGTGCCCTGCGGGGCCCCCCCACCACAAAGCACCTTGTCCCCATGTTGATGAGGACAAGGGCCTCTTCCCGACAACCCTGGCCATTGGTTGTCGGGGTCTGCGGGCCGAGGGCTTACATAGTTACATAGTTAGTCAGGTTGAAAAAAGACACAAGTCCATCCAGTCCAACCATAAAAAAAAAATAATAATAAGGGGGCCCCCAGATCCCGGCCCCCCCACCCTATGTGAATGAGTATGGGGTACAACGTACCCCTACCCATTCACCTAGTGAAAAAGTGTCAATAAAAAAAACACTACACAGGTTTTTAAACTAATTTATTAGTCAGCTCCGGGGGTCTTCTTCCAGCTTCGGGGGTCTCTCCGGTTCTTCTCCACACTCTCCGGGTCTTCTGCCGGGCTCCTCCGCTATCTTCTGCTTTTTTGCCGCTCTTTTTGCTAGCAGAGGAGCCCGGTCTGCTGCCTTCTGCCTTCTTCCCTCTTCTCTTCTTCCGATGTTGACACGACACTCTCTCCAACTGGAATGCTCTCTGGGCTTTCCACTCTGACTTATATAGGTGGAGACCCCGCCCCCTTATGCCATCACAGTCCCTGGGCATGCTGGGACTGTGACGTTTTAGGGGGCATGGTCAACATCACCCGGTGACCAAGTCTGGGGTTCCGCTAGCAAAAGAGCGGCATGAAGATAGTGGAGGAGCCGGAAGAAGAACTGGAACACCGGGAGAAGAGGCCAGAGACAGCGGAGAAGAACCAACCGGACGCCGGGAGAAGAGGAACCGGAGGGACCCCTGAAGTCGGAAGAAGACCCCCGAAGCCGGAAGAAGACCCCCCCATCTGTCAAATAAATTACTTTAAAAACCTGTGTAGTGTGTTTTATTATTGACACTTTTTCCCTAGGTAAATGGGTAGGGGTACCATGTACCCCATACTCATTCACATAGGGTGGGGGGCCGGGATCCGAAAGGCCCTCTTATTACTCGCTCATCCCCACCCCCTTTCCTGACTGGCCGGGCTGCGTGCTCGGATCGGGGTTTGTTATGGATTTTGGGGGGGACCCCACGTCGTTTTTTCGGGGTAGGGGGTTCCCCTTAACATCCATACCAGACCGAAGGGCCTGGTATGCCCCTGGGGGGGAACCCACGCCATTTTTTATTTAAAATTTGGCATTGAGTTCCCCCTCAAGATTCATACCAAGCAGTGCGAGTCGGTACCCTGTCGGGTTGCCATGGAAATGGCAAACCGCAGCTAATCGCACTGTGCAAATGCAGCTGATCGCAGTGCCTGGAGTCTTGAATTTCACAGGAAAACAAACATGCTTTTAACTGCGGCAGAATAGCCGTCCATGTGAAAAGCATAGTATGAGTCCCAACAGTATGAATCAGTCACTATTCTAATATGGCATATAAAGGGTTCCCAGAGTCTGTGTTTCTTGCGGGACATGGACCTGAATCCAAAGTAATCTAAAGTAATACCACCTCCAGGGTACCAAGGCATACAACTCATAGAGAGCACCATTCCCCCAAATGCCAGGGCTTATGATCGGTGGGCAAGAGGCTTGCATTTAGTCCCCTCCAAAAGCCTCTGTCCTGGCTAGGTCTGCCACACCCCCTAATGCAAAAGATTCATGCATCCGGGTGAAACTCTTCCCAGCATCTTTTGTAGCGGCCGATCGTGAGGATCTGATGGCGCGAGAGAAGGTAAGAAAGGCAGGGACAGCTGGAAGGGAATTGCTCACCAATCCCGACCAGGTCTGGGCATGGTTTCCTGCTTGTACATGGTGGGGGCTTGAGCTTATGAAACGATTGAACAATTTCTCATCCATTGAGGATTGGATGTTTCATGTAACTGTTGAAGCTACAAGGAAGTTCCCACAGGAATAACAGCAAATCAAGACCTTTTTATTAAAAAAGATGGCCCATGATTATCTGTTGGCATTCAAGGGGGGTTTCTGTGAATTCACAGGAAAAGATTGTTATACCTGTATCAGGGATACTAGTGACAAAGTTCAGGCCCATGTGGATAAGGTTTGGATCACTGGCAGGCAAAGCCAGAGCTATAGCTAGTTACATAGTTAGTCAGGTTGAAAAAAGACACAAGTCCATCCAGTTCAACCTTAAAAACAATAAATAAATAAAATAAAAAAAATTGTACAATCCAATATACCCAATTTTTTACCCACAGTTGATCCAGAGGAAGGCAAAAAACCCCAGCAGAGCATGCTCCATTTTGCTACAGCAGGGGAAAAAATTCCTTCCTGATCCCCCAAGAGGCAATTGGATTTTCCCTGGATTAACTTTACCTAGCTAGTGAAGGCTGAAGTCCTTTTAAGGGTCTGGGAATCTTTGGGGATTTAATTTTTTATTTTGCAGCGAATCGTAGTTGAAGGAAGTAGGGGTATATATACTCATGTTATTTTGGTTTCTATTCCTTCTATATGCCGTAATGAGGTACTACTGTTGCCTGATTGGACTAGTGAACAGAGCCTGAGCAGATGACGATGCCCTGAAGCCCAACCCACGTACAAGACACAGAGGATCCCAGACCGACCGGCCTTCATGTCCTCCTCTAAGTCATCCCTCCTGAAGAACAGAGTCTACATGTCAAGCCGTGTTTTCCTTTTTATGAACTCATATGGACTGTAAGGACTGATTCATTTCCAGGTGTAAGAAGAAGATCAAGATTCATCGAGGGACACATAGGAGCATATGACAAGAGGAGGGACTGTTGTGTAAATTTTATGTAGATGTATGTATATGTATTAATATGTATTGTCATAGTGTCTCCCAGTGTTAGTTCTCCCGCAACACGCTCTAAAGAGCTGACTGGGGCAGACTGACGCTGGTTGAGATCCATTTGGTAGTGGAAAATTTCCTGAGGTTGGAGAGAAGTTTTTGCAGAGTGGGGATATGTCCGCCAGTGAAGGGCCCCTTGCGATGCACAGAACGATCATCTGGGGGGGGGTGTTCGCTCTGCAAAGACATTATCGGTTTAGCGGATGTGCGCTTGTGCCACCCCTGTATGCCTGATCAACATAATTGGGGTGCCATGGCTTATCCCCTGATAGTCTCCCATCAGCAGGAACGGTAGTCATTGGTTGTTGAATAAACTCATATCCTGTGTTGTCACATCCTGTGGAGGAAGCAATTGGCTGTTGGGGCCAGGGCTTCCTGTTTTTGACTTCCTTTGTGTGTGTGAATAAAAGAGCCAGTGCACTGCTCGGCAGGGAGTCATGCTGAGATGAGGACGTAAGCATGGTCATGTCTGTTTACTGGGGAAATGCGGGAGATATGGGTTAAGTAACATGTATTATACTTAAAGTGCACGTGTTAGCGCAGGTGAGATTGATTATGTATAGCAAAATCTCCACCACAAGACCGTATGAGGCCGATTGCATAACTCCCCACTTAACACCAAAACAAACAACCTACCTACAGTGTGAGGATATGATTTTTTTTTGTATCTGAAACCACAACCAAACAAGGAGAAGTGGTAGATGGCGTGTGCTTGAATGGGGATGCTCCAGATGCAGTGCATGCACATGTGACCCCCTGAGCCATGCTAGCTGTGTGGGGTGCCTAGGTGCTAAGTACTGGGAGGTACCCTTGAACTGAAACCACCCCCAGGTATCCCTTGGCCGGATGCAGGCTGCTCCTGAGTCATGCCACGATAGTAGTGCTCGTCCTGGTACATGTAAAATAAGGTGGTAACAAAGAGCTGCCCTGATGTCCAGAAGAAACGCCCAACATAACAAAAGAAACATGAAAGAACTGGTCACCTCTCACCGGAAGAAAGCTGCTGGACTCGATACAACCCTTCTCCCCTCAGATGCCCACTAACGCGCATCAGCCCTCTCTGAGGCCAAAATACCTGCTGAGGTGCCAGGGTCCAGCAGAGACCCCCTCACCAGCAACATGAGGCCACCGTACCAGGGACCACCAATTGTGGCCATTGTGACAGAGGAGGGGACACCACAACCACCCTTTGCCCCAAAAAAAAGGGGGGTGAGTCTGTCTGCCAGATGGCTCCAGAATGACACAAACCCCCCAACTGACCTCCAACGTCACATGAGTACTCAGGGTCCTCTCCATACCTGTCTATGATAGTCACAGTGGGGAAGCGTGCGTTGGATGACACCATCCCTTGTGGAAACAAGGTGTGCGACATTCCGATGCCACAAACCACCCACCGACAGAGGAACCCCCAACAGTACCCACCCCTCCCCCCTGACGCCATGCGGAGCGGACCTTGTTCTGCCCCCCCCAATGGCACACCAAGATGCTGCCCTTCCCCTGCCCGTAGTCCCCCTACCCGATACTTATAACCCTGAGCGGAGAGAAGCAACGCCTGTTGCAGCCGCAACGACCTCCATGTAGATCCAAAACACGGAAGTGACATCAGCAAGTTGCCTGGAAATGACGCCTATAGACCGTCCACAAGAGAAACGACGACAAGAAATGGAGGCTAGAGGGCGTGCTTAAATACAGCCCGACTCCTCCTACAAACTCAGGTTGACCTGCGGTCAGCCTTCCCACTAATCAATAACCAAAGATCCTTTCTAGTCAGGATATGTTTAATGTAGTCTCTCCAGAAGCATAGTCCCTTTTGTCTGCCTCATCTGACACCTGTCTGCCCGACTCCCTCAGGATTGATGGGCTGGGGTTGTGGTGTTTCATGGCCACAGACATGTATGAGATGAGGACCGTGGGATGCAGTTTAGGCAGCATAGATGAATCCCTTTTATACAGAAGCATAGCACTGTCATACAAAATGTAGGCAAACTGTTTCTTTAAAGGAACCTATTGCCGTGGTGAGGCTAGCTGCAAAAATTCAACTTGTGGCCTAGAAGAAGTATCCAGGAGTTCCCCAGCTTGTGTTTGAATGGGGAGAGAGGCACACCCAGTATCTAGAGTAATGTTACACACCATGAGAGGATAACAAACATTTATTGAAAGTAAAGAATGTACAAATTAAAGCGGAGTTCCACCTAAAAGTGGAACTTCCACTCATTCTACTGCTTCCCCCCACAGGTGCCACATTTGCCACCTTTTGCGGGGGAAGGGGGGGTGGGATACCTGTCTTTCACCGGTATCCTGTTCCAACATCCGGGAGCCTTAGCTGCGGGTACTGATTCCAGGACAGGTAAGTGTCCGATTATTAAAAGTCAGCAGCTGTAGTATGTGCAGCTGCTGGCTTTTAATTTTTGCAACGGTGGGCGGACCTCCGCCTTAAGCCAACATGTTTTAGGCAAACTACCTCCCCCTTCTTCAGGTACCTGATTTTCTTGTGAAAGCAAGTTTGTATGATGTAGATGTTGCTTCTGCATCATACAAGCTGACATCTGCTTTCACAAAAAACTCAGCCGTGAAGAAAGGGGAGGCAATTTCCTCAAAACCTATTGGCTTGATTTGTACATTCTTTAATTTCAATAAACAATGGTTATTCTCTCATCAAGTGTGACATTACTCTGAACACTATGCTAATCTCTCTCCCTATTTAAGCCATCTTTCCTGCTAAAGCGGAATTGCTATCTTACCAGCAAGGTAGCAGCTCATATCTCCAAAGGTAGTTGGACACCACCACTCATCCACAGAACCACCTCATATCAACTAAGTACTATTTAACCAGTCCAGCGCAGTTTCTAGCCAAATTAACTATCTTGTGTTTTTCCACTGGGACATGACTCCCGGAAAGGGTCTCCTTAGGCTGAACTTGCAGCCACACATGTAGTGACTGCTGTTTTGTGACTCCATGCTAAACAGGAGGTGGAAGTTGCAGAGCCTCTGGGGGAAGCTTTGTGTAGATGCCCCATTCCTACACTTGTCTGGGGGTGGATGATAAAGCCTGCAGGGGTGGCTTGGCTGATATGCTCTAGCTCCCGCTGTGTGTCCGGGGTTATGGCCTGTGACAAACTTACTAGACAGAGGCTTTTAGAGGGGACTGAATGCTAGCCACTTGCCTACCGATTATGGGCCCTGGCATTTGAGGGAGCTACAAGCATTTTGAAAGATATTCTGTTATGTAATGCAAAAGGACATTATTAAGGAGGCCATGATGGTCTCTGCCAGCTTGGGACTCAGTGGACAGATGTATGTGAAAGGAATGCTGATTAATGAAACCTGGAAAGCCCAGGTCTTTCACCCAATAGTTTATTGTGCTCATTAACACACCTTTGTCTCCTAGGTGCACTATTGGGGGATGTGTTTATATTTATGTGTATTGTAAGTTGTAAGTGAGGAGACGGCAAGTCTACCCTGAAAGGTCATATCTCTGAGTCACCATGTCTGGGTAAATGATTAGATAATTAGCTCATGTTAAAGTGGAGTTCCACTTTATTAACTTTACATTAACTGGAAAAAACATCAGAAAAAACATTTGAATTTTTTTTTTACATACTTGTTCAGGGCTTTTGCTATGGGGTCTCTTGTAATCTTCCCCCTTCCTCTCCATGGCGCCTCACGTCACTTCCCTCTGTGCCTGTGTTCGCTAGTGCTCCTGGAAGATGTGTGTCATCATTTCTCAGGAGTCACTCAGGAGTTACTGGGCAGCACCGAGGGCTAGAATCCTGGTATTGGATAGGCTTATCATGGTTGCCATCACAGCACTTCCACCGCTGCCACCCGCTGTGATGGCAACCTGAGAAGTTCCCTGAGCTGCTAAATGAGCTTACTGCACATGCCCGAGAATGGACGGTGCATGCTGGTTATTCAGTAGCACCGAAACCCGGAAGTTTATGCTTGTGGGCTTCGTATGCCCACAAGCAACATGGAACCGTGCAAGACAGGGAAATATAAGGTTAGTTTTAAAAAAAATAATAACAAATATACTATATACTATTAGTAAGAATAGCGATTGCAGCATTGCATTAAGATCATCTTAACAGATGGCTTTAGAATTTTTTTGAATATGTCGGTGGAACTCCGCTTTAATTATGTATCTGGTTACCGGTGTATTGTTAGAGTAGTATGAGCAGGAGGGGGGAACCTCCTCTTCAAATG
Organism: Lithobates clamitans; assembly: GCA_037952925.1. NCBI lineage: Eukaryota > Metazoa > Chordata > Amphibia > Anura > Ranidae > Lithobates > Lithobates clamitans. The sequence continues at coordinate 6,594,621 of JBBGZY010000221.1, read as the reverse complement.
TATATAAGACTGTATTAATAAACAGTCCATGTTCAACATCCAAACGAGTATTGTCTTGAGCTGTTTGGAATATCTGATATCTATATTCAGACTGAGAGGAAGCAGTATATGATGAAAGCACTCAAGCAGAGTGTGGGACATTTCGTTACATGGCCAGTCATGGTGGTGATGACAGAGCCTGCAGGGGAGGCTTAACTGATATGCTCTCACTCCCACTGTGAGTCTGGGGTTATGGCAAGTCATGGTGGTGACTCCTATACAGCTGCCATCACCCCGACTGGCCATAACCCTGGACACACAGTGGGAGAGAGAGCATATCAGCCAAGGCACAGCAAGCCGTTGTATGGGAGCGTCCTGATCATGTCTGGTATGAGTCAGGGCTGCCAGTTTCCCTGCAGGAGCTGGGTCACCTCCCAGGTGGTTTGCCTTCAAAAAAACAGCAGGATGTTGTTGTTGCAGGGGACAGATCCTGAAGCATCATGCAGGGAGATGTTATATGTTAAAGGTCCGCGCTTAGGAGAAAAAACAGAAGGACTGCAGCCTCCCCCTAATTAATTCCCACTGGGAGTTAATTGAATTTATATGGAAAAGGGGTTGGGGAAATTGGCACTGCCCTGTTAGCAGTGTTTATTGCTTACAAATTAAAAGTGATGATAAAGTGATTAAATACACACACTAAAAGTGGTCGTGAAATGTCTATGCAAATATCAAGCAACTATGCAATCAGGTGACAGAAGCATGTATGAGGGTAAATGAGCTTATGATTTGTCCCCTGGGTGAACAAACCCTTACGCATGTGCAAAGGTAGATGCAGAGAGCAAATAATTTAGGTTAAATAAAAAAAATAAAAAAATATATATATAAACCCTCTGGAAATAAACGTGCAAATCCTCTGTGTTATATAAGTGTGTGATAGGTCTCATGTGTTCCAACAGGTGAAGTGAATTTACACTTGCCCATCTTGCAATATAAAATTGTACATTTACAACACCCCAACTTTCAATGTAAAATTATATAATGGTGTACCACCCCCTATTTTGGGGCTACCAGCATCCGTGAAAAAACATAGAAATTAGTTAAAACATATCAACAGCATGTGTAGTAACTAAAGTGCACTGTGTCTAATAGGTAACAATAAATTCCTGAAACTCTATGTTAAACCCCCTCTAGGCTCATATATGGTTTAAAATAGAATCCATACAGGCAATTGTAATTTTAAACAATATATATATAAAGTCTCTATGGTGAAACCAGGCAGAATTGAATGTCTATTTGGAGAAACAGGAGTTCTATAGAAGGCCAGGATCGTCAGCATGCAGTTATAAATGCCAAGGGGTAATAAATGGTGACTTCCGTGCTTGTACAGGCTGGTGACTCCAACTGCTCCCCCCCGTGCTCCCCCACTCACCAGAATCAGTCACCCCCACAGGGGTACTGTGCAGAGGAGTGGGTGTCTTAGGATGGCTGCCTCTTGTAGATGTCCCGCTTAAGCTCCGCTGCTCCGTGGGATCGCTCCGGTGATCCAATTCAGGGGAGATACTCAGGAAAGCTAGGAATAGAATACAGCTTTCTCATGGGGGCACAGATATACATATTTACCAGCATCTCTCCAGCATCACCTTGCGGCATCGAAGAGATAAGAAACCCCTGCTAGACCCCCTGCACTCCAAGGGCATACACTACAGGTGGAAGTTTCCTGTCTGTCTCTCCACATCCACACAAGGCCGCATGGTGCTACTAAAGGTTCCAGAGGATCTTCACCTCTTTTGCAAAACCCTGGGTATCCCAGGTGGTAGACGTCCCTAATTGGTATGCTGAATTCCACCAATCCCCCTCAAGACAAGACACACGTCGTGAAGAACCCATGGATGCCCAAGAAACCCGGTTCCGGAGATGACTCTCCATCTGGTAGTAGACCTCAAGAAGCAACCAGAGGCTCCCAACACAGCCCCAGCCCAACTGAGTCACCACATTTGCGAAGGGCCCGGCGTGACAATTGAAGCAGATGAGACATTTCTCATTGTTGGCTGCGGCAAGCGCGGTCCGGTACAGATACGTTTTAACAACGTTCTTTTTTTGTTTCTTTGTTTGGTTTACACTCCTTAGCCTGCAGCCCTGTAACTGTCTCAGATGACCCAATGCTACCCACACTGTTACAAGTATCTCTACCTCACATAGACTAAACCTGCTGATAACTACGAACCCTCATGCAGCCCCATTTTATTTTGCTGGAATCTCTGCCGTTAGGCGATACCCCATCATGGATAACTAAGAGTTTTGCTGATGACTATAGCTCTGCATTCCTGCATTTCTATGCCTGCGGGCCCCCTCTCCCAGAAGGGCCAGAGGCAGGAACTTTCATAGAGGGCGTAAATAAACTCTCCATGCTATTAAGGACTACCTCACAGTTACTTCAGTTAAAAACCTAAAATGTGCCAGGAAGATAGTATCCAAAAACTCCCCTATTCAGATTTTGGACACCATGACAGATGCCCATGGCCGATTTATATTTCTGAAGGGAACACTATACAACAAACCCATCATGCTAGCGAATCTATATGCCCCTAATAAGTAACAAGTGACGTTCTTCCGTAATAACCTACAGATCCTCACCTCATTCCATGCAGGGATGCTTATAGTAGGGGGAGATTTCAACCTGGCCCTTACCACTCCCAAGACACCTCATCAAGCTCCTCAACACTAACATACAAAGCTCTTCGAGCAATCAAAACACAACTGAGGATTTTAACCTTGCACAATGCCTGGCGCACATTGAACCCCAACACCAAAGACTTTACATTTTTTTCCCCACCACACAATAAGTACACTAGGCTCAACTATTTCTTCATCACGCAAGCAGATTTAACATCCCTCCTAAGCGCGAATGTAGAACCTATGCTTCTCTCAGATCACAATCCCATCATAATGACTATAGCCTTCCCGAAAGGGCCCAAACGACCAGCAATCTGGAGACTTGACAATACCCTCTTGAGTGACCCTGAAGCTGTGCAATTGCTTAACTCACGATTAACCAAATATTTTCGAGAGAATGAGTCCGCGGAGATAACCCCAATGTTGCTCTGGGCCGCACATAAATGTGTCATCAGAGGGGAACTTATCTCTCTAGCCATAAAGCAGAAGAAAATCAGACAAGCATGATTGCAGAATTATCAGAACGCATTCACTCTCTCGAAAAAAAACATAAGCATTAGTTGGTGGCACACGTACTAACTGAACTATTACAAGCCAGGGAAACCCTACTTGAGGAATTGGGAAAAAAATAAGATGCAAATACGCTAGGACGCGGCAGTTGTTTTATGAATTTGGCAACAAATCTGGGAAATTACTCGCACAAGCCCTCCAAACTAAAAAAGCAGCGTCAACAATACACTCTATCACTGACACCTCAGGTAACATGATTGCCACATCAGAAGGCATTGCGGATCAATTCAAACGATTCTACATGAAATTATACAACTTACCTGCCCCTGACACACCTGAAGGTGTTACAGACAGAAAAGAGATGATCACCAACTTCCTCAATCAATACAGCCCCAATCCTATCACACCTTCGGAAGCAGAGGCACTAGACAGACAAATCTCTATGGAAGAAACCTCTGAGGCCCTAAAACAGCTAAACACAGGCAAAAGTCCTGGCCCAGACGGCTTGACTGTTGACTACTATAAATCCTATTTGGATGCGACACTCCCACACTCCCACACTTCTTAAAAGCGTTTAACTCACTAGCATCCTCGTCCCACACTAACAGAGACCTCCTTGAAGCACACATGAAGCCATGATACCGAAACCATGTAAAGAGACTAACATCGTATCAAATTACAGGCCCATTTCACTTCTAAACGTTGACTTGAAACTTTATGCTAAAATACTAGCAAACAGAGTATTCCCTCTGCTTGCCTCACTGGTATCATTAGACCAAGTAGGATTTAAAAGCGTTGGAGTTTCGAGACCGCATTCTCGAGTACATCCTTGCCCTTTATTCGTCCCCAACAGCAAGAATTAAAGTCAATTGTCACCTGTCGGCCACCTTCTCCATATCTGACGGCACATGCCAAGGATGCCCCTTATCCCCATTCATACTAACACTGGAACCCCTACTTCGTAGAATCAGAGCCAACCCAGACATTAAGGAGGTAGAAAACAAGGGAAAACAATACAAACTAGCAGCCTATGCAGATGACATTCTACTGTTTCTCACAGACCCCATTACCACAATTCCCAATCTATTAAAAGACTTTTCTCTATTCAACTCAGCGATTGTAAAAATGAATGTCCTACCCAGATTCCTGTATCTTTTGCAAACCTTACCGATCAAACTTCCACCATCCTTTCTACATACAAGCACATATGCTTAAACTTCATATGGGCATCCAAACACCCTCGAATAGGTTGGGATAGATTAGTACTTCTTAAAATGAAGGGAGGAATTGGACTCCTGAACATATTTAAGTATTACTGGTCTTGTCAGTTGACCAGAGTGGTTCATTGGCATCCCCACACAAAGATTAAAGATTAGATCAAACTCGAGGACTCGTTTTCCCAATTGCCAATCCATCACCTTCCATGGATCAGACCGATCTCGATCCCTAGGGAAATTGTTACCCACCCTCAGCCCTACATTGCAGAATTTTCAGGCAGTATGCAAAAAGTTGAATCTTGCCTCTTCACCCGGACCGTTGACCCCCATAGATAGGAACCCTGATTTCCCACTGGGGCTCACAGAGCCCACTACATGTGGCCCACAAGTAGCTCAATCATTAAGGGCTGACGCATTCTTTGATTTGGGGAAGCTATTATATCTTCAAGCCTTTACAGCCCGCTACCCTGATCAAACTATCCCCTTTTACAAGTACCTACAGATCAGACATTTCCCAAGTAGCTTCAAACCACTCTCCAATTGGTGTAGAGAATGCACCCCATTTGAAGTTATCTGCACCAAATCGGAGCCCCAAAGACGTTTAATGCCCCGTACACACGGTCGGATTTTCCGATGGACAATGTCCGATCGGAGCGTGTTGTCGGAAATTCCGACCGTGTGTGGGCTCCATCGGACATTTGCCATCGGATTTTCCGACACACAAAGTTGGAGAGCAGGAGATAAAATTTTCCGACAACAAAATCCGTTGTCGGAAATTCCGATCGTGTGTACACAAATCCGACGGACAAAGTGCCACGCATGCTCAGAATAAATAAAGAGATCAAAGCTATTGGCCACTGCCCCGTTTATAGTTCCGACGTACATGTTTTACGTCACCGCGTTTAGAACGATCGGATTTTCCGACAACTTTGTGTGACCGTGTGTATGCAAGACAAGTTTGAGCCAACATCCGTCGGAAAAAATCCTAGGATTTTGTTGTCGGAATGTCCGAACAAAGTCCGACCGTGTGTACGCCCTATAAATCATTAAGGGCTGACGCATTCTTTGATAAGGTGAAGCTTTTATATCTTCAGGCCTTTACAGCTCGCTACCCTGACCAAACTATCCCCTTTTACAAGTACCTACAGATCAGACATTTCCCAAGTAGCTTCAAACCACTCTCCAATTGGTGTAGAGAATGCACCCCATTTGAAGTTATCTGCACCAAATCGGAGCCCCAAAGACGCTTGATATCAGAGATATACTCCTTATTGTTCACAGGTAACAACCCCAAAGACAACATAACCAGTAGACAATGGGAAAGGGAATTAGCAATGCAAAATTGGGAGCGAGCACTCTTCCATATACACAAAGGGTCCACAAGCCTCTCTACACAGAACGTGTTCAAAATCTATTCTAAATGGTATAGGACCTGTCAGAGAGGTTACCTGATTGGGCGTCGTCACGCGCCGGGGCACGTTGGTGCGCACGTTCCTGCGGGTGCACGGGCGCCTGCCTCTATTAGCACTGGTATTGGCATTCCGGCTGGCCGTGACGGACGCGCTGGTGCCCGGGCACGTACGCGCGTGCGCGTTCGCCTGTGGGCGCTACTATGCGTTTGCCTGGTGGTGCTGGTGTGCGCGCCGCTGTCCTGGGGCACGCTCGGGCACACGCATGGGCGCCTGTGCGTAACGGCGCACGCACGGGCGCAGCGTTTGGCGCCAATTAACCTCTGCTCTCTCCTTCTGATCAGTGCTGCCTGATCAACAGCTCCGTGCCTAGTTCCTGTTTCCTGTTTCCTGTTTCTAGTTCCTGTGTTCCTGATCTGTTGATGACCCGGCTTGCTTTTTGGACTCTTCTGACCTCCGCCTGCATCTGACCCCGGCTTGTTTGACCTCGCTTCTGCCTGCTCCTCCGGTACCTCTGCTGCCCACCTGTTGCCGAACCCAGCCTGTGCATTGACCTGTCTTTAGCTCCTGCTCAGCATCCGTTGCCTGTGCCTCTGACTATCATCTGCTGTTTGAAGACTGCTAGCTTCCAGGATACGGACTCCTGCACTCGTGTGCTTCCTGTCTGCTCTACCAGGGGCCGCGAGTCGGAATCGTAAGGTAGCCTACCCTCTGCCCAAGTGGACTCTCCGGTCTGGTAAGTGAGAGACCTGACAGTATCAGGCAGCCATGACCGAGTCCGGGCAGGGGGCCTCTCCCATGGATGAACTTTGTAGGCACTTCGTGGGCCTTACCCAAGCAGTCAAGAGCCTACAAGAAGGCTACATCAGATTAGAGGGTCAGGTCCAAGCCCTCTCAGCAGCTCCTCCCCCCCAGGGGGCGCCATCTGCCAGACTTTCCCCAGCACCCTCTGTAGTAATGCTCCCTCTGGAACCCAGGGTAACCACACCCGAAAAATTTACTGGAGATCATTGCAAATACCGGGCCTTCCGTAACGCCTGCGACCTCTATTTTGCGTTACAGTCTTGCACGTTCTCTCTGGACACCACTAAGGTGGGATTTGTCATTGCACTGCTGTTTGGCGAGCCCCAGACATGGGCTCATCATCTACTAGAGCAGAAGTCTAGATCCTTGGATACCCTGGATGCTTTTTTCCTGGCAATGTTCCTGGCAGTTATACGAGGACCCTCAACCTCAACTTGCTACTACTGCTGAGGCAGCCTTGCATTCCCTGCAGCAAGGCAGCAGAGCAGCCAAAGACTACGCAGTTGAGTTCCGACGTTGGAGCACTGATACAGAGTGGAACGACGCTGCCTTGCATCATCAATTTCGGATGGGGTTATCTGATCCCCTTAAGGATGAGCTGGCACGTGTTGGGATACCACAGACTCTGGATGAACTCATAAACCTGTCTATTATAATTGACCGTCGTCTGAGAGAAAGACGCTCTGAGAGGTCCTCTAGTCATCCTCGTCCTATTTGGATGCTCCCTAGGGTTCCCAGTTCCCCCAACCAATTGCCTCTCTCCTCTACTCCAGCCACGGAAGCACCCGAACCCATGCAACTTGGTCTGCTCCAGCCATCCCTTAACCCGGAAGAGAAGATGCGCAGACGTACTCACAACTTATGCCTGTACTGCGGGGAACAAGGACATTTTGTGAGGACCTGCCCCAACAAGATACGTAAGTGTCTGACGTCCTCTTCCTCTTGTGCATCTGTTTTGCCCAAATCTGGTAACCATTTGACAATCTCTGTTGTATTACAGCTTCCCAGGAAGAACATCCCGGTGTCGGTCATTATTGACTCTGGAGCATGCAGTGGCTTCATCGATCAGACCTTTGTTAATAACCATGGCATTCCTCTTCAACCTAAGACCCAGGGTCTTGCAGTATTCCTAGCTGATGGCTCTACCCTTAGTTTCGGTCCAGTCACCTGTGAGACTGTCCCACTACTGGCCACCATAGGCCCGGAACACCAAGAACTCTTACGCTTGGATGTCATCTCCTCTTCTCTCTTCCCAATCATTCTCGGAATGCCCTGGCTACAGGTACATAACCCCAGCATTGACTGGTCCATGGGAAAAATCCAATTCCTATCTGACTAGTGCAGGCAACATTGCTTACATGGGACACCCGTGACACCGACTCAGTGTCTTTGTTTGGATTCTGATACCAAGCTTTGCCAATCCCTTCCCGAGGCCTACCGAGATTTCCAGGATGTCTTCAGTAAGAAGGAGGCAGAGACCCTTCCAGTTCACAGGCCTTATGACTGCCCAATAGAACTCTTACCTGGAACCGAAGTTCCCTTTGGGAGGATTTTCCCACTAACTGAGCAGGAGCTAGGCACCTTAAAAAATTATATTGACAAGAAACTAAAGAAAGGGTTTATCCGCCCTTCCACGTCTCCAGCTGGTGCAGACATCTTCTTCGTCACACCCTACGCCCCTGTATCGACTACCGGGAATTAAATAAAATCACTGTAAAAAACAGATACCCGTTACCTTTAGTACCCAAGTTATTCCAAAGACTGGGAACCGCAAAAGTTTTCACCAAGCTGAATCTCCGCGGGGCGTACAACTTAATCCGCATAAGTTTAGGGGATGAGTGGAAAACAGCTTTCTGTGCTCGATTTGGGCACTTCGAGTTTCTTGTCATACCCTTTGGCCTGTGTAACACGCCAGCCACCTTCCAGCACTTTGTCAATGACGTATTCCGTGACTTCCTAGACCTCTATGTCATAGTCTATCTGGATGATATCCTGATTTTCTCCGCCTCTCTGGTCGACCACCGCAGGCATGTGCGAAATGTTGTCACCCGACTTAGGCAACATGGGCTCTATGCAAAACTTGAAAAATGTGAATTCGAGCTTCAATGCATTCAGTTTCTTGGCCTGATCATCTCCCCTGAGGGCATCAAGATGGATCCCCAAAAGGCATCTGCTATCCTGGATTGGCCTGCACCTATTGATAAGAAAGGGGTACAACGCTTTATTGGCTTTGCCAACTTCTATAGAAAATTCATAAAAGGATTCTCCTTGATAATCGCTCCCATTACTGAACTCACCAGACAAAGAAGTCGGTTTTGCTGGACTCCTAAGGCACAGTCGGCCTTTGAGGAACGCAAGGCTCTATTTACTTCAGCCACCATTTTAAAGCACCCCAACCCAGCTCTACCATTTGTGTTAGAAGTTGACGCTTCCGAATTTGCGGTAGGAGCTGTACTCTCACAACGACAAGGCACCAAAGCTCTTCTGTACCCTGTGGGGTTTTTCTCACAAAAACTTTCATCTTCTGAGAGAAATTACGATGTGGGAGATCGTGAACTCCTGGCTATTAAGGCGGCTTTAGAGGAATGGCATTACCTTCTGGAGGGTGCTGCTTATCCCATCCTGGTCTACACGGACCATAAAAACCTAGAGTACCTGAGAACGGCTAAGAGGCTAAAACCCTGGCAGGCCAGATGGGCACTTTTTTTTTCTCGATTTCAGTTCCACGTCACCTTCAGACCCGGATCCAAAAATATTAAATCTGACGCACTCTCACGTATGTTCCATGATTCGGAAGAAACTTTACCTCCAGATACCATCCTTCCCCCTGGGAATTTCTTGCTTCTACAAGAAGATCTAATCTCTCAAATCAGACGGGCTTCTATGGGGGCGACGCCACCCGCTGGGGCCTGTACCAAGGATGGCCTGTTTTGGCATGAAAACAAGATTGTGGTCCCCGAAGAACTAAGGGTACAGGTATTAGAACTGTGTCATGATCACAAATTAGCTGGACATTTCGGCTCACGAAAAAATGAGTGATCTGATACTACGTACCTTCTGGTGGCCTCACCTCATTAGGGATTGTAGAAGGTTCGTTGATTCCTGTAATACTTGCGCTAGAAGCAAAACCAGCCGGGCCAGAGCTTGGGAACTATTGAAACCTCTCCCAGTCCCAGAGAGACCATGGAGTATGATCTCAATGGACTTTGTCGTCGAACTCTCCCCATCAGAAGGCTTTTTCTCCATCTTTGTCATGGTAGACAGATTGTCTAAAATGGCTCATTTCCTCCCAATGAAGGGTACTCCATCGGCCACGGAGACAGCTGATATTTTTATTAAGGAAATTGTCAGGCTACATGGAGTTCCGAAGAGTATAGTTTCTGACCGTGGTGTCCAGTTCACCTCCAGATTCTGGAAGGCCCTCTGTGGCTCCTTGGAAATTGAGTTAGCGTTCTCCTCGACCTACCATCCCCAGTCTAATGGGCAACTGAGAGGACGATTCAGACTCTGGAGCAGTATCTCTGCTGCTTTTCCGCCTTCTCCCAGGATGATTGGGCTCCCCTACTCCCTATTGCAGAGTTTTCTTACAATAATTTCTTGCATTCAGCCACCAACCAGACTCCATTCTATGCCAACTATGGCTTTCATCCGACCTTTTTGCCTGGATCAATACCTGAGTTTTCTGTTCCTGCAGTATCTGATACCCTGAATTTCTTCTTAGTGAACAACAAATTATTACAAGATACCATGGCCAAGGCCCAAGAAGGATATAAGAAGATGTTTGATAAAAAGAGGCGTGGAGAACTTGTGTTGAAACCTGGCAACCCAGAATGGTTATCTACCGCCAAACTGAAGCTGGCATGTCCATCTAAAAAACTAGGCCCTAAGTTCCTGGGTCCCTTCCTGGTAAGGAGGAAGATTAACAATGTCGCCTACGAGCTTGATCTGCCAAATTCTCTGAAGGTGCACCCAGTCTTCCACGTATCTCTCTTGAAGCCGGTTATCCCCAATTCTTTTGTTGGCCGTAGTGTCGGTCCACCCAAACCCATCCTTGTAGACAACGAGGAGGAGTTTGAAGTGGAAGCAATATTAGACTGCAGAAGGAGACGTAATCAAACCCAATACCTCATAAAGTGGAAGGGATATGGCCCTGGGGACAACTCATGGGAACCAGAAGACAATTTGCATGCCGGAGAACTTTTGCAGGCTTTAAAGGACTCACATGCTTCCAAGTTAGCCCAATTGGGCATCCGGTGTCTGCCCTTGAGGAGGGGGCACTGTCAGAGAGGTTACCTGATTGGGCGTCGTCGCGCGCCGGGGCGCGTTGGTACGCGCGTTCCTGCGGGTGCACGGGTGCCTGCCTCTAAGGGCACTGGTGTTGGCATTCCGGCTGGCCGTGGCGGACGCGGTGGTGCCCGGGCGCGTACGCGTTAGCGCGCGTTTGCCTGTGGGCGCTACTATGCATTTGCCTGGTGGTGCTGGTGTGCGCGCCACTGTCTGAGGGCACGCTCGGGCGCATGCAGGTGCTCGGGCGCCTGTGCATAACGTTCCTGTGTTCCTGATCTGTTGACGACCCGGTTTGCCTTTTGGACTCTTCTGACCTCAGCCTGCATCTGACCCCGGCTTGTTTGACCTCGCTTCTGCCTGCTCCTCCGGTACCTCCGCTGCCCGCCTGTTGCCGAACCCAGTCTGTGCTTTGACCTGTCTTTAGCTCCTGCTCAGCATCCGTTGCCTGTGCCTCTGACTATCATCTGCTGTTTGAAGACTGCTAGCTTCCGGAATACGGACTCCTGCACAGGCTCTCATACCACTCCGCACTCGTGTGCTTCCTGTCTGCTCTACCAGGGGCCACGAGTCGGATACATAAGGGAGCCTACCCTCTGCCCAAGTGGACTCTCCGGTCTGGTAAGTGAGAGACCTGACAGGACCACCGATAGAATCCACAAATACCATCCCAACATCTCTCCACTATGTTGGAGATGCAACACGACCCGTGGAACATTGCTTCATATATGGTTGGAATGCCCATTGATATAACCCTACTGGATGGAAATACACCATTTGATTTCTCAGATAACTACTTACACCCCTGACTTCACACCAGTACAATACCTACTCCAACATACATTCTTACCCCAATCGACCTGCAAACGATCCCTCACCCTACACCTCATCAAAGCAGCCAAAATGTGTATTCCCTTACACTGGAAAGATAGCTCCCCTCCTAATATTGCGGAATGTAACAAACATGTAGGAAGGATTGCGAAAATGGAGGATCTAATCCAACAGGCTAGAGACACCCCAACAAAGTTTAACAAAACCTGGGATGGTTGGACTCACTTTACGGAAACAGCAGAATTCCGCAACTTATCAAAAATGGCCCCATAGCTTGACATGGGGGCACCTACAAAGCAAAAGTGCAACAATTAACTGTATTTTCCCATACCTTCCCCTGTTCCCCACTCTACTCTCCCCTCGCCAAAAAACAGAAACTAAGGTTCCTCAATAATAGGTTGAACTATACCACAGAGTACGCTTTACTTTACTCCAATATATGAATAGGGGACTCTCCCCAGTAACTTCCCCCAGAAGACTAGCATGATACATATATACTACTAGGGATGAGCCGAACCCCCCCCCCCGGTTCGGTGTGCGGCAAAACAAGCGAAAAAGCAAAAAAAATGTGTGAACAGCATTAAAGTCTATAGGACTCGAACATGAAAAATCAAAAGTGCTAATTTCAAAGGCTAATATGCAAGTTATGGGGCATACACACGGTTGGACTTTTCGACCGGACTGGTCTGACGGACGCCGACGGACCAAATCCGGTGAACAATCCGATGCTAGGGCAGCTATTGGCTACTGGCTATCAACTTCCTTATTTTAGTCCGGTGTACGTCATCACGTACGAATCCGTCGGACTTTGTGTGATCGTGAGTAGGCAAGCCCGGTCGTTAGAAAGTCAGTCAAAAGTCCACCAAAAGTCCGTCAAAAGTCAGTCGAAAGTCTGTCGGACAAGCTGTCGGACTTTTGTAGCTGAAAAGTCCAACCATGTGTACACGGCATAATTGTCATAAAAAGTGTTTGGGGACCTGGGTCCTGCCCCAGGGGACATGTATCAATGCAAAAAAAGTTTTAAAAACTTCCGTTTTTGCGGGAGCAGTGATTTTAATAATGCTTAAAGTGAAACAATAAAAGTGAAATATTCCTTTAAATTTCTTACCTGGGGGTGTCTATAGTATGCCTGTAAAGTGGCACGTTTCCCATGTTTAGAACAGTCCCTGCACAAAATGACATTTCTAAAGTAAAAAAAGTCATTTAAAACTACTCGCGGCTATAATGAATTGTCGGTCCTGGCAATACAGATAAAAGAAGTAATTGAAAAAAACGGCATGGGATCCCCCCAGTCCATTACCAGTCCCTTTGGTTCTCGTATGAATATTAAGGGGAACCCCGAACCAAAATAAAATAAAAAATTGCCTGGGGGCCCCCCAAATTCCATACCAGGCCCTTCAGGTCTGGTATGGATATTAAGGGGAACCCCGCAGAAAAATAAAAAAAAATGGCGTGGGGGTCACCCCAAAAATCAATACCAGACCCTTATCCAAGCACACATCCTGGCAGGCCACAGGAAAAGAGGGGGGGACAAGAGAACGCCCCCCCCCGAACTGTACCAGGCCACATGCCCTTAACATGAGGAGGGTGCTTTGGGTTAGCCCCCCAAAGCACCTTGTCCCCATGTTGATGGGGACAAGAGCCTCATCCCCACAACCCTTGCCCGGTGGTTGTGGGGGTCTGCGGGTGGGGGGATTATCGGAATCTGGAAGCCCCCTTTAACAAGGGGACCCCCAGATCCCGGCCTACCCCACTGTGTAAAATGGTAACGGTGTACAAATGTATCCCTACCATTTCACAAAAAAGTGTCAAAATGGTACAAATGACAAGACACGGCTTGGGACAAGTCCTTTATTAAAAAATAAAAAAATAAAAATGTCACGCGAAGTCCATTCTTCTTTATCTCTTGCTCTGCCAACTGACCAAAAAGAAAAAAAATGTGACCGACCCGCCTCCATGGGAGGCTCCCACCGTATGACACGTCCTCGCTTTGACAGTTCTTTTATAACTGAGAGCAGGGCCACACCGTGACATTCCTGGGTGACCCTGCCCCCCTCTGACGCACGGCACTTCCCTATGGCTTTCCCGGGGCATCAGAGGGGGGCGGGGGCAACCTGGTTATGTAAACTAAGTAAATGAAGAAATAAAACATGAAAAACTCTTCTTTTGATCAGTGTATCCACACAATTCCACCAGACTGATTGTTTGTCCTCAAAAGGAGTGCACACCACCACCAGTATCATACATATAAGCCTTCAAAATTAACACTTTTGATTTCTCCCATAGACTTTTAAAGGGTGTTCCGTGGCTTTTGAATTTGCTGCGAACACCCCAAATTGTTCGCTATTCTGCAAACAGGCGAACATCCAATGTTCGAGTCGAACTTACGTTCGACTCAAACATCGGGCTCATCCCTAGTTGGTGGTACCAGAACACTGTACACAGAAAAACACAGAAAACACAGAAAAATTGGGCCTTAGGTGGTGGTGGCACAACACTGTAAAGCCTCACAGATACTCTTGTTGAGCGCAGGAACGGGGCCCTGCTGTGAAATATTAGATCAAAAATTGTAATTACGTGCCCCTGTTAAACAGGCGCAGAAAAATTGGGCCTTAGGCGGTGGAGGTGGTGGTGGCACAACACTGTAAAGTCTCATGGATATTTTTGTTGAGCGCAGGAACGGGCCCTGCTGTGAAATATTAGATCAAAAATTGTAATTACGTGCCTCTGTTAAACAGGGGCAGAAAAATTAGGCCTTAGGCAGTGGTGGTGGTGCCACAAAACTTTAACCCCTCACAGATTCTCTTGTTGAGCGCAGGAACGAGCCCTGCTGTTAAATATTTGATCAAAAATTGTACTTTACACATCCCTGTTAAACAGGGGCAGAAAAATTGGGCCTTAGGCAGTGGTGGTGCCCTGAACCAAAAATATTTTTAGAAGCTATCATCATGAAGATTAAGGAGGAATAGGATAGTCACTCAGCATAATAGGATAGTCACTTCAAGGGATCCCGCATCCATAGAAAAATCAATCGGTTACATCAGCATCAGGTGCTTGATAGCTGGTGATCCAAGACTGATTAATTTTTATGAATGTGAGCCGATTAACAGAGTCTGTGTACAGGCACAGTCTGATCGGTTACAAAGTCTCCAGAGCACTGAATGTGCGTTCAGAAAGAACGCTGGATGCAGGACAGACCAGTAGCTAAATTGCATATTGAGCAAGCTCTGGCCAGTGGTCCATCCTCAAGACCCAGTAACCCAGTGGATGTTCTGTTGGAAAGGTCTCCAAGTCTGATCTTGCCCCTAGATGTAAGCACCATGTAATTCAGATGCTGGCGATGGTTGCTGGAACCGACCAGACCTTGGTTCTGAAGACTGAAGAATTGTCTGAAGGCATCGGTCACCCGGCCACCTTCTCGCTCTTTCTGTGATTGAACGAAGCCTCAGCAACACGTTGTCCAGCACCAGGAAATTGTAACCTCCCAGGGTCTGGAAACGCATTGCACAAACCTTTCTGCAAGGCCTCCCGAAGATGTTTCATCCTCTACTCCCTCTGCGAAGGCTGGATAAGTTCTGCAACCTTACCCTTGTAACGTGAATCAAGAAGGGTTGCCAGCCAGTAATGATCCCTCTCTTTGATACCATGAATCCTAGGGCCCTTTCGCAGGCTTTGCAGGATCAGGGAGGTCATGCAGTGTAAGTTTGCAGAGGCATTCGATCCCAAGTCCTCTGGGACACTAAGGATCACCTGATCCTCAAACACCTCCTCCCATCCACTTACAACTCCATGGGTTTCTGGGGACTGAAAACAATCCCTTGAAGACTGCTGCTGATGCTGAGTGTTATCCTCCATCTCCATGCTTACACAATCCTCCTCCTCCTCTTCCTGTGTGAAAAGCAGGCCCGCACGAATACTATCTGGATAAAGGGGGCCTTGAGAGGTAAGGAAGTCCTCCTCTTCCTCCTGCTGTTCTGCCTCAAGTGCCCTGTCCATTATTCCATGAAGCTTGTGCTCCAACAGGAAGACAAGAGGGACAGTATCACTGATGCATGCACTGTAACTGCTCACCATCCTCGTGTCCTCCTCAAATGGTGACAGGACAGTGCATGAATCCTTGATCAGTAGCCACTGGCGTGGCGAAAAGAAGCCAAGCTCCCTTGACCCTGTCCTGGTGCCATACTCACACAGGTACTTATTGATGGCCCTCTGCTGCAAGTGCAGCCGCTGCAGCATTGAAAATGTTGCGTTCCACCTGGTGGGCATGTCACAAATGAGGCGGTTCTTGTTGCATTCTCTTTGAATGTCAGCCAGCCGAGCACTGGCATTGTATGACCAGTGGAAATGAGCACAGACTTTCCTGGCCTGCCTCAGGAGATCATGTAAGCCCGGGTACCTGCTCAAGAACTGCTGAACCACCAAATTCAGGACGCGAGCCAAACAGGGAACATGGGTCAAGTGTCCCTGTCGGAGGGCAGAGAGGAGGTTGGTGCCATTGTCGCATACAAATCACTGGATTACTGGCTGAGTTGGTGTGGCATCAACCACCTCTGAGCCTGCCCCTGCAGAGCTCCCAGAATCTCTGCCCCAGTGTGGCTCCTGTCCCCTAAGGAGACCTACTCAAGCACCACATGGCATCTTTTTGCTTGAGTGCTTGCGTAGCTCCTTGAACGCCTATGGAGCACCACTGGTTCAGAGGACATATCTGCAGAGAAAGAGGCCATAGAGGAAAAAGAAGAGGAGGGGGCGGAGGAGAGAGCTGTGGCAGAATCACCACTACTAGCATTTTGGAGGCGTGGTGGCGGAACAAGCTCTAACAATACTGAACCCTGTCCTGCATCCTTCCCAGCTCCCAGCAGAGTTACCCAGTGTGCCGTGAAAGAAAGGTAACGTCCCTGTCCATGCCTGCTGGACCATGAGTCAGCGGTAATATGCACCTTACTGCTGACCAGCCTGTCCAATGAGGCCAAGACATTACCTTCCACATGCTGGTAGAGAGCCAGAATGGCTTTCCGTGAAAAGAAATGGCGTTTGGGAACCTGCCACGCTGACGCTGAGCATGTGGATGGCTGGGACCAAATTTCTTTTGACGGTTTAGCAACTGGGCCAGGGAAATTTGCCTGCTAAAATCCGATGTTGGTGTATCACTAGCAGATTGGCCACAAGTACTTGGGACACCTATTTCTAAACCTTCATTCCTCTCAGTGCAGGTTTCTGAGAGGAATGGAGGTATAGTGAGTTTGTAGATCCCAGCTGATGAGGAGCAAGGAGAGGTCCGCCTTGTTCTTTGATGTGGGTCTTTTAAGTGCTGTTGCCAATGGACTGCATGGGAGGTCGTCATATGTCTGGTCAAGCATGAGGTGTCCAAGAGGCTGAGCCTTCATCAGAGCCTTCAAATTGCTGCGCATCTTCCTGCAGCATGTACCCGACACTGTGGTCGAATAGTTAGGGGGACTCCTCCGTGCATGATGGTGGGGCTAGGGAAGGAGCGACTGCTGACATGGAGCCGATGGAATAGGCCATTTTGGCAGCTGTATTGGCAGGCAAAACTTCTCTGAGCCTGGGTGACAGAGGATGAGGAGGATGAGGACAGCTTTGTTATCCATTTCACCAACTCTTCTGCATGTTGTGGCTCAATAACACGGCCAGCTGCACAAAAAAAAGACAAGCGTGCCCCTCGGCCACATGCTGAGGATGCACCGTGTCCATGACCAGCACTGTCGACTGTAGACACAGAGCCTGCTTGCCCTCTTTTAGTGGCCTGTGAGCATCTGCCTCTCCTTGGTGGCCTGTAAATTTTGTTTAGCAAAACCACAATACACTGTATTGTGTACTGTGTACATCACCAGAAAAGTAGTAGCAACTGCACTAGGGATGCAAGGTACTGTGTACACCAAAAGAAGTGTATTAACAACTATGGGTGTACTGTATGTATTGTGTACTGTGTATACCACCAGAAAAAAAGTAGTAGCAACTGCACTAGGGGTGCACGGTACTGTGTACACCAACAGAAGAGTAATAACAACTATGGGTGTACTGTATGTATTGTGTACACCACCAAAAAAGTAGTAGCAACTGCACTAGGGGTGAACGGTATTGTGTACACCACCAGAAGTTTAATAGTAACTATGGGTGCATTGTATGTATTGTGTACTGTGTACACCACCAGAAAAGTAGTAGCAACTGCACTATGGGTGCACAGTACTGTGTACACCGCCTGACGTATATTAGAAAAAGTACACCAGGAATGGCCTGCAGTCAGATATAGGCTTGGCTACACTGGATGCAGTGGATATATATATATATATATATATATATATATATATATATATACACAAACACATATACATACACACACACTGTCTGTATATATATTAAATACACTGCAGCTAACTGAATGACCTGCCTGCCTGAAGTATATTAGAAAAAGTACACCAGGATTGGCCTGCATATCAGGAAGCATGAATCAGACCGAGACAGAAGTGAAGTTAGATCACACTTGTTTAATAATAATAATAATAATAATAATAATAAGGTAAACAGAGTAAGCGTAGTCAAAACAAGCCAGAGTTCAGTAACCGGATCGGGTAGTCAGCCAAGCAAATGTCAGAGAGCCAGAGATAAACGTAGTAGTACAGCAAGCAGGATCAGGAGCCAGAAGGAACGTCAGCCGAGCAAGTCTTCAACAGGAACACAGGAGAAAATCTCTGTGATGTTGACAAAGGCGAAGGCAGAGATCAAGTGAGCTGGACGACTTTAAGTAGGTAGGACTGACAAGCAGAATCAACAGCTGGGTAACTGTGGAGAGATGGGAGGTGGCAATTAGCCGACAGCTGAGAGGCCAGCTCAGAGAAGGAAGGGCTGAGCCCAGCCCTGACACTGCAGTCAGATATAGGCTTGGCTAAACTGGATGTAGTGGATGTATATATACATACACATATACACACGGGACTGTCTGTATATATATATATATATATATATATATATATATATATATATATATATATATAAAATACACTGCAGCTAACTGAATAACCTGCCTGCCTGCTCAATCTAAATGACGCTCTCTCTCCATCCACGCCAACAACACACTACACAGGGCCGACGTGCAGGCAGCCTTATATAGTGTGGGGCGTGGACTTAGTCCCCCTGAGCCATGATTGGCCAAAGGCACCCTGCCTTTGGCCAATTATGGCTCTCTTAGCTGAGGGCGCTGGGATTGGCCAAAGCATGCAGGTCATGGTGCATGCTTTGGCCAATCATCATACAGCAATGCACTGCCCTCCCGCAGTGCATTATGGGGCGTTATGCGGCACTCGAATTTGGCACGAACACCCCATAATGTTCGGTTTTCGATGAACGGGCGTACAGCCAATGTTCGAGTCGAACTCATGTTCGACCTGAACATAAAGCTCATCCCTATATACTACCAGAGACATAGAGCAATTCAAATTTACTACCCAGAGAGTCGGTACATTTCATTGATTAAACCCGGCTATAATCACCTTCACCCATTCACAGTGTGCTCCCAACAGTGGTGAATGGGTGACTTGGTGGATTGAGCGGCCTCTCCAAATACTCTTTCTAGGATATCTCATAGGTCTTATGTCTAGTCTTAACACTCATTGGGCTCCACCCTTATGGGCCTTTATGTCTAGATACATTGATATGCCTAATTGATGCTACTACCACTACTATTATCATTATTTTGGAAGTACTTAACCGCTTGCCGACCAGCCACCGCAGTTATACTGCGGCAACGGCTCGGCTGCGCAAATCGCCGTCATGGTACATCAGTACCATAGATGGCCACTAGGGGGCCGATGCGAGTGCCCGGCGGTCGTGATCACCGCCGGGCTCCTGCAATCGCTTGGGGCACACAGAGAACCGGGATCTGTGTGTGTAAACACACAGTTTCCGGTTTGTCTGAGGGGAGAACAGACAGATCGTCTGTTCATACAGAGTATGAAAAGCGATCTGGCATCTCCCCTGCACAGTCCCATCCCCCCGACAATTAGAACATACACTAGGACACACTTAACCCCCTTTGCTGTCCCCTAGTGGTTAACCCTTTCACTGCCAGTGACATTTTTACAGTAATCAATGCAATTTTATAGCAATGATCGCTGTAAAAATGCCAATGGTCCCAAAAATGTGTCAAAATTGTCTGACGTGTCTGCCATAATGTCGCAGTCCCGATAAAAATCGCAGATCGCCGCCAATAATAGTAAAAAAAATAAATAAAAAAATAATAAAAAAGGCATAAAACTATCCCTTATTTTGTAGATGCTATAACTTTTGCGCAAACCAATCAATAGATGCTTATTGCGATTTTTTTACCAAAAATATGTAAAAGAATACATATCGGCCTAAACTATTTTTGGGGGATATTTATTATAGCAAAAAGTAAAAAATATTGCCTTTTTTTTTCAAAATTGTCGCTATTTTTTGTTTATAGCGCAAAAAATAAAAACCACAGAGGTGATCAAATGCCACCAAAAGAAAGCTCTGTTTGTGGGGAAAAAAGGACGTTAATTTTGTTTGGGAGCCATGTCGCACGACCGCGTAATTGTCAGTTAAAGCGATGTAGTGCCGAATCTCAAAAAGTGCTCCGGTCTTTGATCAGCCAAATGGTCCGGGGCTGAAGTTGTTTAACTGTACTATGACTGTATCTTTGTATCTTGCTTTATAGCTCATTTCTTGTACAATGGAAATTCTTAATAAAAATACTGAAACAAAAAAAAAAAAAAACTATGCTGTAAAGACATGCCCACTTCATTGTCCACAATCACTTTGGTCATAGCCACATGTCTAGTGGGCAGCATGCTTCGAATGCCACATTTTTTCTCTTTGATCAACCATATTATGCCTCCAAATTATATTCAAATGTTGGAAACTCTGCATTATATGGGAATGTTTTTCCATTACTTTATTTTTTTGGTTGCAGAAGTGCACAATTTTACACATGGGGTGGTACACTTGGTACCTTTAACCAATTTGTCTTTCCTCTCTATCCATTATTTGTCCTGCTATGTGTACCTTTCTGTGTGCTTTTGGTTTCTCATTGTCTCTTCCTCATTTCATTCCCTCATTCCCCCCTCCCTTATTTTCTGTCCATGACAGATGTACCCTCATGGATCAATACATTAGTTCTGCCCTTTGTCACTCTAAGTCACAATTGTGGTCTTATCATGCTCAGCAGCTGACAGGCCTCCTACCTCCCATCTCTATACTCTGCCTCCCTGTGCAAGTACCTCTCTCCTTCACACCTGCAATGGATACATATAGTGATGGACACTACTACTCCCACATTTTCAAGCTGAGAAAAATCTCTGTTGTCAGTGAGCCTGTTACTGGTTAACAGTGATAAGGGATTATTGTCATTTAATGATCAATATTTCATTTTCACTATGCCTTGTCTGTGCATCTGATTGATTGGGACACTGAATAATGGCTTTTCCTCATTGTATTATTTGCCTTGCACTCTACTTTTCTTTCTTTTCTCTACTCTTGTGCTAATTTCTACGTATTTATTATTACTAAGAACGTGAGCGTAGAATCTATCCATCCGCTATTGTATTCTTTCATATAAAATATTCCCTTTCTTACAGAGCCTTGGTGTCTTCCTCATTCTCTGTGTTTTCATCTTGTACAGTCTATACTAGATGTTACAATATTAGTGGCAGGTGTCTGCATGTATCATGGGACAGGTTACAGGGTCTCTAAGGATACAGGGCACCGGCTGCCTTGGTGACAGTGTGAGATGTCAATGTACTGTGTAAATGTGAGAGCAACAATGGAAGGCATTCTGTGAGGAAAGAACAGATTTCTAAGTGTTTAGGGAAAGTGAGTGGCTGAGGCAAAGAGAACATGCAACAGATGTAGTGAAGGAAAGGGACAGAGGGAGTGAATGAAATAAACAGGAAAGAGAGAATTTGAAGGACGGATACAGAGGGATAGATGCTGTGGTAGGAAATTCGTCAAGAGCATATTAGTGAAAGAGAGAGAGAGAGAGAGAGAGAGAGAGAGAGAGTATGTGTGTGGTGCGTTCATGATCTATTTCACCTACTCTTCATATATTTATACTGTTCTATCCATATCCCCAGTCCTATCTTTATATCTTCTCCTCCTTTCTTCCTTTCTCAATCCCTCCCTTTTGTCCTCCTCTCCTCTGCCTCTGCCTCTGTCTCTGGTCTGCTAAAGAAGTAGCAGCCTTTCCCTCCATCCAATCAGAGGTACAAGGCGTGAGTAAGACCTTCGGTGGGTGTGGTCTGTCCTGGTACTGATGCTAGCATATTCTCCATTGCTGTGATACAGGGAGGCAGCAGTGTCGCCTTTTCTGAGCAATACATAGGCCTGCACATACATCTAAAGGATTCATCCCCTTCAGACTGCAGTCCTCCTTTGAATCAGGTACATTTAATATGAAATTGGGGTAGATAATCAAGGATTGTTGTAGTATGGAAAATAAGTATTTTGCCTTATTTCACAGTGCCATGATTAAGGATAGCTGTTTCATTTGTTATTTATTGTTTTACTGCAAATAGACAGGCATGCAAATTATATTGCCTGAGTGGTTCTAGAAAAAAGGTTGAAGAGCTGCGAGTGAAAAATAGTCTGCATTGTCAATTACTAGGCCAAATGCCTAACCAGTCCTTGAACAATTCTGGGATTCTGTATAAAAAAATACATTTATTTATTTTTTCAAATAGATATATATGCATAGGAGCTAACAGATTCCCCAGGTTGCACAAATGAGACAATGTAGCTGAATTCTAATAAAAGCTGCAAGTAATAAAGTAAATATAAATAGATTGTGTATATTGTAAGTGATTTCCCCTATTTTTAAATAAGGTTATGATATTTTACCTTTCAAGAACCTTAAAAGTAATCTGTGTTTAAGAATTAGATCATTATGAACAGGAAAATACTGGCAAAGCCAGCAATATGTATGTGTTTTTGAAGCCATCTTTGCTTACATCGATTAAGGTGTTATGCTAATTTGTGAGAGCACTGCACAGTTTTAATAGGTAATGAAGACTGCTGCATTAAACTCTAAATATTCTAATTTATACCTATTGTCTTGTTGTGAAGGATAATGGAATTATACCTATCTAGAATTTGCCTGGATTTCTGCAGTCTGTTTTCAAGTGAGCTGTTTAGGGCTTACTTGCATGATAGCTTGTAGTAATATTGTAGGTAGATGTAGTACTATTTAGAATTGCTACATTACTATATATTTGTTAATTATTTTCTCATCTATTAATCTTGATCACCATGTACTGGACGTAATAAAACATCAAATTACATTAAAGTAGTTGGTTATAAAAAAAAAATGAAGATAAATTATGTTTGACAAGTAGTCCTTTTACAATGAATCAGGGGTCACACATTTCTTTTAACATGACTTAACCAAAGTAGATAAACTAAGGAACCCACTGACACAATTATGTATGCATACATATGCGTGCATGCATTTGTATTTACGTTTGATCCTAATAGTATTTTTCTTAGACTATAAGTAGGACTAAGTATATATATATATATATATATATATATATACACACACACACATACACCAGCTGTAGCCAGGTCATTATGTTACTGGAGATTACTCTACATCAATTTTATTTTATGGCAGTTTGTAAAGTGAAGTTGTCCAGTTTCCTTACTACCAACTGATCTGCTTATCTGCTACATATTTGTAATACTTATGATTGAAAAGGAATATGAACTGTTCAACTGTTCATATTTCCTTGTAATATTGTTTTTATGTAGTCTTCCTATTGTTTGCTGTACCCTATAGCACAGAGTGCAGATTAATACATTTGGAAATATAATAATGCAACTGTAGCATACTTACTTAAAATATTATTATATAAATACAATAATATTCTGTATTAATTTCAGTCCATGTAATGAAATGCTTGAAAAGATTTAATTTAATGTTACTGTTTATTTTTGATAAGATAAAAGCTGTTGAATATGGTTTATTGTATGTGCTCTCAATATAAGGACAGTGCAGAAAGGCAAAGCACAATCATTTTAGTTTTTATGTTTAAGCCATGCTTTTTTCTGTTGTATATGGCAATATAAATGAATGGTTTTGTGGTTTGCAATGCTATGTACACCATGGAACCTCCAAGCAGTCATAGACAGTGCCAAGAGTTGTGTTCAATTATGCTTATACTTGACGTGAATATAGAAAATTAAGCAAATAAGTCCAATTTTAACTCTACTAATTGTTCTGTAAAAATGCCAGTAGGTAATTATTTATAAAAAAAAAAAGAGAGATAATTGGTTTATTTATTACACTGGCTGTGACACCAGGGCATGGAAATGTTGCAGCTGTGATGTTTGACAGCCTTTGGTGCAGTTTATAGGGGGAGGCAGCACTGGTAGAGACAGGGAGAGGGAGAAACATACGGAAAAGGGAGAATAGAGAAGGGGGAGGGGAGACACAGACAAACAGGGAGAAACAGACATAGGAGAAAGATTGGATAAAGAAAAACCAAGAGACGCAGATGCTTTGGGATGAAAAAAAAATACAGAATGATATTATAAAAACAAAATAAAAAAGAAGAGAGATTAAAGGAAAAGACTGCAGGCGAGAAAGACAGTTGGAGGCAGTAAGAATAAGGTGGGTGACTGAAACAGATCAATCTAAAACACCAATAGGTTGCACATCAAAATACATTCCTATGCATACTTTTTACTGTGACCATGGATATCCATTAATATGTCCAATGTTGCAATCCAATATTCTTGTCTAGGTACATATGTTTGTGAGTTCACCTATTGGATATTATCTATTTATCATGTCCTCTGTGTCTCTGTGGTTGTGAGGTATTTTTTAAGCAATCGTAATTTACGCAAACACACAAATGCAGGTGTAGAGGTTGCGCAGGTCACAAGATTTTGCCACATCTGGTCACAATTTCTAGTTAAGACTAAACATAATTCTTTTACAGTTTATGAAAACACAATTAACCTTTCCATGTTTATAAGAATGTATAGTACTTGGCATAATATTTCATTTTCCAAGTTTAACAAAATTATTATGTACGTATTCATGACTGGCAGGCATTTTCTTGTCAGATGTAATTTGAAGGCATATTAACCCACTATAATCACTGTTAAGTTCAAAAGACAGTAAGCCTAGCAACCACTTTACAGGTGGCACACCAATACAATGGATAGCGACTTGTTGCTATGACTACTGCACATTTTACTTACCGCCTTGTCGCTTGGCATATTGAATATGTTTATAATAGTTCTTACAGCTGTGTTCCTTGATTTTTACTAGAGGTTTTTAATTGTCTTTTTATTTGCAGTGGTAGTCAGTTGTCACTATGTATCCAGCAAGAGTGATAGCAACTCCAGCTGCTAAATCATACCAAGCAGCAAAGTTACATTTTCATGAGTGTGACAGCTATTGTCAAAAGTTTTATCAATGCAAGTTATTATTATGAGGGCTGAAATGTAAACTTCTTAACACTAAAGTGGAACTTCTCAATCAACATTACTTACAACATTCTTCATCCATATGCTGCTAGTATTAGTAAATAGATAGAAAGGTATCTTATATTTGCTTGTTTTAACCTTTTTTTTTTTACATTTCTTCAGTTACTTTCTGGTTTCCATGCCTAGGCAAATGATGTTATACAACCCAGGAGTCTCCGGAAGGGGAGGAGGGGCTTTCTCAGCTTAGCTTATTCTGCTTTCATGACTGTGCTAAGGGCAGATGGATTCCAGGAAGTAAATGCTTGGGGGGGGAGGGGGGTGTTTTCTTCAGTTACTTTCTGGTTTCCATGCCTAGGCAAATGATGTTATACAACCCAGGAGTCTTCGGAAGGGGAGGAGGGGCTTTCTCAGCTTAGCTTATTCTGCTTTCATGACTGTGCTAAGGGCAGATGGATTCCAGGAAGTAAATGCTTGGGGGGGAGGGGGGTGTTTTTCAAAGTGATTTCTCAAAAACAAAAAGCAAGCATGGAAACATGGATGGAAGGGGCATTTACTTTGAGTATTAAAAAATAATTAAATAGCATTTTTGGTTTGTAGTGCTCAGATACAGTGTAGTTCCACTTTAAGAGCTTTTCCTTTTGCAGCTGGCAGAGTGGGAAGACATTTCTAAAATTTGAGTAGAATGGAAATATTTATGTTTCCTTTACATGTCTCCAGTATTAAAGGCAACAATGGAGACACCAGTTGTAATTAATAATTGATTTTAATAGGTCATATTAAAGGACTGCTCATTATTCAGATGTAAACATACCAATCTATTTTAACTTCTCTATAACACACACACACTGTGTTTATATGCAATATTATATTATATATATATATATATATATACACACACACACACACACACATATATACACACACACACTATATTACCAAAAGTATTGGGGTGCCTTTACACGCACATGAACTTTAATGGCATCTCAGTCTTAGTCTGTAGAGTTGAATCTTGAGTTGGCCCACCCTTTGCAGCTATAACAGCTTCAACTCTTCTAGGAAGGCTGTCCACAAGGTTTAGGAGTGTGTCTATGGGAATCTTTGACCATTCTTCCAGAAGTGCATTTGTGAGGTTAGGCACTGATCTAGATGAGAAGGCCTGGCTTGCAGTCTCCGCACTAATTCATCCCAAAGGTGTTTTATCGGGTTGAAGTCAGGACTCTGTGCAGGCCAGTCAAGTTCCTCCACCCCAAACTCACTCATCCATGTCTTTATGGACCTTGCTTTGTGCACTGGTCCAAAATATTTGGTGGGGGGGGATTATAATGTGGGGGGTTTATTCCCATAGACACACTCCTAAACCTTGTAGACAGCCTTTCCAGAAGAATTGAAGCTGTTATAGCTGTAAAGGGTGGGCCAACTCAATATTGAACCCCACTGACGAAGCCTGGGATGCTATTATCATGTGCGTGTAAAGGCAGGTGTCCCAATAGTTTTGGTAGCATAGTATGTATGTATGTATGTATGTATGTATGTATGTATATATATATATATATATATATATGTATGTATATATATATATATATGTATATATATATGTATGTATGTATATATATATATATATATATATATATATATATATATATATATATATATATATATATATATATATATATATATATATATATATATATATATATATATATATATATATATATATATATATATATATATATATATATATATATATATATATATATATATATATATAAGAAAGTTCAGAGATTGCTGCACAAAAATGTATTGAAATGAAAAACATACAAAAAATGTATCAAAAACGTTCCATTATATAGTTACAGTTTCGGGCTATTGCTAGCGCCTTTCCTCAGACTGGAACATATCACAATTGAGTATTCTTTTCACATCATTTATAAGAAAGCATAATTGGAATCAATTGCATTAACAAGATCATTATCCATTAGGGATGAGTCGAACACCCCCCGGTTCGTTTCGCAGCAGAACATGCGAACAGTCTATGGGACACAAACGTGAAAAATCAGAAATGCTCATTTTAAAGGCTTATATGCAAGTTATTGCCATAAAAAGTGTCTGGGGACCCGCTTCCTGCCCCAGGGGACATGTATCAATGCAAAAAAAAAAGTTTTAAAAACGTCCTTTTTTGCGGGAGCAGTGATTTTAATAATGCTTAAAGTGAAACAATAAAAATTAAATATTCCTTTAAATATCATGCCTGTGGGGGGGTTTCCTTAGTATGCCTGTAAAGTAGCGCATCTTTCCCATGTTTATAACAGTGCCACAGCAAAATTAGATTTCTAAAGGAAAAATGTCATTTAAAACTGCTTGCAGCTGTAATGTATTGTTGGGTCCTGGCAATATAGATAAAAATACCAAAAATACCAACAAAAAAAATGGCGTGGATGTCCCTCCCAAAATCCATACCAGGCCCTTCAGGTCTAGTATGGATATTAAGGGAAACCCCGCACCCAATTTTTTTTTTAAATGGCGTGGGGGTTCCCCAGGCACTATATACTCTGAACAGCAGTATATAGACTATACGGCCTGCCCTATATACTCTGCAGAAAATTGGGCCTTAGGTGTTGGTGGTACCAGAACACTGTAAGCCCTCACAGTTACTCTTGTTGGGCGCAGGAACGGGACCCTTCTATGAAATATTATATCAAGAACTGTAATTACATGCCCCTGTTAAACGGGGGCAGAAAAATTGGGCCTTGGGTGGTGGTGGTGGTAGTGCCACAACACTGTAACCCCTCACAGATACTCTTGGGCGCAGGAACGGGCCCTGCTGTTAAACATGATTGCCAGTTTCTTGTCCTTCTGTGGCACCCCCTCTCTCTAAGCTCACGTTATTCCCTTCCTCAACCTGGGAACCAACATCGGAGCCTTCAAATCGCTGCACATCCTCCACAGCATAAATCCACTCTACCAACTCTTCTGCATGTTGTGGCTCAATAACACGGTCAGCAGCAGCAAAAAAGGACAAGCGTGTCTCAAAGCCACCTGCAGAGGATGCATGTCCACGACCACCACTGTTGACTGTAGACACAGAGGCTGCTTGCCCTCTTTTAGAGGCCTTGTGAGTGTCAGCCTCTGCTTGGTGGCCTTCTGGACATGATGTATTTTTTGTTTTGCAACACCACACACTACACTGTAGTAGATACTGTGCACACCGCCTGCACTGTATTAGCAACTGTACTACGGCTGCACTGTATTGTATACTGTGTACACCACCGGAAGTGTAGTAGAAGTGTAGTAGAAACTGTACACACTGTATTAGATACTGTGTACACCGCCTGCACTGTATTAGCAGCTGTACACCACAGAATACATTGTAAATATAGGCTACACTGGATGCAGAAATATATATATATATATATATATATATATATATACACTTTCCGTCCCCACTGTATGTATGTGTGTGTGTATATATATATATATATATATATATATATATATATATATATATATATATATATACACACACACACACACACACACACACACACACACATACATACAGTGGGGATGGAAAGTATTCAGGCTCCCTTAAATTTTCCACTCTTTGTTATATTGCAGCCATTTGCTGAAATCATTTAAGTTCATTTTTTTCCTCATTAATGTACAAACAGCTATCCATATCCCATATTGACAGAAAAACACAGAATTGTTGACATTTTTGCAGATTTATTAAAAAAGAAAAACTGAAATATCACATGGTCCTAAGTATTCAGACCCTTTGCTCAGTATTTAGTAGAAGCACCCTTTTGATCTAATACAGCCATGAGTCTTTTTGGGAAAGATGCAACATGTTTTTCACACCTGGATTTGGGGATCCTCTGCCATTCCTCCTTGCAGATCCTCTCCAGTTCTGTCAGGTTGGATGGTAAACGTTGGTGGACAGCCATTTTTAGGTCTCTCCAGAGATGCTTAATTGGGTTTAAGTCAGGGCTCTGGCTGGGCCATTCAAGAACAGTCACGGAGTTGTTTTTAAGCCACTCCTTCCTTATTTTAGCTGTGTAAACCTTTGGGTAAACCTTTGGCCCAGTCTGAGGTCCTGAGCACTCTGGAGAAGGTTTTCGTCCAGGATATCCCTGCACTTGGCCGCATTCATCTTTGCCTCAATTGCAACCACTCATCCTGTCCCTGCAGCTGAAAAACACCCCCACAGCATGATGCTACCACCACCATGCTTCACTGTTGGGACTGTATTAGACAGGTGATGAGCAGTGCCTGGTTTTCTCCACACATACTGCTTAGAATTAAGGCCAACAAGTTCTATCTTGGTCTCATCAAACCAAAGAATCTTATTTCTCACCATCTTGGAGTCCTTCAGGTGTTTTTCAGCAAACTCCATGCGGGCTTTCATGTGTCTTGCACTGAGGAGAGGCTTCCGTCGGGCCACTCTGCCATAAATCCCCCGACTGGTGGAGGGCTGCAGTAACGCTTGACTTTCTACAACTTTCTCCCATATCCCGACTGCATCTCTGGAGCTCAACCACAGTGATCTTTGGGTTCTTCTTTACCTCTCTCACCAAGGCTCTTCTCCCCCGATAGCTCAGTTTGGCCGGATGGCCAGCTCTAGGAAGGGTTCTGGTCGTCCCAAGCATCTTCCATTTAAGGATTATGGAGGCCACTGTGCTCTTAGGAACCTTAAGTGCAGCAGAATTTTTGTAACCTTGGCCAGACCTGTGCCTTGCCACAATTCTGTCTCTGAGCTCTTCAGGCAGTTCTTTTGACCTCATGATTCTCATTTGCTCTGACATGCACTGTGAGCTGTAAGGTCTTAGACAGGTGTGTGGCTTTTCTAAGCAAGTCCAAGCAGTATAATCAAACACAGCTGGGCTCAAATGAAGGTGTAGAACGATCACAAGGATGATCAGAAGAAATGGACAGCACTTGTTAAATATGGTTAAATATATGAGTGTCACAGCAAAGGGTCTGAATACTCAGGACCATGTGATTATTCAATTTTTCTTTTTTAATAAATCTGCAAAATGTCAACAATTCTGTGTTTTTCTGTCAATGTGGGGTGCTGTGTGTACATTAATGAGGAAAAAAATGAACTTAAATGATTTTAGCAAATGGCTGCAATATAACAAAGAGTGAAAAATTTAAGGGGGTCCGAATACTTTCCGTCCCCACTGTATATATATATATATATATATATATATATATATATATATATATATATATATATATATATATTGTGGCAGAGCGTTGCCCTGCCAGGGTCTAGAAGGAGGATGTGAGTCCGGAGGGTCCTGATTTTGAGAACAGCCAGCATACTGATTGGTCAGGTGTGTGTTGGGCTTTTAGTAGTAACCTGGCCATGGTTCTGGGCTTCACCCGGCAGATAGGAAGTCTGAGTACCAGGAGTCAGGAGAGCTCCACGTGGGAGCCAGTGAAGCAAGAGGCTGTTAGCTGTGTGCATCCAGGGAGCCAGAAGCTGTGTGCGTTGAAGGGCTTCAAAGCTGTGTGCACCAAGGTGGTCAGTGAAACAGTGAGAGCCAACTAGGCTGAATGTAGTTTTGTTGATGAAAAGGAATGCTGAAACCCCTGTGAGGGAAACCTATCTTTGTTCGTTGAACTTTCTTTTAATAAAAATGGGCAAACAAAGCCCTTAAAAAGAAGAACCAGCAAGTGGCGGTGTCCTTCAAGCTCTACAGTAGATGGGAATCCTTTACACGTGGTGGAGAAGTGCTGTGGGCACAATCTGAGATCCCTACAATCAAGTAAGTTCATCTGTTATATGAACTGTGTTTTGATGCATGAGGCTGCATAATCTGTGTGTGCAGAACCTGCAAAAGAAAGGTGACTAGCCTTAAAGAGACAGTGCTCCAATTTATTGCTGAACTGTGCAAAGTTTTCTGGAGTGACTGAGTATGGGGCGATCAAAGCGCCTAAAAGAAGCAAGGATGGCTGAGATGATAGATAGAGCTCTGTGGCTGGAGGAGTTGTTACCCCTGAGAGAACCCCCATACATGCCTGAACAGATTTTGCCAAGGATAAAGAGGGCTGGTGTTGTCCCTAGCAACACTGGTGCAATGAGTGCACAGGTGACTGCAAGTATGGAGAGTCCACCAAAGTCTGAGTCTGCAGTGGATTGGTGCAAGCGAAACCTGGCAGCACTGGACCAAGTTAAAGGGGAAGTGCATGTTGTTGCCCTTGGCGACGCTGGTGCAAGTAGGCCAGCTATCAAGGTGCAGAGGCCTAAGCTTGAAATGAGATGCAGTGTGGGAAGCCCTGACAAGACATGGAACCAAGTGCGCTGTTTGCGGTGCAGTGAGTGGGGGCATCCAGTCTCTAAGTGTCCTTTGTCCCAGGCTCCAGTGCAAAGCTACCTAGCAAAGCAAAGGTCTGCATCTGTGTTTGAGAAGCCTGCTCTGAGTGCCAGGAGTGAGCAACAGGCTTACCAGAAGTTTGAAAGGAGTGCCGTTGCCCATAGCAATGCCTATGATGTCAGGTCGGAGGACTGCAAGACAAAGATATTGCCTATAGAGGACCGTGGCAAGTTTAAAGCGACACCGCTTCATAGAGAGAGAAGTCTACATGTTTAGGAGAGCCAGAAAAGTGCAGCTGGGAGAGCACCGTTTCCATTAGCAACTAGAGAACATGTGCCAATGGGAATGAGGAGCTACAGGGAAGAGGTGCCCCACCATCCTCATAGAGATGCCAGTAAGATTCTGAATGTTGGGAGAGTGCCATCTCCCTTAGCAACAGGAGAAAGTCGCCAAGTAATATGCCAGGAATGTGGTCAACTGGGGCATGGGATCTTTTCTTGTCCCAGTTTGTGGAATACAGCTGCTGATATTGTTGCTGGGTTTAACTCTTTGCCTGCAAGCCCGGATTCCTGTGTTAAAATGTTTGCAGTCACCCCTGGCAACAGAGAGGAAATTCCTGTTGTGCCTGCTGTAGTTTCATCCCGTGGCCACCAGAGGGAGTTGGCCAGTAGAAGTGCAGTACAAGAAAGTCGACATACTCAAATGAACATGGCAAGATCTGTTACTCGGATGGGTAAGACTGTTGATGTTGAAGTCATGGGAAAGACTGACTGTGGGATTGCTCACACTGAAGTTGAAGTGATCCCAGAGGGGAGATCCACTATTGGTGCCGAAAAGGACTTGCCTCACTGCAGTGCCCTGTCCAGTGGGGAGGCAAGTGTTAAAATTGAATGTGATGATGTAAAACTTACTGAGGAGTATGTTCATACTGGTATTGAGTTAACTAATGCTGATAATGTGATGCTTAATGAGATAGGGGTGATCGCTAAGCAGATATGCTATTCCCCTTAGCAACAGCATATAAGGCTGCAGAGGTGTCCCTGGAAACCTCAAGGGAGCTCTGTGTGTTGGAGCCAGAGGTTGCCTGGGACAACTGTGGTGCCACTTTGATGGATAAGAGGGTACTTGACCTTGGTGATGAGAATGTGTCAAATAGTAAAACAAAATTGTCTGAAATGACTTGTGGTGATAATTGGTTACTGCGATCTGTTACTGCTGACAGCAAAGATCTTTGTGAGTTTAATGAAGTGCCACCCGAGCAAGGTGGTGAAGTTATGGTATTCCAGCCTTCTGTGTTTAAAAATGTTTTGCCACAGGTTAGTTTAAACAAAAGTGATATGTGCAATGTGCCTGTTGTGGAGCCACTCTGTCCTGTGTCTCCTTTGGCAGTTAGAGCAGTACTGCGTAGTACCTCTGATGGGAGCCCAGAGAAAATAGACTGGGACAGATTGGGACAGATGGGTAACAAGTCTGTTGGCTTTATTGAAAGAAGTCTCAATGTGTAACAATGGAGCGGACACCATTTCTGCTGTGCTAAATGGAGGGATGCAGAGCAGCTTCTGGACCAGGGCTCACTTGCTGCTGTTGCAGAGGATATTCCTCAGGAGATGGAAGGGCCAAAAGAGATTGAGCACATAGCAGAGGTTGTGTCCACAACCCATAAAGGAGTTATAGGTGTGGTATAACAAACTAATGTTGTCCATAGAGAAGACAAGGAACAGATCATTGACACTGAGCCTGAGAGTTTTGTGGTGACTCCCGTACCAGGTTATTGCATTGGATACCTCCAGTTTGGGAGGAAGCCCATTTAAGAAGCACCACCTCTAAGGCATCAGTAAATGAGTCTTTCCACATCCCTAAAGACATGAAGGACCCCAGGAAGGTCTTAGGTGTGGAATCACACTGCCTTTGTATGACAGATATGCTGAGAGAAATATTAGAATGCTGGAGTGTACAGTCGGTGTATATCCTGTCATCCTCTCCTGCGTTTGGAGAACTTGTACCATGGGGTATGCATAAATGGAGCTGGATATTACAGGCTGTACTATCGCAATCTCTGCAACTTTGGAAGCATGTAATGCAATCGTTGCTATGGAAAATTGTTTGAGTGTGCTGGATGGCATCATACAGAGGCTGTGTATGAGAGGCACTCTGGAGTACTGTTGGACAGGACAGAAATCTGGGCGGAAGTGCCAGAGGGCACAAGTACATGCAATGTGTTTGGGGCCATCAATCCAATGGTGAAATTGGATAGTGAGGATCAGGTCTCAGGACAGTTGCTGGAGGAGCGTCATGTGGCAGTGGAGTTGGTGGCTAGTGACGTTGCCATGGTAAACAACCACTCCGCTTTGTGCGACTCTCCTCCAGACACTGCCTTGCAGAACACTGGTGAAAAGAGTTCTGATAAATGTGGCGATACTTTGGACAATGAGGAAAAGAGCAACACACTGATAAATGTTTTGGTTACCATGGGTAACAGCAAAAATAAGGGAAGACCTGATGGTCAAGGTGACATGGTTGCTCTTGGTCCTAAAAAATACAGGAAGATGAATGGTATGACAGACACAGAAGAGGGAATAGGTGCAGTAGAATTGGGCCCCCTACAGGTTCAGGGGTGTAATTCTGGGAAGGATTTCCAGCGGTCCAGGACCCCCCCAAGATGCAAGAGTAAAAGGTCTGAGGACACTGGCCCAAAGCTTAACAAGGTGTCATTAAAAAGCATTTAATTCCCAAATAAAAGTGCCCACAATTATGACTTAAAAGGTGTTTAAAAATGTGACCACTTTAGAAGTAAAGAGAAAAGGGTTGAGGAACAATATCCAAGTCCTTGGTAAGTTCCTTAGTGTTTAAAGGTGTGACCCCCAAGGAAAATGGGCAGATGGCGTTTTTGGAAGCGCACCCGTAAAAAGTCACTGGGGGGGGGATTTTTAGTGTAGCAGGGGGACATAGGGAAAGTCACCTGATAAGACTGGGTTTGGCCCTTGTTGGTGGTAACTGGCACAGAGGTGCCATTTTTGAAGAGGTTTGGCTGGTGTGTTACGCCCTCTTAGGGGTCGAAACGGGGGGAGGATATGTGGCAGAGCATTGCCCTGCCAGGGTCTAGAAGGAGGATGTGACCCAGAATTCTCAACCAGACGGTTTGAGGGGCTCCAGGGAGCATGTAACATGAAGGGGAAACTGGCCTTTCAGTTTCCTCAGTGTTTTGTAAAGTCCACCTTGGGACCTGGAGCTCGGGGACTTCTGAAAGATCCGGGTGGGATGAAATCCCTAGTCCTGGGTCCTGATTTTGAGAACAGCCAGCATACTGCTTGGTCAGGTGTGTGCTGGGCTTTTAGTAGTAACCTGCCCATGGTTCTGGGCTCCACCCAGCAGATAGGAAGTCTGAGTACCAGGAGTTAGGAGGGCTCCACGTGGGAGCCAGTGCAGCAAGAGGCTGTTAGCTGTGTGCGTCCAGGGAGCAAGAAGCTGTGTGCTTTGAAGGGCTTCAAAGCTGTGTGTACCAAGGTGGTCGGTGAAACAGTCTGTATGAGACAGACAAGGGCCTGGAGTGTAAGGCCAGAGCTGCAGTGCTACAAGTGAGAGCCAACGTAGCTTTGTTGATGAAAAGGAATGCTGAAACCCCTGCGAGGGAAACCTATCTTTGTTCATTGAACTGTCTTTTTATAAAATGGGCAAACAAAGCCCTTAAAAAGAAGAACCAGCGAGTGGCGGTGTCCTTCAAGCTCTACATTTGATGCTAAATATATATATATATATATATATATATATATATATATATATATATATATATATATATATATATATATATATATATATATATATATATATAGCATCAAATGTAGAGCTTGAAGGACACCGCCACTCGCTGGTTCATATATATATATATATATATATATATATATATATATATATATATATATATATATATATATATATATATATATATATATATATATATATATATATATATATATATATATATATATATATATATATATATATACACACACACACATATACATACATATACATATACAACACTACACTACACACCTCCGCTTTGTAAGCAGCTTTATATAGTGTGGGGCGTGGACTTAGTCCCCCTGAGCCATGATTGGCCAAATTATGGCTCTCTCAGTAGGTCAGGTGCATGCTTTGGCCAATCATCATACAGCAATGCACTGCGATCTCGCAGTGTATTTTGGGGCGTTCTGCGGTGCTCGAATTTTCCGTGAACGCCCCATATGTTCGGTTCGTTTTAGAACAAACTAAACACCCGATGTTCGAGTGGAACTTACGTTCGACTCAAAACGTGGGCTCATCCCTATTATCCATCATCACATGTGTCAAAGATCTCTTTAATCAAAAATGGCAAGATAAAAAGACTAGAAGCTGGATACAAATTCCTATTCACTCTAATGCCGCGTACACACGGTCGGACTTTTCAGCTACAAAAGTCCGACAGCCTGTCCAACAGACTTCCGGAGGACTTTCGGCAGACTTGCGGCGGACTTGTGGCAGACTTTCTAACGAACGGACTCGCCTACACACGACCACACAAAAGTCCGATGGATTCGTACGTGATGACGTACACCAGACCAAAATAAGGAAGTTCATAGCCAGTAGCCAATAGCTGCCCCAGCGTGGGTTTTTGTCCGTCGGACTAGCACACAGACGAGCGGATTTCAGGGTCCGTCGTAGTTACGACGTAAAGATTTGAAGCATGTTTCAAATCTAAAGTACGTCGGATTTGAGGCTAAAAAAGTACGTTGAAAGTCCGGAGAAGCCCACACACGATCGGATTACCAGCCAGCTTTAGTCCGTCAGCGTCCGTTGGACTTTTGTAGACGAAAAGTCCGACCGTGTGTACGCGGCTTTACACTCATCCCTGGTGACAACCTGTGATTTAAAATAGAAAAAAGAAAAAATAGAGAAAAACATATGCCTTTTTATCGTCATATTCAGTAAATACAATATAATTGAAAACAGGTCATATGTTGAGTTTAACACTTTGGGGTACATAGTATCTAAAGAGTGAATCCACTGTACTTCTTTCCTTCCCCAAATTAACTCACGATTGCCACCTCTCCTACTGCGACTTACTCTATCTATAACCATAAATTTCAGTTGAGAAATCGCGTGGCCCTTTTCAACAAAATGCCTAACTAATGGAAGTTGAGTAAGTTTGTCTCTTATAGAGTATTTGTGTCGGGCAATGCGGTCCTTTACTTTTTGGGAACCCCTCCTGTAACATTTCCTAAAAACAATGGTTCGTTCCCCTGTCTGAGCTGCATTCAATGCAACTCAATGACTAGGGGTAAATTTTTGTCTCGCCCACATAGAGGTCATATGATTAAAATTAGCCACTTTAGCCCTGAAAGATTTGACTGCAGAATGACCGGGCCTTTTTTTTGGATTCAGCACTACTTCGCTTTAACTGACAATTGCGCGGTCGTGCGACGTTGCACCCAAACAAAATTGACGTCCTTTTTTTGCCACAAATCGAGCTTTCTTTTGGTGGTATTTGATTGCCTCTGCAGTTTTTATTTTTGGCGCTATAAACAAAAAAAGAGCGACAGTTTTGAAAAAAAAAACACTATTTTGTACTTTCGTACTAAATATCCCCATTTTTTTTTTAAAAAAGGTAATTTTTTTCTCAGTTTAGGCCGATATGTATTCTTCTACATGTTTTGGTAAAAAAACAAACAAAAAAAACGCAATAAGCATATATTGATTGGTTTGCGCTAAAGTTATAGCGTCTTCAAAATAAGGGGATAGTTTTTTATAGCATTTTTATTTATTTATTTTTTTACTAGTAATGTCAACGAACTGCGATTTCTATTATGACTGCGACAATATGGCGGATACATCGGGCAATTTTGACACATTTTTGGGACCACTGGCATTTATACAGCGATCAGTGCTATAAAAATGCATTGATTAGATTACTGTAAAAATGTCACTGGCAGTGAAGGGGTTAACACTAGGGGGCAATCAAGGGGTTAAATGTGTTCCCTGGGAGGTGATTCTAACTGAAGGGGGAGTGTACTCACAAGAGGAAGTGACAGATCGTGGTTCCTAGCTAATAGGAACACACAATCTGTCTTTCCTCTCCGAGCACAACAGGGATTTATGTGTTTACACACACACTTCTGTGTTCTGTCTCTGGTGCTTGTGATCGCTCGTGGCCGGCGGTCATTGCCACGAGCATCAGCGCGCCTGCCATCTCGATCCCGCAAGCCGAGGTATAGCTACAACGGTTCCCAGGATCGTGCCGACCTGCTGCCGTATAATGACGGCGGCTGGTCAGCAAGCGGTTAAAGGATATTACACCTGTCAGTCTTCATATGTGATCTATGTGATTAAATGTCCCTGCAGGGTCCTCTATGTTGGTGAGACAACCCAAAAAGTAAAGGATCACATTGCCCGGCACAAATACTCCTATACGAGACAAACTTACTCAAATTCCATTAGCTAGTCATTTTGCTGAAAAGGGCCATGTGATTTCTCAACTGAAATTTATGGTTATAGATGGAGTAAGTCGCAGTAGGAGAGGTGGTAATCGTCAGTTAATTTTGAGAAGGAAAGAAGTACAGTGGATTCACTCTTTAGATTTAATTTACCTATTCTGACTCTGATTTGTTGTGAAGAGACTATCCCTTGTGAGACCTCTATGCCTGGCCTGTATAAGATATAATCACTGAGGACAATCCTCATCAGATAGTTTGAACTCACCAAATACCATCCACAAGATGCTTTTATTCTGAACATCAGATTACAGCAGATGACAGGATACAAACAGATGAATAGGTTATAGTATTTATGCGGTCAAAAGATGATATTGTCTGTAGCTTACAATGCAGAATACATGTGCCCTGCTACATGTGGCTTGTTAGCTGCATCATGACACAGGAAGTTACAAACTCGGGAAGAAGGGTGGAGCATTACATACAAAGGAAGTGTGTCATAACAGAAGGGAAAAAGAACATAAGAAACAAGTGCATTACCACAAAAGGTCACTAGATGGCAGCATGTGAACTAAATATAAATGTCCATAGAAAATGGTTAGGAAAACAATCTATATAAATTCTATACCCCATTGGGGCAGCACACTCCCCGTCTGGCATGGTAAATGTCACTATATACATCAGAATGGTAGTTACACAACTGCAAATAACAAACAGTGTAATTTGCTAGATGTCTTAAAGACATAAAAAGAACATGCATATAATGCAATAACAATAACTCTTAATTCAAGGCTTCAAGATACGGCAACTAAAGTTCAAGACACTTTCCTGAAGTCCCAAGTAGGATCCAGCAGCGTAGGCAAACAAGTTCATTCTCCAAAGGGAAAGAGCCAAATAAGTTCCATGACAGGTCTTTTAAAAGTCTTTTCAGTCCCTTGTTTTGAAACCTTCACCTTACGTACCTTACCGTCATCACTAGAAAGGCTCTTTACAATAAGTCCCATGGGCAATTTGATTCTTTCAGCTTGCTGGTCCTTAAGCAGAACAAAATCTCCAACTGGTATGTTAGGGTTCAACCGTTGCCGTTTCCTGCGTCCTTGCAGAGAAGAAAGATACTCCATCTTCCAACAATTCCAGAAGCAGTTGGCGAGGTGTTGTACTCGTTTCCACTGGTCATAGCACAGATTTCCTGTTTTAAAGTTTCCAGGTGGAACAGGAACAGACCAAAGCTTCTGGGTAAGAAGAGTAGCTGGGGTAAGGATATTTGGGGTCTCTGGATCTTTGGACACTGAAACAAGTGGCCTTGAATTGATTATAGTCAATTCACCTTCAGCGATGTCTTTTGCAGAAAGAAGCTTTTGGCACACGTGCCAACCTTGACAGTGAGCATCTGTGGGCTTTGTGTGGAAGCAATCTGCAATATGAACTAACCTTGCGATGGTGCATACAAGCCTTCTCCACTCGGAGAAACGTTCAAAAGCGTTGACAACCCAAGACGAGTCTTTGTTCTGTTCTGATGAGGGTTTTAACTTCAGGACGAATCTCTGCATCCTTGTCAGGTTCTAGAAGACTGAAAACTTCAGCTGTGGTTTCTTCTGGATGATCCAGCAGGAATTCAGGACCTGTTAACCAAGAAGAATTTGCAAAGACACTTGCAGACACTGGCCTGTTGGCATGATCTGCAGGGTTAATTTCAGATGGAACATAATGCCATTGTTCAGGTTTAGATGATTTCCTCATTCTCTCTACACGGTTGCTGACATAGACATAGAAATCTTTAGTCTGGTTGTATATGTAGCCCAGAACAACTTTGCTGTCTGTGTAGAACCCGGCGTCATCTATCTGCATGTCTAACTCACGCAGTATCAGGGGCGGATCCAGAGTCTAGTCTCGGGAGGGGCACTGCCAGAAAATACATTTTTTGGGGGGAATTTATCAGGGAAATGGCTGGTGTTGGCACTTCAATCATCACAACACCATGGTTGTTATGGTGTCAGGATGATTGAAGTGCATTTTTTCTATTATTACATTGTTATATAAAATTAAATAGTTCAACTCACCATAATGCAGAGTCAGTGGGAGCCCCAAGCGTGTCACTTGCCACGTTGCCTGCCACCAGATGCGGATTGTCACTTGCCACTTCACCTGCCACACATTGCAGATTGTCACTTGCCATGTCACCTGCCCCCAGATGTGGATTGTCACTTTCCTGCTACAATTGTCACTTGCCACATCGCCTGCCACCAGATACAAATTGTCACCTGCCACACATTGCGGATTGTCACTTGCCACATCCCCTGTCACACATTGCAGATTGTCACTTTCCACGTCACCTGCCCCCAGATGCAGATTGTCACTTGCCTGCTACAATTGTCACTTGCCACGGCACCTGCCACCAGATGCGGATTGTCACTTGCCACGTCACCTTGCCACCAGATGCGGATTGTCATGTCGCCTGCCACACATTGCGGATTGTCACTTGCCACGTCGCCTGCCACCAGATGCAGAGTGTGACTTTCCATGTCGCCTGCCACCAGATGAAGATTGTCACTTGCCACGCCACCTGCCACCAGATGCGGATTGTCACGTCACATGCCACACATTGCGGATTGTCACTTGCCATGTTGCCTGCCACCAGATGCAGATTGTCACTTGCCACATCATCTTCCACACATTGCGGATTGTCACTTGCCTGCTACAGCTACAATTGTCACTTTCTGTTTCCCAGAGGGTGAGGCAGCAGATTACCAGTCAGGCAGAAGAGAGATGATGTAATCTCTCTGCTGCCCATAGCTACCTGCACAGTGAGGGCGGAACTGCAGGGATGCAGGGCGGGTGGTGAGAGATGATGTCATCTCTCTGCTCTCCTTCCCGCCAGCTCCCTGATTGGCCAGCAGCCCAGCTGCTCTCTAAATGTCACCCGCCCACTCTGACTGTCACCAGCGGCCAGCCCGGCCATCCGCTCTCACCTGCCCACCCCACTGTCAGGCTTAGACTGTCACCAGCCCCCCCGCCCATCTGCTCTCTCACCCGCCGACTGTCAGTGACTGACAGTGGGCAGGTGAGAGAGCGGACGGCCGGGCTGGTGATAGTCTGAGACTGACAGTCAGTCTCAGACTATCACCAGCCCGGCCGTCCGCTCTCTCACCCGCCCACTGTCGGTCTCAGACTGTCACCCGCCCGCCCGCTCTCTCTCTCTCTCCCACGGACCCAGCTGCCTGCCCTCTCACCAGCATTCTCGGAGGGGGCAATTGCCCCGTTGCCCCCCCTGGATCCGCCCCTGCGCAGCATGAAATCTGCTATTTCTATAGCTAGCACAGTCCCACTGTCAGTGAAATTTGGCTGCACACAGAGCACACAGCCAAATCTCCTGTTTCTAATCATAATAACAATTTTATCTAATGATATAAATGCATCTCACCTTTTGATCATATGTCTTTCCTTCTGCCGTAGCTCATCCTCTGGTGTGTGCCTCATGCTCACAAATAATCACACACATGTTTCTTACATTCTCATCTCAGCAAGACTGCCCTTACAGCCCTGTCTGCCTCCTTTATTCAAAAGACCACAAAAGCAATCACAAACAGGAAGCCCTGGCCCCAACAGCCAATCGCTCCCTTTACAGGATATGACCTCAGCCTCACAGGATATGACCTCACAGGATGTGAGTGACCATATAAGGATTTAACAACAGAACACAAAACAACCACCAATTACTACAGGACATGATACAATATACTAAACTAGAAAAGCTACAATTTCTGGGGAAGTGTTCTTGCCTCCACCAGTAGTCTACAAGCATTATCAAGCCTATCAGATGAAGGTATGACCACATGCATTTGGGGGGTCTCAGCATCTTGACGTAGAATGGAGGTGAAGGTGTGCTATCAGTTTGATGATAATCAGTGTTTACATTCACTGTTTCCTAGCAACGCTCATGCCCTGTTTATGCTTCACAACCACTGCTCAATACACAATACACAGGATCATGATAGCTGTAATAACTGTGCAGTACTTCAAACGGTCGTATTTTAAAAACTATAAATCCTACAGCGAAGAGCTTTATATTGTGAGAATCACAAGACCCAGACCTAGATTTTGATGCATAGTATGTCTATGAAATATTAAAAAAGGAAGGCGCAGTCGCAGTATAGATATTGCCCTTCAAATTTGGAGGGGGCTAGAGTAGAGTTTCAATGAATGTCAATGGACGGCGTGAGTTACAAACAAATGGTCATATTGTGGAAACTTTCAAGACTATGGCTTAGCCGTGGGCATGTTTAGTGGCAGCAGGGATAGCTGAACGTTTTGATATAAGATTTGCATGGGTGGGCTTGAAAATGAGGGAGTGGTGGCAGTTTAGAAATCATGTCCTGATTTTTCAGCTTTTGTCACCTCCCACTCTAGCTTTGAACATTTCCCCATTCATTCCTATGGGACCAATTTCACCGCAAAAACGACGATATTTTGTGAACCATTCGGTGTAACGTTCCACAATCGGGAACAATCCGCACGTTTCGGTATATTACTTGTCTATGTAGTGTAAAAACTGTGGGAGGAGTTAGGATGGTAAGTTTGGCTATAATAATATATATGTGAGATAACAGTAAGTGGTCTCGCTATGCAAGAACACTTAATGACAAACAATTAAGTTCCTCATGCATGGGATATTATCTGCAGGTGTATGTCATGGCACCCCAAACATGTTGATCAGGCATACCAGGGGTGACAAGAGCAAACCACCGCTAAACTGATAATGTCTTTGCAGAGTGAACGCATCCCCACCAGACGATCGTTCTGTGCATTGCACAGGGGCCCTTTTGCTGGCGGACATGCCCTCTCTCCGCAAACACCTCGATCCAAACACCAGGAAGTTTTCCACTACCCAACAGGTCTCAACCAGCGTTGGTCTGCCCCAGTCAGCTCTTTAGAGTGGGCTGCGATTGAACACACACTGGAAGACTTATGACAATACATTAATATAAAATTTTCCACAACACCACAAAGTTCAAGCCTGGGAATCGTGTGTTCAAGTTTAGGTGCTAACTTAGCTTTTCCAAACAGAAACCCTACGTGGGCTTGATTAGAAGAATCTCTTACCTTGAAGTAAGCGACAGCTGCTATGGCCTCAGTAGATGCATCTGAGAAGATTTGAAGCTCTTTCCTCTGACTTCTAGCAAGGTATGTAGAAGTGTAGTGGTATACAGATTCTATCTAAGGCATGTAGAGATTGTTTCCAGGACTCCCACTATGAAGGCTGGTCTATTGGTAGTGTAGTTGGTTCGGCGTGATCATTGCCAAAGATCCTTTTCATAAAGGCGAAATTAAATGGTCCTTTATTTCAGGCTTGTTCTTTAGTGTTTGTTGAAGTGTGTTGAATCTGGATAGAGCCTGTTCACGATTGGTTGGGAGTTTAACCCTTGCGAGAGGTAATGGTGCAAACCAGCTGTTAGATTCATCCTGGAAGAATTCTTTGTCCATTATTTTGATGAACTCTGTCTTTGACTGACAAGGCTATTTTGTTGTCATTGCTTGTAGTACAAAACACTGGTACCTAGGTTGTCATCACAAAGGTTAGAAGTGACATCAGGTACTTGGATGATGTCAAGAGCCTCTTTTTTACTTTGTAATGGCGAGGGCAATGTTTGAAGTGGGATGCACATCCGTTTCCTAACATGTAAGTTTTGAAGGAGTGGATCTCTGATGATGTACGCATTCTATCCAAGCATACATCTCCCACGATTACCCAGCCTAGATCGCTTTTTTTTTTTTTTTTTTGCGTAAGGGCATCATGAGGTCCATTGCACTGCTTGCATACTTTGTGTACTCTGAGAATGTCTCTTCCTAGCAAGATCAAGATTTCAGCATTCATGTCCATTGCAGGAATTTCATTAACAAGGTGCCTCAAGTGAGGATGGTGATATGCAGCCTCTGGAGTAGGAATTTCTTCCCTTTCATCTGGTATCTGGTCACACTCGACTAATGTTGGTAGGGGTATGCCCTCTCTTTTATTGATATGATATTGTGTATATCTTGACTAGGCATATCTTAGCACAGCATTTGTGATATAAGCCTTCTCCAAAGACTTCTGTGCATGAAGAAGAATCGTTGGCTGTGGCTGGAGCATGACCTTGTTGCTCCCCGCCATGACTTGTGACAGGGCTGAAGGTAGGAGGCTGCTGTGAATTGTCTGAGGGTAGACCCCGATGCATAGCTGTAACATGTCTGTCGCTACTGCATTCTATGCACTTGATGACAATTTTACAGTCTTTAGCAAAATGTCTATAATAAGCACAGCACCTGTAGCATATTCCAAGTTTCTGAAGAATCTCCCTGCGCTCTTGTAACGCCTTTGCCCTAAGCCCACGACATTTCTTTAGGGGGTAAGGCTTCTTGTGAATAGGGCACTGACAATTAGGGTCTTTATCTCTGTCACCCGAATCGCTCTGGCGAGCAGGACAGGATACGGGTGGTGAGATGTCTGTCCTTTTAACAGATATTGCTCTATTAAAGTCTCTAGGTTAAGCTGCTATGTTATCATACCTTGATGAAGATTATGAAGATGAAGCAGGCAAGTTGGGTTCAATGAAGCTGAAGCTGGGATCGTTTCTCGTCCAGACTTGATCATTGATGAATCCACAAAAAATATGCGAATGGAGGAAAAAGATACGTTATAGTCTCTTTTGTACCTTAAGCCATGTTGTGGACATCT
The DNA here is from genome assembly GCA_037952925.1 of Lithobates clamitans. Lineage (NCBI taxonomy): Eukaryota > Metazoa > Chordata > Amphibia > Anura > Ranidae > Lithobates > Lithobates clamitans. Next base: position 6,549,951 of record JBBGZY010000221.1, on the reverse strand, counting down.
CTACTGCAGGCCGTATGGCAGTTTAGACACCACTGGATTGACACCATGAGCAGTGTCCAGGAAGCTTAGTCCAGGTAGACGTTGGTCTATCTTTGCCAACTCCAGCTCCATGAGAAGATTACTCAGATCTTGGAGCTTGCAATAGTCTCTGTTCCCTATTTTTTGGAAGTTTTGCAGTCTCTTGAATAGAGCGCTTTCTATGGCTTCAGAGCTACCATAGGCTTGCTCAAGTCAAGTTGAGATCAGCAATGGCAGCTTTGAAGGTTAATTTCCAGGCCCTGTAGCTCTCTGGACAGTCGTCAAACCTTGAGAGGGTAGTGTTAATGAGCTCACAACGTACCATATACCTGGCAAAGTCATTCAAGTCTGATCTCCCACTCTTCGGTGCCAAAGTGGAACCCCTTGGGTGTGAAAGTTCTCTGGTGAAGTAGGGTGAGGTTTACCAGTAGGGATGAGCCAAACACCCCCCTGTTCGGTTCGCACCAGAACATGCGAACAGGAAAAAAGTTTGTTCGAACACGCAAACACTGTTAAAGTCTATGGGACACGAATATGAATAATCAAAAGTGCTAATTTTAAAGGCTTATATGCAAGTTATTGTCATAAAAAGTGTTTGGGGACCTGGGTCCTGCCCCAGGGGACATGGATCAATGCAAAAAAAGTTTTAAAAACGGCTGTTTTTTCAGGAGCAGTGATTTTAATAATGCTTAAAGTCAAACAATAAAAGTGTAATATCCCTTTAAAATTTCATAGCTGGGGGTGTCTATAGTATGCCTGTAAAGGGGCGCATGTTTCCCGTGTTTAGAACAGTCTGACAGCAAAATGACATTTGAAAGGAAAAAAGCCATTTAAAACTACTTGCGGCTATTGCATTGCCGGTCCGACAATACACATAGAAGTTCATTGATAAAAACGGCATGGGAAGAACCCCGAACCAAAATTCCCCCCCTAAATTCCATACCAGGCCCTTCAGGTCTGGTATGGATATTAAGGGGAACCCCGGGCAAAAAAAAAAAAAAAAGGCGTGGGGTCCTCCCAAAAATCCATACCAGACCCTTATCCGAGCACGCAACTTGGCAGGCCGCAGGAAAAGAGGAGGGGATGAGAGAGAGCGCCCCCCCTCCTGAACCGTACCAGGCCACATGCCCTCAACATTGGGAGGGTGCTTTGGTGTAGCCCCCCAAAACACCTTGTCCCCATGTTGATGAGGACAAGGGCCTCATCCCCACAACCCTGGCCGGTGGTTGTGGGGGTCTGCGGGTGGGGGGCTTATCGGAATCTGGAAGCCCCCTTTAACAAAGGGACCCCCAGATCCCGCCCCCCCCGTGTGAAATGGTAAGGGGGTACAAAAGTACCCCTACCATTTCACTAAAAAGCTGTCAATGTTAAAAATGACAAGAGACAGTTTTTGACAATTCCTTTATTTAAATGCTTCTTCTTTCTTCTATCTTCCTTCATCTTCTTCTGGTTCTTCTGGTTCTTCCTCCGATGTTCTCGTCCAGCATCTCCTCCGTGGCGTCTTCTATCTTCTTCTCCTCGGGCCGCTCCGCACCCATGGCATGGGGGGAGGCTCCCGCTCTTCTCTTCATCTTCTTCATCTTCTTCATCTTCTTCTCTTCTTCATTTTCTTCTCCGGGCCGCTCCGCATCCATGCTGGCATGGAGGGAGGCTCCCGCTGTGTGACGGCGTCTCCTCGTCTGATGGTTCTTAAATAACGGGGGGGGCCACCCGGTGACCCCGCCCCCCTCTGACACATAGTGACTTGACGGGACTTTCCTGTGACGTCACGGGGAATGCCACAGGGAAGTCCTGTCATGTCCCGTGCATCAGAGGGGGGTGGGGCCACCCATTATTTAAGAACGGTCAGAAGAGGAGACGCCGTCACACAGCGGGAGCCTCCCTCTATGCCAGCATGGATGCGGAGCGGCCTGGAGAAGAAGAAGATGAAGAGAAGAGCGGCAGCCTCCCCCCATGCCATGGGTGCGGAGCGGCCTGAAAAGCAGATAGAAGACGCCGCAGAGGAGATGCGGACGAGAACGCCGGAGGAAGAACCAGAAGAAGAAGAAGAAGATGAAGGAAGAAAGAAGAAAGAAGAAGCATTTAAATAAAGGAATTGTCAAAAACTGTCTCTTGTCATTTTTAACATTCTTGACAGTTTTAAAGTGAAATGGTAGGTACCCCCCTTACCATTTCACACGGGGGGGGGTCGGGATCTGGGGGTCCCCTTGTTAAAGGGGGCTTCCAGATTCCGATAAGCCCCCCCGCCCGCAGACCCCCACAACCACCAGCCAGGGTTGTGGGGATGAGGCCCTTGTCCTCATCAACATGGGGACAAGGTGTTTTGGGGGCTACCCCAAAGCACCCTCCCAATGTTGAGGGCATGTGGCCTGGTACGGTTCAGGAGGGGGGCCGCTCTCTCATCCCTCCCTCTTTTCCTGCGGCCTGCCAGGTTGCATGCTCGGATAAGGGTCTGGTATGGATTTTTGGGGGGACCCACGCCGTTTTTTTAATTTCGGCGCAGGGTTCCCCTTAAAATCCATACCAGACCTGAAGGGTCTGGTATGGAATTTAGGGGGACCCCTACGTAATTTTTTATTTTTTTTTCAATTTTGGCTGGGGTTTCCTTGTGGGGAATTCCCATGCCGTTTTTTATCAATGAACTTCTATGTGTATTGTTGGACTGGCAATGCAATAGCCGCGAGTAGTTTTTAAATGACTTTTTTTCCTTTTGAAATGTCATTTTGCTGTCAGACTGTTCTAAACACAGGAAACATGCGCCCCTTTACAGGCATACTATAGACACCCCCCAGGTACGAAATTTAAAGGGATATTACACTTTATTGTTTGACTTTAAGCATTATTAAAATCACTGCTCCTGAAAAAACAGCCGTTTTTAAAACTTTTTTTTGCATTGATCCATGTCCCCTGGGGCAGGACCCAGGTCCCCAAACACTTTTTATGACAATAACTTGCATATAAGCCTTTAAAATTAGCACTTTTGATTTCTCCAATAGACTTTTAAAAGGTGTTCCGCGGCATTCGAATTTGCCGCAAACACCCCAAATTGTTCGCTGTTCGGCGAACTTGTGAACAGCCGATGTTTGACTCGAACATGAGTTCGACTCGAAGCTCATCCCTACTCAACATATGACCTGTTTTTAATTATATTGTATTTACTGAATAGGAAGATAAAAAAGGCATACCGTATATACTCGAGTATAAGTCGTTCCGAGTATAAGTCGAGGCCCTAATTTACCACAAAAAAAATGGGAAAAACGTATTGACCCGAGTATAAGACGAGGGTGAGAAATGCACAGCTACTGTAAGTGGAAAAGAGGGTCAACAATGCCCATTTGCAGCATCACTGTGCCCCTTTGCAGCCATAGGTCCCCTGAACTTCAAGCTCGGTAGTTAAGGGTTTCTAGATGCCCCCTAGCTGCAGCCAAAATTTGGGGTCTCTGAACCCAAAGGGTCCGAAATGACATTGCTGCAAATGGACACAGTTGCCTGAATTTGGGGCCCTGTATCTTGGGGCCACTTAGTGCTAAGAACCCCAAATTTGGTGTGCAAACACAGTGGAAATAGCACCATAAAATTTCCAAAGCTGGTGTTTCTAGCACCAAGTGGCCCCGAGATTCAGTTCAGAAAAATATCAAGCACTTTTCTGCAGCAGAAAATGACATTTTCCGAACCATTTTTGGGGCCCCGTATCTCAGGGCCACTTGCTAGGAACCCCAGCTTTGGATATGTTGTGGTACCAGTTCCACTGGGTTTGCACAACATATTTGGGGTTCCTAGCACCAAGTGGCCCTGAGATATGGGGCCCCAAAGTCGGTTCAGAAAATGTCAAGCACTTTTCTGCAGCAGAAAATGAAATTTTCTGAACCGATTTTGGGGCCCCGTATCTCGGGGTCACTTAGTGCTAGGAACTTCAGCTTTGGATATGTTGTAGTAACAGTTCCACTGGTTTGCAAACCACATTTGGGGTTTCTAGCACCAAGTGGCCCTGAGATACGGGGCCCCAAAGTCGGTTCGGAAAATGAAATTTTTTGCTGCAGAAAAGTGCTTTACTCGAGTATAAGTCGAGGGGGGCACTTTCAGCACAAAAAAATGTGCTGAAAAAAATCGACTTATACTCGAGTATATACGGTATGTTTTTTCTATTTTATATCACAGGTTGTCACCAGGGATTAGGGATGAGCGGAACACCCCCCAGAACATCCGAACATGCAAAAAAGTTTGTTCGAACACTGTTAAAGTCTATGGGACACGAACGTAAAAGATAAAAGTGCCATTTTAAAGGCTTATATGCAAGTTTTTACCCTAAAAAGTGTTTGGGGATCCGGGTCCTGCCCAGGGGACATGTATCAATGCAAAAAAAGTTTTAAAAACTGCTGTTTTTTCTGGAGCAGTGATTTTAAGAATGCTTAAAGTGAAACAATTAAAAATGAAATATTCCTTTAAATATTGTGCCTGGGGGGTGTCTATAGTATGCCTGTAAAGTGGCACAGTTTTTCCGTGTTTAGAACAATACCACAGCAAAATTACATTTCTAAACTCATTTAAAACTGCTTGCGGCTGTAATGTATTGTCCGGGCCCGGCAATATAGATGAAAATCATTGAGAAAACAGCATGGGTCCGCCCCCCCAGCCCATTATAAGGGTCTGGCATGGATATTAAGGGGAACACCGCACCCAAATTAAAAAAAAATGGCGTGGGGGGCCCCCAGGCACTATATACTCTAAACAGAATTATATATACTATACGGCCTGCCCTATATACTCTGCGTAAAATTGGGCCTTAGGTGTTGGTGGTGCCAGAACACTGTAAGCCCTCAAAGTTACTCTTGTTGGGCACAGGAACAGACCCCGCTGTTAAATAATAGATCAAGAATTGTAATTACATGCCCCTGTTAAACAGGGGCAGAAAAATTGGCCCTTTCGAAAAATTGGGCCTTGGGTGGTGGTGTCACAACACTGTAACCCCTCACAGATACTCTTGTTGGGCGCAGGAATGGGCCCTGCTGTGAAATATTAGATCAAAAATTGTAATTACAATACAGTGCAGCCATAGTGCAGTTGCTACTACTTTTCTGGTGGTGTAAACAGTACACAATACAGTGCAGACCTAGTGCAGTTGCTACTACTTTTCTGGTGGTGTACACAATACAGTGTAGTGTGGTGTTGCAAAACAAAATATACATCATGTCCGGAAGGCCACCAAGGAGAGGCAGACACTCACAGGCCAATAAAAGAGGGCAAGCAGGCTCTGTGTCTACAGTCCACAGTGCTGGTCGTGGACATGGTGCATCCTCTTCAGGTGGCCGTGGGGCACGCTTGTCCTATTTCTCAGCTGCTGGCCATGTTATTGAGCCAGAACATGCAGAAGAGTTGGTGGAGTGGATAACAAAGCCGTCCTCATCCTCTGTCACCCAGGATCAGAGTAGTTTGCCTTTCTATGTAGCTGCCAAAGCTACCTATTCCACCAGCTCCTTGTCCACAGTCATTCCTTCCGTAGCCCCACCATCATGCATGGAGGAGTCCCCTGAACTATTCGACCACAGTGTCGGGTACATGCTGCTGGAGGATGTGCAGCAATTTGAAGGCTCCGATGCTGGTTCCCAGGTTGAAGAAGGGAGTAACGTGAGCCTAGAGAGAGGGGGTGCTCAAGAAGGACAAGAAACAGGCAATCATGTTCCCCCAGCTGCAGCATAGTGCCAAGTTTGCTCCAGTGCCGAGGAGGGAGAGGATGATGAGGTCACTGACTCTATTTGGGTGCTTGATAGAATAGAGAGGGAGAAGGAGGCACAACTCCAACTAGGCAGGATGTCCTCTAGGGTGCAGCTTAAGGGCAGCCACGCTACTGCATCACACCGCAGAGCTCCGCAGGTGCAGAGCGCTGCTAACTCCCCGCTGATTTTGAAAAGTTCCTTGGTGTGGGCCTTTTGACACGTGTGCAGCAGATCGCACCATTGCTCTTTGCAACCTATGTCTGAAGCAGATCAAGCGTGGCCAGAACAGCAGCCACTTGGGCACCACATGCTTGACCAGACATATGACAACCTCCCATGCGGCCTGTTTCCTGTATACTATATTTGAGATTTAATATCTCTCAGATATGATTTGGGTTAAATGAGAGTTCTTTGACCATGAGTGAAAGCTTTAAACACAATAACATTTATTGGTGTATCTAATACACAACCATTTATCTATCTATAGTCTACACACCAAGTAGGAAAATATTAGGTTAAAATAAGAGAATTGCATGAAGGAATACAGAGTATATTCCTTAAAACATTAATCTACAAACCTATTTATTTACAAGTAAAATGCAGACCTTTCCCATAATTACCCTTTGCAACAAACTTTCATTCTGATGGCTTTCTCCCATGAAAGTTTGCGTTTCCCTCCCATCTAGTCTGTGTATATCATTACAGGCTGATGCTTCATTGGTTGATTACGGGTTGGCCTCCCTTCATTGCATATCCCAGCATGGGATCCTTTGAAGTGAGTATGTATAAAACAATGAGGTTTGGATCCCATTGTTTGTAATGAAGGTATTGCAACAGGTGTGCAAAGGTAATGCCGCTCTAAGCCCTGCGGATCATGGAGAAAAAAATCTTCCACCCTTGATGAAAGCCAGGTGCAGACTGTGCGCAAGTCTATGTGAACAAGGAAGTCCCGGACTGCTGCACTCTGAGAACGATCATCTTTATTCCATCATAAAAAACCAACACGAGTCATCAAATACAGTCAGGAGATAGCATAGCTCATAGCCTATGAGTAAGCATCTTTGCATGTGAAACGCGTTAGCTACTGCTATCTCCTGACTGTATTTAATGACTCATGTTGTTTTTTTATGATGAAATAAAAAAGATCGTTTTCAGAGTGCAGCAGTCCGGGATTCTATTGCAACAGGTGTCCCAAGTACTTGCAGCCAATCTGCTAGCAGTACACCACCATCTTTCCCTACCCCAGTTGCTAAACCGAAAAAAGAAATTCAGTCCCAGCCATCCACATGCTCAGCATCTGAATGCTAGCTTGGCCAAATTGCTAGCACTGCAACTGCTGCCTTTTCAGCTGGTAGACTCTGCCCCCTTTTGTGAATTTGTGGAATGTGCTTTAACTCAGTGGCAGGCTCCAAAACGCCATTTATTTTCACAGAAGACCATTCTGGCTCTCTATCGGCATGTGGAAGGCAATGTTTTGGCCTCGTTGGACAGGGCAGTCAGCAGTAGGGATGAGCCGAACACCCCCCTGTTCGGTTCGCACCAGAACCCGCGAACGGACCGCAAGTTCGCACGAACGTTAGAACCCCATTGACGTCTATGGGACTCGAACGTTTGAAATCAAAAGTGCTCATTTTAAAGGCTAATTTGCATGGTATTGTCCTAAAAAGGGTGTGGGGACCCGGGTCCTACCCCAGGGGACATGTATCAATGCAAAAAAAACTTTTAAAAACGGCCGTTTTTTCGGGAGCAGTGATTTTAATGATGCTTAAAGTAAAAAAAAAAAAAAGTGAAATATTCCTTTAAATATCGTACCTGGGGGGTGTCTATAGTATGCCTGTAAAGTGACGCGTGTTTCCCATGTTTAGAACAGTTCCTGCACCAAATGTCATTTTTAAAGGAAAAAATCTCATTTAAAACTGCTTGCGGGTTTAATGTCATGTCGGGTCATGGCAATATGGATGAAAATCAGTGAGACAAACGGCATGGGTACCCCCCAGTCCATTACCAGGCCCTTTGGGTCTTGTATGGATATTAAGGGGAACCCCGCACCCAAATTAAAATAAGGAAAGGTCCCTATATACTCTGAACAGCAGTATACAGGCGGTGCAAACAAGACAGGGACTGTAGGTTTGTTGTTAAGTAGAATCTCTTTGTAATTTTGAACATTTTTAACGTGTTTAGCTCCAGCCAAAAAATCTTTTCTAAGCTTTTTGGAAAACATAGGGAAGGGTTATCACCCCTGTGACATTTGTTTTGCGTCTTTCCTCCTCTTCAGAAGATTTCACCTCACTTTTTTGTCCCAATGAAAAATGTTTTTTGAAAATTTGGGTTTTTTTGTGGAACAAGGATTGGAAAGCATCAGTGGAAAGGAGAAATTGTTTTCCCATATTAACTCTTACAGGAGAGAATTTCCCTTCCTAGGGGTAGATTTCATCTCACTTCCTGTTGTCTCCTTCCGTTTGCAAGTAGGAGTCGTTTGTAAGTTAGATGTTTGAAAGTAGGGTCCTGCCCTATATACTCAGCAGAAATTTGGGCCTTAGGTGTTGCTGTGGCCAAAACACTGTAAGCCCTCACAGGGCCCTGCTGTGAAATATTAGATCAAGAATTGTAATTACATGCCCCTGTTGAACAGGAGCTGAAAAATTAGGCCTTAGGCACTGGTGCTGGTGCCACAACACTGCAACCCCTCACAGACACTCTAGTTGGAACGCAGGAACGAGCCCTGCTGCAAAGTATTGCATCAAAAATTGTAATTACACGCCCCTGTTAGACAGGGGCAGAAAAATTGGGTCTTAGGCACTGGTGCTGGTGCCACAACACTGCAACCCCTCACAGACACTCTAGTTGGAACGCAGGAACGAGCCCTGCTGCAAAGTATTGCATCAAAAATTGTAATTACACGCCCCTGTTAGACAGGGGCAGAAAAATTGGGCCTTAGGCACTGGTGCTGGTGCCACAACACTGCAACCCCTCACAGACACTCTAGTTGGAATGCAGGAACGAGCCCTGCTGCAAAGTATTACATCAAAAATTGTAATTACACGCCCCTGTTAAACAGGGGCTGAAAAATTGTGCCTTAGACACTGGTGGTGGCGCCCAGAACCAAAAATGTTCTTACAAGCTATCAGCGTGATGATTGAGGAGGAAGAGGATAATTACTCAGGGATAGTCACTCAGCATCAGCATAGGCAGTCTTTGAAGGGATCTGAAAAAAATTATTCAGTTACATCAGCATCAGGTGCTTGGTAGCTGGTGGTGATCCAAGACTGATTCATTTTTATGAAGGTCAGCCGATCGACCGAGTCAGTGGACAGACGCACCCTGTGATCGGTTACCACGCCTCCAGCAGCACTGAATGTGCGTTCCGAAAGAACGCTGGATGCAGGACAGGCCAGTAGCTCGATTGCATACTGTGCAAGCTCTGGCCAGTGATCCATCCTCAAGACCCAGTAACCCAGAGGATTTTCGGTGGGAAAGGTGTCCAAGTCTGATCTTGCCCCTAGGTATTCCTGCACCATGTAAAACAGACGCTGGCGATGGTTGCTGGAACCGATCATACCTTGGGGCTGCGGACCAAAAAATTGTCTGAACGCATCGGTCAGACGGCCACCTTCTCCACCGCTCCTTCTTTGACTGACCGAAGCCTCAGCAACACGTTGTCCAGAAACAGGAGTTTGTAACCTCCCAGTCTCTGGGAACGCGTTGCACAGACCTTTCTGCAAGGCCTCCCGAAGATGTTTCATCCTCTGCTCCCTCTGCGATGGCAAGATAAGGTCCGCAACCTTACCCTTGTAACGTGGATCAAGGAGGGTTGCCAGCCAGTATTGGTCCTTCTCCTTGATACCACGAATACGAGGATCCTTACGCAGGCTTTGCAGGATCAGGGAGGCCATGCAGCGTAGGTTTGCTGAGGCATTCGGTCCGGAGTCCTCTGGGTCACTAAGGACAACAACGTCCGCAGCCACCTCCTCCCAGCCACGTACAAGCCCATGTGTTCCTTGGGACTGATCCCTTAAAGACTGCTGATGCTGAGTGCCAGGCTCCACCTCCATACTGACACAATCTTCCTCCTCCTCCTCCTCCTCCTCGTCCTCTTCCTGTGTGATCGGCGGGCACGCAGGAACACTGTCTGGATAAAGGGGGCCTTGAGAGCTAAGGAAGTCCTCCTCTTCCTGCCTCTGTTCTGCCTCAAGTGCCCTGTCCATTATTCCACGCAGCGTGTGCTCCAACAGGTGGACAAGGGGGACAGTGTCACTGATGCATGCACTGTCAGTGCTCACCATCCTCGTGGCCTCCTCGAATGGTGACAGGACAGTGCATGCATCCCTGATCATGGCCCACTGGCGTGGGGAAAAAAAACCAAGGTCCCCTGACCCTGTCCTGGTGCCATAGTCGCACAGGTACTCATTGATGGCCCTCTGCTGCGTGTGCAGCCGCTGCAGCATGGCCAATGTCGAGTTCCACCTGGTGGGCATGTCACAGATTAGGCGGTTCTTGGGCAGGTTAAACTCCTTTTGGAGGTCCGTCAGCCGAGCACTGGCATTATATGACCGGCGGAAATGCACACAGGACTTTCCTGGCCTGCCTCAGGACATCCTGTAAGCCCGGGTACCTGCCCAAGAACCGCTGCACCACCAAGTTAAGGACGTGAGCCAAACAGGGCACATGGGTCAGAGGGCAGAGAGGAGGTTGGTGCCATTGTCGCAAACCACCATTCCTGCCTTAAGTTGGCGTGGCGTCAACCACCTCTGAACCTGCCCCTGCAGAGCTGACAGAACCTCTGCCCCAGTGTGGCTCCTGTCCCCCAAGCACACCAGCTCAAGCACCGCATGGCATCTTTTGGCCTGCGTACTTGCGTAGCCCCTTGAACGCCTACGGAGCACCGCTGGTTCCGAGGAAGAGGCCATGGAGGAAGAAGAAGAGGAGGGGGTGGAGGAGAGAGGTGTGTCACAATCAGCATTTTGGAGGCGTGGTGGCGGAACAACCTCCAACACTACTGCACCTTGTCCTGCATCCTTCCCAGCTGCCAGCAGAGTCACCCAATGCGCCGTGAAACTTAAGTAACGTCCCTGTCCATGCCTGCTGGACCATGAGTCAGCGGTAATATGCACCTTACCGCTGACCGCCCTGTCCAGCGAGGCATGGACATTGCCTTCCACATGCTGGTAGAGAGCCGGAATCGCCTTCCGTGAGAAAAAGTGGCGTTTGGGTACCTGCCACTGAGGAACCGCACATTCCACAAACTCACGGAAGGGGGCAGAGTCTACCAACTGAAAAGGCAGCAGTTGAAGTGCTAGCAATTTTGCCAAGCTAGCATTCAACCGCTGGGCATGTGGATGGCTGGGAGCAAACTTCTTTCGGCGGTGCAGCAGCTGGGGCAGGGAAATTTGCCTGGTACAATCTGACGTCGGTGTACCAAAAGCAGATTGCCCACAAGTACTTGGCTGTGACACACCTAATTCTACACCTTCATTCCTCTCACTGCAGGTCTCAGAGAGGACTGAAGGTCTAGTGGGGTTGGAAATCTCAGCTGATGAGGAGCAAGGAGAGATCCTCTTTGTTCTTTGGTGTGGGTCTTTTAGATATGCTTGCCAACGAACTGCATGGCAGGTCAACATATGTCTGGTCAAGCATGTGGTACCCAAGCGGGAGATGTTTTGGCCACGCGAGATACGCTTGAGACATATGTTGCAAATAGCAGCGGTGCGATCTGATGCACTCGTCTCAAAAAAGGCCCACACCAAAGAACTTTTTGAATAACGCGCAGAGACTGCAGCGCCCTGCACATGTGGAGCTTTGGGGTGTGATGCAGTCAATGTGCTGCCCTTAGGCTGGCCCCTGGAGGGCATCCTGCCTCGTTGGTGATGTGCCGCCTCCTCCTCCTCCTCCTCCTCCTCCTCCTCTCTCCTATCAGGCACCCACGTTGAGTCAGTGACCTCATCATCCCCTCCCTCCTCATCACTGGAGCAAACCTGGCAGTATGCTGCAGCAGGGGGAGCATGACTGCCAGATTGCTGTCCTTCTTGGGCACCCCCTCTGTCCGTGCTCATGTTACTGCCTTCATCGAGCTCAGTATCATCATCAGAGCCTTCCAAACGCTGGGCATCCTCCTGGAGCATGTACCCAACACTGTGGTCAAACAGTTCGAGGGAATCCTCAGGAGGACATGGTGGAGCTAGGGAAGGAGTCACTGATGACATTGAGCTGAGGGAAGAGGCCGCTGCTTTGCCAGACAAAGCACCCTGGGCATGGGTGAGAGAGGATGAGGAGGATGAGGACGGCTTGGTCATCCACTCGACCAAGTTTTCTGCATGTTGCGGCTCAACACGGCCAGCTGCCGAAAAAAAGGCCAAGCGTGTCCCATGGCCACGGGCTGATGAGGATGCACCGTCTCCACGACCAGCACTAGACACAGAGCCTGCTTGCCCTCTCTTATTGGCTTGTGACTGTCTGCCTCTCCTTCTTGGCCTTCCAGACATACTAATGGCCTGTAGCTGCACTAAGCTGGGATAGAACACCTGTAATTTTCTTCAGGTAGCTTTATATACTGTAACCAGACAAGCCTGCCTGTCAGTAGGAAGATAACAGGAACGGATCTAGCTGAACACTGTGAGCAGGACGCACTGACTGCACTAAATGTAAATAGCAGGAACAGATCTAGCTGAACACTGTGAGCAGGACGCACTGACTGCACTAAATGTAAATAGCAGGAACGGATCTAGCTGAACACTGTGAGCAGGACGCACTGACTGCACTAAATGTAAATAGCAGGAACAGATCTAGCTGAACACTGTGAGCAGGACGCACTGACTGCACTAAATGTAAATAGCAGGAACGGATCTAGCTGAACACTGTGAGCAGGACGCACTGACTGCACTAAATGTAAATAGCAGGAACAGATCTAGCTGAACACTGTGAGCAGGACGCACTGCACTAAATGTAAATAGCAGGAACGGATCTAGCTGAACACTGTGAGCAGGACGCACTGCACTAAATGTAAATAGCAGGAACAGATCTAGCTGAACACTGTGAGCAGGACGCACTGCACTAAATGTAAATAGCAGGAACAGATCTAGCTGAACACTGTGAGCAGGACGCACTGACTGCACTAAATGTAAATAGCAGGAACAGATCTAGCTGAACACTGTGAGCAGGACGCACTGCACTAAATGTAAATAGCAGGAACAGATCTAGCTGAACACTGTGAGCAGGACGCACTGCACTAAATGTAAATAGCAGGAACAGATCTAGCTGAACACTGTGAGCAGGACGCACTGACTGCACTAAATGTAAATAGCAGGAACAGATCTAGCTGAACACTGTGAGCAGGACGCACTGCACTAAATGTAAATAGCAGGAACGGATCTAGCTGAACACTGTGAGCAGGACGCACTGCACTAAATGTAAATAGCAGGAACGGATCTAGCTGAACACTGTGAGCAGGACGCACTGCACTAAATGTAAATAGCAGGAACAGATCTAGCTGAACACTGTGAGCAGGACGCACTGCACTAAATGTAAATAGCAGGAACGGATCTAGCTGAACACTGTGAGCAGGACGCACTGCACTAAATGTAAATAGCAGGAACAGATCTAGCTGAACACTGTGAGCAGGACGCACTGCACTAAATGTAAATAGCAGGAACGGATCTAGCTGAACACTGTGAGCAGGACGCACTGCACTAAATGTAAATAGCAGGAACAGATCTAGCTGAACACTGTGAGCAGGACGCACTGCACTAAATGTAAATAGCAGGAACGGATCTAGCTGAACACTGTGAGCAGGACGCACTGCACTAAATGTAAATAGCAGGAACAGATCTAGCTGAACACTGTGAGCAGGACGCACTGCACTAAATGTAAATAGCAGGAACGGATCTAGCTGAACACTGTGAGCAGGACGCACTGACTGCACTAAATGTAAATAGCAGGAACGGATCTAGCTGAACACTGTGAGCAGGACGCACTGCACTAAATGTAAATAGCAGGAACAGATCTAGCTGAACACTGTGAGCAGGACGCACTGCACTAAATGTAAATAGCAGGAACGGATCTAGCTGAACACTGTGAGCAGGACGCACTGACTGCACTAAATGTAAATAGCAGGAACAGATCTAGCTGAACACTGTGAGCAGGACGCACTGACTGCACTAAATGTAAATAGCAGGAACAGATCTAGCTGAACACTGTGAGCAGGACGCACTGCACTCAATGTAAATAGCAGGAACGGATCTAGCTGAACACTGTGAGCAGGACGAACTGCACTAAATGTAAATAGCAGGAACAGATCTAGCTGAACACTGTGAGCAGCACGCACTGCACTAAATGTAATTAGCAGGAACGGATCTAGCTGAACACTGTGAGCAGGACGCACTGACTGCACTAAATGTAAATAGCAGGAACGGATCTAGCTGAACACTGTGAGCAGGACGCACTGCATTAAATGTAAATAGCAGGAACAGATCTAGCCTAATCTAGCTAACTCAAATCAAATGACACTGTCTGTCTCTCTCTCTATCAGCACACCGGAACACACTACACAGGGCCGCGGTGCAGGCGGCCTTATATAGTGTGGGGCGTGTACTAAATCCCCTGAGCCATAATTGGCCAAAGCCACCCTGGCTTTGGCCAATTACAGCTCTCTCTACTGACGGCGCTGTGATTGGCCAAGCATGCGGGTCATAGTGCATGCTTGGCCAATCATCAGCCAGCAATGCACTGCGATGCCGCAGTGAATTATGGGCCGTGACGCGCCACACGAATTTGGCGCGAACGGCCCATAACATTCGCAATTCGACGGACGGTCGAACAGCCGATGTTCGAGTCGAACATGGGTTCGACTCGAACACGAAGCTCATCCCTAGTCAGCAGTAAGGTGCATATTACGGCTGACTCGTGGTCTAGCAGGCATGGACAGGGACGTTCCTTCACAGTGCACTAGCTAACTCTGCTGGCAGCTGGGAAGGATGCAGGACAGGGTTCAGTATTGTTGGAGCTTGTTCCGCCACCACTCCACCAAAATGCTAGTGGTGATTCTGCCACAGCTCTCTCCTCCACCCCTCCTCTTCTTCTTCCTCTATGGCCTCTTCTGCAGATTTGTGCTCTGAACCAGCAGTGCTCCATAAGCATTCAAGGGGTTACGCAAGTACTCAGGCAAAAAGATGCCATGCGATGCATGAAGTGCATAGTTACTTAGTAGGTGAGGTTGAAAAAAGACACAAGTCCATCAAGTCCAACCTATGTGTGTGATTATATGTCAGTATTTCATTGTATATCTGTGTAATTTGCGGTCGTACAGGTCCTTATATAATAGCTTCTTGAAACTATCGACGCCTGTGGAAGGGAATTCCACATCCTTGCTGCTCTTACAGTAAAGAACTCTCTACATAGTTTAAAGTTAAACTACTGCTTAGGGGACAGGAGCCACACTGGGGCAGAGATTCTGCCAGATCTGCAGGGGCAGGCTCAGAGGTGGTTGACGCCATGCCAGCTTCAGCCAGGAATGGTTGTATGCGACAATGGCACCAACCTTCTCTCCGCCCTCCAACAGGGACACTTGACCCATGTTCCTTGGTTGGCACACATCCTGAATTTCTTGAGCAGGTACCCAGGCTTACAAGATCTCCTGAGGTAGGCCAGAAAAGTCTGTGGTAATTTCTGCCAGTCATACAATGCCAGTGCATGGCTGGCTGACATTCAAAAGGGAATGCAATCTGCCCACCAACCGCCTCATTTGTAACATGTCTACCAGGTGGAACTCAACGTTAGCAATTAGGAATGGGCTTTGATGTTCAGTTCGAACATGAGTTCGACTCGAACATTGGCTGTTCACCCGTTTGCCAAACAGCGAACAATTTTGGGTGTTCGTGGCAAATTCGAAAGCCGCGGAAGACCCTTTAAAAGTCTATAGGAGAAATCAAAAGTGTTATTTTTAAAGGCTTATATGCATGGTATTGTCATAAAAAGTGTTTGGGGACCTGGGTCCTGCCCCAGGGGACATGTAATAATGCAAAAAAAGTTTTTAAAAACTAACGTTTTTTCGGGAGCAGTGATTTTAATAGTGCTTAAAGTGTAACAATAAAAGTGTAATATTATATATAATGAATTGTCGGTCCGGCAATGCACATAACAGTTAATTGATAAAAATGGCATGGAATTTCCCCACAGGGGAACCCCGAACCAAAATTTAAAAAAAAAAAAAAAATGTGTGGGGGTCCCCCTAAAATTCCATACCAGGCCCTTCAGGTCTGGTATGGATATTAAGGGGAACCTCACGCCAAAATTAAAAAAAAAAAAAAAATGGTGTGGGGTCCCCCCAAAAATCCTTACCAGACCCTTATCCGAGCACACAACCTGGCAGGCCGCAGGAAAAGAGGGGGGAAACGAGAGAGCGCCCCCCTGAACCGTACCAGGCTACATGCCCTCACCATTGAGAGGGTGCTTTGGGGTAGCCCCCCAAAGCACCTTGTCCCCATGTTGATGGGGAGAAGGGCCTCATCCCCACAACACTTGCCCGGTGGTTGTGGCAGTCTGTGGGCGGGGGGCTTATCGGAATCTGGAAGCCCCCTTTAACAAGGGGACCCCAGATCCCGCCCCACCTGTGTGAATTGGTAATGGGGTACAAATGTACCCCTACCATTAGTTTTTGACAAGTTCTTTATGAAGTCCTTCTTCTCTCATCTTCTTTCTTCTGGTCTTCCTTCGGTGTTCTTCTTTCTCCACTCTTCTCGTTCCGCATCTTCCTCTGGCTTCTTCTCCGCAAGATCCGCCTCAGTGGGAGTCTTCGCCATGTGAGGCTTCGGTTCTTCTGACACTTCTTATATAACGGAGGGCGGGGCCACCCGGTGACCCTGCCCTCCTCTGACGCATGGGGACTTCCATGTGGCTTTTCCCGTGCTGTTAGAGGGGAAGGGGTCACCCGTTTACGTAACTGGGTGACCCCGCCCCCTCTGACAACACGGGGAAAGCCACAGAGAAGTCCCAGTGCATCAGAGGAGGGTGGGGTCACCGGGTGGCCCCACCCTCCGTTATATAAGAAGTGTCAGAGGAACCGAAGCGTCACACGGTGGAAGACTTCCACTGAGGTGGATGGTGCGGACGGAGCAAAGAAGAATCTGGAGGAAGATGCGGGACGAGAAGAGCGGAGGAAGAAGATGAAGAAGAAGAAGAAGAAGATGGAAGAAGAACACCGAAAGAAGACCAGAAGAAAGAAGATAATACATGTCCCCTGGGGCAGGACCCAGGTCCCCAAACACTTTTTATGACAATAACTTGCATATAAGCCTTTAAAATGAGCACTTTTGATTATTCATGTTCGTGTCCCATAGACTTTAACGGTGTTCTCGTGTTCGAACAAATTTTTTGCCTGTTCACATGTTCTGGATGCGAACCACTGGGGGGTGTTCGGCTCATCCCTATTGGCAATGCTGCAGTGGCTGCACATGCAGCAGAGGGCCATCAATGAGTACCTGTGCGAGTACGGCACCAGGACAGGGTAAGGGGAGCTTGGCTTCTTTTTGCCACACCAGTGGCTACAGATCAAGGATGCATGCACTGTCCTGTCACTATTGGAGGAGCCACAAGGATAGTGAGCAGCGACAATGCATGAATCAGTAATACTGTTCCTCTTGTCTTCCTTTTGGAGCACACGCTTTATGCAATAATGGACAGGGCACTTGAGGCAGAACAGCGGGAGGAAGAGGAGGACTTCCTTACCTCTCAAGGCCCCCTTTATCAAGATATTATTCCTGTGGGCCCACCAAACACACAGGAAGAAGAGGAGGTTGTGTCAGCATGGAAGTGGAGGATAACACTCTTCAGCAGTCTTCAAGGGATGGTTTTCAGTCCCCAGAAACCAAAGGAGTTGTACGTGGCTGGGAGGAAGTTGTTAGGTAACACGTGATCATTAGTGACCCAGAGGACATAGAATCGAATGCCTCTGCAAACTTTCGCAGGCTTTGCAGAATCAGGGAGGCCATGCAGCGTAAGGACCCTAGGATTCGTGGTATCAAAGGGAGGGATCATTACTGGCTGGCCACCCTTCTTGATCCACATTGCAAGGGTAAGGTTGCAGAACTCATCCTGCCTTTGCAGAGGGAGCAGAGGATGAAACATCTTCAGGAGGCCTTGAAGAAAGGTTTGTGCAATGCATTTCCAGACCCTGGGAAGTTACAATTTCCTGGTGCTGGACAACGTGTTGCTGAGGCTTCGTTCAGAGGAAGAGCGGTGGAGAAGGTGGCCGGCTGACTGATGCCTTTAGACAATTTTTCAGTCCTCAGCACCAAGGTCTAATCGGTTTCAGCAACCATCGCCAGCTTCTGCATTACATAGTGCATGAATATCTAGGGGTAAGAGCAGACTTGGAGACCTTTCCAACAGAGCATCCACTGGGTTACTGGGTCTTGAGGATGGACCACTGGCCAGAACTTGCTCAATATGCAATTGAGCCACTGGCTGGTCCTGTATCCAGCATGCTTTCAGAACGCACATTCAGTACTGCTGAAGGGTTTGTAACAGATCAAAGAGTGCACCTGTCCTCGGACTCTTGATAGGCTCACATTTATAAAAATGAATCAGTCTTGGATCAGCAGCACCTGATGCTGATGTAACTGATTGAATTTGCTTTTGATCTGGGATTCCTTGAAGACTGCCCATGTTATCTTTTTCCTGTTGCCTTTCATAAAAAACCCCCAGAGCCTGCTTGTCCTCTTCTAGTGGCCTGTGAGCCTCTGCCCCTCCTTGGTGGCCTTCCGGACATGATGTATATTTTATTGGGCAACACCACACCACACTGCACTGTATTGGGTACTGTGTACACCACCAGAAAAGTAGTACCAACTGCACTACGGTTGCACTGTATCGTGTACTGTGTACACCACCAGAAAACTAGTAACTGCACTACGATTGTACTGTATTGTGTGTGTGTACACCACCAAAAAAGTAGTACCAACTGCACTATGGTTGCACTGTATCGTGTACTGTGTACACCACCAGAAAAGTAGTAGCAACTGCACTGTATTGTGTAATGTGTACACCACCAGAAAAGTAGTAGCAGCTGCACTGTATTGTGTAATGTGTACACCAATAGAAGTAATAACTGCTCTATGGTTGCACTGTATTGTGTACACCACCAGAAAAGTAGTACCAACTGCACTAGGGTTGCACTGTATTGTGTAATATGAACACCACCAGAAAACTAGTAACTGCACTACGGTTGTACTGTATTGTGTACACCACCAAAAAAGTAGTACCAACGGCACTACGGTTGCACTGTATTGGGTAATGTGTACACCACCAGAAAAGTAGTAGAAACTGCACTACGGCTGCCCTGTATTGTGTAATGTGTACACCACCAGAAAAGTAGTAGCAACTGCACTGTGGTTGCACTGTTTTGTCTGCTGTGTACACCACCAGAAAAGTAGTAGCAAGTGAACTACAGCTGCACTATAATGTGTAATGTGTACAACACCAGAAAAGTGGTATCTGCACTACGGTTGCACTGTATTGTGTACACCACCAGAAAAGTAGTAACTGCACTACGTTTGCACTGTACTGTGTAATGTGTACACCACCAGAAAAGTAGTACCAACTGCACTACGGTTGTACTGTATTGTGTGCTGTGTACACTACCAGAAAAGTAGTAGCAACTGCACTACGGCTGCACTGTATTGTGTAATATGTACACCACCAGAAAAGTAGTAGCAGCTGCACTGTATTGTGTAATGTGTACACCACCAGAAAAGTAGTAACTGCACTACGTTGCACTGTATTGTGTGCTGTGTACACCACCAGAAAAGTAGTAGCAACTGCACTACGGCTGCACTGTATTGTGTAATGTGTACACCACCAGAAAAGTAACTGCACTAGTAATCTGCCCTTCTAAAATACAATTCCTGCCTCCATGCTGCCAAACAAGCCTACTTTGTCTCTCTTATTAATTCCTTGTCATCCAGTCCCCGTCGGCTCTTCTCAACCTTTAACTCTCTGCTTCGTCCCCCACCCCCTCTACCCACTAACTTACTCACTGCCCAAGAGATTGCCAATCACTTCAAAGACAAGATCGATGCAATTCGTGAGGACACCTCCACTGTGCGTACATCTTCCCCACCCAACATACCCTGTCTAACAGCACATTCAACACTCTCCTCTTTTGAATTGGCTACTACTGAAGAGGTTACAAAACTTCTCATATGCCCACCTAGCCAATTGTCCCTTGGATCCTGTTCCCTCACAACTACTACGGTCACCCTCTTCTTCTATCCTATGCTCCCTCACTCACATCTTCAATCTCTCCCTCTCTAGTAGCACCTTCCACTCCCCTCTAAAACATGCGCAGATCACTTCCATACTTAAAAAACCCTCACTGGACCCTACCAACCTGAACAACTTAAGACCCATCTCATTGCTCCCATTCACCTCTAAACTTCTAGAACACTTAGTCTACAACCGTCTTAGCTCCTACCTCAGTGAAAATAACCTTCTTGACCCCTTACAGTCTGGCTTTCGCTCGCAGCACTCCACAGAAACTGCCTTACTAAAACTCACTAACGATTTACTAACTGCTAAAACCAACAGCCAGTACTCCATACTCCTACCACTTGACCTTTCTGCGGCCTTTGATACCGTTGACCACCCACTCCTTCTCAATAAACTACATTCCCTTTGCCTCTGAGATTCTGCTCTATCCTGGTTATCTGCCTATTTATCACAGTGCTCCTTCAGTGTCACCTACAACTCTGTCTCCTCCTCTCCATTGCCCCTTTCTGTGGGGGTCCCCCAAGGCTCTGATCTTGGACCCCTTCTCTATCTACACCTCCTCCCTTGGTCACTTGATAACTGCCCATGGCTTCCAATACCACTTATACGCTGATGACACCCAAATCTATCTGTCTACTCCTCACCTCACTCCTTCAGCTCCTCTCGCATTACTAACTGACATATCAGCATGGATGTCGCACCACTTCCTTAAACTAAATCTCTCTAAAACTGGGCTATTATTATTCGCCCCCCTCCATGATTTTTCCATCAAAATCAACAATGCAACAATCAGTACCTCCCCTCACGCCAGGGTACTAGGTGAAATCCTAAACTCGGACTTGTCATTTCAGCCTCAAATCCAATCTTTGTCAAAAGTTTGTAGAATTCACCTCCGTAACATCTTTAAAATTTGCCCCAACTACCAAGCTCCTCATTCACTCCCTTGTTATCTCTCGCCTTGACTATTGCAACTCCCTTCTCATTGGCCTGCCTCTCCATAGGCTATCTCCTCTTTTTAGTCTATCATGAATGCTGCTGCCAGACTTATCCACCTTACCAACCGCTCATTGTCTGCCAACCATCTCCTCCAATCCCTACACTGGCTCCCAATCACCCTGCAAATTAAATTCTAAATACTAACCACGACATACTAAGCCATTCACAACTTTTCCACCCGAGCTACATCACCAATATTGTCTCCAAATATCACCCAAATTGTCCTCTCCGCTCTTCTCAGGACCTCCTACTCTCAAGCTCTCATCTCCTCCTCTCATGCTCATCTCCAGGATTTCTCCAGAGCCTCTCCCAATCTCAGGAACTCGCTACCTCCACCTGTCTGGCTGTCTCCTACTCTTGCTACCTTCAAGCGATCCCTGAAAACTCATCTTTTCAGGAAAGCCTATCACATCTCTAACTAATCTTTTACCACTTCCATCAGCTCATTCCCCACAGTTACAATCTTTTGTACCACCCGCCCCACCCTATTAGATTGTAAGCTCTTCTGAGCAGGGCCCTCTTAATCCTCTTGTATTTTATTGCATTATAACTGTATTGTCTCCCTTTTAAATTGTAAAGAAACACTCTTTTTAGGAATCGATAGATATCGGCCCCATTGGAGGGGTAGCTCTCTGGTTAGGAGCATCTCAAAACTTGAGATGCTCTGGATACACAAAATCAAGTGCTATGCCCCCTTTGGGCTCAATATTGATACTGACACTAATGCCTTCATTGATAATTCATGAGAAATAATCTAATCCTCAGAATTTTCGGTCCGACAAACAATCCCTATCTTCTTAGAGTCCCTGAATACTTCTAAGGAATATCTCAAAAAAATGGCCAACATTAGATATATAATACTCCTGGGAGGGTAGATGCCCCATTGGGTAACCTAGATTTGCCTAATGAGGTATGTGCCCCATTATCATTATTATTTGTGCAGATTTGGTATCCTAGGTTTGGGACTAGTTAAATGTTCAATGTATTTTATCTTGGTTTGTTATTTGATATATGACCTTTGCCATGGTGTATTTATTGCTTTTTACACTTGGGAATAAATCACCTTCTTTTCCCCTAGGACTAACCACCCAAAAAAATTTTTTCTACCGTGGTATGGTGTGCGTTTCGTTTCACGTGCCTCTTAGAATTTAATACAGCTAAGAATGGCTCTGAGAACGCCCTTGCATACCCATTAATTGACTTCCTGTCTTTATGAGCCATCTTATGTGGTATATGATCCAAGGGGGTCATTCAACTATTCCTCTTTTTTCTCACCAATGGTTCACACTGTTGAAGGACGTCATTCAAATACTAATTTAACCAATTTTTAATCTTATTAAATTCTTAATTTTTAATCTTATTACATTAATTTGAATCTGCTTTTCTTGTTAGTTAACGATCAACCTATCATAATGTTATTTTATACCTAGAAACAAGAGTTGGTCCGTTTCTGTTTACATCTGAAACGGGCACAGGATGTTATGTATAATCCCACATCCAAGATGGCGTTTCCGTGCTATCCGCCCCTAACTAGTGGAACGCAAGGTGATTTCCGGTCCCGTCCTCAGTACGAGGTCTGGTTATGATGTTCTGTTATATTAATGCGACACGTCAGTGCGTCGCCCGTGCCCCAGATGACGTCAGAGTGTGACAAAACGTACGTCGGGCGTGCTGACATGCTGGCGTGCTGCATTCACCGTCTGCAGGACGGGCGTTCGCTTCTAGCCGGCTGGCTCATGTGCTTTTGTATACCCTTCTGAATGTAAGTGCAATTTCATTGATTTTAATAAAAAGTGAAAGCAGGATTACGCTATGTTGCTTTCCTTCTTTCTTTGGTATACCTCTCTCGAGGTTTATCCCTAGCCAGGGGTCACATCTCCACTATACAGGGATAATTGGTGAACAGCGTGCTTTATCCAAGCGAAGGTGGTGTGCTTTTCCTTTGATGGTCCGTCCTGAAAGGCCCCCGACCGGTTTAAGGTCGCAAGCTTTCTTAAGCTTGCCGTTTGGTAAGCGCGCATTCTTATCATTACCACAGTGGTGCGGTGAAGGACTTATTGATTTAATTGATTTCCACCTATCTACGTTCCCCTTTTTATCCACCATCTATGATCGATTTTGGATAGGACGTTTTACCTCGTTTGTTATGTACCTTTATGAACTTTGGAGCCTATCTCAAATTTGGGCCTAATATTTAACATATCTGATTTGGTTATATCATATATACTTTTTTTGTCACAGCGCTGCTCTTTTTGTATTTATTATGTAATGTGTGTATCCCACTTTTAGCGGCTGCTCTTGTGTTTGGTTTTTGATCATTGATCTGTCACTTTTTGTTTGTTCAATTTTGGTTCTTTCAGTATGCTTTTTATGCACTAATTTTTTTGGTATAGCGCGGT
Organism: Lithobates clamitans; assembly: GCA_037952925.1. Classification (NCBI taxonomy): domain Eukaryota; kingdom Metazoa; phylum Chordata; class Amphibia; order Anura; family Ranidae; genus Lithobates; species Lithobates clamitans. Next base: position 6,526,568 of record JBBGZY010000221.1, on the reverse strand, counting down.
GATTTGTCTTTTCTTATTAAATTGTAAAGTGCTGCGTAAACTGTTGGTGCTATATAAATCCTGAATAATAATAATAATAATAACAACATGCGGTGAGTTCAAATTAAGGAGGATTATTCGGCTATCTCATTGCATGGATGCAGCGTCTAACCAAGTGTCCCAAAACTTCCCATATTTGGCCGGGCATCCCCTGTGGGTGTAGTTATTTTTTATAGGGTAGAACACTATTCACTGCAGATATCCATTCTTGAAGTGTTGGTGGTAGTGCTCTGATCCATTTATGCACTATGAGCAGTCTAGCTGTAAATAGCGTTTCTTGTAAAAAATATATAGTGAAATTTATCCGAGTCTGGGAACAATCCCAGTAAGCATTGTTTAGGGCATAGTGTAAGGGGAGACCCCATCTTGTCATGTATGGATTTCACTATGTGGGACCAGTAGTCTTGTATTATTGGGCAGGACCAAATGATATGAAAGAAGTTGCTGGTGGGGCTACCGCATCTGGGGCATAGTGGGCTGTGGTCAGTTCTATATTTAGCCAGGTGTAGAGGGGTCAGATAAGATCTGTGTATGATGTATAATTGTGTGAGGCGGTCTGAGAGCTTGAAAGAGACCTTTTTAGATGTATCTAACGCATCCTCCCATTTGTCATCTCCCCCACGTCCCCAGACCAGCGATCTTTCAATTGATAGGCGAGTGTTGTAGCAGTTGGGTGGAGAAGAGAATTGTAAAATATTGAGAAGTTTTGGAGAGTCTGGCCCAGTTATTAAAAAACAATATAGGTGTGACAGCACTGTAAAAGTGAAACAATTATGGTCATAAACACTGATATTGCAATAATATGAAAAAAGTCTAAACATAAAATGAATAAATTCACGTTGTACAAAAAAATGAAAAAAATAAAAAACAAAAACAAGCTTGTGTGATATCTTCAGACAACTTCCATGAACGGAGTGCTCCCACCACCTCATGCAATGCTCACTCACCTCCTTTAAACGACCCTGCAAGGGGTCAAACACACCTTGCTTCCTGTGAAAACATTCCCTCCCAGAGAACCTTGGTGGCTCAAAGAATGAAAGTAATCAAAAGCAGGTAGGTACTCCTTCCACTGTGCTGCTTCAAACTTTAAATCCACAATGACTACCGGTAAGTTCAGCAACACATGAAAAAAAACAAGAGAAAATGCCTTCTGATGTGCAGTATCCGAGGTGTTAAAAATGAAACCACTCCACGCCAGCTAGCATTGAACGTACATTTAATGAAATTTTAAAAGCATTAAAAATGACATGACAGTCTCATTCAGTAATAGTAGTCCACCACCTCCCACGTGGCTTCATCTGGAGGAATGAGCCCTGCGGCTATGGGGGGGATTTGTTTATAGTGTCAGATATAAAAAAAAATGTCAATTACCTTGTTTGAATACAGCTGCAGCATTTGAAAGACGCCCGCACATGCTCAGTGTAAGGCCTCATGTTAGCACTGCTCATTGAAAGACTTACATCACACTATTATGACACACTTCCGGGTTAAACCAGAAGTGGTCATAACGCAACTACTTCCGGATACAAATAAGGGCTTCAACAAAATGGCTGAATTTAGGGGACATATAAAAAACATAGACAATACCAATAAAATATGCTTAGCATCATCAATGGTTAAAAATAATAAACACGGCATCTAGTAATATGATCATAATATATAATAGGAAAATATTAAAATGTCCTTTGTCTCTAGGGAATCAATTATAATAAAAAAGCAGGATAATATGCAGGCGAAAAAACATATATACATCCTAACAGAGAAGAAAATATAAAAATACCGATATTAGAAATGCTGGTAATTTTTTTTTTAAAATGCTGGTAATTTTTAAAAAAAATGCTGGTAATTTAAAAAAAAAAATTTGACCCTAAAAATCGTTTATAAAGCAATTAATGTCGAACGCAATGTTGTGTCCCAATGGCTGTAATGTTTGCATCTCCTGTATCCAAAAAGACTCACGCTGACTCAAAGATTTAACCTTATTGGTGTCCCTCCATTGTGGGTGGGATTTTTCTATCCCCCAAAATAAGAGGTAGGAGGGGTCTTTATTATGGTGGGTTGCATAATGCCTGGATATGCTATGCTTGGGATACCCTTTAATTATATTTTGTACATGTTCCCGAATTCTTTTCCACATAGGTCGCTTCATGTGACCTATGTACTGAATTTGGCAAGGGCACTGTAGGGCGTAAACTACACCCTCAGTACGGCATATAATACAGCCGCTTATTTTGTACTCCCTTCCTGTCGCTGTGGCTAAAAATTTATCTTTTTTGGTATTTAATCTTTTTGTCCGAATGCATGCATAACACTGTCTGCACAGAAAAAAGCCTTTACCTGAGACAAAAGTAAAATCTGGTGTTTTGGGAGGGTCTACTACATTCTTAGAGATTTTGTCCCTTTAAAGTTGGAGCTCGTCTATACGTAAATTTTTGGTTAGATGGTAATATTTCTTGAAGATGCTTATCTGTGGTAAGTATGAGCCAATGTTTTTTGACGAAACGAAAATGCATAGTATTAGGGAGACTGAATTCATCTTTGAGTTGTTGAAACTACCTCAGGATATTACCACAAAATACATCTGTTAGGCTCATCACACCCTGTTTAATCCAAAGATTATGGTCTGGTATCGCTAGTAATTCTTTTAGGCCTGGGTTGTCCCAGAGGGGTGTCTGCAAGTGCGTAGGGGGGGTCTTGAGCCTGCGTCTCACCACTTCCCATATTTTACAGTGATTGTACAGTAGTCTCCTTCGGTTTCCAAAAACCCAGGGGTTTGCCGGGTCCCTGAGGAGAAGTTGGTAGGGGTGGGTTTGTATACATGTGTATGGGGAGCAGACAAGGGCCAAATAACGGTCCTTATCTTTATCCAGATAGAAAAAGTGGGACAGTTGCGCTGCCAAATAATACAAATTAAAATCTGGTAGTGCTTTGTCCCCTAATTCAGTGGAGTTCTTCAGCACCTGCCAAGACAGTTTGTGTCGGGTTTTGCCCCATAATGGAATTTAGAATGGCTTCTATGGATTTGAAAATGCTCAGGGGTAGGTACACCGGAGCATGCCACAGTACATATAGGAACTTGGGAAGTAAGACCATTTTGATTAGGTTTATGCGGCCCATTACTCCCAAGGGTACTTTGGCCCACATCTGTGTCATGGTTTTTAGGGTCATGAACAGGGGATCTATGTTCAGCTTGACATATTCATCCAGGGAGCGGGTGATTATTATGCCAAGGCATTTCATGGAACTAACTCGAATAAGGCTTGGGTCTCCGTGGGGGCACCGATTATCCAGAGGAAGAACCTGGGATTTGTCCCAATTGATTTTTAAACCTGAGCATTTTCCAAATTTTTGTATTACTTCTAGGGCTGTCGTTAGGGAAGGGTCAGCGTCTTCTAAGTAAAGTAACATGTCGTCTGCGTATAGACTCACTGGGGGTCATTTACTATAGAACTGTGGCGCTAATTAGCGCTAATTCGTGGTAATTGGCGCGAAAACAGTATTCACTATAGCGCTGGTGAGAAAATACTCCCAAAATCGAATTTACTATAATTCCCTGAAACCAAATAGCGCCCAAACCCTTACTCTGCTAAAACATGGAGTAGTGCATATGGAAATAATGTTTAGAGCATATTATAATTGCCTAAATGGTACTGAAATATGCGGTATATTATTTAAAGATAATCTGCTTTTAAACTGTGAAAAAGTGATTTCTACACTGAAATATCTTTAAAAGTCTGAAAAGTGAAAAATTCCCCGTTTTGGATAACTAGGTGCCAACACAACTGAGCATGCTCAGACCTGAAAATAACTCTCATTTTAACTCAAGTGTCTTTTTTAGCTCGCGCTTTAGTAAATACCAAAATGAGAGCTAATTAGAGAGCATTTTTTTTTTAATGAAAATCTGCTCTATTTTAGTCAAAATTCAGTTTCAGCCATTGATTCTAATGGAACAATTCTAACTTTCACAAAAAAACCTTTTAATGTTGAGATGAAATGTGTCTCTGTGAAATTTTCCTTTGCAACATTGTTGCTTCTACTTAAAATATTTTGATTTTAAGAATGCTAGAATGTGGAATATTTTGGTGTTTTGGTAAAATATATTTTTCTCTGTCACTTTCACTTGTTACTCTTCATCTCACAACAATCTTTACCCCAAACTCACACGGGTGTTTTTACAATCCACAAACAATACCATTGCTGATGCAAATTTAAAATCACAATTTTTTGTGCTTTTTATTATTTCCAAATATTCATAATTTGAGCCCAAAAAATGTGATATGTGTACCAACATCAGAAAGCAAAATGTAATTCCCAAAAATTTGAGGGTAATATTCTACTCTCACCCACAAAAAAACACCAAATATCACAGAATAAATCAAGAATAACTCTTGAGTAATGTAATTCCATCACTTGTATGTCCAAAGAAATGCAGTATTTATGTGTTTTTATGTGTAGGTGTTTCTCACATGTGGCAGCTCCGTGGCTTAGAGGTTAGAACTTCTGCTTAGCATCTCTGAATGTATGGGTTCAAATCCCAACCATGTTGCTTCATGTATAGAAGTTGTCTCATCTCCCAGGTCCTATAACTATGTCTACATGTAGTATTTATGTGTAGGAGGGTTCCACCACCATTGTAAGTATTTTCCAGATACACTATTTAGCCAAAAGCATTGGGACACCTGCCTTTACACACACATGAACTTTAATGGCAGCCCAGTCTTAGTCCGAAGGGTTAAAATTTGATTTAGCCCACCCTTTGCAGCTAGAACAGCTTCTGGGAAGGCTGTCCACAAGGTTTAGTGTGCCTATGGGAATGTTTGATCATTCTTACAGAAGTGCATTTGTGAGGCCAGGCACTGATGTTGGATGAGAAGGCCTGGCTCGCAGTCTCTACTCTAATTCAGCCAAAGGGTGTTCTATCGGGTTGAGGCCAGTCAAGTTTCTCCACCCCAAACTTGCTCATCCAAGTCTTTATGGACCTTGCTTTGTGCACTGGTAAGCAGTCATGTTAGAACAGGAAGGGGCTTTCCCCAAACTGTTCCCACAAAGTTGGGAGCATGAAATTGTCCAAAATGTCAAGGGTGAAGCCATCGAAACCCATGCAAACTCAGCCTTCATCTCAGTTATCCCCAAACCTGATAAGGACCCATCTCTAGTAGAAAACTATAGACCCATTTCCCTTATGAACAATGATCTGAAAATCCTAATCAAAATACTGGCCAATAGAGCTCTTTTATAGGACAATACCTTCATAAAGACCAGGTGGGCTTCATCCCAGGGAGACAGGGCCCGGACCAAATTAGAAGGGCGATTGATATTGTTTCAATCCTTCAATCTGCCTGGGATGGAAGCCCTCAGCAGGAGGGCCTTTTGTTGTCATTAGGTTTACGGAAGGCTTACCTGTTTTCTACCCTCCGTAGATGGGGTTTTGGTGAATATTTCAAGGGGCTCTTACAATCCCTATATTCAAGTCCGGTGGCCAGGGTTAAACTCCAGGGCTTTGTTTCCAATCCCATCCCGATCTCCAGAGGGACCAGACAGGGTTGCCCTCTCTCCCCAATAATCTTCGCTATAGCGATTGAAACATTGGCCATAGCAATCAGATCAGATGTAAACATCCAAGGGGTTAGGTGTGGGCAATCAGTCTACAAATGTGGCCTCTTCACAAACGATATTCTGCTCTTCGTCACTTCCCCAATCACATCTTTACCTAATATAAACAAGCTTCTAGACTCTTTCGGGAATATCTCAGGTCTACAAGTGAATTTGGCTAAATCACAAGCTTTGAATGTTTCTCTTTCCATAGCCCTGGCTGATCGATTGAAACAATCTTTCAAATTCAAGTGGAGTGACACTTCAATTCGCTATTTAGGGATAAACCTTACTTCAAAATTTGAACCTCTTTATCAGGCAAATTTTCCCCCCATGTACCGTAAACTGGAGAATAATCTACACATTTGGTCCCTATACAATATCTCCTGGATAGGTAAAATTAATTCAATTAAAATTACCCTTTTACCCAGATTACTCGACCTTTTCCGATCCCTCCCAATTCCTATTAGGAAAGATCATCTCAAATCATTCCAAGGCAAGATAATCAAATTTATTTGGGGCAAAAAGGCATATAGACTAGCTAGAAAGGTTCTCTATAGCCCTAAAACATGAGGCAGACTGGGACTTCCAGACCTATTTAAGTATTATCAAGCAGCCAGATTAGCTCAACTCTCAATGATTTATTTTAGACGTGAAATCCCAGATTGGATCAATATAGAAAGACAGGTGGTCCCCACATACACATTAGACTTCCTTCTATGGTCCCCTTGCAAATCCAGACCTCCTATCATGTCCCCCACTCTCTCGCATTCCATGAGGTTATGGGCTTATATGAAAAACTTACCTTCTCTGACATCAGACATTCAACCGCTGGCTCACATCTTTCATAATCCCCTCTTCAGACCAGGTATGGATATCAAATCCTGGTTGGATAAGGGGATATATATCTGTATAGGATTGGACACTTTTTCACACCTTCGGGCCCTGTCTCCCTGAAATTCTGTATAGAAAAACTGGACATTCCTGATTCGGAGAAATTTAGGTATTATCAAATTTCCCACTTCCTTCACGCAATTTGGAAAAACAAACCCACCTCCCCAAACCCACGCTGGTGCGGTCAGGGTACAGAGCAAAAAAGGGGCATTTCCACAATATACTCTTCCTTATTAGAACCCACCGCCAAATTTTCATACATGGAAGCCTGGAAGAGGGACTTACAAGAAACCTGGGACCTGGAGGAATGGCACAGAAGAGGAATAAGAGCTCACAAAGGTATACTGAGCATCTCATTAATAGAAGCTAATTGGAAAGTGATGACTAGATGGTACTTGGTTCCGATAAGATTGGCTAAGATGTTTCCCTCCTCATCTCCTCTATGCTTTAGGGAGTGCCAAGCTCAGGGTTCTACGCTTCATATTTGGTGGGAATGCCCGAGAATTAGAGGTTTCTGGAATAAAATTTTTTACCTTATCCGCAAAGTTACAAGCCTCCCGATACCTAAAAATCCACAAATTGCACTACTAAATGGGCAAATCCGCAAGATCTCTAAGTTTTCTCATCGTTTGATTACTTTCATGCTAATAGGAGCGAAAATTACGATCGCTAAAGCCTGGAAGACACCGAAAATTTCCTTTGTAGCTGCTAAAAAAAAATCTCTTGGATTATGTCCCAGGAAAGATTAGTTAGCAAAATCTTGGACAACACCAAAGCCTTTGAAGCAACATGGGAACCCTGGGCTAGGCATTTAGGTATATCCCTGGTCCCTGGGATCACCTCGTCTGGTTAGCTATCTATGAGTTGAGTGTTGGCTTCCTCCTTACCAATTCCTTGCTTCTTTCCTTCTCTTTTCTTTTCCTTCTTTTCTTTCTCTTTTATTTTCCAGGTATTGTGAGAAAAAATGGCTTTCATTCTTTAGCCATTAGAAGTTACTGTATATCATTTACCCGGTTTTATTTGGGATCTTATGTGTTATTCTTTTAATATTCAAAAGCGTTCACCTGTGGGGGGCGGTGCGGTCTCTCCGTAGCAATACGGTGGCTCCGGAGGGGAGGCACATGACCCTTACTATACAGAGCAATTTTTTTTTTTTTAGTTTATACAAGGTCTAGAGCTGGACACAGTGTGATCCCATCAGGGGTGTCTGGTCGGACCCAAGTTCATAATGCTTTATTAAGTAATAACATTTGCATGGACGCTGATATTTGAATTGGTCATTTCTTTTTATACTTTGTTTATCCTTATGGTACCGGTAGATACTAGTGGATGATTTGTACTGAGCAATGTACTGTGATGGATATTCTTTGTACTGAAAGATCTCTTAATAAAAGAAGTTAAATCTTAAAAAAAAAAAAAAAAAATTGTCCAAAATGTCTTGGTATGCTGACGCCTTAAGAGTTCCCTTAACTGGAACTAAGAGGCCAAGCCCAACCCCTGAAAAACAACCCCACATCATAATCCCCCCTCCACCAAATCATTTGGACCAGTGCACAAAGCAAGGTCCATAAAGACCTGGATGAGGGAGTTTGAGGTGGAGGAACTTGACTGGCCTGGACAGAGTCCTGACCTCAACACAACAGAACACCTTGGGGATGAATTGGAGAGGAGACTGTAGGTTAGGCCTTCTCGTCCAACATCAGTGCCTGACCTCACAAATGCACTTGGAAGAATGGTCAAACATGCCCATAGACACATTCCTAAACCTTGTGGACAAGAAGAGTTGAAGCTGTTATAGCTGCAAAGGGTGGGCCAAATGAGTTTTGAACCCAATACTAATACTGGGATGCCATTATAGTTCATGTGCATTTAAAGGCAGGCGTCCCAATACTTAGGCCAATATATTGTATATTGCTTGTGACACTGAGCATGGCTATGGACTTAGGGCTGGTTCACACCACGGAGATGCAGAGAACATGTGTGGGGCTGCCTGGTGGCTAAGTGGGTAGCAGTTCTGTCTAGCAGCACCTGGGATGTTGGTTCAATTCCCCAACATGCTAATCCTTGTGTTGAAGCTTATATGTTCTCCCTGTGTGGGTTCCTCGCCACAATCCAAAGACATGCTGGCATTTTATTTGTCTCCTGTTGAAATAGGTTCTAATGTAAGAAAGTTAATTTTGGACTTTAGATTGGAAGCTCATTGCAGCCAGGGACTGGTGTTAATGTTTATTAGCACTAATCATGCCCAGGGACTTGGACATTTCAAATTTTAGGGTTTACACTGAACGGGTACGTATGCTTAGAAAACTGTTGCTTTGTTTATGTGGATGCAAATGGACCTTGATCTTTGGCCTGTAGTTGGAGATTTGATGCACATAGCCAAGGGCTAAAACAGTTGCGAATACTATTATGTGTTCCTGCTCATCAGGTATAATCACTTTAGACATACATGAAGAGACAGATTGAAAGATACTGGTGGGCGAGTACTTCTATTGGGTGTGTCAGTGTGCTAACAATACAACCTCTCTTATATAAAGGCCTGCAGTAGGGGGGTTCGTTTGGCCTGAGGTGGTCAGGTTTTTTGCTGTGATTTGTGGGGGAGAAGGAATGATATTGGGAGATTTGATGGAATTCTTGTGCATTTTTTCAATCAAAAGTGGGTTTTGTGGCCATGCTGTCAATGTTGTGCGTGTATTGTTCCTGTCTGATCATGCAAATATCGTTTGGAAGCATCTGCTGACCTACGCTTTTTGAACTCGTTTAATCGTGTACACCGAAATGCAGCTTCCAGCAGAACATGGTTATCAATGTATGTATGTATGTATGTATGTGTGGATTGTGGGCTGGTGGTGGGTGTTTTGAATAAGTCTTTTAATATTATGTTGGAATGCTTTGTAAGAATGACTGTTAAGTATGTTTCTATAATCTTGCAGATAAAAATGTGATGTGTTGCCTGTTATACACTGAAATTAAAGCTGTCCACTCCAAGGTATTGTCAAATTTTAGATTGTAAGCTCCTATAAGCAGGGCCCTTAAAATCCCATTGCTAAATGTAGCACCATATATCCTGTCCAAATTTTTTTTTGAAGCTAGTAAATGAATGTAATTTTTTTTTTTCTGCTGGTAAAATAAAAGTACATTATTGAGCTTTGTTGTGGTGTTTTTTTCTTCTACTTTTTTCTCTTTAGTTTTTGTGGGTGGTGGTTTTGGTAAAGTGCAATATCTCTTATATTTTATTTCAATATGTATTTGTGTACCAAAAAACGAATCTCTTTGCCCTAGTTCACATTGATGCTACTTTGAAATCGTGCTACTTCACTTGAAGTAGCACGATTTCAAAGTAGCAAGGTCAGCGTGATTTCAGGTGCTACTTGATAGACATCCGTGTGGCTTCATACACAAATGTCTATTGAAGTCGCACCTGAAATCGGCAAAAGTAGTGCAGGAACTACTTTAGCAAACTGGTGCGGTGCCACAAAAAAAGTTGCATCGATTGGAACAGTGCCATTGCTGCCAATAGTCATGCGATTTGATCTCTCAAATCGCTCCAATGTAAACCTAGGCTTCTGCACACCTGCAAGTAAATGATAAAGGTGGAATCTTTATATATAACAGCTGTGGAGAATTGCAGGTAATAAATTCAGCTGGTGGATAGGCAGTGTTGTATGTGTCAGCTTTAGTTCACATTGGTGTGATTTGACATGTCAAAGCGGTGACAATTGCACTGTTTTAATTAGTGCGACTTTGGGGTGCAATTTGTATTGATATCAGTACAGAAACCTGCACAGATGTCTCTGAAATTCCCTCTGCAGTCGGGACTGACATGCGGGAAAAAAGTGTGTGATTTCAGCTTAACGATTTCCTCCCTCTGTCAGTGTGAACCAGGGCTCAAACTGGGCCTTTTGTTTTTGTCATTCAGCTGCTGCTAATCCAGGGACACCATTTCTTATCAAACGCCTTTAAATATCATAAGTAGAAATGAAAATTTGCACATCTGCAAATAAACAAAAATAATAAAATTCTAATAGTGGTTGCAATCAATTATTCGCAGCAGCGATCAAGAGTGTGGTTTTGCCTTCTGACCCAGAAATAAGTCATTGTAATCACCCGGAAGTCCCTGTGCTGGTCAAGATCTCCATCTAAGTCAGTGGTTCTCAACTCCAGTCCTCGGGACCCACCAACAGGCCAGATTTTAAGTATTACCTTGGAGAGTTGCAGACTAGAATACTGCAATCACTGAGCAGCAAGTGATATCACCTGTGATGTATTTCAGCTATCTTGCAAACCTGGCCTGTTGGTGGGTCCTGAGGACTGGAGTTGAGAACCACTGATCTAAGTGGACATGGAGAGGTCCCTCTTTATCAAAGAGGAGGTGCTGCTCATTTTCTGGATAAGGGTATGATATGTACTTGTGCTTAATCAATGTGGGGGTGGATGTGGTAGTTAGATTTGGTGTGGCTGGAGTTCATTCAATTGTTTGGCATCCCCACACATTTGCTTCTGGCCCATGTGCACACATCACTTCCTGCATTTGTTCTGCTGATGTGAATGCAAGTATACATGAGAGCTCCTTTCTATTAAAATATATATGACTTATTTCACAGTTGGGCGACTTTGGACCTCCGAGTTGCTTGACAAGTTGTACCCCATGATTCTCAATGATAACTAGGGATGGGCCGAACACCCCCCCCCTGTTCAGTTCGCAGCAGAACATGCGAACAGACAAAAAATTTGTGCGAACACCATTAAAGTCTATGGGACACGAACATGAATAATCAAAAGTGATAATTTTAAAGGTTAATACGCAAGTTATTGTCATAAAGTGTTTGGGGACCTGGGTCCAGCCCCAGGGGACATGTATCAATGCAAAAAAGTTTTAAAAATGGATGTTTTTTTTCGGGAGCAGTGATTTTAATAATGCTTAAAGTGAAACAATAAAAGTGTAATATTCCTTTAAATTTCGTACCTGGGGGGTGTCTATAATATGCCTGTAAAGGGGCGCATGTTTCCCATGTTTAGAACAGTCTGACAGCAAAATGACATTTCAAAGAAAAAAAGTCATTAAAAACTACTCTACTACTAATGAGTTGCCGGTCCGACAATACACATAAAAGTTCATTGATAAAAACGGCATGGGAATTCCCCACAAGGGGACCCCGAACCAAAATTTTTTAAAAAAATGGCGTGGGGGGGGGTCCCTCTAAATTCCATACCAGGCCCTTCAGGTCTGGTATGGATATTAAGGGGAACCCTGGCCAAATTTTTTTTTTAAAAATGGCGTGGGGTCCCCCTCAAAATCTATACCAGACCCTTTAGGTTGTGGGGATGAGGCCCTTGTCCCCATCAACATGGGGACAAGGTGTTTTGGGGGGCTACCCCAAAGCACCCTCCCAATATTGAGGGCATGTGGCCTGGTACAGTTTAGAAGGGGGGGGGCGCTCTCTCGTCCCCCCCTCTTTTTCTGCAGCCTGCCAGGTTGCGTGCTCGGATAAGGGTCTGGTATGAATTTTGGGGGGAACCCCACGCCAATTTTTTTTTTTAATTTTGGCGCGGGGTTCCCCTTATAATCCATACCAGACCTGAAGGGTCTGGTATAGATTTTGAGGGGGGCCCCACGCCATTTTTTTAAAATTTTGGTTTGGGGTTCCCCTGTGGGGAATTCCCATGCCGTTTTTATCAATGAACTTTTATGTGTATTGTCAGACCGGCAATTCATTAATAGCCGCGAGTAGTTTTAAATGACTTTTTTTCCTTTGAAATGTCATTTTGCTGTCAGATGGTTCTAAACACGGGAAACATGCGCCCCTTTACAGGCATACGATAGACACCCCCAGGTACGAAATTTAAAGGAATATTACACTTTTATTGTTTCACTCAAAGCATTATTAAAATCACTGCTCCTGAAAAAACGGTCGTTTTTAAAAAATTTTTTGGCATTGATCCATGTCCCCTGGGGCAGGACCCGGGTCTCCAAACACTTTTTATGGCAAAGAACTTGCATATAAGCCTTCAGTGAGAACTTTGGATTTTGCAGGTTCGAGCCCCATCGACTTCCACTATTCCAGCATATGTGATCTGACAGGCATTATTGCCGCAATATCGCTGCTTTCCATTTGCATTAGCGCTGACTTTCTGAGAGTTGAAGTCTTTCTGGCCTTTTTTGAGAGTTATTTTTTGGTACTGCAGGAGAATTTTTTGGCGCTATAGTAAATGACCCCCCACTGTCTCTATCAAGTGTCCGCATTGCAGACCTTGGATTCCTGAGTGTGTTCATAATGAGAACCCCAGGGGTTCTACCGCCAGGGCATATAACAGGGGGGACAAAGGGCATCCCTAATGTGTGCCCCTGGAAAGAGGGAAGGCGTCAGAGACCCTGCCGTTGACCAACACCCTAGCGCTAGAATCTTGGTAGAGGAGTTGAATCCACTTGATAAAGTTGGGCCAGACACTCCCAGAGGTAGTCCCACTCGACAGAGTTGAATGCCTTTGCAGCATCTAAAGACACCACAATTCAGGACCCTATCTGGTCGTGTCTGGCCTGCAGGTTCATATATAGCCTGCGCAGGTTAAATGCTGTGTTTTTTGCAGGCATAAACCCAGTCTGGTGGCTGGATTAGGGAGAGGATCACTTTATTCAATCACAGCTCCAGGACTATGGCCAAGATCTTAATGTCTGATTGAAGGAGGGATATTGGGCGATATGATTCAGGGAATTCCAGATTTCTACCAGGTTTAGGTATGAGTACTATAAAGGCTTCACTTATTGATTTAGGTAAGGAGCCGGATTTAAATATATGGGAGAATAATTTGTGTAGTTTGGGGACCAGGGTTTCGCTGTAGGTTGTGTAAAATTGAAGGGGAAGGCCATCTGAGCCAGGAGCCTTCGATGGGTTAAGGTAGGACATCGCCTCCACGATGTCCTCCTTAGAAATGTGAGCTTCCAGCATCTCAGTCTAGGATTGGGACAGTGTAGGCAGGGCAATATTAGATAAGAGTGCCGCCACCTCCTCCCTGGGGTTGTTGGTAGTAGAGGAGTATAGGGATGCGAAAAGAGTGGAACTCCCCAGCCACCTTCTCAGGGTCAGTGATCAAAATGTCAGCAGCATTTTGCAGGGAGACCACAGTAGGTGGTCTGTGTTCCAGATGTGCTAGGTAGGCTAGTAAAGTGCCCGTTTTCTGCATTTGTACATCCTCTGTTTTCTGTAGAAGATTTTCCTCTCTGCCTTTTCAAAATGGAGACTATTGAACACCCAGGCCTGCAGTTTCAGCTGGTCAGCCGTGTCTAGTGATGGGTTGTTAGAGAAAATTTTCTCTACGTCTGACATTTTTTGTTCTGCCTCCCTGACCACTTGTGAGGAGGTCTTCCTATATCTGGAGATACGCTGGGAGAGTATCATACTGGCATGGGATTTAAATGAATCCCAAACAGTATCAAATGGGGCTGAGTCCCTATTGGTTCGGAAAAAGAATTCCCACTCGTCTCCAGCCCCCTCTATGCCAGGAACCACTGATAACCAAAAGGGGTTAAGTTTCCAGACATAGGTTGTGGGGAGGGAGTCAAGTCGAAGCTCAATCCAGTAAGGGGCATGATCAGAAAGCATGCGAGGGCTGAAACCCACATCACCAAGGAGCGCAGAAGGGAGTGGGATATTAAAATTTGCAGGGATCGTGACATAGTGTTATGTGTTGATGAAAAGCAAGAGAACACCTTGTCCTGGGAATGGCAATGTCTCCATGTGTCTACCAGAGCGAGTTCATTAAGGAGTTTGCCAACTCTTGTGTGGGAGTGGATGAGATTATTGGGGGGTGTCACAGTCAATCTGTCCAACTCCCTGCCGACCATGTTGTTAAAGTTGCCCATCCATATCGCAGGAACAGTCGGAAATTGGGACATAAATGTCAAGCTCTCTGTCAATACATTAAATTGGAAGGGAGGTGGTACATAGATTGCTAATATTAGGAGTTCAAGTCCATTAATTCTGGCGTGTAAAAATAAAAACCTGCCCTGGGGGTCAGATCTGAGTGTCAGCAGTGTGAATCGTGTGGTTTTGACCACTAAGATTGTGACCCCTCTGGAGTTAGTGGTGTGGGAGGCTTGATAAAGCACACCACCACCAGTAAAAATGTGTGCTCACCTCCCAAATGAGTCAAAACTCTTACCTTAGAGGGATCAGCCCACCCATCTACTGAGGAAGGCCTGTGATTGGCCGATATGTGTCATTTTTTCACAAGAAGAGTTTTTAATGTTTCATTTCTTCATTTTTTTCATTTTATGGACTATTCATTTTTATGTAGGATTTATTTATTTTAGAGATTTGCACTTTATATTTATATATATTTTTACATTTATTTATTTACTATCTATTTTGAAATTAGTGTTGTGTACCACTTGGAATGCTTAACAGCTGTGCACGTTTATTATTAGATTATCTTATTTAAACATCACAATATTTTTTACTTGTGGCGTTGATTGTTTCATCTTATAATTTGTATTCTAGAAATGTTGCGGAGGCTAAGGCGGCATGATTTGGACAGGGATTGGATGGGGGCCTGAAAGGACAGTTCAGAGTCTAAGGTTACACCTAGGACCTTGGCATGTGGGGACAGACTGATAGATGTGCTATTGATCTTGACAGGGAAGTCAGGGGAAGGGGCACATGGGGGAGGAAATATTAAGAGCTCGGTTTTAGATAGATTCAGTTTAAAGAAGTGGTATGACATCCAAGTTGCCCTCCTCACTAAACACAAAATTCAGCCTTGACCGCTACAAAATCTAGCAAACAGACTGCACCCGAAGTCTCAACTAACATAGCTGTGCTCTTGAGCGAGTGTTGCATACAAATAACTCCCTGCAAGCCTTTGCCCTGTATAAACCTGCTCTCTCCATGCTGCCAAACATACTCTATTTCATCACTCTCAATAACCCCCTTTCATTCCTCTCAAAAAAACCCTTTCATCCAGTCCAACCTAGTCGTTCTCCCTCTTTTAAGTTCAAGCTTTAATATACGGATGTGGCTTAGGAGTGACAATAATATTTATGCATGTTCTCTACCACATTTATTACTTTTCTCTTTTGATCCTATTGCTACAGAGGAGATTGCCAAACTTTTCTTATGACACCCACCTAACCACCTGCCCACTGAACCCCATCCCTTCTACTCCGGCCCCCCTCTTGCTCTATTCTATGCTTTCTAATGCACATCTACAATCTCGCTCTCTCTGCTGACATTCTCCTCTCCCCTCTAAAACATGCACTAGTCACTCCCATACTTAACCACTTCCCGCCTGGCCCATAGCAGATGACGGCTGGGCGATGGTTCAGTTATCCTGACTGGGCTTCATATGACGTCCAGCAGGATAACATGCCACGCATCGCGGCGATCGGTGGATCGGTGTCTCAGTCTAACTTTATTCCTCTTATACTTACACCAACGGGGGATATTTCCTGTAATCAAGAGGATGGCTTATCCTCTTTCACTGCTTTTATAGAGATTTATATCAGAGCACGGTCATTTAACATCTGAATGAACTCAGGGATTTCTTGAGCCCATTGGCAATACCATTTATTTCTGAGGCGGAACGAGAGTGTCTTGACGCACCTCTAACATTAGAGGAATTATTCAGGGCAGTCTAGGAATCTCCTAATGAGAAAGTATCTGGTACTGATGGCTTACCAGTGGTGGCTGGTGCTCAAAAATTTTTGGGGGGCACAAACAAACAGAAAATACTGCACAAAAACCCATCAATTGCAGGCTCACTGTGCCCATCAAATGCATCCATTGTGCCCATTAAATGTAGCCACCGTGCCATCAAATGCAACCCACTATATAGCCACTGTGCCTATCATATGCAGCCACTTGTGCCCCATCAAATGCAGCCACTGTGCCCATCATAGGCAGCCACTTGTGCCCATCATATGCAGCCACTTGTGCCCATCATATGCAGCCACTTGTGCCCATCATATGCAGCCACTTGTGCCCATCATATACAGCCACTTGTGCCCATCATATACAGCCATTTGTGCCCATCAAATGCAGCCACTTGTGCCCATCAAATGCAGCAACTTGTGCCCATCAAATGCAGCTACTGTGCCTATCATATGCAGCCACTGTGCCCATCATATGCAGCCATTGTGCCCATAATACTGAGCCACTGTGCCCATCATATGCAGCCACTATACCCATCATATGCAGCCACTTGTGCCAATAATAAACAGCCAGTGTTCCCATCATATGCAGCCATTGTGCCCATCATATGCAGCCACTTGTGCCCATCATATGCAGCCATTTGTGCCCATTATATGCAGCCACTTGTGCCATCAATTGCAGCCATTGTGCCCATCAAATACAGCTACTGTGCCTATCATATGCAGCCACTGTGCCCATCATATGCAGCCATTGTGCCCATAATACTGAGCCACTGTGCCCATCATATGCAGCCACTATACCCATCATATGCAGCCACTTGTGCCCATCATATGCAACCACTGCACCATAAATTGCAGCCACTTGTGCCCATCAAATGCAGCCACTTGTACCCATCAAATGCAGCCACTGTGCCCATTATATGCAGCCATTGTGCCCATCATATGCTGCCATTGTGCCCATCATGTGCAGCCACTTGTGCCCCATCATTCGCAGCCACTTGTGCCACATCATACGCAGCCACTTCTGCCCATCATGTGCAGCTACTTGTGCCCATCATATGCAGCCACTTGTGCCCCATCAAATGCAACCACTTGTGCCCCATCAAATACAGCCACTTGTGCCCATCAAATGCAGCCACTTGTGCTACATCAAATGCAGCCACTTGTGCCCATCAAATGCTGCCACTTTTGCCCCATCAAATGCAGCCACTGTGCACGTAAAATGCCACCAGTTGTGCCCATCAAATGCCACCACTGTGACGCCCGCCCGCTGTCTGCCTGCCACTTACCCCATCTACTGGTGGGTCAGGCAGCGGGTGATGGTAGTGAGCTGTGGGACGGCTCCTGTGTCCTCTATGCTTCCCCGTCCTCTGTTGTTCTATTTTTCTAGGCGTCCAATCGGAGCACCTCTGCCTTCAGAATATCAGGTAACAGGTATTATACCCATGCTATCTGATTGGCGGAGAGGCGGTTCAGTGTTAGAAAAGCAAATATTAATTTGCTTTTCTAACACATCTGGGTGGACTGTGAGAGCAATGCTCTGCGCCACAAGTCCACATTTTTTGAAGCCTATTAGAGCCTATGGCTCTAATCAGGTGCTTCAAAAAAACACCCCCGCTGCAGAAATTCAGGCGCCTGACGTCTGAAAAGGGGCCGGACACCTGAACATGGGGTGGTGGCGGCAGCCATGGATAGCTTCATGTAATGCATGAAGCTATCCATTAGTCATAGAGGGGGTGGCTGGAGAGAGGAGGTGGCGCCCGTGCACCCTTAATGGCTTACCATCAAAAGTTTATAAAACAAATGGAGACATACTACTGCCAGAACTATTTAAAGTACTGAATCATGCACATGCTTTGTTTAAACTTCCGGAGTCTATGAATGATGCCTGCATTATAGTATTTCCCAAACCAGATAAATATCACTCATTGCTAGAGTCTTATTGACCAATTTAATTGTTAAATTCGGATGTTAAAATTCTGACAAGGGTCCTAGCTACTAAATTAAATAAAGTTATGCAAAGGTTGATACACTTAGACAGGGCTTTTTTTCTCAGAAAATAGGTGCAGGAACTCAACCACAACCACCCAACCCCCCCCCCCTTACACACACACACCCACACACCCTCTAAACCACATCAAATAGTGGGTGTGGTCAAATTTCACCTTAAAGGCCTTAAAGGGGCATTAAATACCAGGAGTGCATTACGTACAGTGTAAGACTACAGAGTTTTGGGGTGGGGAGTTTTTCACAGAGTGCAGAGATCAGGAGTGCACTACTTGCAGAGTTTGGGGGTGCTTTACGTACATAGTGCCGAGTTCAGGGGTGCGCTACACATAGAGTGCCGAGTTCAGCCTTCTGCCACAACTGCTCACCTCTGCATCTCCCATCCACATCTCACTTTCACCCCTCTTCAGTTCTAATCTCTGCATGCAACCTCCCCTCCTTCTTAAAAGCTCCACCATCTTCCACATATCTTATTTTTGTTACTGTATTAAACTGAAGCACCCAGCCAGCTCTAGTACCTTTCCGCACACTGTAGGTGGCACCTCCTCCCTCGCTTGCAGATCATTTAGTGGGGGTGTCAGCATCCACAATGACCCCCGGGCACTTGCATCTCCCTTGATCTCATCCTGCACTCTGTAGATCTGTTGGAGACAAGATATCACTGGTGAACACAGAAGCTGGACTTCTGTGTTTACAAGTAATAGTGGTGAGCAGGGAGCAGAGGGCCTGAGCCAGAGGTAGTGGAACTGAGCCCTGCACCTGGATCAATCAGGTTTTATACCAGGAAAATCCACAACAATAAATTTGAGAAGATTATTTCTTAATTTAAAGATAACGTTGAACAATGTAGGGAACAGGGCTATACTGTCCTTAGATGCAGCCAAAGCATTTGACTGCATCAAGTGGACATATTTAAGGGAGGTCCTTGAGAAATTTGGCTTGGGTAGTGGATTTGTGAAGTGGATTGTATTACTGTACTCAGCTCCGCGAGCATGTTTACAGGTTAATGGTTCTCTTTTTTTTTTTTTTTCTTGTCTAGAAGTACTAGGCAAGGGTTATTCGCATTGGCTATAGAACCATTGGCAATAGCAATTAGATAGGCAAGGTTATGAGAAAAGGTTATGAGCACTGAACTTGTTCTCTCTGGAGAAGAGACGCTTGAGAGGGGATATGATTTCAATGTACAAATCCCGTACTGGTGACCCCACAATAGGGATACAACGTTTATGCGAAAGGGAATTTAATAAGACACGCGGCCATTAACTAAAATTAGAAGAAAAGTGGTTTTACCTTAAACGGCGTAGAGGGTTCTTTACTGTATGAGAGGTGAGGATGTGGAATTCTCTTCCACAGGCAGTGGTTTCAGCGGGGAGCATCGATAATTTCAAAAAACTATTAGACAAGCACCTGAACGACCACAACATACAGGGATATGCAATGTAATACTGACATAAAATCACACACATAGGTCGGACTTAATGGACTTGTGGCTTTTTTCGGCCTCGCCTACTTTTTAACTATGTAACTATGTAAGTACTGTTAAGGGATTTAAGAGAGGAGGAAGGGAGGATAAACTCTCCCTGTATGCCGATGATGCTTCATTATTTCTGGGAGACACAGATCAATCCCTGACCTCTGTTATGATGCTGATAAAAACCTTTGGTAGCTTCTCAGGCTTGTTATAAACTGGGAAAAATCTGTGTTGTTTCCAGTTGATGAACCAACGCCAGTTCTACCACAGATAGCCCATAAAATAAAGGTTGTGACATCTTTTAAGTACCTTGGTGGGTCTCTCCTAATATAAGGGGATATACTGTACTAAATAGGAAAACCATGCTAAGGAACCTGGATAGAAGCAAGATGGTAGCTGCACCAATAAAACACCAATATCCGTGTAAAATAATCCAAAAGTTTGTAAAAGGTGCGCTTACAATCTGTGCACACAAATGATGTTATTAAGTGAAAGAAGTGTATATGAGTAAATTAAACTTGCATGAAACAAAGTTTCATGCAAGTTTAATTTACTAATTTTGGCACGATAGTGCACACTTCTTATACATTTCAATATAAGAATTTTTTATATTTTATTTTTTATTTTTTAATTTTTAAACTTTGTTTCATGCAAGTATAATTTACTCATATACACTTCTTTCACTTAATATAAGGGGATATTTGAACTATAACTAGATAAATTTAAGGTGAAGAGCAGAGTATGGACTAAGGTACCCTTATCGGTGGTAGGGCAAGCAAATTTAATAAAATTGTTTTGGGCCCCACAGTTACTTTATGTTTTACATAACTTCACTGATGTGGATACCTCTTAAATGGTTTAAAAAAATAGACTCCCTATTTCAAGATTTTTTATGGAAATGGCAAAATGCTAAAATAAAGCTCTCTACACTACAACTTCCTAAAGATAAGGGGGGTTTGGCTGTCCCAAATGCTAAAATGTACTTCCTAGCAGCCCAACTTCAACAGGTTGCAGGATGGAAATTTATAGACTGGACAGATCCTGTTCAATCGACACTTCTGAGTAGATCTTCACAATATCACCTGATAGCTGATTAGAATCAGGTTCTTTTGTATATGCCCCACAAGGTTCTACTCTAGAACTCGAGAGTGATAACATCAAATTTAACACACCTGCTCCCCATTCACACCTGAGACCTTGTAACACTAACGAGTCACATGACACCGGGGAGGGAAAAATGGCCAATTGGGCCCAATTTGGACATATTCACTTAGGTGAATGGGTGTACTCACTTTTGTTGCCAGCGGTTTAGTCATTAATGGCTGTGTGTTGAGTTATTTTGAGGGGAGAGCAAATTGACACAGTTATACAAGCTGTACACTCACTACAGGCATACCCCACTTTTAAGTACACAGTGGGGTTTATTTACTAAAGCAGGACAGTGCAAAATCAGGCTCACTTCTGCATAGAAACCAATGAGCTTCTAACCCCAGCTTCTTCAATTAAGCTTTGGTAATAAAACCTGGAAGCTCATTGGTTTCTATGCAGAAGTGAGCCTGATTTTGCACTCTCCAGCTTTAGTAAATAAACCACATTGTGTACTTAAAAGTGGGGTATGCCTGTACTTTACCTTGTAGCAAAGTGTAATTTCTTCAGTATTTCAAATAAAAAATGTGTTTAATTGGCGCTACCTAAAAACCTAAGTTTTAGGTCTGTACAGGGATAGCCTTGTGGATTAATTAAATCATTACACTCTTGTATATCTATATGGCATTAAATATCATGGATTCCATTCCCCATAAAGTTGTTAAATGTGGGGATGAAATGAATTATATGGGTGTAACCACACTGGTATAAAGACTATTTATGTACAATATTTAGACCAGTATGAGTGTATAACAATATGCCCCAAAACAGAAAGTTACAAACAAGCAACCACTACTGGAGCTGGAGGCTATACCTCAATATGTGCACTAATCAAAAAATTCCATGTACTTCAAAACAACCCCATACATAATTATCTGCATGCATAAATAATTACATAACCGCACAGAGGTGTGCATCAGGGGGTGGAAGTTGCTCACAAACCACTAATTGGTATTGCATATATTGCACCTGGATCAAACTGCCTTGCTCACAAAACATATGTACATCAATTTACACATACATGCATAGCAATTCATATTATTAGGAGTTGCAGCAGTTACATCTCAATAGAGAATATTAGTCCCATAAATTAACACTATGTCAAGTTAGGAGTTCCCAAGGGTGACTTTGGTGCTCCCCCTTGTGGTTGCCTACTCACCAGCTCCCTGGACCCCTGCAGGGATAATACGCCTGTAGTATATTATGGATGGATCTCTCTGCTTGCTGCTTGCTGCGGTGGGTGTCTTTGATGTAACCAGCTCCCCGGATCCCTTACAGGGGTAGTACACCTGCAGTAAGTTGTAGATGGAACTCTCCGCTTACTGCTTTCTGCGATGGATGTCTCCTGTATATCCTAATTGGTGGAGGTATTGTAATCCCTCATACATCAAAAAATAAAAAGAGCTTCCATAGCGTAATAAAGTAAAATCACTTTATTTTCCTTAAAAAACATGTATAAAACAAAAAAAATGTTCCAAACACTTGTGTATTCCTACACAGTTTGAGGCTGGGATAGGGTACCAATAGTTCCTGACAGATAGACAAAGTTTAAAAAGTCACCAGTCCAGAGCATAGAATGAGATGGGGGGTAGGACAGCCAGACGCTGATACAGCGTTCCACCCTCTCGTGTGCCAGGCGGTGATGTAAAAAGCGTGGTGCTGTCGTGCGCGCACACATATATACAGTCAGTCTAGTATATATATTAGTGGCAGAGTATTTGAGATATATATTATATATACACACACACACACACACACACATATACATATATACAGTATATATATATATACAGTATATATATATATATACACAGTATATATATATATATATATATATATATATATATATATATATATATATATATATATATATATATATATATATATATATATATATATATATACACTCTGCATCCATTGTAGCCTATATCTACAGTGCATTCTGTGGTGTACTGTTTCTAATACACTTCAGGTGGTGCATTCATATTTATATATATATATATATATATATACATATACATATATATATATATATATACATATATATATACATATACATATACATATACATATACACACACACACACACACACACACATATACATATACATATACATATACATATATATATATATATATATATATATATATATATATATATATATATATATATATATTCTGCATCCAGTGTAGCCTATAGCTACAGTGCATTCTGTTGTGTACTGTTTCTAATACATTTCAGGTGGTGTACAGTGTCTACTACACTTCTAGTGGTGTACACAGTATAAAATACAGCGCAGTCGTAGTACAGTTGCTAATACAGTGCAGGCGGTGTACACAGTATCTAATACAGTGTGTACAGCTTCTACTACACTTCTGGTGGTGTACACAGTATAAAATACAGCGCAGCCGTAGTACATTTGCTAATACAGTGCAGGCGGTGTACACAGTATCTAATACAGTGTGTACAGCTTCTACTACACTTCTAGTGGTGTACACAGTATAAAATACAGTGCAGCCGTAGTACAGTTGCTAATACAGTGCAGGCGGTGTACACAGTATCTAATACAGTGTGTACAGTGTCTACTACACTTCTGGTGGTGTACACAGTATAAAATACAGTGCAGCCGTAGTACAGTTGGTATTACAGTGCAGGCAGTGTACACAGTATCTAATGCAGCCGTAGTACAGTTGCTAATACTTTTCTGGTGGTGTACACAGTATCTAATACAGTGTGTAAAGTTTCTACTACACTTCCGGGGGTGTACACAGTACACAATACAGTGCAACCGTAGTACAGTTGCTAATACTTTTCTGGTGGTGTACACAGTATCTAATACAGTGTGTACAGTTTCTACTACACTTCTGGTGGTGTACACAGTACAAAATACAGTGCTGCCGTAGTACTGTTGCTAATACTTTTCTGGTGGTGTACACAGTATCTAATTGTGATGTTTGTGCGGAATCACTGTGACCCTTGATCCTTTTCTCCTGATGCATTCTGGGGGAGGGGCTGCTCCATGTAAGAATGTCATCGTGTTTCTGAGTAAGTAATAAACCCTTCCCTGGTTAAGAAGTGCATCCGGCCTGTGTGTAACTTGCTGAGCTGATACTGGCAGCATTGCTAGCAACACCCTGAGAGACCCCGTTTCGAAGCAACACAACACTAGTACAGTGTGTACAGTTTTTACTACCCTTCTGGGGGTGTACACAGTACACAATACAGTGCAGTCGTAGTACAGTTGCTAATACAGTGCAGGCGGTGTACACAGTATCTAATACAGTGTGTACAGTTTCTATTATACTTCTTGTGGTGTACACAGTACACAATACAGTGCAGCCGTAGTACAGTTTCTACCACTTTTCTGGTGGTGTACACAGTATCTAATACAGTGTGTACAGTTTCTACTACACTTCTGGTAGTGTACACAGTACACAATACAGTGCAGCCATCGTACAGTTTCTACTACTTTTCTGGTGGTGTACACAGTATCTAATACAGTGTGTACAGTTTCTACTAGACTTCTGGTGGTGTACACAGTATAAAATACAGTGCAGCCATAGTACAGTTGCTAATACAGTGCAGGCGGTGTACACAGTATCTTATACAGTGTGTACAGTGTCTACTACACTTCTGGTGGTGTACACAGTATAAAATACAGTACAGCCGTAGTACAGTTGGTATTACAGTGCAGGCTGTGTACACAGTATCTAATATAGTGTGCACAGTTTCTACTACAATTCTGGTGGTGTACACAGTACACAATACAATGCAGCTGTAGTACAGTTTCCACTACTTTTCTGGTGGTGTACACAGTATCTAATACAGTGTGTACAGTTTCTAATACACTTCTGGTAGTGTACGCAGTATCTAATACAGTGTAGTGTGGTGTTGCAACAAAATATACATCATATCCGGAAGGCCACCAAGGAGAGGCAGACGCTCACAGGCCACTAAAAGATGCCAAGCAGCCTCTGTGTCTACAGTCAACAGTGCTGGTCGTGGACATGGTGCATCCTCTACAGGTGGCCGTGGCGCACGCTTGTCCTTTTTTTTGAGCCAGAACATGCAGAAGAGTTGGCGGAGTGGATAACAAAGCAGTCCTCATCCTCCTCATCCTCTGTCACCCAGGCTCAGAGTAGTTTGCCTTCCAACACAGCTGCCAAAGCGGCCTATTCCACCGGCTCCTTGTCTACAGTCACTCCTTCCGTAGCCTCACCATCATGCACGGAGGAGTCCCCAGAATTATTTGACCACAGTGTCGGGTACATGCTGTTGCAGGATACACAGCGATTTGAAGGCTCTGATATTGGTTCCCGGGTTGGGGAAGGGAGTAACGTGAGACTAGAGAGAGGGGGTTCCCTAGAAGGACAAGAAACTGGCAGTCTTTTTCCCCCCAGCTACAGCATACTGCCAAGTTTGCTCCAGTGATGAGGAGGGGGGGATGATGAGGTCACTGATTGTACTTGGGTGCCTGAGAGAAGAGAGGAGGAGGAGGAGGCACAACTCCAATGGATGTCCTCTAGGGGGCAGCTAAAGGGCAGCCACCATATTACATCACACCGCAGAGCTCCGCAGGTGCAGGGCGCTGCTGACTCCCCGCTGACTTTTAGAAGTTCCTTGGTGTGGGTCTTTTTAGTAAAGCAGCAGATCGCACCGTTGCTGTTTTCAACCTATGTCTGAAGCGGATCAAGCATGACCAGAACAGTAACCACTTGGGCACCACATGCTTGACTAGACATATGACGACCTGTCATGCAGTCCATTGGCAACAGCACTTTAAAGACCCACATCAAAGAAAAAGGTGAATTTCTCCTTGCTCCTCATCTGGGAACTCCAACCCTACTATACCTCCAGTCCTCTCAAAAACCTGCGCTGAGAGTAATGAAGGTATAGCAATAGGTATCCCAAGTACTTACAGCCAATCTGCTAGCAGTACACCTCCATCTGATTTTAGCAGGCAAATTTCCCTACCCCAATTGCTGAAACCTAAAAAGAAATTCGGTCCCATCCATCCCCATGCTCAGCGTCTCAATGCTAGCTTGGCCAAATTGCTAGCACTGCAACTGCTGCCTTTTCAGCTGGTAGACTCTGCCCCCTTTCGTGAATTTGTGGAATGTGCTGTACCTCAGTTGCAGGTTCCAAAATGCCATTTCTTTTCACGGAAGGCCAATCCGGCTCCCCACCGGAATGTGGAAGGCAATGTTTTGGCCTCGTTGGACAGGGCGGTCAGCAGTAAGGTGCATATTACTGCTGACTCATGGTCCAGCAGGCATGGGCAGGGACGTTACCTTTCCTTCATGGCGCACTGGCTAACTCTGCTGGCAGCTGGGAAGGATGCAGGACAGGGTTCAGTGTTGTTGGAGCTTGTTCCGCCACCACACCTCCAAAATGCTAGTGGTGATTCTGCCACAGCTCTCTCCTCCACCGGGGCAGAGCTTTTGTCAGCTCTGCAGTGGCAGACTCAAAGGTGGTTGATGCCAAGCCAGCTTCAGCCAGGAAAGGTTGTATGCAACAATGGCACCAACCTTCTCTCTGCCCTATGACAGGGACACATTCAACCCATGTTCCATGTTTGGCACACATCTTGAATTTGGTGGTGCAGCAGTTCTTGAGCAGGTACCCAGGCTTACAGGATCTCCTGAGGCAGGCCAGAAAAGTCTGTGGTCATTTCCGATGGTCATACAATGCCAGTGCTCGGCTGGCTGACATTCAAAGGGAATGCAACTTGCCCACCAACCGCCTTATTTGTGACATGCCCACCAGGTGGAACTCAACATTGGCAATGCTGCAGCGGCTGCACAAGCAGCAAAGGGGCCATCGATGAGTACCTCTGCGAATATGGCACCAGGCCAGGGTCAGGGGAGCTTGGCTTCTTTTCGCCATGCCAGTGGCTACTAATCAAGGATGCATGCACTGTCTTGTCACCATTTGAGGAGGCCACAAGGATGGTGAGCAGCGACAATGCATGCATCAGTGACACTGTCCCTCTAGTCTTCCTGTTGGAGCACACGTTTCGTGGAATAATGGGCAGGGCACTTGAGACAGAACAGTGGAAGGAAGAGGAGGACTTCCTTACTTCTCAATGCCCCCTTTATCCAGGTAGCATTCCTGCGGGCCCGCTAAACACACAGGAAGAAGAGGAGGAGGAGGATTGTATCAGCATGGATGTAGAGGATAACACTCAGGAGTAGTCTTCAAGGCATGGTTTTCAGTCCCCAGAAACCCAAGGAGTTTTACGTGGCTGGGAGGAGGTTGCTACGTATCATGTGATCCCTAGTGACCCAGAGAACTCAGAATAGAATGCCTCTGCAAACTTATGCTGCATGGCCTCCTTGATTCTGCAAAGCCTGCGAAAGGACCCTAGGATTTGTGGTATCAAGGAGAGGGATCATTACTGGCTGGCAACCCTTCTTGATCCATGTTACAAGGGTAAGGTGGCAGAACTCATCATGCCTTCTCAGAGCATGAAACATCTTCAGGAGGCCTTGAAGAAAGGTTTGTGCAATGCATTTCCAGACCCTGTGTCAGAGAGGTTACCTGGTTGGGCGCTGGGGCGCGTTGGTGCTCGTGTTCCTGTGCGTGCTGGGGCGCCTGTTCCTGGGGGCACCGGCGTGTCTGGTCTGGCCAGCCATGGCATGCAGGGTGGCGTCCGGGCGCGTTCGCGCGCGTTAGCCTATGGGCTTTACTGCAAGCGTGCCTGGTAGTGCTGGCGTGCGCGCCGGTGTTCGGGGGCGCGATCGGGCGCGTGCGGGTGAGCGTGGGTAAATCGGCCTCGCACGAGCGTGGCGTTTGGCGCCAATCAGCCTATTTAGATCTGCCTCAATTCCTGTTCGGTGCTGCCTGATCAACAGCTCTGTGCCTAAGTTCTGTGATCCTCTCTGTGTTCCGTATCTCTGAAGTTTTGACCTGTTACGACCCGGCTTGCCTTTTGGACCTCCCTAATTTGCTGTCTGAACCTGACGCCGGCTTGTTTGACCCCGCTTCTGCCTGCACCCTTTGTACCTCTGCTGCCAGCCTGTTGCTGACCTCTGCCTGTGTGTGTGACCAGCCTAGTAAGCTCCTGCTCAGCATCATTTCCAGTGTTCCTGAGTTCTACCTGCTGCTTGAAAGACCACCTTTCTCCAGGATCAATACACCAGGCCCTCATACCACTCCGTACTCGCGGGCTTCCTGTCTGCTCTATCAGGGGCCCCGAGTCGGATACGTAAGGGAGCCTACCGTCTGCCCAAGCGGACTCACCTGTCTGGTAAGTGAGGGACCTGACAGTATCAGGCAGCCATGACTGAGTCCGGGCAGGGGGCCTCCCCCATGGATGAACTTTGCAGGCACCTAGCGGGCCTCACCCAAGCGGTTAAAAGCCTACAGGAGGGCTATACCAGACTGGAAGGACAGGTCCAGGCCCTTTCAGCATCTCCTCAGGGAGCAGCACCTGCTAACCCCTCCACAGCACCCTCTGTAGTAATGCTCCCACCGGAGCCCAGGGTGCCTACATCTGAAAAGTTCTCTGGAGAACGTTGCAAGTTCCGAGCATTCCACAACGCATGTGAACTTTATTTTGCCTTGCAACCCCGTACATTTTCTTTGGAAGCCACTAAGGTGGGGTTCGTTATATCACTTCTGACCGGCCAGCCCCAGACCTGGGCCCATCGTCTGCTGGAGCAAAAATCCAGATCTCTGGAGTCCTTGGATGACCTCTTCATAGCAATGTCTCAGCTATATGAGGATCCCCAACTAACGGCCACTGCAGAAGCCGCTTTGCACTCTCTACAACAAGGCCACAGGGCGGCCGAAGATTACGCTGTAGAGTTTAGACGTTGGAGCTCTGATACAGAGTGGAATGACGCGGCCTTGCGTCACCAATACCGGCTGGGGTTGTCCGACCCTCTTAAAAATGAATTGGCACGTGTAGGGATACCTCAGACGTTGGATGAGCTCATAAGCCTGTCAATTCAGATTGACCGCCGTCTTAGAGAGAGACATTCCGAGAGGTCCGTTGTCCACCCACGTCTCACTTGGATGTTGCCCAGGGTTCCTAATGCCCTGAACCAAGCTTCTCCTGTCTCGTCTGTTCCAGCCCAGGAAGCTCCAGAACCCATGCAGCTAGGACTGCTCCGTCCCTCTTTGACCCCAGAGGAGAAGACGCGCAGACGCGCACTCAATCTGTGCCTGTATTGCGGAGAATCTGGACACTTTGTAAGGGCATGCCCCAACAAGAGACGTAAGTGCCTGCCGTCCTCTTCTTTGTGTGCACCTGTCTCACCCAGATCCGGTAACCATCTAACACTTTGTTATATTACAGCTACCTGGAAGGAACATCCCAGTACCGGTCATTATTGATTCGGGAGCATGCAGCGGTTTCATTGACCGAACCTTTATTGAAAACCATAACGTTCCTACCCAACCCAAGGCCCAGGGACTGGCAGTATTCTTAGCGGATGGCTCCACCCTCAGCTCCGGACCAGTTACCCAGGAGACTATTCCTCTACTGGCCACCATTTGCCCGGAACATCATGAACTTTTACGCCTGGATGTCATCTCCTCTCCTCTCTTTCCAATTATCTTAGGAATGCCTTGGCTACAGGCTCACAATCCCAGTATCGACTGGTCCACAGGCAAGATCCAGTTTTTGTCCGATTATTGCAAACAACACTGCTTGCGGGGAACCCCCATGACACCATCTCAGTGCCTTTGCTTGGATTCGGAAGCCAAGTCTTTTTAAAATCTTCCCGAACCCCACCGGGATTTCCCGGATGTGTTTAGCAAGAAGGGGGCAGAAACACTCCCGGAACATAGACCCTACGATTGCCCGATAGAGCTTTTACCCGGAACTGAAGTTCCCTTCGGGAGGATTTTTCCCCTAACTGAGCAGGAGCTGGGCACCTTGAAAGCCTATATCGGCGAAAACCTAAAGAAAGGATTCATTCGTCCCTCCACATCTCCAGCAGGTGCAGGCATCTTTTTCGTGGAGAAGAAAGATCACTCCTTACGTCCCTGCATCGATTACCGGGAACTAAATAAAATTACTATAAAGAACAGATATCCGTTACCTCTAGTGCCTGAACTATTCCAATCAGCATATTTAGGTCTGCCTCAATTCCTGTTCGGTGCTGCCTGATCAACAGCTCTGTGCCTAAGTTCCATGATCCTCTCTGTGTTCCGTATCTCTGAAGTTTTGACCTGTTATGACCCGGCTTGCCTTTTGGACCTCCCTGATTGCTGCCTGAACCCGACCCCGGCTTGTTTGACCCCGCTTCTGCCTGCTCCCTTTGTACCTCTGCTGCCAGCCCGTTGCTGACCTCTGCCTGTGTGTGTGACTAGCCTAGTAAGCTCCTGCTCAGCATCAGTTCCAGTGTTCCTGAGTTCTACCTGCTGCTTGAAAGACCACCTTTCTCCAGGATCAATACACCAGGCCCTTATACCACTCCGTACTCGCGGGCTTCCTGTCTGCTCTATCAGGGGCCCAGAGTCGGATACATAAGGGAGCCTACCCTCTGCCCAAGCGGACTCACCTGTCCAGTAAGTTAGGGACCTGACACCCTGGGAGGTTACAATTTCCTGGTGCTGGACAATGTGTGGCTGAGGCTTCGTTCGGTCAGAGGAAGAGCGGTGGAGAAGGTGGTCGGCTGACCGATGTCAGCTGAACAATTTTTCAGTCCTCAGCCCCAAGGATCGGTTCAAGCAACCATCACCAGCATCTGCATTACATGGTGCAGAAATATCTAGGAGCAAGAGCAGACTTGGAGACCTTTCCAACAGAGCATCCACTGTGTTACTGGGTCTTGAGGATGGACCACTGGCCAGAACTTGCTCAATATGTAATTGAGCTATTGGCCTGTCCTGCATCCAGCTTTCTTTCTGAAAGCACAATTAGTGCTGCTGGAGGATTTGTAAAGGATCATAGAGACTCAGTTGATAGGCTCACATTCATAAAAATGAATCAGTCTTGGATCAGTAGCTATCAAGCATCTAATGCTGATGTAACTGAATGAATTTTCTATGGATGTGGGATCCCTTGAAGACTGCCTATGCTGACTATCCTATTCCTTCTCAATCTTGATGATGCTAGCTTCCAACAATATTTTTGGTTTAGGGCACCACCACCTAAGGCCCAATTGTTCTGCCCCTGTTTAACAGGGGCATGTAATTACAATTTTTGATCTAATATTTCACAGCAGGACCCGTTCCTGCGCCCAACAAGAGTGTCTGTGAGGGGTTACAGTGTTGTGGCACCACCACCACCTAAGGCCTAATTTTTCTGCCCCTGTTTAACAGGGGCATGTAATTACACTTTTTGATATAATATTTCAATGCAGGGCCCGTTCTTGCTCCCAACAAGAGTATCTGTGAGGGGTTACAGTGTTGTGGCACCACCACCACCCAAGGCCCAATTTTTCTGCCCCGTTTGACAGGGGCATTTAGTTACAATTTTTGTTATAACATTTCTGTCAGATCACCTGAGGCTAGGTGACAGATGCACACCGTTGGGATCAGGAGTGCACTGCAAGGTAGTTGACCCTATGGCTGACTGCTGCGGATGAGAGTCAGGGTGTTAAGGAAGGCAGGGCCGCTGGAACACCAACATGGATCCCACCGGGGTTAGAGCGTAAGAATCCCTAGGGCACGGAGTTTAAGAGCCAGCAGGTGTTCACCAGAGCCTCTAGTGGTGAAGATGGACTGGGCTGCAACTGACTCCAGGTCGCGACCCCCAGGGTCCCCTAGCTCACGCCCACAGTAGGCAACAGGAGGATAGAGATAGTAAGGGAATAAGCCAAATTTGTGGCCACAAGCAGACAAGGACAACAGAGTACACGCCAAAGGTTCAGGGTCACAGGCAAACAGGGATAGTCGGAGACACGCCAAAAGGTCAGGGTCACGAGCAGACAGGAATAGTTGAGAACACGCCAAGGTTGGTAACAGAAACAAACGTAGAGCACACGGCAAGCAGGAAACAGGAATCCAAACAATCAGGGCTGGCCTGCAGTGCACAGGTTAATATAGAGTTCTCTGATAGAAGCTGGGGTGGAGCCATGCTTAGAGGAGAGTTTATAAAAGCAGTCAGGTGAGGGTGGCTGGTCTCTAGAGATGAACACATGGTGGGAGGTAAACTGACAGACAAACTGTATTGCATAACCATGACAATTTCAACGCAGGGCCTGTTCCTGGGTCCAACAAGAGTATCTGTGAGGGGTTACAGTGTTGTGACACCACCACCACCCAAGGCCCAATTTTTCTGACCCTGTTTAACAGGGGCATGAAATTACAATTCTTGATATAATATTTCATAGCAGGGCCCGTTCCTGTGCCCAACAAACATGATTGTGAGGGCTTACAGTGTTCTGGTACCACAACCACCACCACCAAAGGCCCAATTTTTCTGCCCCTGTTTAACAGGAGCATGTAATTACAATTCTTGATTTAATATTTCATAGCAGGGTCCGTTCCTGCGTCCAAAAAGATTAACTGTGAGGGCTTATGCCCCGTACACACGGTCGGATTTTCCGATGGACAATGTCCGATCGGAGCGTGTTGTCGGAAATTCCGACCGTGTGTGGGCGCCATCGGACATTTTCCATTGGATTTTCCGACACACAAAGTTGGACAGCAGGAGATAAAATTTTCCGACAACAAAATCCGTTGTCGGAAATTCCGATCGTGTGTACACAAATCCGACGGACAAAGTGCCACGCATGCTCAGAATAAATAAAGAGATGAAAGCTATTGGCCACTGCCCCGTTTATAGTCCCGACGTACGTGTTTTACGTCACCGCGTTCAGAACGATCGGATTTTCTGACAACTTTGTGTGACCGTGTGTATGCAAGACAAGTTTGAGCCAACATCCGTCGGAAAAAATCCTAGGATTTTGTTGTCGGAATGTCCGAACAAAGTCCGACCGTGTGTACGGGGCATTACAGTGTTCTGGTACCACCACCACCAAAGGCCCAATTTTTCTGCCCCTGTTTAACAGGGCATGTAATTACATTTCTTGGTATACAATTTCACAGCAGGGCCCATTCCTGCGCCCAACAAGATTCATTGTGAGCGCTTACAGTGTTCTGGTACCACCACCACCAAAGGCCCAATTTGTCTACCCCTGTTTAACAGGGGCATGTAATTACAATTTTTGATATAGTATTTCACAGCAGGGCCCGTTCCTGTGCTCACCAAGAGTAACTGTGAGGGCTTACAGTGTTCTGATACCACCAACACCTAAGGCCCAATTGTCTGCAGAGTATATAGGGCAGGCCGTATAGTATATATACTGCTGTTCAGAGTATAGGGGGCCTGGGGGACCTCCAAGCAATTTTTCTTTTAAATTTGGGTGCGGGGTTCCCCTTAATATCCATACCAATCCCAAGGAGCCTGGTAATGAACTGGGGGGGAAACCCATGCCATTTTTTTCAATGATTTTCATCTACATTGCTGGGACCCGACAAAACATTACAGCTAGCAGTAGTTTTAAATTACATTTTATCCTTGGAAATGTCATTTTGCTGTGGTTTTGTTCTAAGCACAGGAAAATTTGCTACTTTACAAGCATACTAAGGACACCCCCAGGCATAATATTTAAAGGAATATTATTCCTTAATTATTTTTATTGCTTCACTTTAAGCATTATTAAAATCACTGCTCCCAAAAAAATGGCCATTTTTAACTACTTCAATACTATGTACTTACACCCCCTTTCTGCCCAAGCCAGTTTTGCTGTCACACTTTGAAT
Organism: Lithobates clamitans; assembly: GCA_037952925.1. Classification (NCBI taxonomy): domain Eukaryota; kingdom Metazoa; phylum Chordata; class Amphibia; order Anura; family Ranidae; genus Lithobates; species Lithobates clamitans. The sequence continues at coordinate 6,493,050 of JBBGZY010000221.1, read as the reverse complement.
GACAATTGCGCAGTCATGCTACACTGTGAAATTTTTATCATTTTCTTCACACAACTAGAGCTTTCTTTTGGTGGTATTTAATCACTTCTAGTTTTTTTATGTTTTCCTAGAAAAAAAAAAATATATGACTGAAAATTTTGAAAAAAATTAAAGTTTTTCTTAGTTTCTGTCAGTACATTACCGACCGGCCACTGTATATATACGTCATTACCTTAAAGATGGATACAAGAATGGTAAATGATAAAGATGGTTGCTGCCACAACCGAGGTATCCATCTTTAGGGCCAGCGGTTCTGTACACGATAATGGTGGTCTCTGTGGCAGGTTCGCCGCAAGATCACCGTTATCGGCGGTGGGAGAGGTGCCCCCCCTCCTTCCGCTGCTCTCCCGTGCCCTCCGCCACTTACCGGAGCCGTCGGTTGCGGCGGAGGTGATCGGGTCCTCTCACTTCCTCAGTATGGAGACGAGTGAGGCTAAGATGGCACCCACCCGTCTCCATACCATAGGACGGCCGGAGCGACGTCATTACGTCAGCTCCGCCCACTTCTCTTAAAAGGCACATTTTTTTTGTGTTATTTTTTAAACGACTTTTTTTTTTTGCATTAAAGTCTAAATATGAGATCTGAGGACTTTTGACTCCAGATCTCATATTTAAGAGGACCTGTCATGCTTTTTTCTATTACAAGGGATGTTTGCATTCCTTGTAATAGGTATAAAAGTGATCCAAATTTTTATTTTTTTTAAACAGTGAAAAAATAAATAAAATAAAGTAAAATAAATAATAATAATAATAAAAAAAAAATTTTTAAAGCGCCCTGTCCCAACGAGCTTGTGCGCAGAAGTGAACGCATACGTGAGTAGCGCCCGCATATGAAAACGGTGGTCAAACCACACATGTGAGGTGTCGCCGTGACCAGTAGAGCAAGAGCAATAATTCTAGTCCTAGACCTCCCCTGTAACACAAAACATTCAACCTTTAGAATTTTTTAAACGTCACCTATGTAGATTTTTAAGGTTAAAAGTTTGACGCCATTCCACGAGCGGGCGCAATTTTGAAGCGTGACATGTTGGGTATCAATTTACTTGGCGTAAAATTATATTTCACAATATTTAAAAAAATTGGGCTAACTTTACTGTTGTCTTATTTTGGTGAATTTTTTCCAAAAAAAGTGCGCTTATAAGACCGCTGCGCAAATACGATGCAAAAAAAAGTATTGCAATGACCTACATTTTATTCTCTAGGGTGTTAGAAAAAAACAATATATAATGTTTGGGGGTTCTAAGTAATTTTCTAGCAAAAAAAAACTGTTTTAAACATGTAAACACCTAAAATCCAAAAGGAGGCTGGTCTTTAAGTGGTTAAATCATTTTTCAATAATTTTCATCTATATTGCCGGGACCCAACAATACATTACAGCCGTGAGTAGTTTTCAATAACATTTTTTCCTTAGAAATGTCATTTTGCTTTGGTATTGTTCTAAACAGGGGGAAAATGTGCTACTTTACAAGCATACTAAGGAGACCCCCCAGGCACAATATTTGAAGGAATATTTCATTTTTATTATGTCACTTTAAGCATTATTACATTCACTGCTCCCGAAAAAACGTACGTTTTTAACTATTTCAATACTGTACACTTACCGCCGAAGCCATTTTTCAACTTTCAGCGCTGTCACACTTTGAATGACAATTTGCGCGGTCATGCTACACTGTAACCATGTGAAATTTTTAATTTTTCTTCACACAAATAGAGCTTTCTCTTGGTGGTGTTTAATCACTTCTGGATTTTTTATATTTTCCTAAAAAAAAACAAAACTGAAAATTTTGAAAAAAATACGTTTTTCTTAGTTTCTGTCAGTATATATTGTAAATAAGTAATTTTTCTCCTTCCCTGATGGGCGCTGATGAGTCGGCACTGATGGGCACTGATAGGCTGCACTGATGGGCACTGATGAGGCGGCACTTAAGGGCACTGATTAGGTGGCACTGATGAGGAGGCATGAATATGCTGCACTTATGGGCACTGATAGGTGGCACTGATGAGCACTGGTGGACACTGGTGGGTGGCACTGGTGGGCACTGGTGGGTGGCACTGATGGGCACAGATATGCAGCACTGGTGGGCACAGATAGGTGACACTGATAGGCAGCACTGATGGGCACTGATGGGTGGCACTGATGGGCATTGATGGGTGGCATTGATGGGCAGCAGTGGTGGGCAGCAGTGGTAGCCAGCACTGACTGGCATCACCAATGGGTACTGATTGCTTACACTTGTGGGCACTGTTTGCTGGCACTGGTGGGCACTCACTGCTGGAACTGGTGAGCACACTGGTGGGCACACTACTGGCACTGGTGGGTGCTTTATTGTAATCAAGGCACTGATTATCAGTGCCCTGATTACATGCCTAGATGTCCTCTGTGGGGAGATGCCGCTGTTTGTCTCTCCTCTCCTTACACTCTGTCAGTGTGAGGCGAGGAGAGCCGATTACTGGCATCTCCGTGTTTGCATGTGACCGGCTGTAATTGGACACAGCCGATCACATAGTTAAAGAGCCACAGGCGCGGCTTTTTACAGAGATTTACATAATATGACGTCCACCCAGAATGAGAGCCGCACCGCCCCACTGTCATTTGACGGTGGGTGGGCGGCAAGTGGTTAAAACTTTTTTGCATTGATACATGTCCCCTGGGGCAGGACCCGGGTCCCCAAACACTTTTTATGGCAATAACTTGCATATAAGCCTTTAAAATTAGCACTCTTGATTTTTCACGTTCGTGTCCCATAGACCTTAACGGTGTTTGCGCGTTCGAACAAATTTTTTGCCTGTTCGCATGTTCTGCTGCAAACTGAACTGGGGGGTGTTCGGCTCATCCCTAACCAGAACTTGCGAACAGGCAAAAAATGCGTGCAAACACGCGAACACTGTTAAAGTCTATGGGACATGAATATGAATAATCAAAAGTGCTCATTTTAAAGGCTTATATGCAAGTTATTGTCATAAAAAGTGTTTGGGTACCTGGGTCCTGCCCCAGGGGACATGTATCAATGCAATTTTTTTTTTAAAAAAGGACGTTTTTTCGGGAGCACTGATTTTAATAATGCTTAAAGTGAAACAATAAAAATGAAATATGCCTTTAAATATCGTGCCCGGGGGGGTGTCCTTAGTATGCCTGTACAGTACCGCATCTTTCCCATGTTTAGAACAGTACCACAGCAAAATTACATTTCTAAAGGAAAAAACATCATTTAAAACTGCTCGCGGCTGTAATGAATTGTCGGATCCCGGCAATATAGATAAAAATCATTGAAAAAAACAGCATGGTTCCCCCCCAGTCCATTACTAGGCCCTTTGGGTCTGGTATGAATATTAAGGGGAATCTTGCACCAAAAAAAAAAAAAAAAATTGTGTGGGGGGAGGTCCTTCAGGTCTGGCATGGATATTAAGGGGAACCCTGCACCAAATTTTTTTTAAAAAATGCCATAGGGATCCCCCCAAAACCAAACCAGGCCCTTACGGTCTGGTATAGATTTTAAGGGGAACCCTGAGCCAAATTTTTTTTTTAAATGGCATAGGGGTCCCCCCAAAACCCATATCAGACCCTTATCCGAGCACGCAACCTGGTAGGCCGCAGGAAAAGGGGGGCGAGAGAGTGCCCCCCTTCCTGAACCGTTACATGCCCTCAACATGGCGAGGGTGTTTTGGGGTCCTCATCCCCACAACCCTTACCCAGTGGTTGTGGGGGTCTGCGGGCGGGGGGCTTATCAGAATCTGTAAGCCTTCTTTAACAAGGGGACCCCCAGAACACCCCTTGGTTAGCTTCACACCAGAACTCTCAAACATCGCAAAAGTTTGGACCTGAATGATGAACCCCATTAAAGTCTATGGGACCCAAACAGGAAAAATCAAAAGTCCCTATTTTGAAGACTTATATACAAGTTATTGGCCCTAGGGTATGAAACTTGATTATGAGGATGATTACACTTATGTTCTCTTAGAATGGTGGAAGAACATCCAAGCCGAGTTATAGAAGAATACTGTGAGCCTGGCGGAAGGAAGTTATCCTGATGAAAACACATACCAGTTAGGATTGGTGAGTCCAGCCTCAGAGGTGGCAGGTAGCCCAACTGCGGGTGGCCCAGCTGCAGGGATGCCCCCAGCTTCCTTTTATACTGATATAAGCCAAGTGGTCGAGAGCCTGACAAAAAGCCCCACTATTTCTGCTCATCAGGGGTATCAGAAACTTCAATTTTTCTCATGCAGTGTCCCCACGTCAATAGAGGAGGAAGATTTTTGAAAGTTGGATGGATCAAGCGATGCAAGCAGTAGAAGAATGGAATATGTCTGAGGCAGTAAAGAGACAACGGATCAGTGAGAGTTTTAGGAGTCCACAGCTGAAATCATCTGGAGTCTGAAGAGGGGAAAATCAGACTGTGTGGTTATGGATTACATTGAGGCATTATGTGCAGTCTATGGGAGAATGGAAAAGCTACCTGACCTGATGTACAAGTTCGAACACACTCACCAGTGGCGAGGACAAAGGTTGTCCGATTATGTCGTCAGGGTAGATCGAATCCTGAATCAGATAATCTTGCAGAAGGGGATTGATCCTCGGGATGCTGATAAAGTCAGACTTGAAAGGATTCTACAAGAGGCAAGGCCAAATCATCTCATTGTGCTCTGGTTGTTATTCCCTGATGAAGCCACGTGACCCGTGACGCCACGCGTAGGGACAGGCACCGCCCACTGGTAGCAGTGTACGAGTTCGCCGCTCGTCCGGATACATTGTACCGTCCACTGTACACTGTGTGAATACCCTGTATGATGTTTAAAACTGAATAAAGTCTAACTTTTAACAGAAAATACTACACTATATGGGATTTTATCTCTTCATTCCAACATGATGTTTCCTATGGGCTTGAGGTCTGACTAATTGACAACACATCACCTAGGACCCCCCTGCATAGGAGACACCAATAGCGTTTGCTGTTCTATGTTGTAACCTCAGTATAGTGAGGTAAGAGGCCACTACCCACCGTTTGAGGATTCCTGCATGGATATAATCTTGCTTTAAACTGCACAGTCACCATTCCTCTGAAGTCATGTTACCTAATTTCATCTGCATGCTATGATAATGTGACACCACCAAGGAAACATTGAAGCTGATTTATGCTGCACTTAGGCACTTTTATTTGAACTGTATTATTTGAATTTTGAGCACCCTCTGCTGGTTGCCGGACACTTTATTGCATGATGCACTATTGCTTAAGATCACTATGGCTATCCATTGTAACATTGTATTAGAAAAACTTTTTTTTCAGTTTTTCAGTTTTTTTTTACATTGATTGTTTTAGTCACATAATTTAATTACTGATCACGGATTTATACACTGCATCAATTTCTGGATATATATGCACAGCACTTTATATTGGTTTCAAATGTGTTAGAGGCAAATACTGTGTTTTTTTGGAGAATATTTATTTTGATATTGCTTAACCACCTGATCACCTGTTTGGCACTTTTCACTTGCTTAGTTATTAAGCATTATATTTGTTGTTTAAGATTGAACTACCACCCCCTACTGCAGTGCAGGCTGGAATTCATATCCAGCACACCCAGCTACTTGATTTGACCTCAGGATTAGCGCAGCACCAACCCCCATTTTATAATTGCCACTTATCAGGGTTTAAGGCTGAACCCCATTCGGTGCAAGCTGCTTCTCCTTATTTAAAACCATCTCAGTAGCACTGATTGGTAGCGCAGGAATAACACTTCCCATAGTGCTCTGGTTGTTGCCCAAGGGGACACAGGGGCCCCCAACTTATCCAGAGTTGATGAAGCTGGTCAGAGAAGCAGAAGCTCAGCCATCTCAAGTGGATACTGGTATGCAGGAAGTGGATAGTGACGAGGCGTCAGAGTGGGCCTCAAGACTCCTGTGGAGCAAACTACACCCAAAGCTGCCCCTGTTAAGTTGCTCATGCAGCTGGCTCAAGCACAAGACCAGATGCAACAGGCCTTGATGTATGTTATGGAAGCCCAAGCCAAGGTTCAAGCCGAGAAGACTGATATGCAGAAGTGTTTCCAATGTGGGGAACCAGGGCACTTCAAGGCGTCTCACCGCCACCCAGGGCTATTGTCTTCTCAGCTTAAGATCAGGAAAGATCATAGGAAACTATTTACTGAAAATAACACAGAGTTTACCAGAAAAGTTAGTGGGCTATCCCCAATAGTATCTGTACAGGTAGAGGGCATCTACACTAGGACCATGTTAGATACTGGGGCACAGGTCACGCTCCTGTACAGAGAATTTTATGACAAGTACCTAAAACGCATTCCTCTACGCAGGCTTGAAGAACTGGAGATCTGAGGAATCGGAACTGCCAAATGCCCATATTAACCTCTGAATGTCACGCTGAGCATGTGCACTCAACTTCTTTGGCTGGCCATGGCAAGGCCTGTTCTGAGTGGAACCTGTCCTGTATGGTCTTGGACACTGTGCTGCAGCTCAGTTTCAGGGTATTGGCAATCTTCCTATAGCCTAGGCCATCTTTTATGTAGAGCAACAATTCTTTTTTTCAGATCCTCAGAGAGTTCTTTGCCATGAAGTGCCATGTTAAACTTCCAGTGACCAGTACTGCCCTGGGAAACATGTACCAATGCAAAAAAAAAAAAAAACTTTTAAAAAAATATTGTTTTTAAAGGAGCAGTGATTTTAATAATGTTTAAAGTGAAACAATAAAAATGAAAAATTCCTTTAAATATAGTGCCTGGGGGGTCCCCTTAGTCTGCCTGTAAAGTTGCACATCTGTTCCATGTATAGAACCTGTTGCAGCAAAACTAACATTTATAAAGAAAAAAATTACATTTAAATTGATTTTCCCTGCAAGCTTTCTTTATTTAGCAAATGGCTAGGGGAGCCAGTCTGTATGATGAGGCCACATTTTAGTGCACTTGGAACAAGATTAGAGATTTTTTTAGATAAATTCTGGTGTTTCTTTGGCAGACTTTGGATGAAAATAACAAAGTTGTATACCACAGCGAACAAGCTTTATGTGAAGAAGCCAAATTATAGTACACTCAGGCGATCAACATTAAAGCGTAACTCCACTTTTGTTGGGGAGAAAAATCCCCTCTGGGTACATTGCAGGGTGGATAAAAATCAATGATTTAAAAAAAATTTTAAAAAATTTGATTTTTTTTTTAAATTTTTTATCAAATTTATTTTAAAACAATGCTTTTGGAGTAAAAATGTATCTAAAGATAGTTTTATATTTAAGATACATTATTAATTTAGTTTATTCAGCATGAAGTGGAGCTAGTTATGTAGCATGAGGCTGTATATTCTGCAATATTTACATTTTTGGTCATTTAAATTATTGAATCCAAGCTGAGATAACATGCACTGCATTGATGCATTCTCACAATTTCACAGTAACTATGAGATAAAACAAAGTTCAGGAATATTTCTTTGTCCTGTTTTGCAAATCTATGTACATTACAAACTGTATGATTGAATCGGTTCAGATATCGCTGTTTTACTAACCTGACAGCATATTATTCTGTTTAACTGTAATTCTGAAAATTGAATTAACAGATTGAAACGTTGTAATTTAATACAAAAGAGTGCAAAATGGCTCTGACGACATGAACAGTCAACATGTCATCGATAGCATGCTTTTAAAGCTAAAGGATTAGGACCAGAATCCATGGAGATCCGCCAATGGGTATCAGAGACTGTGACACCATGGTCAACTTATAAGAAAACTATTATTGAGAAAAATATTCATTTATATATCACTAATAGGTCAAAGAACCTTGGGCCTTAGATCAGGCCAACTTTGTGCATTCAGCAGAGGGGTCAAGCAGGAAAGCACCCACCTATCTACCTAGCCAACCTATACGCATAATAATGAAATTATTTCAACCATAGTGACCATTATGTCATCCAACACTAAACTTAATTGTCGTATCCCAAAAAATAAATAAATAAATATATATATATATATATTTCTGGTTGAAGCCCTATGGCCGATACGGACATGGGTAACATTTATAGTTAACATAAGACTTACCATATGAAATAGACCTGGAAGTGTGGACTTACCACATGAAATGGACCTGAAAGTCTGCCTTGGTCTGATGGACGGTATACCAAAATAAGAGGGAAAAAACATTCAGGTAGGGGTATAGTATTTTATTAGTTTTCAGTTGTTCATTAAGCTAATTTGGTAAATGCCTGTGCCATCTCCACTTGAGGATTGGGGATGTAACGGGTGAAGCAGGCTGACTTCCACCTGCCTAGCCTTTTAATGACGTGGTCTGAGACCCCATGGTGGGATACCGCCAAGGCCGCTCCAATGCAGAAGGAGTGGCCGGAGTACTGGCTGGGGTTGAGGCGAAGGTTGCGGAGAAGAATCCTTATGTGTTTCACAAACTGACAAGAACTTAAGGGTTTGACTGGAAACGGTAGAAGAGGACTGGAGTCCGGCTGTTCAGGTAGGAGTGAGAGGAGATGATTGAGTACGGTCACTGGACACCAGCTATTATTGGTTTTGTAAAGGTGGATGCCCACTCCAGAGCCTGCCTGCTGGGTTTTAGAAACCGCAAGGTGGAGGACGAAGTGGTCTTGGTAGCGGACCAAGTGACGTCTGCGTAGCACTTGGCCTGCGGGGTTGCTACAGGTGAACTCGCCAGGTCGCAAGAACCCGTAGTAGGCCAAGAAAATGGAGAAGTAGTCAGGATGGTCGACATACCCCTAAAGATGGCCCTCGTTATGGGTAAACGTTTGGCACTGGGTGCTGCGTAGGATAGCTCGGATAGAGTGAGATGTAAATAAGGAAGACTTTGCGGGGTCTTGTAGAGTCAGGAAATGTTGTATTCCAGCTAGGTATAGCTGAATAGTGTTATGGGATAAGGCCAGCTGAGTATGGCAATATGAGATGAAGGCCAGTACGTGCTTGACGTCTGTTGTTTCCTCGGAGGTGCAAGGTGCCAGGAATTTGTTGAACGGACTCCAAGCTGTCTGGTAGGCTTTGAGTGTGTTGTGGGACAGTGAGTAGTTGATGAGCTGGGTTGCTTCTTGTAGGTGTTGTACTAATCCAGGGTCAGCTGAGACCAAACGGGGATAGGGGCTGAAACTGGATTGGCTCCGGGCACCTGTTTGAAAAAGGAAGTATAGTTAAAGTGTGACAGTGCGTCTGCTGCGAGGTTGTACTTGCCCGGGACAAATGAACAGTGCATATTAAACTGATGTTGTAAAGACAGTTGTACCAGTCTGTGCAGGAAGGACATGACTGAGAGGGATTTGGACCTGCCTTTGTTAATAATATCTGCCGTGGCCTGATTGTCGGTGGTGAAGACCACACTTTGCCCTGTCCAACGATGACCCCAGAGCTGTGTGGCTGTCACTTTAGGATAGAGCTTGAAGAGGGTGAAGCCAGGTATTAACAGTATATGTGAAGGCCAGGGTCCTGAAAACCATTGGTGGCCAAAAATTGCCGCAAAGCCTATGGAAGCTGCAGCATCTGTCACTACCTGGGGTGAAAGGGACGAAACCGTAGGTATGAATAGGGATATACCATTCCAGGCGGAAAGGAATTCCTCCCACATGGATAAGTCTGCTATTGCTGCGGTATCCAGGTTGAGGATCTGATCAGGGCCCTGTGTTTGTGAAAGGAATATCAGCAGACGTGACACGAAGGTGCGACCCTGTGGAATGATTCGCATGGCGAAATTAAGCATTCCTAAGAAAGATTGCAGCTGCTTCTTGGTATACCCCCTAGTGTGGGTGAAGTCTCGGAGGACCGCCCTAATGACAGAACAGCTCTGTGTCCATAAGGCTCCAATTTGTCCAGACGAAGCTACACACCTCCATATGTGAAACGCGTTAACGTCACTTCCGCCGGGACGCCATGCTACGGCGTCATTCCCCATGGGCGTCTCTGAGCCCGTAACTCTGAACGGAAGATGATGATCATATGATTGCAACGAATGTAGGGAAAATTTGGACGTACACGTCCACAGACTTGGCTCATCACTCTGGTGTCTAACCTCTACACATAACAGCCTTACCTGCACCTCGCTCAGAGGGCTCCCGCAAGACACACCGCTTGGATGATTTGCAGACCGTGTGGAAGCAGACCACCGATACAGGAACGCATGTATCGTGGCTGTTTCCATGATTTAACTATCCTTGCGTGTTAGCTGTGTACACTAACAGCAGATCTACTACAAACTTTTTATTGGGAACACACTTACATCAGGACATCCCAGACTTCAGGCAACTCACAGCAACATTGCTTGACTGTGATACACACTTATATAGCACTGAACTTTGCTACATCTGCCTACACTTTCATGTTGTCCAGTCCTAGCAGGCTGAAGTTGATAGATGGACACCCTATTTTAGATGTTATTCATACTGAGCCCCAGGACACTTGTTACATGTTGTCTTGTTCCCGCTTTTCTGTGGTTGCGATCGACTGGCCCATCTGGTTAGTCGGCAATCTGTACCAGGAATATTCCAGCATTAGGTTTTCACCCTCTTACCTGCATTTTGTTCTATATACCAATAAAATTCTAATTTTTGATACAATTTTAACATGTGCATTGCCCTTCTGTTAGTCCCACTTTTCTTTGTCCCCCTCTGTCTGGGATACTTTGTATAAGCTTTTTTTGGGGGTTGTAGTGCAATCACAGTTTTTTCAAGGTATATACTTCTTGCATGGGAGTCAAGCCTCTTCTTTTTGTATTCATTTAACTCCAATTTGTGGTTGTCTGAAATTGTGTGAGCCTGGCTGCCTTGGCGGAAAAAGAACGATGATAATCATAAAAAAAAAAAAATCCTCCATACTTGTAGCCCAGGTCTACTGCAGTATGAAGGTATAAGTCCAGCTCTTCGCTCCTGCTGAGAGAGGCTGAACATAGGACATCCCTCAGCATGTCGAAGGCCAATGTGACTTCTGGGATGGATAATTTCCGATTGAGCCTGGGGTCTTTGGCCTTAAGGACCACTGACACGTCACCGCAAATGTAGGCTTTGTTTTCCACCAGATCGTGGACGGAAATGATGAGAGGCAAGGTTGACGTCCCTGCCATCCAGGATGTCCTTCCTGATGCTGGCTGGAACCAAATGGGAGGGGTAGACAATGGGGCTCCACCCACCCTTGTACCATCCCCTGTGGTACTTGCAGAAAGGGGTGTCAAAACCTGGATTGCGGTCGGGTCAGGAATAGCAGCGGCCGGGCGAGCCTCCAGGAGTGCAACTCTGGTTTGTACATCCGTGACTGAGGTAGACAAGGTTGATACCATGGTGTGGAGTTGTGAAATGGCAGAAGATAATGACTGGAGGGACGCCTGCTGGGTGCTGGGCCCTGCTGCGGCTGGTGGAGGGAAGAGGAGCTTGAAGAGCTCACCCTTCCTGGGTGTAGTGGGAAAGGGCATGCCTCTGCGTCTTAGTTCTGCCGTCAACTTGGGGATGGTCCATCCCCTGAGGGACTGCACACTGCCACTCTCTGAGACCGGAGAAGGTGACAGAGGGGCCTTGAGATCTTCGCTGCCGGGCTGGGACATGGTTTATCTAGATACAATGTCCTGTCCTTGGGGTCGTGTTTTGGTCGACCAGAACCTATTGAGGGTGACATGAATTTCAAGTTTGCTTCTTTTTCCTAAAAAGGCATATGTACCCAGCTCGTGCTCTTTTTTTTTTTTTTTTTTTACCTGGGGGGATATCGTCCAACCTGGTGCAGGGTGGACTTACTGAACTTGACTGACCTGGAGGAAAATGAAAAGGTGACAATTCAGGAAGGATTTGCTTAACTAACTTGAAGAAGTAAATTGTATGATGACTTAAACGACAGGTGCATGGGGCAAAATAAATGAGTGAAATGTGTATGCCTTGATGGTGGCATAAATCAGTATGCCGCAACTGCGACAAGCTACGAATCGAACTGTGGGGCGTGGCATGAAACGAGGCCAAGACTGTTGTGGCCTACCAGGATGAATCAATGTCTCACGAATGCCCAAGATTCAAAATCAGAGTGCGGTGTGTCGATAATGAAATGAATGAAATGTTGGCAATTGATTGTGCCGCGACCATGACTGGCAATGAACTGAGCTCTGGTGCAGGTACTGGATAAGGTCGAAACAACTGGGGCACACCGGAATGAATCGGTGCATCTCGGATGCGACTGGATTTGAAACGGGGTGCAATATGTGGGAGTGAAAGGAATGATAATTAATTCCTATGGCAGAGATGCGGATCGGTCGCACCGCATCTGCGACTAACAACGATCCGGACACTGGAGCATGTACTGAAATGAGGCCAAAACAACTGGGGCACACCGGAACAAATCGTGTGCATCAGGATGCAACTGGATTCTAATCGGAGCACGGTACGTGACAGAGAAATGGTTTTGATTGTCATGACAGAGGCACGACTCAATCATGCCGCTGTTGCGACTGACTACGAATCGGAATCTGGAGCATGTACCAAAATGTGGCTAAATACCTGGTGCATCTTTGATGTGACTGGATATGTATCGGAACATGATACATGAAAGTGAAATGATGGCCATGACAGAGACACAAATTGGTGAGCCGTAACCTGCGACTGACAATGAATCTGACTCTAGAGCATGTACTGAAATGAGGCCGTAAGCAACTGGGACACACCGGAGCAAATCGGTACATCTTGGATGCGGCTGGATTTGAATCGGAGCTTGGTACGTGACTGAAATGAATGAAATGATTCGAAATGCTTTGAAATGTTTTGAAATGTTTGTGAAATGAATTAGCTTTGAAATGACACGGGTCGCTGTACAGAATTCTCTTGTGAAGCATGGTAAACAGTTTTAGACATGCCTGAACGAAGCGGCGCCTGCGTTCGGAGAATAACAAAATGACTAATATCATGACAGTACGAGTGGTATGCGTTATTTGTGAAGTTTTTACGAGTGATTCGTAAGTTTGATATCACGGTTTAGTGACATGATATCTAACTATGCGTGAAAAATGAAAACGTCAGCCGAAACCCTACCTGCGACAGCCGAGCCAGACACGTTGTATGAAAGTGCGAATTGGTAACGGGGGCCTCAAAAAATCTCGAACACGGGAATTTTTACGAATACGGGAACTCACGAACACGAGAACTCACAGACACTGAGTTTCGAATATTCGGCCTAGTGACGTAGTGTTGCGCACAGGAAACCGACAAAGATCACAGGCGAGCGGGCTGGTTAAGTACCCCCGGGGCTCCTCCCAAAAATTCAGGCCACCATACTGGCCTAATATATATATATATATATATATATATATATATATATATATATATATATATATATATATATATATATATATATATATATATATATATATATATATATATATATATATATATATATATATATATATATATATATATATATATATATATTGTATATGTAGAAAAATCAAGTGTAGCAGTGACATATCTTTTGAGGGACATAGTTACATACAAAACCTACATTACATACAAAACCTAAACGATTCCAGGAGTCTAACTCACCACTGATCCATTGTTAATCCCAAGTGTTCGGTGCCTGCAGGTAGGAAAGCCAAGGGGTCCACACTTTTTCAAACAGGGGTTGCTTGTCCCATAGGACGCAGACCAATTTTTCATGGAGTATAACCCAGGTTATTTTTCGCTTCATTAAAGCTAAGTCGATCACTGGACTTTTCCAAGCAGTAGCAATGGATATTTTGGCTGCCAAAGGCATATAATAAATTAAAGTCTGTGTGCACCTTGGGATACTCTCCACAGGTTTATTAAGCAAGGCTATGCAAGGGTCTTTAGTAATATTTACCATAGTAACTGAATTAAGGAATGAACCCGTATCCACAAAGAACGGACCTTAGGACAAGTCCACCATGTCTGAGGGGGCAGAGTCAACCTGTCCACAGCCCTGAAAGCAGGAGTGGGAACAATCCGGATACATTTTGGAGAGGCGTTCTGGTACAAGGTACCATCGCGCAATCACCTTGTATTCTACTTCAATCAGGGCAACATTCATTATACCCCTCTCCCAAGCCATTTGATAAGGAAGTTTGGACGAGGGGGAAGTGCCGTATTTTGTTGTAAGCGGAAACTCTCAGAGGGGGGCATCTGCAAATCTTGCACAATATACGAAGAGAGCCGTATACCTCTATGGTCAAAATAGTGTCCTATGCGGTAGAGTCCCTTGTCAATCCACCAACGAAAGAGGGCGAGCGTCATACCTGGTGGGAATTGAGGATTGTTAAAGAGGGGCGCCAGAGGGGAGTGGGGGGAGCATAGGGCCCATCGTCTGCAAGTCGAGTCCCATAAACTGACAGGATGGGAAAGTGTGGGGCATAGGATAGCCTTTCTATGTTTTGAAGGGATCCAGAGTACCAAGTATATTGGAAATGGGAAATAGGCCTGGGCCTCCACAGACAGCCAGTCTGGTCTATACCGATTGTAGTGTAATTCACACAGCTGTAGTATTTACGGAAGTCCGGAACCCCCAGGCCACCAGTCCTTGGGCACAAATATTGAGGTCCAAGCCAGCCTGCTGTCCTTAGCGCCCCAAATAAATTTGAATATTTTTGTTTGAAACTACCGTAATGCCTCTACCGGTACAGGTAGGATTCTAAAGTAATATAGTATTTTAGGCAGGTTATAAATAATAACAAGTCGTCCACAAAGAGCGCACACTTGTGGTTGCGGTCTCCACTGCTGATCCCCAACAAATCCTTATGGCCAACGTTTCCATTGCTATTATGAATAGTATGGGGGAGAGTGGGCATCCCTGGCGAGTGCCAGAAGAGATAGTAAAAGGATCTGACCTATGGCCTCCTAATGATATCGGTGCTATAGGGTTGCTATAAAGGGAATGTATTGAGGTGATAAATTTGGGTTAAAGTTCCATCTTTCCAGTAGACTTGTATAAAACGGAAAATTTTGTTTAGTTTTGGTTAGTTGTCATTCGTAAAATACATAATTTCGTTCTGTTATATTCGTTATGTTACGTTAATTCGTTTTCGGATAATTCGTTATTTCTGTAGAGTGTCCATATTCGTTATACTGAATCTTGAATCATGTTGAATTCATTCGTTAAATCCACTATCATTTCTTTCATATTAGTTGAAATTCGATATTTATGTATGTATATTTATGTATATATTTGTGATAATGATTCGTAGTTTGGAAAGTCGTTTGTTTATTGAATCTGTTAACACACACCACCACAATATCTCTTCTTCTCTGCTCAAATACAATACAAGACCCTTCTCACTCAGTTCTCAGGAATGCACTAATTCAACCTCCAGCACAAAATTAATGTTCCAAAATTAAAGTCCAGCTGATTGGACTGCAAGATTTACTTTGAGTTGACCTTTTGTTTCATTAGATCTTTAACGAACTACCGAATTATGTGGAATTCATTTGTTTTATTCGCTATAATTTCTTTCGTATTAATTGAAATTCGTTATTTTTTTAAGATGCAAGATTTGGCCGAATTTTGATTTGTTGCGAAACAGATTGCACATGTCTACTTTCCAGCATCCTAAAAAGATAAGGCCACGAGAGGGAGTCGAATGTCTTACGTATATCGAGGGATAGAAGCATTTCATGTCTAACCTCTCCCACATCCAAGGAAGATTGTAATATTGAAAGGAGGTCTATTGCCTGACGCACTTGGTCTGCCACTTGCCTATGAGGCAGGAATCCTACCTGGTCAGAGTGTACATAACGGCCAAGGAAAGTCAGTAATCGATTTGCATACATTTTTGTAAAGCGCTTTAGGTCGTTGTTGATTAACGAAATTGGCCTATAGTTAGCCACATCACTCAGATCTTTTATGAGGCTTTGGGATAAGCGCGATGTATGCTCTATTAGAGTCAAGGCCTATGGGACCCCCCTTTTAAATGGTCTTAAAGTAATGTGTCAAAGGAGTAACCAATAAGGGGCAAATTTGTTGTAATATAAAGCACTAAAGCCATCTGGACCAGGTGCCCTACCCAAAGGGGCCTGTTTAATAGCCGACAGGACTTCGTCTGCTGTGATATCCTATTCCATAAGCTCCCTGTGTTCGACAGCTTATTATTATAAATGGGAAACCTTCATTTTCTTTGCAAATATTAAAAATTCAGACTACCAGCAAGAATAAGTCCTTACATTTGAAGAGCACCTGTCATTTCAGATGCATCATGGCAGTGCTTGTTAGCGGGCATCCATTCACCTGCTGCCACCACCCGTTTCACCAGCTGTCCCATTGTGAATGGGACTGTCGGTGAGTCCACAGCAGGTCAGAGGAGGAGCTGTTGCAGGACAGAGATGACAGTTGCTCCTTAAAAATTATGATTTAAATCAAGTTGATTTAAACCAAGCCCTTTTACTAGTGATTTAAATCAACTTGATTTAAATCAAATCCACCCTGGTACATGGCAAGGATTATAACAAACTTGTTGCAGATTGCTTTTTGTTATTGTGAAGAAATCCCTCTGTACCTCTGTGCTAAGTGGGTCTAATGGGAGTGGTTTCATATTTATCTGTCAGCTGTGCAGCTGCAGAGCACTAATGAGGAAATATGCTGGGCCTGCATCTCTTTAGACGTGTTCCTATTGAAAGTATCTCTCAAAAAATGACATTTTTTTTTTGCAGGGGATGCCTGAAATCTGACTTGTATCTTAGGCAGACTTCTGGGAAAATTGGTGAGCCAATCAAACGGGCAGTAAATTATGTTTTTGGGGTGCGTTCTGTGTTAGAACAACTACAGGTAGCCATATTGCAATGCATTTTCAGAAAATTATAGCAGCTGCAAATTTAAAAGGAAAGGTAATTTTTAATAACATTCAATTACAATATGACTTGTGTTGCAATTATATGCGCTGTATTATTTTTTTTTTTTTGCTATTTTTTTTCCCCACGAAAGTGGAGTTACCCTTTAACAATTTTTTTTAGATAAAGTCTGGTGTCTCTTTCGCAGAAACAGGTGCTGTAAAAAACTGTCACATAGCTGCAGAAAAATGGGTCTTTGGGTATTGTTGATGCCCTCACCTTGTAACGTTTTAGAGGTACTCTTGATGAAAGCAAGAATTGGCCTTGCTGTAAAAAAATTTAAATTTGACTCCCCTTCCAAAAGTTGTGGAAAAATTGGTCTTTGGGTGTTGTTGGTGCCTTCACCCATAACCTTCTAGAGGTACTCTTGATGAAAGCAAGAATTGGCCTTGGTGTAAAACAGTTTAATTTGATGCACCTGTCAAAAACTGGTCTTTGGGTGTTAATTGTGCCCATGAAACCTATACCAAAAAACAACTTCAAGATAAAATCAACACCCACAAAGCTAGGCAGCATTGACAGTCTTGCAGAGATTCGAGATCCCAATAACATTTAATCAGTGACATCAGAATCAGGGGGTTGATAGCTGCTGCTAATCCAGGACTGATTCATTTTGACAAATGTCAGCCAGACAACGGAGTCTGTGGACAGATGTGTTCTTTTATCTGTCAGAAAGCCTTTGGCAACACTGAATGCCTGTTCAGAAAGCACGCTGGATGCAGGGCAGCCCAGCAGCTCATTTGTATACTTGGCAAGTTTTGGCCAGTGGTCTATTCTCATGACTCAGAAACCCAGTGGATAATCTTCTGAAAAACTCTCCATGTCTGTTTTCGCCCCTAGATAATCTTCCACCATTTGATGCAGAGGCTGCCAATGCGATGTTGAAGCTGATAGCCTTGGGTGCCAAGGACTAACATTTTTTTTTAACGCATCAATGAGTCTATCTAGATAATCTTCCACCATTTGATGCAGACACTGCCAATGGGATGTTGAAGCTGACAGCCCTGGACGTCAAGGACTAAAATGTTTTTGAAATGCATCAAAAAGTCGGCCCCCTTCTCCACTGCTCCTCCTTTGACCAACACAAGCCTCTTTTCCATGAGACTGTAACCTACCAGAACAACAAAAAAAAAGAAAAAGAAAAAACTAATCCCGCTGAACCAAAAACCAACAGTGGTTATTAAATTGTAAACGCCTTGATATTTTATACCTAAATGTGGTACTGTTGCTGTAGCTAAAGAAACTAGGCATACAAAAAGGAATCCAAGTATTTCTACCAGGATTCAAAAGGTGGCTACCTCCGCAACAGAAAGTCTAGGTCAGAATTTGGTTCTGATAAAATTACAAAATTTATTAATGCCAGTATGGGCACAAGCTACATGGATTTAAAGTGCAACTGGTATAAAACACACACAACTTCATACATCATACTTTTCAAGGTTCCCTCCAATAGGAGAGATCACCCAAAAAGAAAATGATGCTTGGAGACACACAAAAATGCAAGAGAAACACAAATACACAAAAATACACACAAATAGACAAAAAAAACCCCAAAAAACACAGAAAATCCAGACAACAGCTTATTTACATTCACAGGGAAACTGCCAAGCGAAGAAATCGCTTCGTTGCAAAGGGCATATTAAAATGGTTGATACCATCTTCCGTTAAGGAAAAATATATTAAAGATTCCCTGTGAATGGCCCCCGGGGGAAGGGATAGGAAATTTTAATCCTTGAAACAAAAATTAAAAATTCAGTATAAAGATTACAAAATGGATCTCACTGGCTGACTTGTGGTTGGAGACTAAAGCTGATTTAATCACGAAAGGAGAGTGTCCTTGAGTTGCCAAACATTACACTCTCAGGTGATTGTCGTTGCGTTTTGACCAAGAACATTAATTGTCCCTACAAGCAGACTGGTGATCATTAAAAGATGCCCCTCTAAATGTAATCAAAATGACGTGGTAAATAGGGGTGCAGCAGCTGGTTGACAAAATCACTTTATATAGGGTATGAAAAGTAATGTCCCGTGACAGAAAATGCAACCATAATGCATCAAATATACAGCAGACGGCTGATGATCGCTTCAATGACTTCAATATACTGATTGATAATTTCTGCCAGAGATGATGTTTTTTGTTTTTTTTTAGTCTATTTGTGTGTATTTTTGTGTATATGTGATTTTCTTGCCTTTTTGTGTGTCTCCAAGCATCATCTTCTTTTTGGGTGATCTCTTCTATTGGAGGGAACCTTGAAAAGTATGATATATGAAGTTGTGTGTGTTTTTATACCGGTTGCACTTTAAATCCATGTAGCTTGTGCCCATACTGGAATTAATACATTTTGTAAATTTATCAGAACCAAATTCTGACCTAGACTTTCTGTTGTGGAAATAGCCACCTTTTGAATCCTGGTATAAATACTTGGATTCCTTTTTGTAACCTACCAGAGTCTGGTAAGGCATTACATAAACTCCTCTTTAAGGTGTCCTCAAGAAATTTCACCCTCTGCTCCTTCTGTGAGGGCAGGATGAGTTCCAAAACTTTCCCCTTGTAACAGTGGTCAAGTGATCCTTATCCTTGATGCCATGAATTTCCGGGTCCTTTCACAGACTTTAAACAATAAGGGATCCCATGGCCCATGTGCAAACCGCTCATTGATCTGAGTCGGGTCAGAGAACAGAGTTCCCTCACCATCTCTAATGTTAACTATGTGGGATTTTGTAGTGCGCTCATTAGCAAGCCAGGAAAAGAGTCTACCCATTCTTTCTTAGGATAGTACAAGCTTCCAACAGGAGGTTACTCGCATCAGTGTTATCTCTCTATACATTGCTTGCATGTCTCTGTAAACCCACTCATCCCTAGTGGCAACTAGAGATGAGCCGAACACCCCCAGTTTGGTTTGCACCAGAACCTGCGAACAGACCGAAAGTTTGCGCGAACTTTAGAACCCCGTTAAAATATATGGGACTCGAACGTTCGAAATTAAAAAAGTGCTAATTTTAAAGGCTAATGTGCAAGTTATTGTCCTAAAAAGGGTTTGGGGACCCGGGTCCTGCCCCAGGGAACATGTATCAATGCAAAAAAATGTTTTAAAAACGGCCGTTTGTTCGGGAGCAGTGATTTTAGTGATGCTTAAAGTGAAAAAAAAGTGAAATATTCCTTTAAATATCATACCTGGGGGGTGTCTATAGTATGCCTGTGAAGTGGCACATGTTTCCAGTGTTTAGAACTGTCCCTGCACAAAATTACATTTCAAAAGGAAAAAAAGTTTAAAACTGCTTGCGGCTTTAATGTAATGTCTGGTCCTGGCAACATGGATGAAAATCATTGAGAAAATGGCATGGGTACCCCCCCCAGCCCATTAGCATCCCCTTTGGGTCTTGTATGGATATTAAGGGGAAATTAAATTAAAACCCAAATTAAAAAAAGAAAGGCGTGGGGCCCCTAGGTCCTATATGCTCTGAATAGTATACAGGCGGTGCAAACAAGACAGGGACTGTAGGTTTGTTGTTTAGTAGAATCTGTTTGTAATTTTGAACTGGTACATTTTTAAAGTGTAGCTCCAGCCAAAAAATCTATTTTTAAGCTTTTTGGAAAACATAGGGAAGGGTTATCACCCCTGTAACATTTGTTTTGCTGTCTGTGCACCTCTTCAGAAGATTTCACCTCACTTTCTGTCCCAATGACAAATGTTTTTTGAAAATTTGGGTTTTTTAGTGAAAAAAGGATTGGTGATAAAGCATCAGTGGAGAGGAGACACGTTTTTTTTCCATATTAACTCTTACAGAAGAGAATTTCCCTTCCTAGGGGTAGATTTCATCTCGCTTTCTGTTGTCTCCTTCTGTTTGCAAGTAGGAGTCATTTGTAAGTTGGGTATTTGAAAGTAGGGGCCTGCCCTATATACTCTGCAGAAATTTGGGCCTTAGGTGTTGGTGTTGCCACAACACTGTAAGCCCTCACAGTTACTCTTGGTGGGCGCTGGAACACCCTGCTGTGAACTATTATATCAAGAATTGTAATTACATGCCATTGTTGAACAGTGGTAGAAAAATTGGGCCTTTGGTGG
Source organism: Lithobates clamitans (assembly GCA_037952925.1). Taxonomy (NCBI): domain Eukaryota; kingdom Metazoa; phylum Chordata; class Amphibia; order Anura; family Ranidae; genus Lithobates; species Lithobates clamitans. Next base: position 6,472,149 of record JBBGZY010000221.1, on the reverse strand, counting down.
TGGTGGTGCTGGTGCCACAACACTGTAAGTTCTCACAGTTAATCTTAGTGGGCGCTGGAATGGGCCCTGCTGTGAAATATTATATCAAGTATTGTAATTACATGCACCTGTTGAACAGGGGCAGAAAAATTTGGCCTTTGGTGGTGGTGGTGGTGGTGTTGCCACAACACTGTAAGCCCTCAAAGTTACTCTTGGTGGGTGCAGGAATGGGCCCTGCTGTGAAATATTAGATCAAGAATTGTAATTACATGTCCCTGTTGAACAGGGGCAGAAAAATTGGGCCTTAGGCACTGGTGCCACAACACTGCAACCCCTCACAGATACTCTAGTTGGAGTGCAGGAATAAGCCCTGCTGTAAATTAAAAACAAGATATCAGCATGATCATTGAGTAGGAAGAGGATAGTCACTCAGCATAACAAGATAGTCACTCAGCATCCGTCGGTGGACAGGCGCACCCTGTGATTGGTTACAAAGCTTCCAGCAGTACTGAATATGCGTTCTGAAAGAATGCTGGATGCAGGACAGGCCAGTAGCTCAATTGCATACTCTGCAAGCTCTGGCCAGTGATCCATTCTCACGACCCAGTAACCCAGAGGATTTTCGGTGGGAAAGGTGTCCAAGTCTGATCTTGCCCCTAGGAATTCTTGCACCATGTAAAACAGATGCTGGCAATGGTTGCTGGAACTGATCATAACTTGGGGCTGCGGACTAAAAAAATTGTCTGAACGCATCGGTCAGACAGCCACCTTCTCCCCTGCACCCCCTTTTACTGACCGAAGCCTCAGCAACACGTTGTCCAGAAACAGGAATTTGTAACCTCTCGGTCTCTGGGAACGCATTGCACAGACCTTTCTGCAAGGCCTCCTGAAGATATTTCATCCTCTGCTCCCTCTGCGACGGCAAGATAAAGTCCGTAACCTTACCCTTGTAACGTGGATCAAGGAGGGTTGCCAGCCAGTAATGATCCCTCTCCTTGATACCACGAATACGAGGATCCTTCCGCAGGCTTTGCAAGATCAGGAAGGCCATGCAGCGTAGGTTTGCTGAGGCATTCGGTCCAGAGTCCTCTGGGTCACTAAGGGCGACATGATCCGCAGCCACCTTCTCCCAGCCACGTATAAGTCCATGGGTTTCTTGGGACTGTAAATGATCCCTTGAAGACTGCTGCTGATGCTGAGTGTCATGCTCCACCTCCATGCTGACACAATCCTCCTCCTCCTCCTCTCCCCTTCGTCCTATTCCTGTGTGAACACAGGAACACTGTCTGAAAAAAGGGGGCGTTGAGAGGTAAGGAAGTTCTCCTCTTCCTCCCTCTGTTCTCCCTTAAGTGCCTTGTCCATTATTCCACGCAGCGTGTGCTCCAACAGGTGGAAAAGAGAGACAGTGTCACTGATGCATGCACGGTCACTGCTCACCACCCTTGTGGCATCCTCAAATGGTGACAGGACAGTGCATGCATCCCTGATCATGGCCCACTGGCGTGGAGAAAAAAAAAAGCTCCCCTGACCCTGTCCTGGTGCAATAGTCACATAGGTACTCATTGATGGCCCTCTACTGTGTGTGCAGCCGCTGCAGCATGGCCAACGTTGAGTTCCACCTGGTGGGCATGTCACAGATTAGGCGGTTCTTGGGCAGGTTAAATTCCTTTTGGAGGTCAGCCAGCTGAGCACTGGTATTATATGACCGGCGGAAATGCACACAGACTTTCCTGGCCTGCCTCAGGACATCCTGTAAGCCCGGGTACCTGCCCAAGAACCGCTGCACCACCAAGGAGAGAGGTGTGGCAGAATCACCACTAGTAGAATTTTGGAGGTGTGGTGGCGGAACAACCTCCAACATTACTGCACCCTGCCCTGCATCCTTCCCAGCTGCCAGAAGAGTCACCCAGTGTGCGGTGAAAGATAGGTAACGTCCCTGTCCATGCCTGCTGGACCATGAGTCAGTGGTAATATGCACCGCCCTGTCCAGCGAGGCCAAGACATTGCGTTCCACATGCCGGTAGAGAGCCGGAATCGCCTTCCATGAGAAAAAGTGGTGTTTGGGAACATGCCACTGAGGAACCGCACATTACACAAAATTACGGAAGGGGGCAGAGTCTACCAACTGAAAAGGCAGCAGTTGAAGTGCTAGCAATTTAGCCAAGCTAGCATTCAATTGTTGGGCATGTGGATGGCTGGGAGTGAACTTTTTTCGGCGGTGCAGCAGCTGGGGCAGGGAAATTTACCTGGTACAATCTGACGTTGGTGTACCGATAGCAGATTGCCCACAAGTACTTGGCTGTGACCTAATTCTACACCTTCATTCCTCTCAGTGCAGGTTTCAGAGAGGACTGAAGATATAGTGGGGTTGGAGATCCCAGCTGATGAGGAGCAAGGAGAGGTCCGCTTTGTTCTTTGATGTCGGCCTTTTAGGTACGCTTGCCAACGAACTGCATGGCAGGTCGACATATGTCTGGTCAAGCATATGGTGCCCAAGCGGGTGATGTTTTGGCCACGCAAGATACGCTTGAGACATATGTTGCAAATAGCAGCTGTGCGATCTGATGCACTCATCTCAAAAAAGGCCCACACCAAAGAATAACGCGCAGAGACAGCAGCATCCTGCACATGCAGAGCTCTGCGGTGTGATGCAGTCGGTGTGTTGGCCTTAACCTGGCCCCTGAAGGGCATCCTGCCTCGTTGGAGATGTGTCTCCTCCTGTCTCCTATCAGGCACCCACGTGGAGTCAGTGACTTCCTCATCATCCCCTCCCTCCTCATCACTGGAGCAAACCTGACAGTATGCTGCAGCTGGGGGAACATAACTGCCAGATTGCTGTCCTTCTTGGGCACCCCCCCTCTCTGGGCTCATGTTACTGCCTTCCTCTAGCTGGGTACCATCATCGGAGCCTTCAAAACGCTGGGCATCCTCCTGGAGCATGTACCCAACACTGTGGTCAAGTAGTTTGGGGGACTCCTCAGGAGCACATGGTAGGGCTAGGGAAGGAGTGACTGATGCTATTGAGCTGAGGGAAGAGGCTGCGTTGGCAGCTGCTTTGCCAGACAAAGTACCCTGAGCCTGGGTGAGAGAGGATGAGGAGGATGAGGACGGCTTGGTCTTCCACTCTACCAAGTCTTCAGCATGTTGTGACTCAACACGGCCAGCTGCCGAAAAAAAAGGACAAGCGTGTCCCACAGCCACGTGCAGATGAGGATGCACCGTGTCCACGACCAGCACTGTTGCCTCTAGACACAGAGCCTGCTTGCCCTCTTTTATTGCCTTGTGACTGTCTGCCTCTCCTTGTTGGCCTTCCAGACATACTAATGGCCTGCAGTGAGATGTAGCTGCACAAAGCTGGGATGTATATATATACTAATTATACTGCAGCTAGCAAAATCAACTGCCTGCCTGTAGTATTATTAGTATGAGAACACTAGCAATTGTCTTCAGGTAGCTTTAGGTGCACACTGTGCAGAGGACACGGTACACTAACTGTAAATACTGCAGCTGCCTGCCTGTGGTATTAATAGGATCAGAACACCAGCAATTGTCTTCAGGTAGCTTTAGGTGCACACTGTGCAGAGAACACAGTACACTAACTATAAATACTGCAGCTGCCTGTGGTATTAATAGGATCAGAAGAACACCAGCAATTGTCTTCAGGTAGCTTTAGGTTCACACTGTGCAGAGGACACAGTACACTAACTGTAAATACTGCAGCTGCCTGCCTGTGGTATTAATAGGATCAGAAGAACACCAGCAATTGTCTTCAGGTAGCTTTAGGTGCACACTGTGCAGAGGACACAGTACACTAACTGTAAATACTGCAGCTGCCTGCCTGTGGTATTAAAAGGGTCAGAGGAACACCAGCAATTGTCTTCAGGTAGCTTTAGGTGCAAACTGTGCAGAGGACAGAGTACACTAACTGTAAATACTGCAGCTGCCTGCCTGTGGTATTAATAGGATCAGAACACCAGCAATTGTCTTCAGGTAGCTTTAGGTGCACACTGTGCAAAGGACACAGTACACTAACTCTAAATACTGGTCCAGGTCACCTTGAGGCTAGGTGACAGATGCACACCGTTGGGATCAGGAGTGCAATGCAAGGTAGTGGACCCTACGACTGACTGCTGCGGATGGGAGTCAGGGTGGTAAGGAAGGCAGGGCCGATGCAAAGCCAACACAGATCCCAACAGGGTTAGAGCGTAAGATTCCCTGGGGCTTGGAGTCTAAGAGACAGCAGGTGTTCACCAGAGCCTCTAGTGGTGAGGATGGACTGGGCTGCAACTGGCTCCAGGTGGCGACCCCCAGGGTCCCCCAACTCACACCCACAGTAGGCAACAGGAGGATAGGGATAGTAAGGGAATAAGCCAAGGTCAGGGCCACAAGCAGACAAGGACAACAGAGTTCACGCCAAGGTTCAGGGTGACAGGCAAACAGGGATAGTCGGGGACACACCAAAGGTCAGGGTCACAAGCAGACATAAAAAGTCGAGAACAGGCCAAAGTCAGTAACTGGAATCAGACGTAGGAAACACATCACGTACACACAAAAGCTAGCACACAATGGTTAATCAGCACTGCTGGCTTGCAGTGCACAGGTTAATATAGGGTTCCCTGATAGGGCCTGGGGTGGGGCAATGCTTAGAGGAGAGGTTATAACACCAGCCAGGTGAGTGGCTGGCCTCTCAGTCTGAACACATGAGAAGAAGGTAAGCTGAGAGAGAAAGATTACTGCATAACCATGACATACTGCAGCTTCCTGCCTGTGGTATTAATAGGATCAGAAGAACATCAGCAATTGTCTTCACATAGCTTTGGGTGCACACTGTGCAGAGGACACAGTACACTAACTGTAAATACTGCAGCTGCCTGCCTGTGGTAATAATAGGATCAGAACACCAGCAATTGTCTTCAGGTAGCTTTAGATGCACACTGTCCAAAGGACACAGTACACTAACTGTAAATACTGCAGCTGCCTGCCTGTGGTATTAATAGGATCAGAAGAACACCAGCAATTGTCTTCAGGTAGCTTTAGGTGCACACTGTGCAGAGGATACAGTACACTAACTGTAAATACTGCAGCTGCCTGCCTGTGGTATTAATAGAATCAGAAGAACACCAGCAATTGTCTTCAGGTAGCTTTAGGTGCACACTGAGCAGATGACACAGTACACTAACTGTAAATACTGCAGCTGCCTGCCTGTGGTATTAATAGGATCAGAACACCAGCAATTGTCTTCAGGTAGCTTTAGATGCACACTGTCCAAAGGACACAGTACACTAACTGTAAATACTGCAGCTGCCTGCCTGTGGTATTAATAGGATCAGAAGAACACCAGCAATTGTCTTCAGGTAGCTTTAGGTGCACACTGTGCAGAGGACACAGTACACTAACTGTAAATACTGCAGCTGCCTGCCTGTGGTATTAATAGGATCAGAACACCAGCAATTGTCTTCAGGTAGCTTTAGGGGCACACTGTGCAAAGGACACAGTACACTAACTGTAAATACTGCAGCTGCCTGTGGTACTAATAGGATCAGAAGAACACCAGCAATTGTCTTCAGGTAGCTTTAGGTGTATATATACACACACACACACACACACACACACATACATACATACATACATATATATATATATACATATGTGTGTGTGTGTGTTGTGTGTGTGTATATATATATATATGTATATGTGTATATATGTATATATATACACATATACACACACACACACACATATATATATATATATATATATATATATATATATATATATATATATATATATATATATATATATATATATATATATATATATATATATATATATATATATATATATATATATATATATATATATATATATATATATATATATATATATATATATATATATATATATATATATATATATATATATATATATACATATATACATATATACATACACACACACACACAACCTAGGATGCATATATATATATACACAATACACTGTAAGTGCAGCTAACTGACTACTTGCTGCCTACTCTATCTAACTGAAATCAAATGACACTGTCTCTGTCTGTCTATCTCTCTCCGCCGCCGCAACACACTACACAAGACCACCATGCAGGTGGCCTTATATAGTGTGGGGCGTGTACTAAACTCCCTGAGCCATAATTGGCCAAAGCCACCCTGGCTTTGGCCAATTATGGCTCTCTGTACAGACTTCGCTGTGATTGGCCAAGCATGCGGGTCATAGTGCATGCTTGGCCAATAATCAGACAGCAATGCACTGCGATGCCGCAGTGAATTATGGGCCATGACGCGCCACTCGAATTTGGCACGAACGGCCCATAACGTTCGCAATTCCATGAAAAACCGAACAGGCGATGTTCGAGACGATCATGGGTTCGACTCGAACTTGAAGCTCATCCCTAGTGGCAACATATTGAGATTCCAATGCCTGAACCTTAGCCTCAGCTTCTACTAGGGAGAGACAGTATTCTTTTCAGACACTACCTATAATAGACTGGTCCTGGCCACGAGCATAAGCCTTAAAGGTACCTCAAATCATAGACCCAAAAGTCTCTCAGATCTGCTGCCACCATTGGAGTAACCCACTTTTGTGCAATACTCTACACGTCTCTATAATCTAGGTCCTGCAGATCCACAGACTGACAACACTACCAGGAACAAACTGATTAAAGATTTTTTACAAAAATAAAGCCCTAAACCACTATCCGATACAGAAGCGAAAGGGCTGGAACTCCCTCTTTCTTCTGTAGAAGTTGACTTCGCACTCAAACAGCTTAAGGTAGGAAAGAGCCCATGCCCAGATGGCCTGACGGCTTGATATTATAAAACCTTTACTGAAACGTTGGAACCACACTTCTTAAGAGCTTTCAACTTACTCTTGTCTGACATGCCTTCCCCCCGAAACCTTTTGGCCGCCCACATAACTGTGATCCCTAAACCAGGCAAAGACCCCATCCTAGTCACTAACTACCACCCTATTTCCTTACTGAGCGTAGACCTCAAGCTCTTTGCCGAAATTTTAGCCAATTGATTATTACCCTTATGCCGCGTACACACGAACGGACTTTGACGGACTAGGTCCGACAGTCTTTCCAATGGACTTTGCAGCGTACGCCCGCAGGACTTTCAAACGAACAGACTTGGACACACATGATCACACCAAAGTCCGACGGATTTGTACATGACGTACGACCGGACTAAAATAAGGAAGTTGATAGTCAGTACCCAGTAGCAGCCCCAGCGTCTGTTTTAGCCCGCCGGACCAAGTCTGCCGGAAAGTCCGCTCATGTGTACGCGGCATTACTGTCTAAACTCGTCTCTCTAGACCAAGTAGGCTTCATACCGGGCAGAGAGGTGAGAGACAACACCCTGAGAGCAATAAATATGCATAGATGGTTAACGTCAGCACATCAAAAAGGCTTTTTCTTATCACTGGATGCGGAGAAGGCATTCGATAGAGTGGCCTAGGACTACATGTCTGAAGCTCTTAAAGCACTCGGCATTCAGGAACGTATGTTACAATTCATCATAGCCCTTTACTCCTATCCCACCACCAAAGTCCAAGTTAACGGCCACCAATCGAATGCCTTCTCATTATTGGATGTAACACGGCAAGGTTACCCTCTCTCTCCATTAATCTTTATCCTCACCCTTGAACCTCTATGCCGCCTCAGGACTAACCCCGATATAAAAGGGGTCTCAATATCCCAGACCACTATTAAACTAGCTGCTTTCTCAGACGATATTCTCTTATTTCTCACAGAACCTCATGTTACATTGCCTAACTTGCTTAAAGACTTCTCTACGTTCAAACTCTCCAAATCATAAGCACTAAATATTTCCCTAACAACAGATACGCTTGAACATTGCCAATCGAATTACCCATTTAGCAGGCACCCAATCACATATCTTGGGGTCAAATTACCTTCCAAATGATCAGACCTATATGCTAAAAACTACCTCACGATTCTCCAAAACATTCAACAGGACTTAAAGTCTTCATCTGCAGGCCTGTTCTCCTGATTTGGCAGGGCATTGATTGCTAAAATGAACATTTTCCCCAGAATATAATTTTATGTTATGCAGACAGTTCCCCTAAAACTACTGTGGGCCTTTTTCGCCTCCTATCGCAGAGCCTGCACAGAATTTTTTTGGGGCAAATCACATCCTAGAATAAGCTTTGAAAGACTAGTAGTTCCTAAGCTAAAGGGAGGTATTGGTCTCCCAGACATTGTAAAATACCACTGGGCTTGCCAGCTAGCAAGAATTATAGACTGGAACGTCCACTCTTGTCTCAAAGCATGGGTACAAATCGTACGTGCGTTCTCTCCACTACCTCTACACCAACTTCCATGGATAGCTACACCCCACATACCACAAGAGTGCAAACTACATTCGTTAATTGGCAACACGCTACACATCTCCAAAATGGCATGCCACAAACTGAAAATATCCTCCTCTCCGGGCCCGCTAACCCCTATTTGCCAAACTCCTGAATTCTCCCCAGGTTTATAAGACACCTTTCTCTCGGACTTTGGACCCCATCCCAACATCAGAACTGAACATTTTTTCTCAAAGGATGCCTTCCTGACCTTACCCGCATTATCTGCGCAGATGCCAGGTCATTCCTTCCCCTTCTGGACATATATCCAATTAAGACATTTTCTAGACAAACTCAGATTATGCCCTGAATATTCTAGACAACGTACGCCATTCGAATCATTATGCACAAGAAAAGAGCCGCAAAGACACCTGATCTCAGACTAGTATCTTATTTTCTGACATCAATCCCAAATTCAACATAGCTAGCCGTAGGTAGGAAAGAGAACTTGTGATAGACCTCTCAGATGACGAATGGGAGAACATATTCTTTTGTATACATAAGGGGACAATCAACGTATCTACACAAGAAAATGGATTCAAGGTCTTTTCTAGATGGTATAAAACCTCCCTCAGGCTTCACAAAATATCCCCTGCTATCCTCCCAAACTGCTGGCACTGCTTAGACAAGGAAGGATCACTTCTAAACATATGACGGTGCTGTCCCATAATCCAACCCTTCTGGACAGAAGTACACCGCCTAATTACTCATATCACCACCTACTCAATCGACTTCTCCCCGGCCTAAATGCTCCTGCATCATTCTTATACTCATCAAAAAGACTACAAGCACTCCCTCACCTTACACTTAGTTAACGCAGCCAGAATGACCATACCAGCCAAATGGAAATCACCCAACTCGCCAACCACTGTGGATTGGCTCAGGCATATAAACAGGGTTGAGGAAATGGAAGACCTGGTCCATCAAGCCAACGACACATCCTCCAAATTTCTGAAAACTTGGTCCTGTTGGCAACACTTTAAAACAGCTAATGAGTACTCCCAAATAATGATCCATTAAAGATCGGTCATACACTTTACCAGATTGGAGGAGGAAGGGCCCCCCAATCTCTCTCCTCCTTACCCTCCTGATTCTTACCTCTCTACCACTGATTCTACCCCATACATAGCCTCTATCCCCCAGAGAACGTTTCCCTAACCATATACTATCCCCTCTCCCCTTCCCCCGGATCCACTATTTCTCTTCACTACCTCCCCTACCCGATACAAAACACTTCCGAGTTCCCCCTCTAGAGAAGGTAGCAAACAATCCAAATTATCTAGACCGAGAGACTCGAGCATAAACTAGGCCTCCTAGATACTTCTCCCTCCTTATTGGTTGCTCGAGGTCCGGTGACTGCTTCCATACGGTTGAAAGACAACTTTTGAGATTCCAGGCCAACTGTCATTGCTATCACCTCATACTAGACAAACCACACTGGATTGTATGCACATGATACATTCACGTACAATGCACACATCCCCCTTGGTGACCAGGTTTAGACCCAGTCTCCTAGATGACACAGATTTAGCAACCTAAACATTACAGTACAAATTCAAGACTCAAGTTAAATGTGACGCTCTTTAACCTTCGGTACACTTCACTTTACACACGAGGAACAAAGGCAACATTGGGCCTACATACAGTTTTCGTTACAAGAGGACAGGGAAACTTTAATGTTGCTATGGTATGCAACTACCCAGTATGTTTAAATGTACTTGACAATCCCTCTCAGTTTATATAAAATGCATGTTTGTCCCATTCTGACAAGTTTTTACATGGCTCAAATAATGTTACTGTAACTGAACAGACCTTTGTACCGCTTAAATTTCTCTTAATAAAGCTTGTTGAAAAATGTAAAAAAAATAAAAGTATGCTACAATTCATCTGGGCCCTTTACTCCTCTCCCACTGCCAAAGTCTGCCACCTATCGAACGCCTTCTGATTATTAGATGGAACACTTCGAGGTTGCCCTCTCTCTCCCTTGATCTTCCTTCTCACCCTCGAACCTTTACTATGCCGCCTCAGGACTAACCCAGATATAACAGGGGTCTCGATATCCCAGACCACTATTAAACTAGCTGCTTTCGCAGATGATATTCTCTTATTTCTCACAGAACCTCACATTGCCTAACTTGCTTAAAGACTTATCAAACTCTTAACCAACCTACAAATAAATCTCTTCAAATCGCAAGCACTAAATATTTCCCTAACAACAGATACACTTGAACATTGCCAATCGAATTACCCATTTAGATGGAGGGGGGACTCGATCACATATCTTGGGGTCCAATTACATTCTAAATGATCAGACCTATACGCTAAAAACTACCTCACGATTTTCCAAAACATTCAACGGGACTTAAAGTCCTGGTCTGCAGGCCTGTTCTTCTGGTTTGGCAGGGCATCGATTGTTAAAATGAACATTCTCCTCAGAATATTATTATATGTTATGCAGACAATTCCCATAAAACTACTGCGGGCCTTTTTCTCCTCCTATTGCAGAGCCTGCACAGAATTTATTTGGGGCAAATAACATCCTAGAATAAGCTTTGAAAGATGAGTAATTCCCAAGCTAAAGGGAGGTATTGACCTCCCAGACATCGTAAAATACCACTGGGCTTGCCAGCTAGCAAGAATTATAGACTGGAATGTTCACTCTTGCCTCAAAGCATGGGTACAAATCAAACATGCCTTCTCTCCACTACCTCTACACTAACTTCCATGGATAGCTACACCTCACATACCACAAGAGTGCAAACTACATTCGTTAATTGGCAACATGCTACACATCTTCAAAACGGCATGCCACAAAAAAAACATAGCCAAAGTTTGGTAAACAGAATGGACAGTCAGACAAGCCAGAAAGTCAGGAAGCCAGGAATCAGCAGGATCTTAAGTCAGAAGGAACGTCAGCCAAGCAAGTTTTTAACAGGCACGAGAATCTCTGTGATGTTTACCAGGCGAAGGCAGAGATCATCTGGGCTGCACGGCTTAAGTAAGCAGGACTGGCGAGCAGGATATCATCAACAGGTGAGTCACTGTGGAGAGATAGTAGCTGGCAATTAACCAACAGCTGAGCGGTCCGCTCAGAGAAGGAAGGGCTAAGCCCAGCCCTGACAATAATGACAGTATTGACAGTATTGCAGTACACAGTGTACATCATCCGGGAAAGCAAACACACCAAAAATAGAACTGTTATCACCCATTTGGGTCAAGGATTCAATATTTGAAGTATAATAAGAGTAAGAGGAAATGGCAGGGAGTGGAGGGCTGAGAGAGGGGGAAGGGTTGTAAAAGGGAAAATGAGAGAATACCGAGCAGCTAAGTAGTTACATAGTTACATAGTAGGTATGTTTGAATATAGACAATAGTATATCTAGTTCAACCTGTGTAGGTGTACGTGTGTCAGTGTAGATAATCATTTCCCATATCCCTGTATGTTGTGTTCTTTAAGATGCACGTCCAAGAGTCTTTTAAAAATATCAATACTCCCCGCTGACACCACCAATTGTGGAAGAGAGTTCCACATTCTCATCGCCCTGAGAGTGGAAAACCCCCTGCACAGTTTAAGCTTAAACTATTTCTCCTGCAATATTATTGTGTGGCCCCATGTCCTCTTACACTCCCTGAGCCTGAAAAGTGTTTTCTTATGCTGGCATCACCATTGAGGTATTTGTAAATGGCTATCATGTCCCCTCTCAAGCATCTCTTCTCCAGCGAGAATAAATGTAATGCTTGTAGTTGTTTCTTGTAATTAAGGTCCTCCAGTCACCTTTTTAATTTTGTTGCACTTCTTCGGACTCCTTCCAGCTCCAGCACGTCCCTTCTGAGGACTGGTGACCAGAACTGGATGGAATACTCCAGATGTGGCCTAACCAGAGTTTTATAAAGTGGCAGGATTATAGTTTTATTTCTAGAGTATATCTCCTTTTTTATGCATGCTAAAATTCTTCCGGCTTTGGTAGCTGCAGCTTGACATTGCATGCTATTGCTATAGAAGGGATTCTGGTAAAAAGTCTGGGTGGGGGAGAAGAGAGGGGGAAGAAAACCCATCACACCACACTTCCTACTGTGACGGCATCCACACACCCTGACTGGGTATCTCCGCCAAGAAGCTGCTTCCCAATGCTCTGGAACACCAGATCACTGAATCTGGCTATAGTTACCCCAAGCACTAGGCAACACCAGTTTTGGAGTAAACCAGAATAAGAACTGTTTATTTGAACAAGAACCCAAAAACACAAAAAACACCATTCGCACATCGTTCTGCGACCAGTACCTTTCCTGGAAGGATGAGAGCATTTTTCCCTGGTGCTTCTGCTCATGAACTATGTTTTTTCTATTTACTTTTATTATTAAACAACTATGATTTAACTGTACTTCTGTCTCGGTCTGATTCATAGTTCCTGACAGTAGGCGAATGCCATGAATTCAGAAGATGGAGTTAATCCACTTGTTGGTAATATTTTTTTCAGATTGGATGAGCAGGATCACTGCATGGATCAGTTTGCAATGGCGTTACAAACGCTCCTGAGTCACACGGCTCACCTGGAATCTCCCACTGTTGCTGCTCCGGTACAACCTGTGTTGCAGGCTGTCCCTGCTGCTGTTCCAATCTCTGTGCAGGCACATGCCTCGAGTTTTACCTCTATAAGAGGTATGTCTGGTTCCGCTCCACTTCCCCAGCGATTTAGAGGCGATCCAGTCCAATGCAGAGGGTTTCTCAACCAGGTTGAAATATACTTTGAGATGCTGCCCCAGGCATTTCCCACGGATGGAAGCAAAGTAGGTTTCGTGATATCTTTGCTTTCTGAGAGAGCCTTGGCCTGGGCAAACCCTCTATGGGAGATGCAAAAAACCCATTGTCCTGAGTTACCGAGAGCTTGTGGCTTCTTTTAAGAGTGTATTTGACGTTCCCGCATGCTCTGCTTCTGCTGCCAAGTGCCTCATGTCCATCAAACAGAGTACAAGAACTGTTGCCGATTACACCATTGAATTCCGTACTCTGGCAGCGTGGAACAATGAGGCCCTCGTGGCTGCTTTTTCTCATGGTCTCTCGGATACCATCAAAGCTTGAAAAGTTGATCACGTTTGCCATCCTCATTGACTGCAGACTCAGAGAAAGACTCTCTTTTAAGGAGCGCTTGCGGAAGCCTCCTGTACATTTGTCTGTGCGTTAGTGCACGTTTAAAGCAGTATATTTCAGTGCATCACTGCAACTTTACCGCAGTACATTGCAGTGCATTACTACACGTTTAATGCAGTATAGTCCAGTGCGTTACTGCGCGTTTAACACAGTATATTCTAGTGTTTTGCTGCACGTTTACCGCAGTATATTACAGTGCGTTACTGCACATTTGACTCAGTAAATTTCAGCGCTTTAGTGCAGGTTTACCGCAGTATATTGCACTGCATTACTTTTTTTTCTTTTTTTTTTTTTTTTTTTTTTTTTTTTTCTTTTCTTTTTTTCTTTTTTCCACTTCAGAAACCAATAATCAGAGGGCTAAATCAGCTTGATGTTCATTGACTGGTCGCCTTCTCCGGTTTACATCATCGTGGATAATGCATTAACTCTAATTCCCTTTATAACGTCTCTCCGGATACTTTAATGTGGCCACTTGGAAGGGACTCGTATAAGGAAATAGAAATATAAAAAAGATAAAGAGAAAACAGGAAAGGGATATAAGATAGAAGGCTTATGGGCTCCCCATGCCCGTTCTTTGCTGAGCTGCCCAAAATTTCCCAGGAGATTTACTTATTCCCAAATCAACCCCCCCCCCTCCCCCCCCCCTCAGAATTTATCCTGCATACCATCAAAACCATCATAAAACGAGAAATGGGTCACATACACAAAAAAAAAAAAAAAAAGAAGAGATATGCATATCCAAATCACTTTGCTATACCGCTCCTTGGTCTCAAGGATCTCGGTTATCTATGTAGTCACCTAAAGCCCCACTCCTGGGCTAATCCTACACCTTGCCTAGGGAGCACCTACTTTCTCTAGCCATGGCTTCCACATGTCTTCAAATTCCTGAAGGTTGTCTCTCTTTATATACTCCACCCTCTCCCTACTCAGGGTATCATTGACAGTGGAGATCCATTCTCTCACCGCGGGGGGGTCTCTTGATTGCCATCTTAATGTTATCATCTTCCTAGCCTGGAACAAGGCCCGCGTGATGGCCAATGTAGTGCCCAGTCTCTCCCCCTGAGCTCTTCTATACCCCAGGATACAGGTTATGGCCTCTTTTACTACTATAGTGCCGAAGATACTTCCCAGGTTTCTGGTCACTTCTTCCCAGTATCTAAATAACTTGGGGCACCTCCACAACATGTGGATGAGGTCTCCCGACCTCTGACATCTGGGGCAGTTGTCATTAGGCCTTCCCCCAAATTTAAAAAGTCTTTTAGGTGTATAGTAGGATCTATTCAACAAAAATAGATGAGAGAGCCGCTGTGAAGGGGACACCGAGACCTGTACACTGCACTGCATTACTGCACGTTTAACATAGTATATTTCAGTGTGTTACTGCAACTTTACCGCAATACATCGCAGTGCATTATTACACATTTACCACAGTATATTGCAGTGCATCAGTGCAGTTTTACTGCAGTATATTATAGTGTGTCAGTGGAGTGTGTCTGTGTAGTAAGTACTCAAGTTAAAGCGCACCAAACACCACATTCCATTAATTAAAGTGCATCCACGTACACATTTCCCCATCTTTATTACATTTTGTTAATAAGCCCCCCCCACGCATCATGACTTGGAGGCCAACAAGGAGAGGCAGACAATCCCACAGGCAAAGGTGGACGTGGTCTGTCCTCAGGCAGGTCATCATTTCCTCTGTTTAGTGATGTTGCCCATGCTATCCAGCCACAGCATGCAGAGGAGGAGGTGGACTGGCTTACTAAACCATCCTTCCTGATCCTCCTTATCCTCCATCACCCAAGCAGAGATTAGTGTGCAGTCCACCGCAGCTGCCAGAGTGGCTTATTCTGCCTCCTTTTCCACAGATACTCCTGCCATAACCCCAGCATCAGGCAAGGAGTAGTCAGCTGAGTTATTTGAAAACAGAGTTAGCCACTGACTCCTTGACGATGCATTTCCTCCTGGTTCTGCGGTTGAGGAAGGTAGTAACATGAGCCTACAGAGAGGGGAGAATCTGGTAAACAACAAATTGGCAGTCATGTTTCCCCAGCCGCAGCATATTGCCAAGTTGGCTTCAGTGATGATGAGGATGGAGGGGATGATGATGAGGATGGAGGGGATGATGATGAGGTCACTGACGTGACTTGATGGAAGAGTAGAGAGCAGCTACCCTATTCCACCAGATTGCGGAGCTGTTATCTCCTGGCCCACTTCCCACAACTCTGCTGTTTTGGGACCAATTTTTCCACACTTGTTTCTTCTATCCAAAGTCTGCGAAAGAGACACCAGCATTTTCCATACTACTATTCAAAAACCTCTCCTTCCAAATTTCGGACACCCTAGCAGATGAACATGGACGTTACATATTCCTAAAAGGCACTGTCAGGTCACCTTGAGGCTAGGTGACAGATGCACACCGTTGGGGTCAGGAGTGCACCGCAAGGCAGTGGACCCTACGGCTGACTGCTGCGGATGGGAGTCCGGGTATAAGGAAGGCAGGGCCGCTGGAACACCAACACGGATCCCACCTGGGTTAGAGCATAGGATTCCCTGGGGCGCGGATTCTAAGAGCCACCAGGTGTTCACCAGAGCCTCTAGTGGTGAGGATGGACTGGGCTGCAACTGGCTCCAGGTCGCAACCCCCAGGGTCCCCCAGCTCACACCCACAGTAGGCAACAGAAGGATAGGGATAGTAAAGGAATAAGCCAAGGTCAGGGCCACAAGCAGACAAGGACAACAGAGTACACGCCATGGTTCAGGGTCACAGGCAAACAGGGATAGTTGGGGACACGCTAAAGGTCAGGGTCACGAGCAGACAAGAATAGTATAGAACACGCCAAGGTCGGTAACAGAAATAAACGTAGAGCACACGGCAGGCAGGAACAGGAAGCCAAACACACAAAGGTTGATCAGCAGGGCTGACCTGCAGTGCAGAGGTTAATATAGAGTTCTCTGATAGGAGCTGGGGTGGAGCCATGCTAGAGGAGAGTTAATAAAAGCAGTCAGGTGAGAGACGGCTGGTCTTTGGAGATGAACACATGGAGACAGGTAAGCTGACAAACGAACTCTATTGCATAACCATGACAGGCACATTATGGAATAAACCAATCACTTTGGCTAACATATATAGTCCCAGCACCTCCCAGGTCCCGTTCTTTAGATTGATCACACGTTTACTAACCACCTTTCAATCAGGAATCCTGGTCTTAGGAGGCGACTTTAACATCCCCCTTAATCCCCTCATCGATTCCTCCACAGATACCTCCCGTTCCACGCTCTGCAACAAATTAGACTTTCCCTCCAAGAACTTTCACTTCATGATACATGGAGAACATTACATTATACCTTTTTCTCAGAACCGCACAACAAATACTCCCACCTAGACTACCTCTCCATCAGACAGCAAGACCTACCCTTCCTATCCAAATCTACAATCGAACCAATGACAGTTTCAGACCACCACCCTATTACCCTATGCTTAACCTTCCCCAAATATGTACACACATCAAAAATATGGAGACTTGATTCCAACTTATTGACAGACAAAGATAGAGTTAGCAAACTCAGCACCACCATCGCCAACTACTTTAAAGACAACGATACCCTAGACACTTCACCTCTTACCTAATGGGAAGCACACAAGTGCGTAATACGAGGACATCTCATTTCCCTTGCTTCATCCATAAATGGAAAAAATAAAATACTGCGCTAACAAACAGAAAAATGCATAAGCTGCGACTAAAGTGGTGTACAGCACCATCAGATAAAACAAAAAAAGTTGCGCTAAAGAAGTGAGAAAAGGCGACAAATAAGTGCCTTAAACCCTCATAGGGAATATAAATATAAGCCTTGATCGCTATGCAAAATGATTAGGTGATGATCAATATGTTGAAACAAATTATATAAAATGCAGATAATATAAATATATCTGTGTAAAGTGAACAATAATGTGATGAAATGAGGCAACGGGTAAATGCCTTAAAACTCCATAGAGAAATATAAATCAAACAATAATCAATGTGCAAAGTAAATTAGTCTTTTAAACAGATCTTATAAGGCGCAGATATTGTCCATAATCTGTGCACAATAAACAATAATAATAAAAGTCCATACATTGTGTGTAGCACAAACGAAGACCAAACAAAAAAAGCCAAAAAAAGGAACAAAAAAGAAAAATCCCCAAGTGCCAGGTGAAAACAATGTTAATAATCTTGCTGCAGTGAATGGGGTGCGTAGATGAAACCTCCACCATCAAAAACTGCTGCCTCTTACCAGAGAACGTTGGTCCCTTAATTATAGGAGACCTCACTGGACAGATGGCTGTAACCCCAGCCCGGGATCTGAGAGACAGGCACTAGATGTCCGGTGCCCTCCCCACCGACCGCAACAGGATGGATGGGATGTGTCAGCGTGAAAAAAATAAATTGCTCCACATAGCATAAAATCTTCACATTTATTTGATAAAATATAGCCAAATATTGCACTTACAAACAGCCGTTGTTTATATGCATACAAAGAAAGCCGGCCGGCTCCAGAACAGCCCGTAACTTCCGGATACTCGAATAGTGGTGTCGTCGGGACGTAGCTCCTCCTCCCTACGTCGTTTCGTCGCTACAGGACGTGGTCACGGGATTATGCTATGTGGAGCAATTTATTTTTTTCACACTGACACATCCCATCCATCCTGTTGCGGTCGGTGAAGAGGGTTCCGGTGGACCGGATGACATCTAGTGCCTGTCTCTCAGATCCATAAAACATGAAAAACAGAAACACATCAATAACCTCCTATCCCAAATACAGATGCTTGAATGGTCACATAAACGAGATCTTGCACAATATACCTACCACAAACTCATTGAGACATGGAAAATCCTTCTAGAAGTACTTGACCGAAAGATAAGGAGAAAACACACCCTTTCCCAGAAACTCTTTTACGAACACAGCAACAGAAGTGGTCAACTGTTAGCACAAGCTTTACGTGCAAAAAAGGCCAAAACAACAGTCCATCTACTAAAGAACCCAATAGGCAACACTTTAAAAAGCAACCCAGAAATAGCAAAAGGATTTGAGCACTTCTACACAAACTTGTACAATCTCTCAACTTCAGAAACACAACATCCCAGATCCTCACCTAGATCAACCCTCATAGAGAGTTTCCTGGGAAAATACTGCCCTAGATCAGTCACACCGGACACCACAACCAAGCTAGACCTCCACCATATCAAAAAAATAATGGGAAGCAGCTCTCAAACATTTGAAACCAGGGAAATACCCCGGCCCTGATGGCCTATCAGCTGTCTACTACAAAACACTCACAAATATACTATCCGCCCCTTTCCTCAAAAGCATTAAACTATCTCACTCCTGACCACCCTCTCACTCTGAACTTGTTAGAAGCACATATTTCAGTTATCCCAAAACAAGGAAAAATATCCCACACAAACAGCAAATTATAGACCAATATCCCTATTAAACCTAGACATCAAAATCCACCTGCTTCCCCTCCTCCCACCCATTATAGATCTAGACCAAGTTGGATTTAACCCTGGCAGAGAAGCCAGGGATAACACCATCAAAGCGATAAATCTTCCCCATCTCCTGACTTCTTATCAAACCAAGCAGGTTTCTTCTTATCCCTTGATACAGAGAATGCATTTGACAGGGTAGCCTGGGACTACATGGAAGCGGTTTTCTGATCCATAGGCTTGGGTAGCCTCCTATTCATAATGGCTCTCTACTCCAGGCCAGGTGCTAAAGTCCGAGTTAATGGCTTCCTGCCAAATGCCTTCCCCATCCGTAATGGTACGAGGCAAGGTTGCCCCCTCTCCCCACTATTATTCATACTCACCTTAGAACCCTTCTTACACAGTCTCAGGAACAATCCAAACATCAAGGGCATCAAAACACACAACAAAGAATACAAAGAATACACATTAGCGGCTTTAGCCGATGACATTCTCTACTTTCTCACTGAACCACATACGTCACTTCCCAACCTCCTAGCAGAATTTTGTGAATTCAGATTAATCTCTAACCTCAAGATAAATTTCTTCAAATCCTACGCCCTTAATGTCTCTCTTCCTAGAACTGTCACCCAATGCAAAGGCAATTTTCCTTTCCATTGGAAGGAAGAAGACATAACCTAATTAGGCATCCAACTCCCCCAACAACTTTAAAACCTATACATCAAAAACTATCTACCTATCCTACAGAGCCTCACCAATGACCTCAAACGATGTAACAAGCCTATCTTTTCTTGGTTCGGTAGAGCAGCTATCCTAAAGATGAATGCTCTACCTCGCCTCCTCTATATTATACAAGCGGCTCCAATCCACATCCCCATATCCTTTTTCCGAAGCTATAAAAAAGTCTATGCACTTGACTTCTCTGGGAAGGCCGCAGACCAAGAATCAGCTATTCACACCTCTCTCTTCCCAAAAATAAAGGAAGAATAGGCCTACCAGACATTAGAAATTACTACCGGGCCTGCCAACTCACCAGAATCATAGATTGGAACATCTATAACAAATTTAGAGATTGGGTCACCCTCGAGGCTTCTTTCACTTCACTCCCCCTTCACTCACTAACCTGGATGCTCCCGAAACATGTTCCTATTGACACTCGTCTTCATCCCCTTATTGGCCCTACCCTCAGAAGCTTCCAAGAAACAAGAAAATCAACATTCTTATCTTCAATACCTGGCCCTCTCACCCCTTTTTACTCTAACCCTGACTTCCCCCCGGGTTACATAGCAATTTCCTAAAGGACACCTGGCCATTCAAAAACAATTTAGCGCACTACTTTTTCGCACACGGTAAACCCCTACCACGCGACAAACTCCCAACCAAAGGTGACAGCCCTCCTATCTCTTCCTGGAACTACATACTTTTATCACACTATTTCCGTGATTTGGATAGGAAGTTCAAGGTCTCTAGACCTCTATCTCCTTTCAAAAATCTTTGTCTATTGCAAACACCCCAACGCCATTTACACTCCATGACACATTCCCTTTTCACAAACACTCCTTCCAACACAAGCCTGGCATGCTCAGCCTGGGAAAAAGATCTCTTTATCCCTATCCCCTGAAGATTGGGAACAAATTCATCTGAATATTCATAAAGGTTCTGTGAACATCACAACCCGAGAAAATTAATACAAAATCTAAACCAGATGGTATCACACCCCCACCCTTATTTACAAATACTGTCTGGAACTTCCAGATACATGTTGGGAATGCTAACGTAAAAGAGGGTCTCTCCTACACATATGGTGGAGTTGCCCTATCATCCAAAAGTTCTGGTCAGATGTTCACCGCATCATTGCTAGGGTTACCACTTATACACTCGATTTTGCTCCGGCTCAATTTCTGTTACACTACTCAACGTCAACAAATAATGGATACCTTAAATCCCTTGCCATGCACATGGTAAATGCAGCCAAACAATGTATACCAGTATACCTCAATCAAAGAATGGCTGACCAGAATTGTCAGGATACCTGAAATGGAACGCCTCACTAGCATCGCTGACGACACACCCACAAAATTCTCCATCAAATGGTGGACCCACATTCAGACAACAGCAGACTACTGTGACCTTATCGCCCTTAACACACAACAAGGAAATCCCCTACACAATATGCCAACATAAACTGCTCCAGGATCAATCTCATATACAAGACCCCTTATAACATACTTCCGAAATCAATATGGTCCTCTATCAACAACCTTCATCCCTTAACACCTAACCTTACCCCTACCTACTCCCATGGAAGGAGAGAGAGATGGTAACCCACCCCCTCCGTCACCCTTACCCATTCCCACCCAACCCCCACCTGACCACTCTCTTCCACTTCGCTACCTCCCCCTTCATGCCATCATATCCCTGGGCCCTACTCAGACCTCGGACATACAGAAACTCTGTACCTTATTCAGACATTTACCTAGCGTAGAAAAGATAAGTCCTACCTCAGATGAAACAGACCAGCTGAAAGCCACAACAGTTTAGATCTCAACCGCCTTTCTATATTCAACAAACTACTTGGTGCTCTTAACACATAAGCTCCAACGATACAGTGACTAACCTTGGAATTGACTGCCAAACATTATACACCTACTTCACAAAAACTTGACTAAGTTCCCCTGACAACCATTATGAGTCATTTGGACTCTTTAGATAAGCAACCCTTTAGATAGGGGGAAAAAAAATCTTTTTTTTTTTCTTTTTCACTTTTCTTTTATTTTTCTAGGGTATTTTGAACATGCTGAAAATGCTTTAGCTCAATAATCACTTACCAGCAATGTTACCTGTCGAAGTAACCTGTTTTCTACCACACATTCAATGTTATTTGTAAACATATTCCATTGTGATGGATTTACCTCTTTATTAAAAAAAAAAAAAAAAAAAATTATAGAAAAAAAAGACACCAGAATTTATCCAAAAAATCTCTAATCTTGTCCTGAGTGCACTAAATTATCAATTATTATATCATTATACAAACTGGCTCCCAAGCCTCAGGGGAGATGGGGTTCCTGTCCCTAGGTGAGAAGGGGACCCTGTCCTTAGGGTAGATGGGGTCCCTGTCCCCAGGGGAGAAAGGGTCACTGTCCCCAGGTGAGAAGGGGTTCTTGTCCCCAGGGGAGATGGGGGGCCTGTTCCCAGATGAGCAGGGGTCCCTGTTGTAGTGATATATTATCGTATGTAGATAATTAATATTTAGGTTATTATAATCTTGATGTAAGTACTCTTTCCGCACCAACCCAATTCTTCCAGAGAGATGCACTTTATTGACTTCCAACACAGAACAAAGTCCAAAGTCCACAGATGACAAAAATCTAACAGAGTAAATATAACTCAGAGTCCCATTTTTCCTAGACCTGTGCCTTCATAGTCACACGCAGACAGTGAATAGACTGAACGCAAGGTTATATTCAGCTGCAGTCATAAACTGCCCTAATTTGCATTCCTACATATTAACATTAACATAGCCCAGAGTCACTATCTGTCCCCTTTGATATGTGTAATTAGATTAACAGATACCACCTTAACACCCTTTTGATGTGTAGAATGGACTTGTCCTGGAATGCCTATATTCCTAATCTCTATTCTTGCATATTAACCAGTTGCCAACCTGCCTAAAGCCAAATGACGACTGCAGGGCGGTTGGATCCCAGAAAACCGCTCCCGCGCGCCCTCTGGGGCACGCACACGGGAACATCTGTTAACCACTTTACAAACGACCCAAAGCTGAATGATGGCGTACAGTGACGTCCTCCCAGAATTCCGCTCTCGCGCGACCCCTGGGGTGCGCACCTGAGAACATCTGTGACCACCAGGTACAGAGGACCCGGCGCATCACGGTAAACAGCCGCTGATCGCGGCCATTTACCATGTGATCGCTCCGTCAAATGATGAAGCGATCACATGTAAACACACCGGGGTCATGTCATGACACCGGTTCCTCTCTCCCCTCTCTGTATCGATCGGTACAGAGGGGGAGGGATCGGATGGGAGCAGTGCTGTGGGCTGGATGTGTAGTGCCCACAGCGCTGTTCAGTGACATGTGCAGTCACATCCATCCATGCTCAGCCACCCCCCCCCCCCATGCTCAGCAATACCCAGCACTACTCTGCAATACTCTGCAATTCCCTGTGCAATACTCTGCAATGCCCTGCAATACTCTGCAATGCCCCGCAATACCCCGCAATACCCTTCAATACCATGCAATGCCCCGCAATACTCTGAAATACTCTGCAATGCCCCGCAATACTCTGCAACACTCTGCAATGCCCTGCAATACTCTGCAATGCCCCGCAATACCCTGCAATACTCTGCAATGCCCCGCAATACTCTGAAATACTCTGCAATGCCCCGCAATACTCTGCAACACTCTGCAATGCCCTGCAACACTCTGCAATGCCCCGCAACACTCTGCAATGCCCCGCAATACCCCGCAATACTCTGCAATACCCCGCAATACTCTGCAATACCCCGCAATACTCTGCAATACCCCGCAATACCCCGCAATACCCCGCAATACCCCGCAATACTCTGCAATACTCTGCAATACCCCGCAATATTCTGCAATACCCCGCAATACTCTGCACTACCCTGCAATACTCTGCCATACCCCGCCATACCCTGCCATACCCTGCCATACTTTGCCATGCTCAGCCATACCCAGCCATGCTCTGCTATACTCGGCCTCTGTATGTGGCCAGGCTGTGGAAGTCACACACGTGTAGTATCGCCGTACTCAGGAGGAATAGGAGAATCTATTTTGGGGTGTCGTTTTTGGTATGTACATGCTATGTGTTAGAAATATTGTATAAATGGACAACTTTGTGTTAAAAAAAATGTGTTTTAACCATTTCCCCCCCGCCGGCTTTCATATGACGTCCTTGACTTTGTGTGGGGATATCTGAATGATGGGTGCAGCTACAGGCATCATTCAGATATCAGCTTTTTCAGCCGGTGATTCCCTACACCGTGAGAATGATCATAGCTGTTGTTCAGCTGCTTTATTGTTCTTACGGGAGGCGAGAGGGGGGGTCCCCCCTCCCACCGCCCTCAGGTGCTTCTACCGACTCACCGCTACGATCAAAGCCAGGATCGTTTTTTATTTCAGGTTTCCCAGCCTAGATGTGAGATGTGGGGTCTTATTGACCCCATATCTCACTGTAAAGAGGACCTGTCATTCCATATTCCTATTACAAGGGATGTTTACATTCCTTGTAATAGGAATAAAAGTGATCAAAAATTTATTTTTTGGAAAAAAGCCTCAAACTAAAATAAATAAAGTAAATTGAACAATAAAAAAAAATATGTTTTTCCCGTGTCCCCGTGTGCTCGCATGCAGAAGCGAATGCATACGTAAGTCCCACCCACATATGAAAATGGTGTTCAAACCACACATGTGAGGTATCGCTGTGATCGGTAGAGCAAGAGCAATAATTTTGGCCCTAGACCTCCTCTGTAACTCACAACATGTAACCAGTAAAAAATTTTAAAGCGTCTCCTATGGGGATTTTTAAGTAGCAAAGTTTGGCGCCATTCCACGAGGGTGTGCAATTTTGAAGGGCAACATGTTAGGTATCTATTTACTCGGCATAACTTCATCTTTCACATTATGCAAAAACATTGGGCTAACTTTACTGTTTTGGTTTTTTTAAAGCACAAAACTGTTTTTTTTTTTCGAAAAATTGCTGCGCAAATACCGTGCGAGATAAAAAGTTGCAACGACCGCCATTGTATTCTCTAGGGTCTTTGCTAAAAAAAACATAATGTTTTGGGGTTCTATGTAATTTTCTAGCAAATAAATTATGATTTTTACATGTAGGAGAGAAATGTCAGAATTGGCCTGGGTGCTCCAGAACGCCTGAAAGTGCTCCCTGCATGTTACATAGTTAAATAGTAGGTGAGGTTGAAAAAAGACACAAGTCCATCAAGTCCAACCTATGTGTGTGACTATGTGTCAGTATTACATTGTATATCCCTGTATGTTGCGGTCATTCAGGTGATTATCTAATAGTTTCTTGAAGCTATCAATGCTACCCGCTGAGACCACCGCCTGTGGAAGGGAATTCCACATCCTTGCCGCTCTTACAGCAAAGAACCCTCTACGTAGTTTAAGGTTAAACCTCTTTTCTTCTAATTGTAATGAGTGGCCACGAGTCTTATTAAACTCTCTTCTGCGAAAAAGTTTTATCCCTATTGTGGGGTCACCAGTACAGTATTTGTGAATAGAAATCATATCCCCTCTCAAGCGTCTCCTCACCAGAGAGAATAAGTTCAATGCTTACAACCTTTCCTCCAGTACATCCTTCCTGAGGACTGGTGCACAGAACTGGACAGCATACTCAAGGTGCGGCCGGACCAGAGCCTTGTAGAGTGGGAGAATTATCGTTTTATTTCTGGCGTTGATCCCCCTTTTAATGCATGCCAATATTCTGTTTGCTTTGTTAGCAGCAGCTTGGCATTGCATGCCATTGCTGAGCCTATCATCTACTAGGACCCCCAGGTCCTTTTCCATCCTAGATTCCCCCAGAGGTTCTCCCCCCAGTTTATAGATTGCATTCATATTTTTGCCACCCAAATGCATTATTTTACATTTTTCTACATTGAACCTCATTTGCCATGTAGTTGTCCACCCCATTAATTTGTTCAGGTCTTTTTGCAAGATTTCCACATCCTGCGGAGAAGTTATTGCCCTGCTTAGCTTAGTATCGTCTGCAAATACAGAGATTGAACCGTTTATCCCATCCTCCATATCGTTTATGAACAAATATAGGATTGGTCCCAGCACAGAACCCTGGGGAACCCCACTACCCACCCCTGACCATTCTGAGTACTCCCCATTTATCACCACCCTCTGAACTAGCCCTTGTAGCCAGTTTTCAATTCATGTACTCACCCTATGGTCGTTGCCAACGGACCTTATTTTGTACAGTAAACGTTTATGGGGAACTGTGTCAAATGCTTTTTCAAAATCCAGATACACCACGTCTACGGGCCTTCCTTTATCTAGATGGCAACTCACCTCCTCATAGAAGATTAATAGATTGGTTTGGCAAGAACGATTCTTCATGAATCCATGCTGATTACTGCTAATGATACAGTTCTTATTACTAAAATCTTGTATATAGTCCCTTATCATCCCCTCCAAGAGTTTACATACTATTGATGGTAGGCTAACTGGTCTGTAATTCCCAGTGATGTATTTTGGGCCCTTTTTAAATATTGGTGCTACATTGACTTTTCTCCAATCAGCTGGTACCATTCTAGTCAGTAGACTATCTGTAAAAATTAGGAACAACGGTCTGGCAATCACTTGACTGAGTTCCCTAAGTACCCTTGGATGCAAGCTATCTGGTCCCGGTGATTTATTAATGTTAAGTTTCTCAAGTCTAATTTTAATTCTGTCCTCTGTTAACCATGGAGGTGCTTCCTGTGTTGTGTCATGAGGATAAACACTGCAGTTTTGGTTACTGAAGCCCCCCGATTCACTCGTGAAGACTGAGGAGAAGAATAAATTCAATACCTTCACCATCTCCCCATCCTTTGTAACCAGATGTCCTTCCTCATTCTTTATGGGGCCAATATGGTCTGTCCTCCCTTTTTTACTGTTTACATACTTAAAGAATTTCTTGGGATTTTTTTTGCTCTCCTCCGCTATGTGTCTTTTATGTTCTATCTTAGCCATCCTAATTGCACCTTTACATTTCTTGTTGCATTCTTTATAAAGTCTGAATGCTGAGGATGATCCCTCAACCTTGTATTTTTTGAATGCCTTCTCCTTTGCTTTTATATGCATTTTTACATTGGAGTTAAGCCATCCAGGATTTTTGTTCCCTCTTTTAAATTTATTACCCAATGGGATACATTGGCTAATGCCCTTAAAGCAAACCCATCTCTCCTCCGTATTCTTTGTTCCTAATATTTTATCCCAATTTATGCCTTTTAGCAAGGTTTGTGGTTTAGGGAAGTTGACTCTTTTGAAATTCAGTGTCTTTGTGTTCCCTTTATGTTTCCTATTTGACCTGTGATCGCTGTTACCTAAATTGCCCCGTATTTCCACATCCGTGATCAGGTCTGTATTGTTGGTAATCAGTAGATCCAGTAATGTTTTATTTTTAGTTGGTGCGTCTACCATCTGACCCATAAAATTGTCCTGCAAGACATTAAGGAACTGGCGAGCCTTAAATGAATGCGCGGTTCCCTCCACCCAGTCTATGTCTGGATAATTAAAATCCCCCATTATGATAGCACTTCCCATCCTTGCTGCTAATCCAATTTGTGATAGGAGATCCGTCTCCACTTCCTCCCTCAGGTTAGGGGGCCTATAGCATACTCCCAGTATTATTTTCCCCTTAGCTTCATCCCTTTGGAGCTCTACCCATAAGCATTCCACCTTCTCTCTAGCTCCCTCAGTGATGTCATCTCTCACATTCACTTGTACATTATTCTTGATATATAGGCATACCCCTCCCCCTTTTTTACCCTCTCTATCCTTGCGGTATAGGGTATACCCTTGAATGGTTGCCAGCCAATCATGAGAGCTGTTGAACCGGGTCTCTGAAATTCCCACAAAATCCAAATCCTCCTTGTACAACAGTATCTCTAGTTCACCCATCTTGTCCGCCACATAGTTTAGACTGGTCGCATATTGTCCTCGTATTGGGTGTTTCGAGATTGCAACTAGGACTTGCTACTATACTCACCTTGTGTTTTTTTGCTTTGGTTAACCTACCACTAATGCCCCCAATACTACCCTCTGGAATATCTTCCGCGCTGGATATCTGTCTCTGGACCCTCCCCCCCATCGCCTAGTTTAAAAACCCCTCTAACTTTTTGGCCATCTTCATTCCCAGAACATCTGCACCCTCCTCATTTAGGTGCAGTCCGTCCCTTCTATAGTACCGGTTACCGACTGAGAAGTCGGCCCAGTCCTCCAGGAGCCCAAACCCCTCCTTAATACACCATCTCTTCAGCCACTTGTTTTCTTCCCTAATCTCCCTCTGCCTTTCTAGTGGCTCGATGTACCAGTAGTATTCCTGAGAATACTACCTTGGAGGTAATTTTCCTCAATTTAGCTCCTAAGTCCCTAAAATCGTTCTTTAGGACACTCCATCTGCCTCTGACTTTGTCATTGATGCCAACATGCACCATGACAGCCGGGTCTTCCCCAGCCCCTCCCAGTAATCTGTCCACAAGATCCCTGATGTGCCGAACCCGAGCACCCGGTAGGCAACATACTGTTCGGCGCTTCAGGTCTTGGTTACAGATTGCCCTCTCTGTCCTTCGAAGAATTGAGTCCCCTTCCACCAGAATCTGTCTTTCCTTTCCCTTTGCTGCCCCCCCACTCTCACTGGAGGAGTTCTTCCCCCAGCAGCTAGGAGAGTCCCTCAGTTCCAGCAGTGCTGGTCCCTGACTGGTTTCACCAATGTCACTCAATGGAGCGTAGTACTTATTGGGATGCTCCAGTCCTGGATCGGCCTCCCTGGCACTTCCCCCTCTACCCCTCCTGACTGTCACCCATATACTCTTTGCTAGTGCCTGCACCTCTTTGTCTCCACCCGCCTCTGTGCTGGCCCCTGCCGGCACCTGCCGTGTACGTTCCTGGCTCTCCTTTAGTATAGAGGGACTTCTTAGTGCTGGCAGTTGCTTCCCCAGAATCAGAACCTGGGCTTCCAGGGAAACAATGTGCTTATACATTTTGCACAGCAGTATTCGCCCTCGATCGGATGATCAAGGAACGCATACATGCAGCAAGATGTACAAAGAGTCGTCTCTCCACACCCGCCGGGCATCGTACCTATTAAATTTAGTGAGGATTTGGGGATTTTACCCTGTCCAAATTACCTAACGGCTAGCTTCCTGGCACTAATACTCAAGACAATACACAGGTACACAACAAGACAATACACAGGTGCTGGGCCTCTGTATGTGGCCACGCTGTGTAAAAGTCTCACACATGTGGTATCACCATACTCAAGAGTAATAGCAGAATGTTCTACATATTACAACACCTGTCACCAGGTGAGATGGGGTCCCTGTCCCCAGGGGAGAATGGGGCCCTGTCCCCAGGTTAAATGGGGTCCCTTTCCCCTGGGGAGATGGGGTCACTGTCCCCAAGTGAGAAGGGGTTCCTGTCCCCAGGGGGTATGGGATGGTGTGTGGGGGTTATGGGGTTGTCTCACTCACCATGACCAAGCTGCAGCAGGGTGAGTGCCCTGCTGCCTGGGCTCCATTCAGCAGCAGCACGGATGGGCAATCAGAATATCTCCGAGGGAGATCTGTCATCTGTGTATGACAGGGAGGAGGGGGGGGGCTGGCTGACAAGCCTGTGGTGTCCTCCAGGGGAGCTGACTCTCATAGGGCTGCACCTGTATGCTTAAAGTTTGTTTTCCCTAAGAGTGTCAGCCGAATCAGAGGGCGGGACTCTGGCTGGGGAGGACAAACACCGGACTGAGCGGTGCTACATGAGGCAGGAGAGAGGGACCTGGAGGAGCCATCTGAAGACACAGGCAAAGAATGCAAAATGAAAGAGCAGCCAGTGCTGTAGAGCAGGGAGCTCTGCTAGTAATCCCTGTCCTCCAGCCACCCGTGCGCATGGTGCTCTGGTACTCTTACCCACCCAGCTACCTATGCTGCTGCAGGCCACACGTACAGGGGGGCCACACAGGCCCCCTCCAGCATGGGGCTGGGTTGCAATTATGACTCCTGCAACCCGTATAGCTACGCCCCTGGAGCCAACTCTTATTGACCATCAGGTGACATCTCACAGATATTGTTGCACAGTAGATGACACCAGAGGGAAGTTTAGAAGGAGAGGAACAGTTAGTAGCAAATAGCTTTTCATGTAAGCCTCTCAAACAAATGTTTGATCTCCTTAAAGTATGTATTAATGTGCATAGTGTTTTACAAGCAAAGACAAATATTTGAAGGTTAATATAACTTATGCAGTCCTAATACGCAGAGAGGAGGTTAATATATTCAGATACCAATTTGTGTGGGAGGAAGATAAATA
This sequence comes from Lithobates clamitans, assembly GCA_037952925.1. Lineage (NCBI taxonomy): Eukaryota > Metazoa > Chordata > Amphibia > Anura > Ranidae > Lithobates > Lithobates clamitans. Next base: position 6,442,088 of record JBBGZY010000221.1, on the reverse strand, counting down.
GACACAAGTTGGAAATGTATCATTCAGCAAACATTTGTTCAACATCTATAAGCTAACCAACCAAAAATACCCATGCTCCTGATCTCTATAATAACAGCTCAGCAGTCCCCTCATGTGCCTTTGTGGAAAAATCCAAATTTAACGCATTTATATATCTATTCTGGCCCAGTGGTTTGGGCAGAGTATGGAATTAAGACTTTGCAGCATATAATGTCCCATGGTCTACTGTTGACCTCTTGATGTTTTGAAAGAATGTTTTAGACTGCCTAATTCTCATTTTTTTTGGTACTTACAATTGCGGCACATGTTCCAGTCCCAATTAGGTAATAGTCCCCTAAAACTAGAGGCCTGTGATATTGAAATTTTAATTAGGAATAAATCGCTGATCAAACCATTGTCTACCATTTACAATGATCTATTCCCTGAATCTCCCATTGCTGAGATCCTGTGTGTCATCATGGGCTGTTGTGGATTGGAAGGATATTCGGAATGCCCCCTTTACAAGACTGGTGTCCACTAGAGACCGTTTATTACATTATAAATTTCTCCATAGGGTTTACCTCACATCTGTAAGATTGGCAAAAATATACAGAAACCAAGTCTCCTTGTGTTGGCGCTGCTTTGCACCTGCTGCAGACACCATATATATTTTCTGGGAATGGCCGGCTATTTCTGGTTTCCAGAAATAGCCTTAAACATAAGCTCAATCACTAGTATTTCTGTTCCCCTTCCTGTAGTTTGTTAAAGCTGGTGGATTCCTTGGCCACTACCAAAGCTATATGCACTCTCCTCACGTTATTACTATTTTATCCTAGGAAACTTATTTTGTCCTGGATAAAAACATCTGCACTTACATTAGCGTCCTGGAAATCATTAGTGAATAAAGCAGTGCCTTTATATAAAGCGACCTACAACAATCGGGGAGCTTCCACCAAGATTGAAAAAGTCTGGGGTGACTGGCTGGCCTCCTCGGATATGGTCTCAGATTGAGCCGGTTCACTCAACTGTTTACAATGCCCAAATGGTACTCCCTGTCTTTTTCTCACTGAGGAACTCTTGGTGTGTTTAATTGGGTATAAAGTAGGGGAATTATCGGATACTTTTTCTGAGTCTAACATGATATAGTGGTCTTTTGTAGCCATCATATACTTTGTATTATAAATTATTGGTACTGGTCATGGGTTGGGGTGGAAGTTTGTCTCATACTGTTCATTTTTCCTTTATTGCTATATTGGGGGGCGGCACGGTACCTGGGCACCGATCTCTGGCTTATGCGCTGGTATAGACCTTGGCTGGTATGTTGCACTGAGGCAGATATTGTACTGTATATTTTTTTTTTTCTGTTTATTTTGTAACTTGAATTGTTACTGCATTTTTGCAGTGGTAAATGTTGAAATACTTATATACTAATAAAAATTATTTTGCAATTACTTTGCATTGCTGTTCCTCTGTAAATCAATTAGTAATGTCACTTTTCAAAGTGCTTTGTGCTCAAAGTGCCAAAAAATTGTAAACATATATTCTCTTCTGTATTTCCTATCCTCCATTGTGCATCACCGTCACATCACCATGCATCACCACCACACTTGTACACTCACCAGATGACCATGACCAGGAATAAGTCGGGTCAAAATGCGCTTTTCCTCAAGGGGTTTATAATCCTAGGAGAAAGAACTCAAATGGCGTGTACACACGACCGGACTTTGACAGCAAAGGTCCGACGGAACGAATCCGCCGAACAATTCGATTGTGTGTCGGCTTCATCAGACCTTTGCTGTTGAAAAATCAGACGGACTTTAGAAATAGAACATGTTTCAAATCTTTCCGATGGACTCAAGTCCTGTCGAAACATCAGTTCGTCTGTATACTAGTCCAATGAATGAACAGCGAAGCAAGGGCAGCTATTGGCTACTGGCTATGAACTTCTTATTCTAGTCCAGTCGTACGTCATCACGTTTGAATCAGTCGGACTTTGGTGTGATCGTGTGTAGGCAAGTCCGTTGCATCAGAACTCCGTCGAAAGTCCTTCAAAAAGTCCTTCAGAGTTCAGTCCGTCGAAAGTCCGCTCGTGTGTACACGGCATAAGACCCCTTTTACACTGAGGCAGTTTTCAGGCATTTTAGCACTAGAAATAGCCTCTGAAAAGCACCTGAAAACTGCCTCCCATTCATTTGCATGAGGGGTTTTACACATGGGCGGTGCTCTTGTGGGACGTTAGAAAAAGTCCTGCAGTGATTTTAATAATGCTTAAAGTGAAACAATAAAAAAGTGTAATATTCCTTTAAATTTCGTACCCGGGGGTGTCTATAGTATGCCTGTAAAGGGGCGCATGTTTCCCATGTTTAGAAACAGTCTGACAGCAAAATGACATTTCAAAGGAAAAAAAATCATTTAAAACTACTCGCGGCTATTAATGAATTGTTGGTCCGTCAATACACATAAAAGTTCATTGCTAAAATCGGCATAGGATTTCCCCACAGGGGAACCCCAAACCAAAATTTAAAAAAAAAAAATGGTGTGGGGGTCCCCCAAAAATCCATACCAGACCCTTATCCGAGCATGCAACCTGGCAGGCCGCAGGAAAAGAGGAGAGACGAGAGAGCGCCCCCCCTCCTGAACCATACCAGGCCACATGCCCTCAACATTGGGAGGGTGCTTTGAGGTAGCCCCATGTTGATGAGGACAAGGGCCTCATCCCCACAACCCTTTGCCGGTGGTTGTGGGGGTCTGCGGGCGGGGGGCTTATCGGAATCTGGAAGCCCCCTTTAACAAGGGGACCCCCAGATCCCACCCCCCCGTGTGAAATGGTAATGGGGTACAAAAGTACCCCTACCATTTCACGAAAAAAAGTGTCAAAAATGATAAAAATGACAAGAGACAGTTTTTGACAATTCCTTTATTTAAAGTCTTCTTCTTTCCATCTTCTTCTGGTCTTCTTCCTTCTTCCTTCCTTCGGTTTCTTCCTCCATCTTCTTCTTCCACTGGTTCTTCCTCCGATCCTCTGCTTCTTGCTCCGGTGTTCTCGTCCGGCATCTTCCTCCATGGTGTCTTCTTCCCCGGCTCATTCTTGGGCCGCTCCGCATCCATGGGAGGCTCCTGCTGTGTGATGCTTCTCTTCTTCTGACACTTTTCATATAATGGAGGGCGGGGCCACCCGGTGACCCCGCCCCCTCTGACGCACGGGGCCTTGACGGGGACTTCCCTATGGCTTGCCCCGCGACATCAGAGGGGGGCTGGGTCACCCGTTGCATAACCGGAAGAAGACCCGAAGAAGAGGACTTTAAATAAAGAAGGAAAGAAGAAGACTTTAAATAAAGGAATTGTCAAAAACTGTCTGTAACGAGCCCCTGCTCGCTCGGTTCCACTCTCCCGATACTCCTCTGCGGCTATAGAATCAGATTGCAGATCGCAACATCTGATGGTTCGGTCAGCTATGTGCCGTTCTAATCCAGTTGTGTAGCTCAGAACAAACACCAGGCAGGCTGTATGTAAGTTCAACCAGGAATCTCTTTTATTGAAAGGAATACAGGCTCTTTTATACAGTAAAAGAGGAGGTGTATACCTCCTGCTCATATTACTCTGAACATACACCTGTGACCAGAAACCTAATTAACATGGGCTAATTAACTAATACCTTTAGACAGCCTAGATGACTCAGACATGACCTTTAGGCCAGACTGACCATCTTGTAGCTCAGAAAACCCAATCAACATTATCACAAATCCACACCGAACTCTTCTTCACACAATAGCAGAGTAAATTAACACAAACAATGGGGATCTAATGACTCTTAGATCCCATACTAGACTTTTTTACAATACACATTCTAGCAAGGAACAGACAGGTGGCTGGAATTGACATCAGCATCTCCTAACAGTATTTGTCCCAGCATTATGAATCAGCCACTATTTCTAATATGGCAAATCCAGGGTTCCCAGAGTCTGTGTGTCCTGGGGGACCAAGACCCGAATCCACAGTAATACCACCTCAAGGTTCCCCAGGCATACAGCTCACAAAGAGCACCGTTCCCCCAAATGCCAGGGCCCACGATCGATCAGCAAGAGGCTAGCATTCAGTCCCCTCCAAAAAAGTCTCTCTCCCGGCTAGGTCTGTCACACTGTCTCTTGTCATTTTTAACATTTTTGACACTTTTTGTGAAATGGTAGGGGTACTTTTGTACCCCATTACCATTTCACACGGGGGGCGGGATCTGGGGGTCCCCTTGTTGAAGGGGGCTTCCAGATTCTGATAAGCCCCCCCGCCCGCAGACCCGCACAACCACCGGCCAAGGGTTGTGGGGATGAGGCCCTTGTCCTCATCAACATGGGGAGAAGGTGCTTTGGGGGGCTACCTCAAAGCACCCTCCCAATGTTCAGGGCATGTGGTCTGGTATGGTTCAGGAGGGGGGGCTCTCGCGGCCCCCCTCTTTTCCTGTGGCCTGCCAGGTTGCGTGCTCAGATAAGGGTCTGGTATAGATTTTTGGCGGGACCCCACACCATTTTTTTTAAATTTTGGCGCGGGGTTCCTCTTAATATCCATACCAGACCTGAAGGGCCTGGTATGGAATTTAGGGGGGACTCCCACGCCATTTTTTAAAAAATTTTGGTTCGGGGTTCCCCTGTGGGGAAATCCCATGCCGTTTTTATCAATGAACTTTTATGTGTATTGACGGACCGACAATTCATTAATATCCGAAAGTAGTTTTAAATGACTTTTTTCCTTTGAAATGTCATTTTGCTGTCAGACTTTTCTAAACACAGGAAACATGCGCCCCTTTACAGGCATACTATAGATACCCCCCAGGTATGAAATTTAAAGGAATATTACACTTTTATTGTTTAACTTTAAGCATTATTAAAATAAGACAGCAGATATACATGTAAAACTTATGTAAGGAGATTTGTTTCATCCCTGTGTATCATCTAAGGCTGTTCACTTCACTGGGTATATGTGAGGGTTTACATTCACTTTAAAGCATGCACCTTACAAAGGAATGAATAAATGTAATGAGTTTATAGATGTTGAGAAATTGATATGTAAATTAAACATTAAGAAAAAATGGTGATGAAGAAAGCGATGAGTTTAAGCATAATGGGCTGCGGAATGCATTCACTTTTAATCCAGAAAATGTAAACAACCAATATCTAGAATTAAAAAAAAAATGGTGGAAGATAATATTAAAAAGATAACAAAAAAGTGGATAAGAGCACCAGAAATAAAGAGGGGTATAAAAAGATTAGAACAAAGGACGGATATAGTGATCCGACCAGTGGACAAAGGGGGGGATTGTAATTTTCAACAAAGCAAATTATGAAAAAGAAATAGAGAGATTACTAGGAGAAGACAGTACCTATACAATATTACCAAGCAATCCCATGAAATTAGCTGTGGCAAAATTAACCGCTTCAGCCCCAGAAGATATTACCCCCTTCCTGATCAGAGCACTTTTTACAATTTGGCACTGCGTCGTTTTAACTGACAATTACGAGATCGTGCAACGATGTACTGAAACAAAATTTGCGTCCTTCTTTCCCCACAAATAGAGCTTTCTTTTGGTGGTATTTGATCATCTCTGCGGTTTTTATTTTTTGCGCTATAAACAAAAAAATGCAACAATTAAAAAAAATAAAATATTATTTTTTACTTTTTGCTATAATATATATCCCAAAAAATGTTTTAAAAAAAACAAATTTCTTCACAAGTTTAGGCCAATTTATATTCTTCTACATATTAAAAAAAATCACAATAAGCGTATATTGATTGGTTTGCGGACACTTTTGACACATTTTTGTGATCATTGACATTTATACAGCGATCAGTGCTATAAAAATGCACTGATTATTGTGTAAATGTCACTGGTGGAGAAGGAGTTAACACTAGGGGGCGATCAAGGTGTTAAATGTGTTCCCTAGTTAGTGTTTCTAATAGGGATGAGCTTCAAGTTCGAGTCGAACTTATGTTCGACTCGAACGTCGGCTGTTCGCCAGTTCGCCGAACAGCAAACAATTTGGGGTGTTCGCGGCAAATTTGAAAGCCGCGGAACACCCTTTAAAAGTAAAGGGTGACCCCGCCCCCTCTGACGTCACGGGGAAACCCATAGGGAAGTCCCTGTCAAGTCCCTGTGTGTCAGAGGGGGCGGGGTCACCAGATGGCCCCGCCCTCCATTATTTAAGACGTGTCAGAAGACAAGAAGCGTCACACAGGGCGAGCCTCCCATCATGAATGCGGAGCGGCCCGAGAACGAAGAAGGGAAGAAGACGCAGCAGAGGAAGATGCCGGACGAGAACACCAGAGCAAGAAGCAGAGGCTCCGAGGAAGAACCAGAGAAAGAAGAAGATGGAGGAAGAAACCAAAGGAAGATAGAAGAAAGAAGATGGAAAGAAGAAGAAGACTTTAAATAAAGGAATTGTCAAAAACTGTCTCTTGTCATTTTTAACATTTTTGACACTTTTTTTGTGAAATGGTAGGGGTACTTTTGTACCCCCCTACCATTACACACAGGGGGGCTGGGATCTGGGGGTCCCCTTGTTAAAGGGGGCTTCCAGATTCTGATAAGCCCCCCGCCCGCAGACCCCCACAACCACCGGGCAAGGGTTGTAGGGATGAGGCCCTTGTCCTCATCAACATGGGGAGAAGGTGCTTTGGGGGCTACCTCAAAGCACCCTCCCAATGTTGAGGGTATGTGGCCTGGTACGGTTCAGGAGGGGGGCGCTATCTCATTCCCCCCTCTTTTCCTGCAGCCTGCCAGGTTGTGTACTCGGATAAGGGTCTGGTATGGATTTTTGGGGGGGCCCCACGCCATTTTTTTTTATTTTGAATTTTGGCGCGGGGTTCCCCTTAAAATTCAGGTCTGGGGGGCGCATGCGCGGCGCCGAGCGTGATGGACGTATAAAACTGTAGCTCCGTCCAGCCCGGGAAGATAACGGCTACCGTAGGGCTATTAACAGCATTTTATCTCAGCAATTTTATCACCCCTCGAGCCCCTTAAGCGTGGTGCATGCCTGGGAGAAAGAAGAAACCCAGAGGATCGTCTCAACACACTCTAACCCACTATCTTCTCCGCACCCGTGAGCTCGGCAGCATGTCTCAAAATGGCGCTGCAGGGAGAAGCAAGCCTCCGTCTCCGGCCTCATCCCCAGGATTCCTCCCTGACCAAACACCGGTCTCCGATCCCAGCCGTGAGTACACAGCCTCCCTTACTAAGACAGACCTAGAAAGCAGCCTGGAGGCCATGTACGCTAGGCTGGCAACCAAGTTCCAGACTGAGCTGCACAAAACCTCTCACACTCTCTCTCAGGAGATTGCGGCCTTAGGCTCCAGGACGGAAAGACTGGAAACTAAACATGACGAACTGGCGCTCGCCTACAGTGACCTCTCCAGAGAACATGAGTCTCTAGACATGGCCTTCTCTTTGATGCAGTCCCAAATAGAAGACCTCGATAACCGCAATAGACGCAACAATTTGCGCATAAGAGGTATCCCAGAATCTGTTACGGATCTCATCCCTACAATGATCCGCCTGTTTAAATCTTTGCTCCCTGACACAGATGCGGGATTGTTCATCTGTGACCGCATACATAGAGCCCTCAGACCTAAACCGCCTGATGATAAACCTCCCAGGGACATTGTTCTTTGCACGAAGGACTTCTTAATTAAAGAGGAGATCCTTAGAGCTGCTCGCAAACAACAACGCATCACACTTGATGACCATACCATTCAAATATATCCTGATATCTCCCCTGCCACCCTGGACAGGAGACGTGGCATGAAAGAGGTTACTTCTGCCCTTCAAGCTGCTCACATTCGCTATAGGTGGGGCTTTCCTTTTAAGCTCGTAATCCCCCACAATGGTACCACATATTCTGCCACGTCTCTCCTGGAAGGTCAAGAAGTTTTGGTTAAACTGGGCCTTCTGGAACCTGATGTCATCCGTCGACCTCCTTCTACCCCAAGACTTTCACCTATTTGGCAGACACCTCCAACCAGAAGAGACAGACGTAGAATCAGATACGACGTTGGAGACAGACCGGAGGACCCTTTTCGTTGATCTCCTCTCCACAGATGACATCCACATGGCATCCCAGCAACGTGCACCCAACTCCAGTTTACAACCACCCGGACGTCGGTCCTTTGGAGCCGCGACATGTTTACCCCACCCAGCCACAGCCTAGCAGGTTGACGTTATTTTTATTTTTGGTTTTGTCTTCACTGCAGGCTCGTTCTCTTTTTGATTTCTTCTTTTCTTCCTACTAGCTCAACATAGCACAGAACTTTTCCTAGGCTGGGTTCGAGACCTTGTAGTCTCGAAAGTTGTGATTTCTTTTTTCAGGTTTTTTACTGTTACCTGATCCAGTTACCAGTTATGAGAACACTCACATTACTTTCAGACTTACCGTATATACTCGAGTATAAGTCGTTCCGAGTATAAGTCGAGGCCCTAATTTACCACAAAAAAAAAAAATGGGAAAAAAACTTATTGACCCGAGTATAAGACGAGGGTGAGAAATGCACAGCTACTGTAAGTGGAAAAGAGGGTCAACAATGCTCATTTGCAGCATCACTGTGCCCATTTGCATGCCTCACTGTGCCCATTTGCAGCCATAGGTCCCCTGAACTTCAAACTCGGTAGTTAAGGGTTCCTAGATGCCCCCTAACTGCAGCCAAAATTTGGGGTCTCTGAACACAAAGGGTCCCGAAATGACATTGCTGCAGATAGACACAGTTGACCGAATTTGGGGCCCTGTATCTCGGGGCCACTTAGTGCTAAGAACCCCAAATTTGGTGTGCAAACCCAGTGGACCTAGCACCATAAAATTTCCAAAGCTGGGGTTCCTAGCACCAAGTGGCCCCGAGATACAGGGCCCCAAAAATCGGTTCAGAAAATGTCAAGCACTTTTTTGCAGCAGAGAATGACATTTTCCGAACCAGTTTTGGGGCCCCGCATCTCAGGGCGACTTGGTGCTAGGAACCCCAGCTTTGGATATGTTGTGGTACCAGGTCCAGTGGGTTTGCATACCAAATTTGGGGCTTCTAGCACCAAGTGGCCCTGAGATACGGAGCCCCAAAGTCGGTTCGGCAAATGAAATTTTTTGCTGCAGAAAAGTGCTTGACTCCAGTATAAGTCGAGGGGGGCACTTTCAGCACAAAAAAATGGGCTGAAAAATTCGACTTATACTCGAGTATATACGGTATGTGATTTTTTTCGTTGTTTTTTCCCCATCTTTTTTTTCTCCTGTTTTTTTTTAGGTTTTGGTCAGCCGTCACACTACTTTTGCATCAAATCTCTCAGGCTGAAATATTTTATAGTCTACATACTGCTGTTAGCCTGGATAGCGTACATGTTTGATAAGTTTCACTTTTCTACCCTTCAGTGCTCGAGTATGTCGGCCCTCTTTTTGGTACTTGCAATGCAATGGGCTTGTTTTAGACCCCTTTTTGGGGCTATTTGCCCTCAGACTATAGACCACTATCACCACCACCATGGTAATTAGGTGTATATCACACAATGTCAAGGGATTTAATTCCCCTCTTAAAAGGAGGAAGGCTTTCGCCTTCTATAAACAGCTTGGAGTGGAAATTCTCCTCTTGCAGGAGACACATTTTGCACACTCCTCACATCCCAAATTTCTCCACAGAAGCTATCCTCAGACTTTTTGCTCATTGCACCAGACGAAAAGCAGAGGTGCCGCCATACTCTTGCACAGCTCTTTCCCAATGGAAGTCAAACAAGTTTTTAAAGACAAGGACAGTAGATATGTTATCATCAAAGGTCTGATCCACTCCAGAGAAATTACTATCTCCAATATTTATGCCCCTAATGACTCCCCTGCATCTTTTTTTCATTCCTTCTTTGACCGCCTTTCTCAATTTCAATCGCCACACATGATAATAGGAGGGGACTTCAATATGGTTGCTAACCCTACCCTTGACAGATCCTCGGTGTCCCCCTCAGCCAAATCTTTTCCCCGCTCACTCTCCGGTGGACTGCTGGACCATCAGCTAGTAGACACCTGGAGAGCACATAACATTGGTGCTAAGGAATACACTTTCTACTCCCATCCCCATAAAAGTTATGCGAGATTAGACTGCATCTATACTACCCCCATTATCCTTGCTAATACCACAGATGCTAGCATCCACCCCTGCTCCTGGTCGGACCATCATGCCACTGCCTTCACCACTACATACATTAGGCTTGCACCCACTTCCTACTCATGGAGGCTAAATGAAGCTCTCTTATCGGATGCAGTCATGGAGGGAGAGATAGCACAAGCTATTGAAGAATATTTTAATCTTAATGCCATTCTAGAAACCCCTCCTTCCACTGTTTGGTCGGAGCATAAGGCAGTTCTGAGGGGTAAATTGATTAGTCTAGCTTCTGCTCAGAATAAAACTGATAAACAAAACATTTTAACCCTCACTAAAGACCTAGATAGTCTTTACAAGAATACTAATCTCCTACACTTAGAATCCACCAGACAACTAATTGATCAAAAAAGATTGGAATTGGATGGCATCTTGTCGAAGAGGGTGGAAAAAAACTCTACGTTGGTCTAAAGCCAAATGTCTTCTTCATGAGAGTTCTGCTTCCACCCTTTTCGCCAGAAAACTTAATCGCTCCTCCTGCCCACCCCATGTCTATAGATTAATGACCCCCTCTGGACACGTCACCTCCCATCCCCAAGAGGTCCTTCACATCTTTGAACAATTCTACTCCTCTCTGCTAGCTCCCTCCCAACTAAAACCCTCTCCATCCGTCGTAACATGGTTCCAGAATATCCCTCTACCAAATCTCTCCCCCACGCAATTAGATAATCTGAACGCCCCTATCACACCAGCAGAGGTTTTGAATGTAATTAAATCTCTAAAATCTGGCTCAGCCCCGGGACCTGATGGATTCTCCTCTCTATACTATAAGAAATTCTCTCCCCTCCTTACTACTAGATTGGTCCACCTATTCAATTGGGTATTACAAGGCGGTAGTTTCCCCGAAGAGATGTTATTAGCCAACATGTCTCTGATACCGAAACCTCAAAAAAACCATACCCTGCCCCAAAACTATAGACCTATCTCGGTCATTAATAATGATCTGAAAATCTTTAGCAGGATCATGGCTGACAGATTAGCAGTAGTTATCCCCTCTCTTATCTCCCCTTATCAGTCTGGTTTCATACCCCATAGACTCATTACCGATAACATTCGCCTTGCGACAAATATAATACAAGATGCCAACCTGTTTTCACGAAAACTCCTCATGCTCAGCCTAGACATACAGAAGGCATTCGATAGTGTCTCCTGGACATACATCACTACACTCCTACAACGTATGGGCTTCCAGGGAGCATTCCTATAAGCTTTCTTGGCCCTCTATCGTAACCCGAAAACTAGAATTAGACTCCCTGGATGTAACTCTAAGTTTTTTAGCCTAGGCAAGGGTACAAGACAAGGATGCCCGTTGTCACCTTTAATTTTTGCATTAGCTCTCGAACCTCTGGTCATTGCCATACTTCAAAACCCCAATATCTCTGGTTACCTGAAGGGCCACTCGACATACAAATTTGGGATGTATGCTGATGACGTTTTGATGTTTCTCACCAATCCTCTTGTTTCCCTGCCGAACTTATTTCAGACTTTATCAAAGTTTGCAGAGATTTCAGGCCTTTCCATAAACATGACAAAATCAAGTGCACTCCCGATAGGCTACACACCTGGAGAATTACTCAATCTTAAATCAATCTATGCTTTTACCTGGGCAGACTCCCACCTCCCCTACCTAGGAATCAACCTGACTAAAGATTTTTGCAAACTCTTTGAGGCTATCCTCCCACCCATGGTGTCTAAACTTAAAGGTATCCTTAAACAGTGGTCACACCTGCACATTTCATTTCTTGGTAGAATCACTGCACTTAAGATGACAATTCTCCCCAAACTCCTCTACCTTTTTGGATCTCTACCACTTAAAATTTCTAAAACCTACCTACACACTATTCAGGTGATGTTTAATAGATTTATTTGGAAGGACAAGCCTCCACGTTTTGCCAGGGAGGTCTTGTACCGTTCCTCTAAAAGGGGAGGCTTGGGGGTATTACTACTTAGCCAGTAGATACACTCAACAAGTACAATGGAACATACACAACTCCAGAGTCCCTTGGGTGCAATTTGAAGGTGAATCCATCGCCCCTTTGTTTCTCCCAGGCCTTATGTGGTCCAATAACACAGCTAGATCAGAAGTGGGTTCTAAAAATTTGATCACCCAGGCGGGCCTTCAACTCTGGGACACATATAAAAATACATACAATCTAGTTTCTGCTGTACCTCTAGGTGTCTCATTTCTAGGAGATTCTAGATTCCCCTTAGCCTATGATAGACCCTCTTCCTTCCAACTCTGGATTGATTTAAAATTAACTACATTAAATAAATTTTTCCTAAACTCAAAATGGATTTCATTTTCTCAGTTGCAAACCAATTACCACATTCCAAACAGCGAATTTTTTCATTTCCTACAAATACGTCACTTCTTCCAAAAGCATTATTCTGGCCCTTCTTTGACCTCCACGACTCTGTTTGAGGACAATTGCCATGATTCACCTCGCCAAAAAGGCCTTATTTCTCTACATCAATCTGGAAGCTAACACTGAGGCACCAACCCTAAAATATAGATCGCAATGGGAATCGGAGATGGATCTGGAGGCAGGCCTAGCTTGCAGCATAGGCCTGCCTAAATTTACCTGTGCTGGAATAACCTCGTAAAAATACCTTACTAGCACCTACCTATTGGTAGAGGGTGCTACATATGTCAGTATTACATTGTATACCCCTGTATGTTGTGGTCGTTCAGGTCCTTATCTAAAAGTTTTTTGAAATTATCCATGCTCCCCGCTGAGACCACTTCCTTGCCGCTTTTACAGTAAAGAACCCTCTACATAGTTTAAGGTTAAACCTCTCTTCTTCTAATTTTAATGAGTGGCCACGTGTCTTGTTAAACTCCCTTCCGCAAAAAAATGTATCCCTATTGTGGGGTCACCAGTATGGTATTTGTAAATTGAAATCATATCCCCTCTCAAGCGTCTCTTCTCCAGAGAGAATAAGTTCAGTGCTCGCAACCTTTCCTCATAACTAATATCCTCCAGACCCTTTATTAACTTTGTTGCCCTTCTTTGTACTCGCTCAATTTCTAGTACATTCTTACTGAGAACTGGTGCCCAGAACTGGACAGCATACTTTAGGTGCGGCCGGACCAGAGTCTTGTAGAGCGGGAGAATTATCATTTTATCTCTGGAGTTGATCCCCTTCTTAATGCATGCCAATATCCTGTTTGTTAGCAGCAGCTTGGCATTGCATGCCATTGCTGAGCCTATCATCTACTAGGACCCCCAGATCCTTTTCCATCCTAGGTTCACCCAGAGGTTCTCCCTCCCAGTGTATAGATTGCATTCATATTTTTGCAACCCAAATGCATTATTTTACATTTTTCTTCATTAAACCTTATTTGCCATGTAGTTACCCACCACATTAATTTGTTCAGATCTTTTTGCAAGGTTTCCACATCCTGCGGAGTAGTTATTGCCCTGCTTAGTATTGCCGGCAAATACAGAGATTGAACTGTTTACCCCATCCAACAAATTAAATACTCACCTTATGGTCCATGCCAATGGGCCTTATTTTGTACAGTAAACATTTATGGGGAACTGTGTCAAATGCTTTTGCAAAATCCAGATCTACCACGTCTACGGGCCTTCCTTATTCTAGATGGCAACTCACCTCCTCATAGAAGTTTAATAGATTGATTTGGCAAGAACGATTCTTCATGAATCCATGTTGATTACTGCTAATGATACCGTTCTCATTACTAAAATCTTGTATATAGTCCCTTATCATCCCCTCCATACCTATTAAGACACTGTCATAGAAATACATTAGATGCTACTTCAGGTATGATTTGTAAATCGCATGTTGTACCTGAAGTCGTATGGGTGTGACCAGGGGCTTAAACAGGAAGATGGGATTAATTCAGTAAAATTGAAACTAGACAGTGACCTGAATTAAAAAGTGATCAAAAGAAGTTTTTTTTGGACTTATTGAAATTGGCAATGAAAAACAACTTCTTTTGGTATAACAATAAGTATTATGCACAAACTAGGGGCATTGCAACGGGCGCTAAATATGCCACCAGTGTAGCAAACTTAGTAATGGCAAAATGGGAGTCGGAGGACATCTTTAAAAACAGGAAAAAGGAGCTGGCCTTTTACAGGTGATTCATAGACAATGTGATGGTTATATGGAAGGGAGATGAATAATCTTTCAAAACCTTCCTGAAAGAAATGAATAATAATATTTATGGATTGACATTCACCTCTACATAGAGCCATTATACAATAGACTTCCTAGACCCCACTGTAGTTGCAAAAGAAGATAAAACCTACACAAAAACGTTCACTAAAGATAGAAACAGCTTCTTGCCCACAAGCAGCTGTCAACACCCAAAATGGGTGGTAAATATTCCAAAAGGCCAGATGAGGTTAAAAAGAAATTGCAATTTAGATGAGGATTTTGAGGTAGCTAGTAACAACAGGGCTTTTTTTTCAGCGGGAACGTGGGGGAACGCAGTTCCGGCACCTTCAGCACTGAATGTATGTTATGGCAACGGGTCGATTGTGTTACAGTGTCTATTGATGCTGGCTGCTGGGGGATCTATTGTTACTGGAGGTGCTATTTTTTTGCAGGTGTTTATTGTTGCTGGGAGGTCTATTGTTGCTGCTGGGGGACCTACTGTGACTGGAAGCAATCTATTTTTGCAGGGGGAAGGTCTGTTGTTGCTGGTGGGGGATCTATTGTTGCTGGGGGGGTCGGTTGTTGTTGAGGGGATTTACTGTTGAGGGAGCAGTCTATTGTAGATGGCTGATGGAGGGTCTATTGATGCTGTCTGTGGGGGGGATCAGTTGTTGCTGCCGGGGGTCTATTGTTGCTGGAGGGGGTATTTTTTGCAGGCGGTCCATTGTTGCTAGGGTGAGCGAGAAGGGATCTATTGGTGGCTGCAGGGGATCTTTTTTATACTGCTCATATATATATATATATATATATATATATATATATATATATATATATATATATATATATATATATATATATATATATATATATATATATATATATATATATATATCTATCTATCTCTTTAAGAAGGGATGTAAAAAAGAAGGATTATTAAAAATAAAAGAGAAAGTAAACAAAATGGATAGAAAACAGATGTTGCAAAAATAAAAACCTCACCAATAAATCTATGGAATATGCTTTATTACAGAATTTAATGGAGACTACAGAGGAGTAGAATGCATTATTAAAACACACTGGCTCATTTTGCTAAAAGACAAAATCTTAAATAAAGAATTGCCAAAAAGACCTAAATTAATTTACAGGAAGATGGAAAGTATTCAGACCCCCTTAAATTATTCACTCTTTGTTATATTGCAGCCATTTGCTAAAATCATTTAAGTTCATTTTTTTCCTCATTAATGTACACACAGCACCCCATATTGACAGAAAAACACAGAATTGATGACATTTTTGCAGATTTATTAAAAAAGAAAAACTTAAATATCACATGGTCCTAAGTATTCAGACCCTTTGCTGTGACACTCATATATTTAACTCAGGTGCTGTCTATTTCTTCTGATCATCCTTGAGATGGTTCTACACCTTCATTTGAGTCCAGCTGTGTTTGATTATACTGATTGGACTTGATTAGGAAAGCTCATCAACTGTCCAATACGGTCCCAACAGAGAAGCATGGTGGTGGCAGCATCATGCTGTGGGGGTATTTTTCAGCTACAGGGACAGGACGACTGGTTGCAATCAAGAGAAAGATGAATGCAGCCAAGTACAGGGATATCCTGGACGAAAACCTTCTCCAGAGTGCTCAGGACCTCAGACTAGCCTGAAGGTTTACCTTCCAACAAGACAATGACCCTAAGCACACAGCTAAAATAACGAAGGAGTGGCTTTATAACAACTCAGTGACTGTTCTTGAATGGCCCAGCTAGAGCCCTGACTTAAACCCAATTGAGCATCTCTTGAGAGACCTAAAAACAGCTGTCCACCAACGTTTGCCATCCAACCTGACAAAAATGGAGAGGATCTGTAAGGAGGAATGGCAGAGGATCCCCAAATCCAAGTGTGAAAAACTTGTTGCATCTTTCCCGACTCATGGCTGTATTCGATCAAAAGGGTGCTTCTACTAAATACTGAGCAAAGGGTCTGAATACTTAGGACCATGTGATATTTCAGTTTTTCTTTTTTAATAAATCTGCAAAAATGTCAACAATTCTGTGTTTTTCTATCAATATGGAGTGCTGTGTGTACATTAATGAGGAAAAAAATGAACTTAAATGATTTTAGCAAATGGCTGCAATATAAAAAAGAGTGAAAAATTTAAGGGGGTCTGAATACTTTCCGTCCCCACTGTATATACATCTATATAGATCAGACCCAAAATGAGAGACAAATGAGGAGGAATGAGGGACAGAGGGACATTGCTCCAAATCAGGGACAGTCCCTCGAAATCAGGGACTGTTTGGTGCTATGTATTGATAGAGTGGAAGGTCACTGGAAGGAAAAAAACGAAAAAGCATCACAGAATGAAACAAAATGAATGTATTTATAGGATATTTTCTCCCCAGGAGACCTTAATATAAATATAGAGGTTGATCTAAACTGCTTTATTGACAATTTTTTATTAAAAATATATATATATATTTATGCTTTTAAAAATAATTATTTTTATTTAATGTATAAAATGGATGGATGGTTTTGTAACAATGTCTTGCAGTAATGTAATTGCATAAAGTGCCATGGGAATGCTGCCAATTCGATACATCCAGATTTTGTTTAATTAGCGGACCATAATTGTTCAGACCTCGGGAGGAGATTGTTTAGACTCTGGAGCATGGAGGGCTGTTTTCAGTTATAAGAAGAGTAGGAATTAAACTGCAGATGCATATGGATAGGAATTGGCTTGCAGCATGGACACAATGTTCAGCGCTATAGGATTATACGTTGTAATATGGAAATGTGGAATTTAAAAGGAGAGTAGGTAAAGAGCTTCCTGTAATGCCTCCTGAAGACCGCATGTGATGAAACGTACCTGAAACCGGGTGCAAGGGAAATGCACTTTATAATGTAAGAGCATATATTATTGTTTTTTTAGATTATATTTAAATGAAAAGGCTTTACACTATTAGAGTTCTCACGTGACAACTTGACCGTAAAAAAAAACCAAGGTCATGATCATCTGGTGAGTGTACAAGTGTGGTGGTGATGCACGGTGGAGGATAAGAAACACAAAAGAGAATAAATGTATACAATTTTTTTGTCACTTTGAGCACAGAACACTTTGAAATGCAACATCACTGATTGTAATACTAGTAGTGGTAAAGCGCTACCCTAATGAACATACAAATAAATGGTCTCAATACTCTATGTGGATCCTCCAATGGGAATAACACCACTTTAAAAAACAATGAAAACTACTCCATAAGTGTCCCTTTAAGCAATGTGAACAACTGAACATAATAGTAATGATTAAAAACCAATAAACCACCAGTGTAATATTAGTGTCCACGAGTAAAGAGCGTAATACAAATAAGCCCGTATCAGGTGAGTAGGTATGGCATAATGAAATATAGTGCCAAAAAACGAAAGCAGAAGGGAATTCGTAGATACTGTGCAGGCACGCAAACACCTCCAGTGTCCCTCCACCTTCACTCGTATGTGCTCACCTCCACTCTGAACCTAATGCAGGTCAACATTCGCCTTCCCCTTTCAGGCGTATCTAAATACTCGGGTGGGTGGCTGGATCCTCTGCTGGTGCTTGCAACAATCTGTAGTACCAATAAATCCTGGCAGGTGCTTGCAATGTGTCCTAAAGTAATCCTGGGCAGTAATGCTCAGAAAAAAATGGAAATGACTGACATAGTGTTGAATCTTTTAAAAACCTTTTAAAACTCACATTTGTTGGTGCACTGATTCCAACAAATGTGAGTTTTATGATTTTACTAGATTTTTCAATTTGTTTGCATTTGTTTTATTTCTGGTGCCTTATGATTCAGCAAGTTTTACAATCAATGTTCTTGAAGAAGCATCTATGTCATGACTGCATACCAGAATAGCTCCAGATAGCTGTATATTGTTACACCTGAAGAAAACATTTTATATCCAATCTGCCTAAGCCAATATCCTTTAACGTGTATATAACCCAAACACAAAAGACCCCTTTCACATGGGCGTCATCTGTTTGTTCATGTTTACATCAGTTTACGTTGGTTTTAACATCAGTTTTCAGTTCAGTTTACCTCAGTTTACATCTGTTTCTACATTCGTTTTTATATCCACCCGCCGGCATGCTTAACAACCATGACTCCATGACGTTTTTATATCCACCCGCCGGCATGCTTAACAACCATGACTCGTCTCTGTAGTCAGTGGGAGATTCCCCACTGACAGCTAAATGTAATCAAAAGAGCTGACATTGAATGGCGTGCAGGTTCCCCCCAATCCATACCAGGCTCCTCTGTTCTGGTATGGCTTTTGGGGACCTCACACCCAAAATAAAACAAAATGGCATGAGGTTCAGCCCCAATCCATACCAGGCACTTTGGGTCTGGTATGGATTTCAGATGGATTCTCATGCCATTTTCTTTTTACTTTTCTTTTGGCATGACCCATACGGTCTGATATGGATTTTTACATTTTCAGCTCTTTTGTTTATTGCTGTCAGTAGAGAAACCTGGTTGTTAGGACCCCTGTGGGTACAATGCAAAAATGGACGGCTGTCTGTTCGCTTCCATTTAGGTCCACTTACTTTTTTTAAACAGACCAAAAATAGAGACTTGTTCAGTTTTAAAAAACAAACCTGAAGAGAGAAGAGCTAGGCAGTGTAATGAGGAACTGTCATCTGTAGTGTATAATGTAAAGAATTACAGAAGTTGAGCCATGGATTATAAAGAGTTAAATATGTCTGTGTTGAGAAGTGCCACTTTCAAGGTGAAGTGCTGCCTTAAATGCCATTTGCGTTTAGAAAAAGCCTCAGCCCATCTCTGGGGGCACTAATGAGTGCTGTCTCCCTGTCCCTGTATGGGCAGCCCCCACATGATAGTTTAACTTCTATAGTCAGGAAGATATTAAAGAGTTTAATAAAAGATCACATAGAAGTGTTTTTACTAGAAAACGAAATTATAAGTAACAGCCAGCATTGATTCGCAAAAGACTGAAGTTGTCAAACAAATCTTCTTTCTTTTTATGAAGAAGTAGGCAAAAACTTAGACCAAGGAGTGGATATAGTATACTTGGACTTTGCAAAAATGTGCAACACAGTTCTCCACACACAACTAATGTGTAAGTTAAGTCTGCAGTCATAGAAAATTAAGTTTGTAAATGGATATAAAACTGTCTAAAAGACCATCTTCAGAGAGTAGTGAGTGGTATTAAACCCAACACCAAAATTGTAATATATTGCAGCTTACCAATTATTAGATGTGGTGGCTACATTTTTTTTCATTTTTAGGCTTTTTGGTCTGTTTTCACCAGGTGATCTGGCTAGTAAAACACCACCTGTATTAGAGTGGCTACACTCTGGATGATAAAGAGACACCTTTGGACAGCAGCATTGTTAATCTGTGGAGAAGGGACCGTTAAATGCACTAGCAAACTGAAGCCAAACTCCAGCTAACAATTTATAATCAGTACCAATAAAATATATCAAAAAAACTTTGCACTGCTATCTGTACAACATCAAAATTAAAATAAAATACATTAAAGCTACTTTCACACTGTGGCGCTGGGGATGTCGGTTGTAAAACGCCGCTATTGCTAGCAGCGCTTTACCACACTTTTTGCAGAGTTTTTTGGCCGCTAGCAGGGTGCTTTTAACCCCTGCTAGCGGCCGAAAAAGGGTTAAAACCCACTACATCGGCGCTATGCCAGAGGTTCGGCAGCACTGACCATTGATTTCAATGGGCAGGGGCGCTTTAGGTGCGGTGTATACACCGCTCCTACAGCGCTGCAAAGATGTGGCTTGCAGGACTTTTTTACCTTCCAGCGTACCGCTCCAGTGTGAAAGTCTTTGGGCTTTCACATTGGAGTGAGAGGCTATTTTAAGGCGCTTTGCAGGAGCTATTTTTTGCGTAATAGCGCCTGTAAAGCGCCTCAGTGTGAAAGCAATCTTAAATTTTAAAGTGGTTGTAAGGGCTGAAGGTTTTTTACCTTCATGCATTTTATGCATTCTAAACACACTTGATGTACATAAATAGTGAAAAAATAAGTATTTTGATGATACCACACAGATATCACCCCATAAGTGAAAAAACAAAAACAAAAGTGCATAAACAATTAAATTGAAAAACAGTGTTCGTACAAAACATATAACTTGCAAAAAATAAATAAATTTTATTAAAAATAGTCCATAGGGTTAAAAAATCCCCACAATAAAATTCTTTACAATAAGTGCTCAAATAAATCCACTCCTCTGGGCTCAAAAAAGATCCAAGATCTGTGTCACCACAGGTGCTCCTCCCCTCCAGGAGTATTCTCACCTGAACCAGTGCGACCACTACAACCAAGTAGGGTCAGAAACCACTTTTTAGCCTCTCCAAGGGCTACATCAAGGCAACTTCAGAACTCCTCTCCACTCCTTTCTCCCAAGTAGCCAGTATAAGCCAATGATAAAAGTGTTTCAGAAAAACTGATAGTGCTTATATCGTTTAAAAATATATATAATTTTTCTGGTGCTATAAGTGCATCAGTCTATAGACAGCCAAGATATAATCCATGTTTGGGAATCACCTCTACCAATTTACACAAGCCCCTCTGTCAATTCTCAGGAAAAACGCTAGCTCCGCGCTAGTTCCTAATGCCATGATCGTCCGTGGCCCTCACCAACGCGTGTCGACACAGGGACACGTGTCTTCCTCAGGGGAATTTCTAAAGGACGAGCGGGCTATCAATCAATTTACACAGACAGGCGCCATTTCCTTTTAGTCTACGGGAACCACCATTTTGTTGGTCTATTTAATTCCTCATAGCATACTAAAAAACGTCTATGGGGATTACATTGAAAAATCAATCTGCAGCAAACGGACGCTAAAATCTAGGCTTGTATGATCTAGGAGGGATTCCAAACATTTGCAAAAATTCCATTTTAAAAAGCCTGGTATATCGCTCCTATTCTCTTACACAACTGTGTCCCCAGAAGCCATATATAGCAGATGTCCCCAATCAAAAATGATATGCACATATACATACATAGTAAAATTAAACAAAGTGAATACAAATAGAAAAATATATATAAAAACAGAAATACATACATGAATGCAAATAAAAATACAAATAAAAAAAAATCTAAAAATAAAAATTAATATGAAAATAAAAATGAAAAAATAACATCAAAAATAAATTATAAAAAAATTTAATTAAATTAAGAAATATAAATATATGATCTGACTAGTACACAAAAAGAAAATGAATATAATAACATATATTAAAAAAATACTATTACATGTTCAATAAATACAGTATACTACCCACCATGTATAAAACCCTCTTCAAAACTAGTAAGGTGTAAAATTAAGAACATCACCCTTCACCCACCATCCATCCCCTACTGGTTACTAATAAAACAACCCAAATCAAAATCTATATTCAAACCCCCTGGCATTAAAGATCCCAATTGGTATCCACCAAGATTCCCTCTTACTAAGCTCACGGACAAAGTTTCTGCCTCTCCATTGTTTCTTAAGGGCTTCCAAACCCCAGAATTGGAGTCCCCTAATCTCTTTGTTATGTACATCCCTAAAGTTTACATACAGGTGGTGTTTATCACATCCCTTACCAATGTTTCTAACATGTTCCTCTTCTATTTTTGAGCAGTCTCTGTTCTCCCAATATTTAACAGGTTGCAGGGACATTTAAGAGCATAAACAACCTTTTGTCCCTTTTAGCACCCAAGGTTTATGATGACAGCTACTGAATGGAATATACGAGTCCCTGTCTGTCCCTTTAGAGTATGCTTTGGTGTAAAATTCCTGGTTATTAATACTTATTTCCAAATCTAAAAAATTAATTTTTTCTTTACTTTTTTCCCCATGTGAAATTAATACTCTGGTCATTAGTGTTCAAACTTAATAAGAGTGTTCTTAGATCTTCAATATCGCCATTCCTAAACATGATAAAATCATCAATAAAGCGTCTATATAGTATTAATTCCGGATCTGGGTTACATAACAGTCCTTCCTCTTCCCACTTTGCCATATACAAGTTGGCTACACTGGGCGCACATTTTGCACCGATTGCTTCCCCCCTGACCTGTAAATAATAAGTGTCATCAGAGGAAATTAAAGTGGGATGTTCCCATTCATTCTTTAATGGCAAAGGCAAAGAACTTATGGAATTTTTGGTGAAAAGTAAGCAGAGAAAACTTAGATTATTGGAAACCCAAATAAAAGATTAAAAAACTAAGATTGAGGGGGGCGTGGCTACCGTCAAGATGGCCGGACGTGCTTGTGAGGAGCTCTGTCAGCCACCCACAGAATCTGTTGTAATCCTGCATCTTCATAGCGCTATTTTGCTCCCCTAACCAGCCTGCTGCAGTGTGCTGTTATCCTGCTGACATCCTGGAAACGTCATGAGCAATGTGGTTCATCCATGGCCACGGGTCGGCTGAAGGAGTATGCCCGCTCTGAATGGCAAGATGGCCCCCGTAGCCCTCCTCACACGAGGAGCGCTGGAAACAGCTGCCATGGACACTTCTAAAAGCTCAGGCAAGCAGGGTAAGCTCATCTTGGAGCAAGTAAATTCTCAACTCCTTAGTGCCATCACAGCTTCCAACACCTCTCTCATGGGAAAGATGGAGGAGATCAAGGTGAACATAAGGCTGCTGCCCCATGACATGCAGCATGCCAGGGAGTGAGTAACCCGAAGCTGAGAGCAGAATCTCCACCCTGGAGGATGGCTGTGGCAGAGAAACAAATATCTTCCTGGTGCCAAAAAGCAGATGACTTAGAAAACTGCCTCAAAAGGAATAATCTCAGAATAATGGGCCTTCCAGAGGAGGCTAAAGGGCAGAACCCTGTGGAATTTTTTGAGGTCTGGTTGAAAAAACACATTTCCTGATGCCCATTTCTTCTCTGCATTTGTGGTGGAAAGAGCACACAGGGTGCCAGCAAAACCTCCCCCACCAAGCACCGTACAGCATCCATTACTTGCTAGGATGCTGAATTGTAAGACCGTGACCTAGGCTAGACAAAAGGGCCAGGTCCGTTTTGATAATACACAGATATCAATATTTCCCGATTTCTCCATTGAGCTGCAAAAGCAAAGAGCCTCCTTCACTGAGATTAAGAGGAAGATGAGGGAGAAAGAAATCGTATACTCCATGTCCTTCCCAGCTCACCTGACGGTGATTGACGCCAGAAAGGTCCCTTTTTTCACCACCCTAGATGATGCCCAGGATTGGTATACCATGACAAATGGCCCATCGTGAATGTTTCACAGCTACCTATTTGCCTTGTTGTTCAGTACTGAGTATCTGGTATTACTGCCACAATGGCTATGATCTACTTTATATTTACTTTTTAAGCTAGTGCCTTTGCTGCCTAGACAGCAAAAGATGATTGTTTCCCTGGTTATGCTTTTATAGCTAATGACAGTTCACTGTAAATTGAGATCTCTAGCTAAGGCTGAGACAGACTACCATTTTGAGTTCTGACTTTTTCCTTATTTCTTCCCCATTTCTGAGTTTCAGCTTTTTGCAGTGGGAATACTTGCGCTATGGCGCCATCTACTGATCTCAGCAAGAAATGTACCATCCCAGTGAGAGTTTTCTGGACTGCATCTACTGTTCCCTCTACTGGAGAATGGCAGTAATAGTAACACTGATCTTTGGGGATGTTTAAATAGTTTCCCCTTTTTTCTTTTTGCACTGATATTCATAACAGCACTTTGTTCTTAGGTCCTTTGAACTTTATATATACACTACTCATATGGGAGCATATGGCTGGGTGGTGTTTCCACATGTTGCCCACACATCTGCTGATGTGGCCCAGTTTAAAATTTCGTATGCCTTAATCCTTGTTCCTTGATGTCAATACTTTTAGCAGTACATAGTTTGGTAATGAACCCAAAGTTGTGGGTCGCATGCCAGTTGCTTTCTCAGTACACACATATCATATCCAGTCCAAAGTGTTGGGTAGGGGGCCTACTTTTGACGGGCCTTCTAACTTGGTTTAAATATTTGTACTTGTCTATTTAATGTTTACTACGTGTAATGTTTTATCTTGGAGTGTACGGGGATTAGGCTCCTCACATAAGCGCTCTCAAGTAATAACCACAGTACTACAATCTAGCTCACACTTAATATGCCTTCAGGAAACGCACTTGATGCCTGAACATGAACACCATTTATCTAAATCCTTGGTACAATGGACGGGACACTCATGTCATACCTTCTATTCCGGGGAGGTGTCCATTCTGGTGCATAAATCTATTCCCTGAGAGTGTTTGTCTGTCAAAATTGACACGCATACTAGGGCTTATTCATGGTCTATTCCTGCCAGGGGGAGTCTCTCAAGAATAGACATAGCTTTTGGAAATTACAAAATTCTCCCTAGAGGACTATAACCTATTTGCCTAGAGGAGTATATGATCATGCACCACTGCTACTTACTATAAAATTGCATACACTGGGAACAAGCCTCCCATTCATGCTCAGCTCATCTGTCCGCTAGTGCTAAGCGCAAAGCATTTTATGCCCAACAGAAGTATTTTGAATATGATAATCAATCCAGTCATCTGCTAGCGCATATGGCCAGACAACAAACCTCCAGTTCAGTGGTTACTAAAATTATACGATCGGATGGCACTGAAACTCGTAATGCGGGTGATATTCTAATGTGCTTTCACAAATTTTACACCAACATGATAATAATGCAATGATATTAATGAATACCTGGAGGACTTGCACTTTCCAATACCGTCAGAGGAGCAGGTATCGATACTAGATTCTGAAATCACTGAAGATGATATCAGAGAAGCCATGTCCTCTTTGGTAACTGGAAAGGCATCCAGACCGGATGGCCTTCCCCTGGAGGTCTACTGTAGGTACTTGGACATTATCGCACCGGTTTTACAGCAGGTTTACTCTAGGACATTTCAGGAGGGCAAACTGTCGCCATCCATGTATTCAGCCGCGGTTGTACTTATAACCAAATCTGATAAGGACCCCACTGATTGTGCATCTTATTGTCCAATCTCTCTACTTAACATAGACTATAGCATTTTAGTTAAAATATTGTCCAAGCACCTTAACTTGGTAGTTCTTAGCATCATCCACCTTGATCAAACTGGCTTTATGCCTGCTAAGTCCACATCTATAAATATTACGCAAAACCCAAATGATAGTACAACTTTAGGAATATTTGCTCGAATCTAGAATACTGGCGTCGTTAGACACAGCTAAAGAGTTTGACTCAGTAGAGTGGCCATTCCTCCAGGCTGCAATGCGGTCCTTTGGATTTTGAGAAAATGTTCAAAAATGGGTAAATCTTCTCTATGCTTCCCCAATGTCTCAATTGCTAGTTAATGCCCTAATGTTCCCCTCCATGCCGCTTCACAGAGGTATGAGGCAGGGATGTCCTTTGTCACCGTTGCTGTTCGCAATAGCTATCTGGATGCTTGCATTGCGATTTTCACAGTCTGCCCTCATCATTGGGATAACTTTGGGGGATATGACAGACATGATAGGTTTATATGCAGACGACCTTATTCTGTATTTGCAGGATGCTTCCACACCTTTGCCAGTTGCGATGCAGATTACTGAAACATATAGAGACTATGTTTGACTCAGTAGGGTGGCCATTCCTCCAGGCTGCATTGCGGTCCTTTGGATTTAGAGAAAATGTTCAAAAATGGGTAGATCTTCTCCATGCTTCCCCAATGTCTCAACTGTTAGTTAATGCCCTATTGTCCCCGTCCATGCCGCTTCACAGAGGTATGAGGCAGGGATGTCCTTTGTCACCGTTGCTGTTCGCAATAGCAATCGAGATGCTTGCGTTGCGATTTCAACAGTCTGCCCTCATCATTGGGATAACCTTGGGGGATAGGACAGACATGATAGGTTTATATGCAGACAATCTTATTCTGTATTTGCAGGATGCTTCCACATCTTTGTCAGTTGCGATGCGGATTACTGAAACATATGGAGACTACTCCGGCCTTAAAATTAATTGCCAAAAACCAACATTGATGCCTCTGTATGCCCAGGAATACAACCGCACTGGCAACCCCTTGAAAGTAGTTTATTCCTTTAAATATCTAGGGGTAATTATCACATTATCTACTAAGGAAGTCCTAAAGGCTAATATAGATCCCCTGCTTCAGGGGATTAGACTTAAGCATAATGTCTGGGCCAAACTCCCATTATCTGTGGCTGGAAGGATCAATATGACAAAGATGATCCTTCTTCCCAAATGCCTGTATGTAACATCCCACATGCCCATGGTGGTACCCAAATCGTTTTTCAAAACTTTAGATGCAATGCTTGCCTCCTTTATTTCGGCGAGCAACAGGCGATAGTTGAAATTCTCTGTCTTACAGCGACCCAATGCTGAGGCTGGAATGGAGCTCCCTAACCTACACTATTAATACCTGGCAGGATAGTTGCGCCACCTAGTTGATTGGCTGGTGTCTGTCACTTCAGTAGTGGTGGAGTCACATTTGGCATATGTAATTCAATTGAAACATTTATTAAAAGCCTTGGAGGCGCCTCTGAATTTACTGCTAAAAGTTTGTCTACCGATTTTGATCTTAGTCCGACTTGTCTGGAAAGAGGCTAAACGCCTAGATGGATTTGATGTCATCAACATAGCTTTACCTCTGTGGCATAACCCCTTGTTTATGCATATGTTGAAGTTGACAGACAGCACCTTCTGGGAGCATAGGGGTTTGACGCTTTTAGCTGACATCTATACTGGCGATGTGCTGGCTTCTCTTACTGACTTCTCTTATGCCGCGTACACACGGTCGGACTTTTCATCTACAAAAGTCCGACAGCCGTCCGACAGACTTTCGGCGGACTTGCGGCGGACTTGCCGCGGACTTGTTGCAGACTTTCTAAGGAACGGACTTGCCTACACACGACCACACAAAAGTCCGACGGATTCGTACGTGATGACGTACACCGGACTAAAATAAGGAAGTTGATAGCCAGTAGCCAATAGCTGCCCTAGCGTGGCTTTTTGTCCGTCGGACTAGCACACAGACGAGCGGATTTCGGGGTCCGTCGTAGTTATGACGTAAAGATTTGAAGCATGTTTCAAATCTAAAGTACGTCGGATTTGAGGCTAAAAAAGTACGTTGAAAGTCCGGAGAAGCCCACACACGATCGGATTACCAGCCAGCTTTAGTCCGTCAGCGTCCGTTGGACTTTTGTAGCTGAAAAGTCCGACCGTGTGTACGCGGCTTTACTGACTGATCTCAGGGCCCTAAGGGCTAAATCTCTGATGTTTACTCCCACCTTCTACATAAATCAGTCAATAGTACACCTCTAGCAGCCCAGGCTAAGTGGCAGACACTCATACTTGATTTGTTGGAAGAGGACTGGGAGGAGGCATGCTCCTCCCTTTTAACTGTCTCCCCGGCCATAAATAATAAATTAATTTAACTGTATATGCTACACCAGTCATATCTATCAGTAAGGTTACACGCCATGCATTGCATTCCTGCACCTGGGTGCACTAGGTGCACTCATCAAAGGGCTGACTTTAATCATATTATGTGGTTATGTCCAGTTATAGCTGGCTATTGGAAAAGGGTACTTGCAGTATTATCCCAAAATGTTTTCTGTTCCAGTGCCATGTACTCTACAGATATGTTTGCTGGATATTCTAGATAAGGAACAGTGGCCAACATTCACTAGAATTTTGTTGAGAGAAACACTCTTTTTAGCTCGCAAGGCCATAGTGATTAAATGGAATCAATCTGCTCCTCCATCTACCCGACAGTGGATCCAAATGGTGAACCAGATCCTCCCATTTAAAAAAAATTGTCTTTGAACATAGGGGTTGCCCCACTAAATACAATAAGGTATGGGACTCTTGGTGTTCATCCACTCTTACTATCTCAACTATCTGAAGAGATTAGGGCCTATACTTGGTTCTAGATTTGGACATACCCATACATCAATACCTGATAGAGAGATGCCTGATGCCTGACCCATCATTAGTCGGTTGCTAAGTGATTGGATGTCATCTGTATATGTATAAATTGTATTTCTGGTCTCTGTATATACAGCTGTAGAAATGATACGTAATTGTGTACTGAACTGTATTTTTACGTGTGCTCCTGTTGAGCACATTGTTCATTGTACCAACATGTCTTTCTTTTTGTACATCTTGTCAATAAAAATAGTTTAAAAAAACTAATATTGAACCTTTTAAGACTGTAGCGGAATTTGTTACACTTATGAGCGATTTAAACAAAGGTATGCTGAAAAAGGATTTAGAAGTTAAAAACATTAAAAAGAAAAAATATCAGCGAGATTTAGGGGATTACCAAAAGAAGCAGGTATATAATGCTCAGTCAGCACTTGACACACCAGAGCAAGATAGGGTAGTAAATATAGCACTGGAATTTAAGACTCCAAATACACAACTAAGACCAAGTGGTAACGCCCAAAGAGATGGGGGGGCAACCAAAAGAGTAGATGGGTGACAGTCAGGAAGGGTAGAGAGGGAAGTGCCAGGGAGGCCAATTCAGGGCTGGAGCATCTCAATAAGTACGCTCCATTGAGTGACATTGATGAAACCAGTCAGGGACCAGAGCTGCTAAAGCTGAGGGACTCTCATAGCTGCTGGGGGAAGAACTCCTCCAGTGAGAGTGGGGGGAAGCGAAGGGAAAGGAAAGACAGGTTCTGGTGGTAGGGGACTCAATTCTTAGAAGGGCAGAGAGGGCAATCTGTAACAAAGACCTGAAGAGCCGAAATGTATGTTGTCTAACGGACGCTCGGGTTCAGCACATCACGGATCTGGTGGACAGATTACTGAGAGAGGCTGGGAAAGACTCGGCTGTCATAGTGCACGTTGGCACTAATGACAAAGTCCGAGGCAGATGAAGTGTCCTAAAGAACAATTTTAGGGACTTGGGAGCTAAATTGAGGAAAAGGACCTCGAAGGTAGTATTCTCAGGAATACTACCGGTACATCGAGCCACACCAGAAAGGCAGAGGGAGATTAGGGAAGTAAACAAGTGGCTGAAGAGCTGGTGTAGTAAGGAGGGGTTTGGGCTCCTGGAAGACTGGACTGACTTCTCAGTCGATCACCAGTAATATAGAAGGGATGGACTGCACCTAAATGAGGAGGTTGCAGATCAGCTGGGAGTAAAGATGGCCAAGAAGTTAGAGGTGTTATTAAACTAGATGATGAGGGGGAGGGCCCAGAGGTAGAGATAGTCAGCACGGAAAATATTCCAGAGGGTAGTATTGGGGCCATTATTGGTAGGTTGACTAAAGCACATAAACCCAAGGTAAGTATAGTAACAAGTCCTACTACGTGGCATGTTCACTAATGCCAGGAGCCTGGCGGACAAGATGGGTGAACTAGAGATACTGTTGTACAAGAAGGATTTGGATTTTGTGGGAATTTCAGAGACCTGGTTCAACAGCTCTCATGATTGGCTGGCAACCATTCAAGGGTATACCCTTTTTCGCAGGGATAGAGAGGGTGAAAAGGGGAAACGGTATGCCTATATATCAAGAATAATGTACAAGTGCATGTGAGAGATGACATCACTAAGGGGGCTAGGGAGGAGGTGGAATCCTTATGGGTAGAGCTCAAAAGGGATGAAGCTAAGGGGAAAATATTACTGGGAGTATGCTATAGGCCCCCTAACCTGAGGGAAGAGGGGAAAATGGATCTCCTATCACAAGTTGGATTAGCAATGGGAAGGGTTATTATAACGGGGGATTTTAATTATCCAGACATAGACTGAACGGAGGGAACCATGCATTCGTCTAAGGCTGGCCAGTTCCTAAATATCTTGCAGGACAATTTCATGGTTCAGATGGTAGACGTACCAACTAGAAATAAAGCATTACTGGATCTACTGATTACCAACAATACAGACCTGATTATGGATGTGGAAATACGGGGCAATTTAGGAAAAAGCGTTCACATGTCAATTGGCTTTAGTATAAATCACACAAAGAGGAAACATAAGTGGAATACAAAGACACTGAATTTCAAAAGAGCCAACTTCCCTAAACTATGAACCTTGTTAGAAGACATGAATAGGGATAAAATCTTAGGAATAAAGAACATGGAGGAGAGATGGGTTTGCTTTAAGAGCATGTTAAATAAGGCCATTAGCCAATGCATCCCATTGGGTAATACATTTAAAAGAGCAAACAAAAGTCCTGGATGGCTTAACTCCAATGTAAAAATGCATATAAAAGCAAAGAAGAAGGCATTCAAAAAATACAAGGTTGAGGGATCATCATCAGTATTTAGACTTTAAAAAGAATGCAACAAGAAATGTAAGGGTGCAATTAGGGTGGCTAAAATAGAACACGAAAGACACATAGTGGAGGAGAGCAAAAAAAAAATCCCAAGAAATTCTTTAAGTATGTAAACAGTAAAAAAGGGAGGACAGACCATATTGGCCCGATAAAGAATGAGGAAGGACATCTGGTTACAAAGGTTGGGGAGATGGCAAAGGTATTGAATGTATTCTTCTCCTCAGTCTTCACAAGTGAATCGGGGAGCTTCAGTAACCAAAACTGCAGTGTTTATCCTTATGACACATCACAGGAAGCACCTCCATGGTTAACATAGGACAGAATTAAAATTAGACTTGGGAAACTTAACATTAATAAATCACCGGGACCAGATGGCTTACATCCAAGGGTACTTAGGGAACCCAGTCAAGTAATTTCCAGACCATTGTTCCTAATTTTTACTGACAGTCTACTGACTGGAATGGTACCAGGTGATTGGAGAAAAGCCAATGTAGCACCAATATTTAAAAAGGGCCCAAAATACATCCCTGGGAATTACAGACCAGTTAGCCTAACATCAATAGTATGCAAGCTCTTGGAGGGGATGATAAGGGACTATATACCAGATTTTAGTAACGAGAATGGTATCATTAGCAGTAATCAGCATGAATTCATGAAGAATTGTTCTTGCCAAACCAATCTATTAACCTTCTATGAGGAGGTGAGTTGCCATCTAGATAAAGGAAGGCCCGTAGACGTGGTGTATCTGGAGTTTTCAAAAGCATTTGACACAGTTCCGCATAAACGATTACTGTACAAAATAAGGTCCGTTGGCATGGACCATAGGGTGAGTACATGAGTTGAAAACTGGCTACAAGGGCGAGTTCAGAGGGTGGGGATAAATGGGGAGTACTCGGAATGATTATAGATGGGTAGTGGGGTCCCCCAGGGTTCTGTGCTGAGACCAATCCTATTTATTTTGTTCATAAACAACCTGGAGGATGGGGTAAATAGTTCAATCCCTGTATTTGCGGACAATACTAAGCTAAGCAGGGCAATAACTTCTCCACAGGATGTAGAAAACTTGCAAAAAGATCTGAACAAATGAATGGGGTGGAATCTATAAAGTGGGGGGAGAACCTCTGGGGGTATCTAGGATGGAAAAGGACCTGGAGGTCCTAGTAGATTATAGGCTCAGCAATGGCATGCAATGGCAAGCTGCTGCTAACAAAACAAACAGAATATTGGCATGCATTAAAAAGAGGATCAACTCCACAGATAAAATGATAATTCTCCTGCTCTACAAGACTCTGGTCCGGCCGCACCTGGAGTAAACTGTCCAGTTCTGGGCACCAGTCCTCAGGAAGCATGTACTGGAAATGGTGCGAGTACAAAGAAGGGCAACTAAGCTAATAAATGGTCTTGAGGATATTAGTTATGAGTAGGGATGGGCTTTATGTTCGGGTTGAACATGAGTCGACTCGAACACTGGCTGTTCGCCCATTCGCCAAATAGCGAACAATTTGGGGTGTTTGCGGCAAATTCGAAAGCCGCGGAACACCCTTTAAAAGTCTATGGGAGAAATCAAAAGTGCTAATTTTAAAGGTTAATATGCAAGTTATTGTCGTAAAAAGTGTTTGGAGACCCGGGTCCTGCCCCAGGGGACATGTATCAATGCAAAAAAAAGTTTTAAAAACGGCCGTTTTTTCGGGAGCAGTGATTTTAATAATGCTTAAAGTGTAATTAAACCCTCCTCTTCTTTTCAGCCAAGGATTCTGCTATCTTGGCCTCTGTTAAATCTTCAACTGCCATGATGCTGCACATGTGATCAGTTATGACACCAGCCATTGGATGGTTTGATAGTTTGGTTGAGAGCACAACCTTCACAATGTGACCACTACATTTCCGGCAGGTGCCGGAAATGGGACTGATTTTTTAAACTGTTAAATCGATGGGTTTACTTCCGCTTTAAAGTGAAACAATAAAAGTATAATATTCCTTTAAATTTCATACCTGAGGGGTGTCTATAGTATGCCTGTAAAGTGGCGCTTTTTTCCCATGTTTAGAATAGTCTGACAGAAAAATGACATTTCTAAAGGGAAAAAAAAGTCATGAGTAATAGCGGCTATAGTGAATTGTCTATGGGAGAAATCAAAAGTGCTAATTTTAAGGGTTAATATGCAAGTTATTGTCATAAAAAGTGTTTGGGGACCTGGGTCCTGCCCCAGGGGACATGTATCAGTGAAAAAAAAAGTTTTAAAAACGGGAGCAGTGATTTTAATAATGTTTAAAGTGAAACAATAAAAGTGTAATATTCCTTTAAATTTCTTACCTGGGGGATGTCTATAGTATGCCTGTAAAGTGGCGCTTTTTTCCCGTGTTTAGAATAGTCTGACAGCAAAATGACATTTCTAAAAGGGAAAAAAAAGTCATGAGTAATAGCGGCTATAGTGAATTGTCTATGGGAGAAATCAAAAGTGCTAATTTTAAGGGTTAATATGCAAATTATTGTCATAAAAAGTGTTTGGGGACCTGGGTCCAAACCCAGGGGACATGTATCAGTGCAAAAAAAAAGTTTTAAAAACGGAAGTTTTTTCGGGAGCAGTGATTTTAATAATGCTTAAAGTAAAACAATAAAAGTGTAATATTCTTTTAAATTTCGTACCTGGGGGGTGTCTATAGTATGCCTGTAAAGTGGCGCATGTTTCCCATGTTTACAACAGTCTGAGTGCAAAATGACATTTCTAAAGGAAAAAAAGTCATTTCAAAGTACTAGCGGCTATTAATGAATTGCCGGTCTGACAATACACATAAAAGTTCATTGATAAAAACGGCATGGGATTTCCCTACAGGGGAACCCCGAACCGAAATTAGAAAAAAAAATGCATGGGGGTCCCCCCAAATTCTATACCAGGCCCTTCAGGTCTGGTATGGTTATTAAGGGGAACCCTATGACAGAATAAAAAAAAAAATGGTGTGGGGGTCCTCCTCAAAATCCATACCACCCGGTGACCCCACCCCCTCTGATGCACGGGGACTTCCCTATGGCTTTCCCCGTGTCCGCCCGGCGGATAAGAGCGGGGGGGGTATTGTAATTTTATCCTAGGAACAGTACAAATGTGAAATGAATAGATTACTGGACGATAGGGATACTTATGGGGTCCTATTATCTAATCCTACCAAACAGTATAGGAAAGATTTGGAAAAGTTAATTAATTATGGGGTTAGGGAGAAAATACTTAACACTTATGAGGAAAAATATTTATTACCATTGGCATGTAGGATAACAGTGATATACTATATCCCCAAAATTCATGAAGATATTGTTAACCCCCGGGGAGACCCCTTATCAGTGGGATCGATT
This sequence comes from Lithobates clamitans, assembly GCA_037952925.1. Classification (NCBI taxonomy): domain Eukaryota; kingdom Metazoa; phylum Chordata; class Amphibia; order Anura; family Ranidae; genus Lithobates; species Lithobates clamitans. The sequence goes on along the minus strand of JBBGZY010000221.1, from coordinate 6,408,189 downwards.
TACTCACAGCGCGTCTAGGAGAGTACATAGATATTTGCATCTTCAACCTCTGGTACAGGAAACAAGTGCATTCCTTAAAGACAATAAAAATGTTCTGCAATTATTGCTGGGGTGTTCAGTTTACGAATGTACAGTAAAAGCAACTGCTGACATTGCATTACTGTACACTGGTATTAACCATGATGGAGCAAAGCAGGCTGTTAAATGGGCACTTACTAAAAATGTGAAACTGAATAATACACACAAAAGATTTTTGGTATGATGACACCTATTATTTACAGGTCAGGGGGGTAGCAATGGGTGCAAAATTTGTGCCCAGTGTAGTCAACTTGTATATGGGAAGATGAAGGACTGTTATGTAACCCAGATTGGGAATTAATACTATATAGACGCTTTATTGATGATTTGCTCATGTTTAGGAATGACGATATTGAAGATCTAAGAACACTCTTATTAAGTTTGAACACTAATGACCAGAGTATTAATCTAACATGGAAAATAAGTAAAAAAAAAATAATTTTTCGGATTTGGAAATAAGTATTAATAATCAGGAATTATACACCAAACCATATTTTAAAGCAGGGGTAGGCAACCTTAGCCCTCCAGCTGCGGTAAAACTAGAAGTTCCATGAGACATTGCAAGACCCTGACAATCACAGACATGACTCCTAGAGGTAGAGGCATGATGGGATTTGTAGTTTCACCACCGCTGGAGTGCCGAGGTTGCCTACCCCTGCTTTAAAGGGACAGACAGGAACTCATATTCCATTCAACAGCTAGCAGCCGAAAACCTCCGCAAAAACAACGGTAAAGCCCCGCCGATGCCTCAGTGTGAAAGGTGTCTTACTATTACTAACTATTAAATGATAGGTATTGGAATTTCCTTTTAAATGTGGCTGTTAGTGAATGTAACAAACACAAATTTATCGGAAGTTATGAATTATGCGTAATAACAAATGCCATATCTAAACGAATGTTGTTTAGATGCGGCATTTGTTATTTCGGATAATTCGTAACTTCAGATAAATTTGTATTCGTTACGTTCACTAACAGCCAAATTTGAAACTAAATTCCAATACCTATCATTTAATAGTTAGTAATAGTTAGTTAGTTATTATTTAGAATTCAGGGATTTTGGGATTTTCGTTCTTTTGAATTTTTGGATTTTAGAATTTGCAGGTTTTAGAATTTGCGGATTTTAGAATTTTTGAATTTCCGAATTTTCGATTTTCCAAAAAAAACAAAAAAAACGAATGAATGAAACGAAAACAAAAACAAATACATTTTTTTGGCAGTGCACATGTCTAGGTAGTACAATAATCTTTGATTATAATATCCAGTTTAAGGCCTTGGAACAGATTATCAATAAGTATTGGCAGGTTTTGAAACAGGATAAGGTTATTGGTGAAGGGTTGCCGGATAGACCAAGATTTGTATACAAAAAAGCCCCTAATCTTATAGATAAGGTTGTCAGGAATGTAGTTGAACCACCAGGAATAACTAATTTGAGCTTGTGGGACTTTAACCACTAGCCAACCAGCTCACGCAGATATACTGCGGCAGGTCGTCTCTCCTGCGCGAATCGCCGTACCTGTATGGCAGCTCGCGCAGTTGCGGGTGGGAGAGCACTCCAGGCTCTGGCTCCCACTGCACCCTGCAGGAGCCCCATTCTGACAGATGACATGACAGAGATCTACTGTTTCCATCCATCTGGAACAGCGATGTCTGTCATGTCCTAGGCAGCCCATCCCCCTACAGTTAGAACACACATAGGGAACACAGGTAAACCCTTGATCACCCCCTAGTGTTAAAGTAGAACTATTGGCAAAACTTTTTATTTCATTTTGGATAGAGATAGGGAGGGTTATAACCCCTGTCAGATTTTTTTCGCCATCTCTGTCCCTTTGCAGATATTTCCCCTTACTTCCTGTCCCATAGCCAAACAGGAAGTGAGAGGAAAACTCTGCAAATTAAAGGAATTTCTTGGGAACTCCCAGCTCACCAGAACTAGTGTCCACTTTGGAAGATTTCCCATCTATTACTTTTCTGGGGATAACCCAAAATTTGGGATTTTCTTTTTACTTTCACTTTCAATGATAACGGTAAACAGGACAAATAGAGAGGATCAATCTCCTTAACCACTTGACCACTGGGCACTTAAACCCCCTTAATAACCAGACCAATTTTCAGCTTTCCGTGCTCTCACATTTGGAATGACAATTACTCAGTCATGCAACACTGTACCTATATGAAATTTTTGTCCTTTTTTTCACACAAATAGAGCTTTCTTTTGGTGGTATTTAATCACTGCTGGGTTATTTATTTTTTGCACTATAAAAGAAAAGAGACTGAAAATTCGGTAAAAAAATGAATCTTTGTTTCGGTTATAAAATTTAGCAAATTAGTAATTTTTCTTCATAAATTTTGGCCAAAATTTATACTGCTACATATCTTTGGTAAAAATAAGTACAAATTGTTGCATATTATTTGGTCTTTGTGAAAGTTATAGAGTCCAAAAGCTATGGTGCCAATATCTGAAAATTGATCACACCTGAATTACTGACGGCCTATCTAATTTCTTGAGACCCTAACATGCCAGAAAAGTACAAATACCCACCAAATGGCCCCTTTTTGGAAAGAAGACATTCCAAGGTATTTAGAAAGATGCATGATGAGTTTTTTGAAGTTGTCATTTTTTCCCACAATTCTTTTCAAAATCAAGATTTTTTTTTTTTTTTTTTCACTAAATTGTCAAATTAGCAAGTTAGTTCTCACACACCGCATATGCATACCACAAATTACACCCCAAAACACATTCTGCTATTATTCCCGAGTACGGCGATACCACATGTGTGAGACTTTTACACAGCGTGGCCACATACAGAGACCCAACATGCAGGGAGCACCTTCAGGCATTCTGGAGCACCCAGGCCAATCCTGACATTTCTCTCCTACATGTAAAAATCATCATTTATTTGCTAGAAAATTACATAGAACCCCAAAACATTATATATGTCTTTTTAGCAAAGACCCTAGAGAATACAATGGCAGTCGTTGCATCTTTTTATCTCGCACGATATTTGCGCAGCAATTTTTCTAACACTTTTTTTGGAAAAAAAACAGTTTTGTGCTTTAAAAAAAAAAAAAACAGTAACGTTAGCCCAATGTTTTTGCATAATGTGAAAGATGACGTTATGCCAAATAGATACCTAACATGCTACCCTTCAAAATTGCACACGATCGTGGAATAGCGCCAAACTTCGCTACTTAAAAGTCCCCATAGGCGATGCTTTAAAATTTTTTACTGGTTACATGTTTTGAGTTACAGAGGGGGTCTAGGGCCAAAATTATTGCTCTCGCTCTACCAATCGCAGCGATATGTCACATGTGTGGTTTAAATACCATTTTCATATGTGGGCGGGACTTACATATGCGTTCGCTTCTGCATGCGAGCATATGGGGACATGGGCGCTTTAAAATTTTTAATTTTTTTATTGTTTATTTTACTTTATTTATTTTAGTTTGACACTTTTTTCCAAAAAATTAACTTTTTGATCACTTTTATTCCTTTTACAAGGAATGTAAACATCCCTTGTAATAGGAATATGGCATGACAGGTCCTCTTTACAGTGAGATATGGGATAAATAAGACCCCACATCTCACTTCTAGGCTAGGAAGCCTGAAATAAAAAACGACCCTGGCTTCGATCGTAGCGGTGAGTCGGTAGAAGCACCGGAGGGTGGCAGGGGGATGTCCCCTCTCGCCTCCCGTAAGAACGATCAAGCAATGGAACAGCTGCTATGATTAGGGATGAGCTTCGAGTTTGAGTCGAACTCATGTTCGACTCGAACATTGGCTGTTCGCAAGTTCGCCAAACAGCAAACAATTTGGGGTGTTCGCGGCAAATTCGAATGCCGCGTAACACCCTTTAAAAGTCTATGGGAGAAATCAAAAGTGCTAATTTTAAAGGCTTATATGCAAGTTATTGTCATAAAAAGTGTTTGGGGACCTGGGTCCTGCCCCAGGGGACATAGATCAAAGCAAAAAAAAGTTTTAAAAACTGCCGTTTTTTCAGGAGCAGTGATTTTAATAATGCTTAAAGTCAAACAATAAAAGTGTAATATCCCTTTAAATTTCGTACCTGGGGCGTGTCTCCATGTTTCCTGTGTTTAGAACAGTCTGACAGCAAAATGACATTTCAAAGGAAAAAAAGCCATTTAAAACTACCCGCGGCTATTGCATTGCCGACAATACACATAGAAGTTCATTCATAAAAACGGCATGGGAATTCACCACAGGGCAACCCCGAACCAAAATTAAAAAAAAAAGACGTGGGAGACCCCCTAAATTCCATACCAGGCCCTTCAGGTCTGGTATGGATATTAAGTGGAACCCCGAACACAATTTAAAAAAAAAAAATGACGAGGGGTTCCCCCTGAATTCCATACCAGACCCTTCAGGTCTGGTATGGATTTTAAGGGGAACCCCGCGCCAAAAAAAAAAAAAACGGCCTGGGGTCCCCCCAAAAATCCATACCAGACCCTTATCCGAGCACGCAACCTGGCAGGCTGCAGGAAAAGAGGGGGGGACGAGAGTGCGGCCCCCCCTCCTGAACCGTACCAGGCCACATGCCCTCAACATTGGGAGGGTGCTTTGGGGTAGCCCCCCAAAACACCTTGTCCCCATGTTGATGAGGACAAGGGCCTCATCCCCACAACCCTAGCCGGTGGTTGTGGGGGTCTGCGGGCGGGGGGCTTATCGGATCCCCCCCCCCTGTGTGAAATGGTAAGGGGGTACTTACCCCTACCATTTCACTAAAAAACTGTCAAAAATGTTAAAAATGACAAGAGACAGTTTTTGACAATTCCTTTATTTAAATGCTTCTTCTTTCTTCCTTCATCTTCTTCTGGTTCTTCTGGCTCTTCTGGTTCTTCCTCCGGCGTTCTCGTCCAGCATCTCCTCCGCAGCGTCTTCTATCTTCTTCTCCTCGGGCCGCTCCGCACCCATGGCATGGAGGGGAGGCTCCCGCTCTTCTCTTCTTCTTCATCCTCTTCTTTTCTTCCTTCTTCTCTTCTTCTCTTCTTCTCTTCTTCATTTTCTTTTCCGGGCCGCTCCGCATCCATGCTGGCATGGAGGGAGGCTCCCGCTGTGTGATGGCGTCTCTTCGTCTGACGGCTCTTAAATAATGGGGGGCGGGGCCACCTGGTGACCCCGCCCCCCTCTGACGCACGGGACATGACGGGACTTCCCTGTGGCATTCCCCGTGACGTCACAGGGAAGTCCCGTCAAGTCACTGTGCGTCAGAGGGGGGCGGGGTCACCGGGTGGCCCCGCCCCCCGTTATTTAAGAACCGTCAGACGAGGAGACTCGTCACACAGCGGGAGCCTCCCTCCATGACAGCTTGGATGCGGAGCGGCCCGGAGAACAAAATGAAGAAGAGAAGAGGATGAAGAAGAAGAAGAAGAGAAGAGCGGGAGCCTCCCCCCATGCCATGGGTGCGGAGCGGCCCGAGGAGAAGAAGATAGAAGACGCCGCAGAGGAGATGCTGGACGAGAACGCCGGAGGAAGAACCAGAAGAGCCAGAAGAACCAGAAGAACAAGATGAAGGAAGAAGCATTTAAATAAAGGAATTGTCAAAAACTGTCTCGTCATTTTTAACATTTTTGACAGTTTTTTAGTGAAATGGTAGGGGTAAGTACCCCCTTACCATTTCACACAGGGGGGGCCGGGATCTGGGGGTCCCCCTGTTAAAGGGGGCTTCCAGATTCCGATAAGCCCCCCGCCCGCAGACCCCCACAACCACCGGCCAGGGTTGTGGGGATGAGGCCCTTTTCCTCATCAACATGGGGACAAGGTGTTTTGGGGGGCTACCCCAAAGCACCCTCCCAATGTTGAGGGCATGTGGCCTGGTACGGTTCAGGAGGGGGGGCGCACTCTTGTCCCCCCTCTTTTCCTGCGGCCTGCCAGGTTGCGTGCTCGGATAAGGGTCTGGTATGGATTTTTGGGGGAACCCCACGCCGTTTTTTTTTTTTTTTTGGCGCGGGGTTCCCCTTAAAATCCATACCAGACCTGAAGGGCCTTGTATGGAATTTAGGGGGACTCCCACGTCATTTTTTTTTTTAAATTTTGGTTCGGGATTTCCCTGTGGGGAATTCCCATACCATTTTTATCAATGAACTTCTATGTGTATTGTCGGCAATGCAATAGCCGCGGGTAGTTTTAAATGTTTTTTCCTTCGAAATGTCATTTTGCTGTCAGACTGTTCTAAACACAGGAAACATGCGCCCCTTTACAGGCATACTATAGACACCCCCCAGGTACGAAATTTAAAGGGATATTACACTTTTATTGTTTGACTTTAAGCATTATTAAAATCACTGCTCCTGAAAAATCGTCCTTTTTTAAAACTTTTTTTTGCATTGATCCATGTCCCCTGGGTTTGGACCCAGGTCCCCAAATGCTTTTTATGACAATAACTTGCATATTAGCCTGTAAAATTAGCACTTTTGATTATTCATGTTCGTGTCCCATAGACTTTAACGGTGTTCGCGTGTTCGAGCGAACATTTTTCCTGTTCGCATGTACTGGTGCGAACCGAACAGGGGGGTGTTCGGCTCATCCCTAGCTATGATCATTGTTATGGTGTAGGGAATTGCCGGCTGAAAAAGCTGATATCTGAATGATGCCTGTAGCTGCAGGCATCATTCAGATATCCCCGCACAAATTCAAGGACGTCATATGACGGCGGGCGGGAAGTGGTTAAAATGCTTTTTTTTTTTTTAACACAAAGTTGTCTATTTATACAATATTTCTAACACATAGCATGTACATACCAAAAATGACACCCCAAAATAGATTCTCCTACTCCTCCTGAGTATGGCGATACCACATGTGTGAGACTTCCACAGCCTGGTCACATACAGAGGTCGAGTACAGCCGAGTATGGCTGAGCATGGCAGAGCATGGCAGAGTATGGCTGAGCATGGCAGAGTATGGCCGAGCATGGCTGGGTATGGCCGAGCATGGCTGGGTATGGCCGAGCATGGCTGGGTATGGCAAAGTATGGCTGGGTATGGCAAAGTATGGCTGGGTATGGCAAAGTATGGCTGGGTATGGCAAAGTATGGCTGGGTATGGCAAAGTATGGCTGGGTATGGCTGGGTATGGCGTTGTATTGCGGGGTATTGCAGGGTATTGCGGGGTATTGCTGGGTATTGCAGAGTATTGCAGAGTATTGCAGAGTATTGCAGAGTATTGCAGGGTATTGCAGGGTATTGCAGGGTATTGCAGGGTATTGCAGGGATATTGCAGGGATATTGCGGGATATTGCTGGGTATTGCGGGATATTGCTGGGTATTGCAGGATATTGCTGGGTATTGCGGGATATTGCTGGGTATTGCGGGATATTGCTGGGTATTGCGGGATATTGCTGGGTATTGCAGAGTATTGCAGGGTATTGCAGGGTATTGCAGGGTATTGCAGAGTATTGCAGGGTATTGCTGGGTATTGCGGGGTATTGCAGAGTATTGCAGAGTATTGCAGAGTATTGCAGGGTATTGCGGGGTATTGCGCCAGGGTATTGCAGAGTATTGCACAGAGTATTGCAGGCTATTGCAGAGTATTGCAGGGTATTGCAGAGTATTGCACAGGGTATTGAAGAGTATTGCACAGGGAATCGCAGAGTATTGCACAGGGAATCGCAGAGTATTGCACAGGGAATCGCAGAGTATTGCACAGGGTATTTCTGAGCATGGAGGGATGGCTGAGCATGGATGGATGGCTGGATGTGACTGCACATGTCACAGAGCAACGCTGTGGGCACTACTCATCCTGCCCACAGCACTGCTGCCATCCGATCCCTCCCCTTCTGTACCGATCGGTACAGAGAGGGGAGAGAGGAACCGGCGTCATGACATGACGCTGGTTTGTTTACATGTGAACACTCCGTCACTTGACACAGAGTATTGCAGGGTATTGCAGGGTATTGCAGGGTATTGCGGGGTATTGCACAGTATTGCGCCAGGGTATTGCAGAGTATTGCACATGGCATTGCACAGGGTATTGCACAGAGTATTGCAGGCTATTGCAGAGTATTGCACAGGGTATTGAAGAGTATTGCACAGGGAATTGCAGAGTATTGCACAGGGAATTGCAGAGTATTGCACAGGGAATTGCAGAGTATTGCACAGGGAATTGCAGAGTATTGCACAGGGAATTGCAGAGTATTGCACAGGGAATTGCAGAGTATTGCACAGGGAATTGCAGAGTATTGCACAGGGTATCGCAGAGTTTTGCACAGGGTATCGCAGAGTTTTGCACAGAGTATTTCTGAGCATGGAGGGATGGCTGAGCATGGATGGATGGATGGCTGGCTGGATGTGACTGCACATGTCACAGAGCAACGCTGTGGGCACTACACATCCAGCCCACAGCACTGCTGCCATTCGATCCCTCCCCTTCTGTACCGATCGGTACAGAGAGGGGAGAGAGGAATCGGCGTCATGACATGACGCTGGTTTGTTTACATGTGAACACTCCGTCACTTGATGGAGCGATCACATGGTAAACGGCCACGATCAGTGGCGGTTACGGATGTTCTCGGGTGCGCACCCCAGGGGGCGCGCAAGAGTGGAATTCTGGGAGGACATCACTGTACGCCCTAACAGAGTTAAGAAACCGCCCTGTAGCCATCATTCAGCTATGGGCCGGTTGTTAAGTGGTTAACCACTTCCCGCTCGGTCAATAGCATATTGACGTCCGGGAAATAGTTGCGTTATCCTGACTGGGCCTCATATGACGTCCAGCGGGATAACATGCCAGGGCGCACCCGTGGGGGCGCGCAGCCTGGCGATTGGGGGTGGCGTGTGTCCCTCGGACACAGCGCTTCCCCGATCACGGTAAACAGCCAATGACTTTGACACAGCCGATCACCTGTCATAACAAACTCGGTGGTGCACTCCATGCGTGCCGCCGGAGGCATGCAGAGGAGGGATCGAGGAAGGCGAGTGTCCCTTGGACACAGCGCTTCCTCGATCAGGGTAAACAGCCAATGAAATTAAATTGGCTGTTTACCACGTGACTGGCTGTGTCCAATCACAGCCAGTCACAAATGTAAACATTGAGGAGCAATTACCATCTGATCCCTGCTCTCTCCTCACACACCGATCGTGTGAGGAGAGAGCAGGGATCAGTGAGTGAAATCAGTGTCTTGTCTAACATATTGTATTGTACTGTGCACAACACGCCCCCCCCAATAAAGAGGAGTCTCTTGTCATTTTTAACATTTATGACAGTTTTTTAGTGAAATGGTAGGGGTAACCCCTTACCATTTCACACGGAGGGGTCAGGACCTGGGGGTCCCCTTGTTAAAGGGGGCTTCCAGATTCCGATAAGCCCCCCGCCCGCAGGCCCCCACAACCACCAGCCAGGGTTGTGGGGATGAGGCCCTTGTCCTCATCAACATGGGGACAAGGTGTTTTGGGGGTTACCCCAAAGCACCCTCCCAATATTGAGGGCATGTGGCCTGGTACGGTTCAGGAGGGGGGGGGAGCTCTCTCATCCACCCCTCTTTTCCTGCAGCCTGCCAGATTGCGTGCTCGGATAATGGTCTGGTATGGATTTTTGGGGGGACCCCACGCCGTTTTCTTTTTTAAATTTTGGCTGGGGTTCCCCTTAATATCCATACCAGACCTGAAGGGCCTGGTATGGAATTTAGGGGACCCCCATGTCATTTTTTTTTTAATTTTGGTTCGGGGTTCCCCTGTGGGGAATTCCCATGCTGTTTTTATCAATGAACTTCTATGTGTATTGTCGGACCTGCAATGCAATAGCCGCGAGTAGTTTTGAATGACTTTTTTTCCTTTGAAATGTCATTTTGCTGTCAGACTGTTCTAAACACGGAAAACATGCGCCCCTTTACAGGCATACTATAGACACCCCCCAGGTACGAAATTTAAAGGGATATTACACTTTTATTGTTTCACTTTAAGCATTATTAAAATCACTGCTCCCGAAAAAACGGCCATTTTTCAAACTTTTTTTTGCATTGATCCATGTCCCCTGGGGCAGGACCCAGGTCCCCAAACACTTTGTATGACAATAACTTGCATATAAGCCTTTAAAATTAGCACTTTTGATTATTCATGTTCGTGTCCCATAGACTTTAACGGTGTTTGAACAAACTTTTTTCCTGTTGGTGTGAACTGAACAGGGGGGTGTTCGGCTCATCCCTAGTTGGAACCTCTTTTTCAGGGGCAGGTGATGAGATGGGTGGTTATCTATACATTTACAAAAGAAAGGGCAAAACATCTTAAAAGACATTCATGGTATGAGAACAACATATGGTCATAACAGTCAGAAATATTTAATGTGTTTAAATGATATTCTCACCATGTAGCTTTTTGAACACACATTAGAAAGCATCCAACTTTAAAAAGAAACAATGGGCACAGTGGCCTGCTGACAGGAAACAGACACGTGGACCAGCACTAGCACCAAGGACATGGTATAGGCATGCGGCCCAAAGGCAGGACACAAAGGGCGTCCTCCCACCCGCAAAATGACGCCACTGATGACAGCTGTGGTGAATAGTGTATATCACCTAAAACAAAGGGAAGGGACAATCTGATAGATTCCAATCCATAAATGTAAAGGGAAATAAACAAAATCAAAAAAAGATGAAACTTATATCTAATATATATTGGTATTGATATGATAGGGATATCAATCGGTCCTCCAACTTACCTATAGGTTCATACAGAATACAAATATAGGCTCATACAAAGCATCACGAAAGACCAAAAGGAGTTCCACGGGGAAAGGGTCACACAGAAAGAATCCTAAAAAACGCATCACCGATTCTCGCACAACGACTGATCTCCCTAGTCCTCAGGTAAAATTGGTAGTGGTGGGTCCGCTCCAATCACGTCCTTGGAGACCAATACCTCTAAAATAGAACACACATGCAGTGGGATCCAACCACCTAGTACTTTACCAGATCATTTTTTAGTCAGTCCAACCGACAATCCCTTAATATAAGTGAGTCTAACCCCCAGGAAGTATCACCTTCATTGACGGACAAGCAGAATCTTAATGTGGTAAACCTCTCTTCCTATACTTTAAATGAGGCTGAACTGTCCGTCCTAGCTCGTGGCTTAAGCTTTTGCCCTGACCAAGATCTAGATAAATTCGAAGTAAGGAAGGACATTCAACTATTTGCACTCAAGCTTATCCTGAAACAATTATACTCCAAAGAAACACCTAAACAATCCAACTTTAAATCACAAGAACTACAGACAACTTAATATCATTATTGGATGAAAACGAACCCCCAGATCTGATTGACCAGATCGACCTAGAGCAACTGCTCAGCCAATTTGATCAGTCTGATCTCCCTCAACCCTCTGCCAAAACTTTTAAGAAAAAAAAAAAAAAAAAAAAAATCGGACAAATTTCCCGCACTACAGACGAACTCCAATGTGCTGGCCTTTGTCCGATTGACGTGCAGTGAAATCCGTAAGATTAACATTACTGCCAAGCAACAACACAATCACACTCTAAAAGAACGCAAAGCCCTAAAAACTTTGGTATCTAATCCATCCATCACCATAAAACCCTCAGACAAAGGGGGAAACATTGTCATATTGGACAATGATCAATACGTTGCGATTTGCAATAAAATACTGTCCAATCAACATTGGTATTGTAGGATTTCATCCAACAAAATTGAAAAGTTCAAGAGGGAATTTTATAGACTTATGGATGAATCATATGCTGCAAATCTACTCACAAAATCAGAATATGACTTCATTAGAACTGCTTTACCCCGCACCCCAAGTTTTATCCTTTACCCAAATTGCATAAAGATATACGTAAACCATCAGGCCGGCCAATAATTTCGGGCAATGGTTCCCTTACGGAGAAATAAAGCCAATACATAGATGGACATCTGCGGCCATATGTGTTAAGTATACCTAGTTATGTAAAAGATACTATGCAAATCATAGACAGCATCTATGTTCCACCAAAGTCATTATTGGTGGCCTTGGATGTTGAAGCATTGTATAGTTCAATACCTCACGATAAAGGACTGGCGTGCATTCGGCATGTGCTGTCACGCGATCCCCATCTGAGTGACGGAAAAAGACATTTTCTGATTGATGCTCTAGATTTCATCCTGCATCACAATTACTTTATGTTCAACGGTGACTCTTTCCCCCAGGTACAGGGGGTCGCTATGGGGACGTCTTGTGCCCCATCATACGCGAACCTGTACCTGGGGGGAATGGGAAAGCTGGTTGGAACAGTCCACATCTACCTGTCCCCACATGGCCAATGTGGTGATATGGCGTCGGTACATAGACGACATTTTGCTTGTTTGGGACGGTACCCCGGACAACCTCCTATCTTTTGTGCAAAAATTAAATACCAATCCATTCAATCTCACCTTTACTATGATATTCCATGAACATGAGATTACTTTTCTGGATGTGACCATCCATAAGCAACATGATGGTTCACTAACCAGTTCCCTATACCGTAAACTGACATCCGGAAATTCAATTCTCCACGCTACCAACTTTCACCCTCAACCTCTGATCTGTTCGATTCCTTACAGTCAGTACCTACGGGTCAGGAGGAACTGTACTGACGACACTGTATTCAAGAGAGAGGCAGACATGTTAAGGGAGAGACTCCTGACTAGTGGGTACTCCAAAACATGTCTAAAGAGGGCTTTCAGACGGGCATGCGTAAAACCCAGACATGCACTAATTTTCAATGCAGAACCCGAGGTAATAAAACCAACCCAATTCGGATCATAACCAGGTATTCTAACCAACATAGGACCATCAAAAACATTGTTAAAAGATACTGGCATGTCCTTAAACTAGACCCCACCATTAACCCCTTGACCATCCTTCACCTTTAAGCGGGCCAAATCCATCAGGGACAATTTAGTATCCAGTGAATTTTTAGGGGGAGGTGTGGGTAAACGTGACCCCTGAAAACGCCCTGGCACCTTTCGGTGTGGCGGATGCCCATACTGCCAGTTCATGAACATCAAACCTAGCGTCAAACTACCTAATGGTCACAAGTATGCTCCTAAACACTTTGCAAATTGTAAAACAATAGGTGTGGTATACCTGTTGATTTGTGAGTGTGCATGCTACTATGTGGGCAAAACTAGTCAAGAGTTCTGGCGGCGGGCATACCGCCACATGAAATTCTGCAATCCCAGCTTACCACTGGGGAGACATGTTTCGGCGTTCCACGCAGGTAATTTCCCCGAAGTGTCCCTTTTGATTCTGGATCGTCTCCATCCAGGGTTGCGCGGTGGGCATTGGAATAAAATTCAGTTGCAGAAAGAACAGAAATGGATTTATCGCCTACAGGCTACCAAGCCCCCTGGCTTGAATGATGCCATCTCATTCCGACCCTTCCTGGAGGGTTTTACCTCCGGGGGCCCCGAGTGGGACCCTTCCGAGGTAAACACACCTCGGTTTTTGCAAAATCTTTACCAATTATGATTCAATGCTATATGCATGTCTTTACCTAAAAGCCATTTAACTCCTTTTTGAATTTCAGTGAAAGGGGCAGGCTGGTTATCACCAGACTTTATATCAATGCAGGCCCATTATGTTGGATATTTGCTTGATATTCCAATTTAATCATGCGCACATGTTCCAATTATATCACATATATATCACACATATATTATATGTAAAATAACAAATAAGCGATTATTCTGCTTATTTGTTATTTTACATATAATTTTTTCACATATGCTGTTATTGACATTACTATGTCTATTTGTTGCCCCCCCATGTTTTTTCCTGTGTTTCTTCTGGCATGCTTTTCCACTGTCGTGGACTCCTATTAATATATCCTTTCTTCCCCCATAGAGTCCTGGGTACAAGTGCTCTGCAATGCTGTGGATCTGGCTCCTGGACTGATGCTGCGCTGGAGGAATGGTCGGCATGTGCCCGGGCAGTTCACTCGGCGCACGGGGGCCAATGTGCCACTCCTTCCCTTTGGGGCTTTTGGCCTCCCGTTTCAATGATCGCACATTACCGGGGCAATGTGTTGGTCCCGTTACCATGGCGATCTATGCGCTGCAGGTCCCCGAAGGGGACGCCGGTGTTCTGCCGAGAAAGTTCCGCTCGGTGGATTAGTTCCCCCCTCTACTGCGCATGCGCAGTAGAAGCCGGCGGAAATAGCCGAAGCGGAACAGCTGAAAATCAGCTGTACACGGCGCCTGGAAGAGGGCCCCTCGCGGGCTCACTTCGCTCGCCACGCTTCGGGCACGGCCTCGCTGCGCTCGGCACTTTTAGATTCCCCCTCTAGGTCCACTTGGATAGAGGGGAAGGAATCTGGACCCAGAGCGCAGGCGCCGTGTACAGCTGAGCGAAGCATTTGAGCTTCGGCTATCTCCGGCGGCCAACAGTAGTCTGTACTGCGCAGGCGCTGCGCCTGCGCAGTACAGGGGGGAACCTATCCGCCGAAGGAACTTATTCGGCAAGACACCGGTCCCCTCCCAGCACGTTTCAGCTGGTGCCAGAGCTGGATGTTCCCTCCCACTGTGCTCTGATACGTGGGTGGGACCAAGGAGGCGGGCCTGCGCGCTGGGGATTCGGAGGACCCCTCCCACTAGCCATGACGCTCACTGGCTCATCAGCTGTTACTGATGTTTACACTAATGATCGGCACTAGAAAAGCTTCACGCTCTGGATGGCCAGTCTTATGCCTGCATAGGCGTCGGACCGGTCGTTCAGCTCTACCACTCCTCAAGGTAACCAATTCATTCCTATCCCTAAAAATTGCAGGCTCTGTCTAGAGATACAGGTTAGGTGAGACCAGCACACATAAATCCACTCACCCATCAGTGTGGTGTGGAGTGGTTGTGCTGGGACACTGCTTGCAGCAGTGTTTTTTGTAGATTGGTCCCTTAGTGATTTTAACTAATCACACAATACTTTTTGTTTCTGTTTTTCTTTTTCAGCTATTGTATGCTGATGTGTCCAATCACGTTGCTCTCCCTCTTGATGTGAGACCTGGTTACACAGAGGGATTCAACACTCATCCCTATCCTGCCAAATCTCTATGCGATTTCCTCCTACTTGTTAGGTGAGATCTCCACTCTGTATGAGCCTACAGGTAAGCTGGTGGACGGATTGATATCCCTATCATATCAATATCAATATATATATTAGATATAAGTTTCATCTTTTTTTGATGTTGTTTATTTCCCTTTACATTTATGGATTGGAATCTATCAGATTGTCCCTTCCCTTTGTTTTAGGTGATATACACTATTCACCACAGCTGTCATCAGTGGCGTCATTTTGCGGGTGGGAGGACGCCCTTTGTGTCCTGCCTTTGGGCCGCATGCCTATACTGTGTCCTTGGTGCTAGTGTTGGTCCACGTGTCTATTTCCTGTCAGCGGGCCACTGTGCCCATTGTTTCTTTTTAAAGTTGGATGCTTTCAAATGTGTGTTCAAAAAGCTACATGGTGAGAATATCATTTAAACACATTAAATATTTCTGACTGTTATGACCATATGTTGTTCTCATACCATGAATGTCTTTTAAGATATTTTGCCCTTTCTTTTGTAAATATATAGATAACCACCCATCTCATCACCTGCCCCTGAAGAAGAGGTTCCAACCCAATTAAAACCTCAAAACGCGTCGGGCTTTTTGTATGTGTAGACCTCAGCCCTAATAATCGTGTGGTTTTTGTGTT
The DNA here is from genome assembly GCA_037952925.1 of Lithobates clamitans. Lineage (NCBI taxonomy): Eukaryota > Metazoa > Chordata > Amphibia > Anura > Ranidae > Lithobates > Lithobates clamitans. Next base: position 6,392,446 of record JBBGZY010000221.1, on the reverse strand, counting down.
TATCATTGTACCTTTATATGTTATTGTTATCACCACTTGAAGTGTCAGCATCCCTATTCTTTTATTGAAGTTTTTTCATGTCCTCTGTCACGATTTTAATTTTTTTGATATTAAAACTATATATTTGGTTTTGATATAATGTTTAAAGTCCCATTTAGAGGAAAACAATGTTCCCTTGAAAATCTATATAAAATCATATAGTAAGTATCTATATTTTACGCCATTTACCTGCACCCTTCTGGCTATATACTGTATGCATACCAGTATACTTATATGAGATGTACACTAAGGGATATATTGATTTACAGGTTTCGCTTTACTATCTCTGCCTGCGACAATCCCCGCTACCTGTCTGTGGGCCTTGATGCCTCTGTGCCCGCCCTCAGACTGTACTTTGCTGTACTCATATGATCCACTGCAGTATCGTAAGCATGTTCTTAACAGGGATGAGCCGAACACCCCCCTGTTCGGTTCGCACCAGAACATGCGAACAGGAAAAAAATTCGTTCGAACACCGTTAAAGTCTATGGGACACGAACATGAATAATCAAAAGTGCTAATTTTAAAGGCTAATATGCAAGTTATTGTCATTAAAAGTGTTTGGGGACCCGGGTCCTGCCCCAGGGGACATGAATCAATGCAAAAAAAAGTTTTAAAAACGGCCGTTTTTTCAGGAGCAGTGATTTTAATAATGCTTAAAGTCAAACAATAAAAGTGTAATATCCCTTTAAATTTCATACCTGGGGGGTGTCTATAGTATGCCTGTAAAGGGGCGCATGTTTCCCGTGTTTAGAACAGTCTGACAGCAAAATGACATTTTGAAGGAAAAAACACATTTAAAACTACCGCGGCTATTGCATTGCCGACAATACACATAGAAGTTCATTGATAAAAACGGCATGGGAATTCCCCACAGGACAACCCCGAACCAAAATTTAAAAAAAAAAAAAAAAAAGTGGGAGTCCCCCTAAATTCCATACAAGGCCCTTCAGGTCTGGTATGGATATTAAGGGGAACCCCAGCCAAAATTAAAAAAAAAATTTACGTGGGGTTCCCCCTAAATTCCATACCAGACCCTTCAGGTCTGGTATGGATTTTAAGGGGAACCCCGCGCCAAAAAAAAAATGGCGTGGGGTCCCCCCAAAAATCCATACCAGACCCTTATCCGAGCACGCAACCTGGCAGGCCGCAGGAAAAGAGGGGGGGACGAGAGTGCGGCCCCCCCCTCCTGAACCGTACCAGGCCACATGCCCTCAACATTGGGAGGGTGCTTTGGGGTAGCCCCCCAAAACACCTTGTCCCCATGTTGATGAAGACAAGGGCCTCATCCCCACAACCCTGGCCGGTGGTTGTGGGGGTCTGTGGGCGGGGGGCTTATCGGAATCTGGAAGCCCCCTTTAACAAGGGGACCCCCAGATCCCGGCCCCCCCCCTGTGTGAAATGGTAAGGGGGTACTTACCCCTACCATTTCACTAAAAAACTGTCAAAAATGTTAATGACAAGAGACAGTTTTTGACAATTCCTTTATTTAAATGATTCTTCTTTCTTCCTTCATCTTCTTCTGGTTCTTCCTCCGGCGTTCTCGTTCAGCATCTCCTCCGCGGCGTCTTCTATCTTCTTCTCCTCGGGCCGCTCCGCACCCATGGCATGGGGGGGGAGGCTCCCGCTCTTCTCTTCATCTTCTTCTCTTCTCCATCTTCTTCTCTTCTTCCTTCCCTTCTTCATTTCTTCTCCGGGCCGCTCCGCAGCCATGCTGGCATGGTGGGAGGCTCCCGCTGTGTGACGGCGTCTCTTCGTCTGACGGTTCTTAAATAACGGGGGGCGGGGCCACCCGGTGACCCCGCCCCCCTCTGACGCACGGGACATGACGGGACTTCCCTGTGGCATTCCCTGTGACGTCACAGGGAAGTCCCGTCAAGTCACCGTGCGTCAGAGGGGGGCGGGGTCACCGGGTGGCCCCGCCCCCCGTTATTTAAGAACCGTCAGATGAAGAGACGCCGTCACACAGCGGGAGCCTCCCTCCATGCCAGCATGGCTGCGGAGCAGCCCGGAGAAGAAATGAAGAAGATGAAGAGAAGAGCGGGAGCCTCCCCCCTCATGCCATGGGTGCGGAGCGGCCCGAGGAGAAGAAGATAGAAGACGCCGCGGAGGAGATGCTGGACGAGAACGCCGGAGGAAGAACCAGAAGGGCCAGAAGAACCAGAAGATGAAGGAAGATAGAAGAAAGAAGAAGTATTTAAATAAAGGAATTGTCAAAAACTGTCTCTTGTCATTTTTAACATTTTTGACAGTTTTTTAGTGAAATGGTAGGGGTAAGTACCCCCTTACCATTTCACACAGGGGGGGGGCCGGGATCTGGGGGTCCCCTTGTTAAAGGGGGCTTCCAGATTCCGATAAGCCCCCCGCCCGCAGACCCCCACAACCACCGGCCAGGGTTGTGGGGATGAGGCCCTTGTCTTCATCAACATGGGGACAAGGTGTTTTGGGGGGCTACCCCAAAGCACCCTCCCAATGTTGAGGGCATGTGGCCTGGTACGGTTCAGGAGGGGGGGGGGGCTGCACTCTCGTCCCCCCCTCTTTTCCTGCGGCCTGCCAGGTTGCGTGCTCGGATAAGGGTCTGGTATGGATTTTTGGGGGGACCCCACGCCGTTTTTTTTTTTTGGCGCGGGGTTCTCCTTAAAATCCATACCAGACCTGAAGGGCCTTGTATGGAATTTTAGGGGGACCCCCACATCATTTTTTTTTTTTTTTTTTTTTTATTTTGGTTCGGGGTTGCCCTGTGGGGAATTCCCATGCCGTTTTTATCAATGAACTTCTATGTGTATTGTCGGCAATGCAATAGCCGCGGGTAGTTTTAAATGTGTTTTTTTCTTCAAAATGTCATTTTGCTGTCAGACTGTTCTAAACACAGGAAACATGCGCCCCTTTACAGGCATACTATAGACACCCCCTAGGTACGAAATTTAAAGGGATATTACACTTTTATTGTTTGACTTTAAGCATTATTAAAATCACTGCTCCTGAAAAATCGTCCGTTTTTAAAACTTTTTTTTGCATTGATCCATGTCCCCTGGGGCAGGACCCAGGTCCCCAAACACTTTTTATGACAATAACTTGCATATAAGCCTTTAAAATGAGAACTTTTCATTTCTCCCATAGACTTTTAAAGGGTGTTCCGCGGCATTCGAATTTGCCGCAAACACCCCAAATTGTTCACTGTTCGGCGAACTTGCGAACAGCCAATGTTCGAGTAGAACATGAGTTCGACTCGAACTCGAAGCTCATCCCTAGTTCTTAAATATGTTCATTGTGGTCAAAGTGCTATATTATATCCCTATAATATATTTTTTCTTTTTGTATAAGATATTTAGTGTTGCTCTACCTTGCCCTAAGAAGCCATGTTCATGGCAAAAATTGGCAGATTGGGTTCCTGGAAGCATAGAGTTGTTAGGGATGTTATGCTTTGATGCCTACAATCAGGTCCATAAATAATGGGACATCGACACAATTCTAATCTTTTTGGCTCTATACACCACCACAATGGATTTGAAATGAAACAAACAAGATGTGCTTTAACTGCAGACTTTCAGCTTTAATTTGAGGGTATTTACATCCAAATCAGGTGAACAGTGTAGGAATTACAACAGTTTGTATATGTGCCTCCCACTTTTTAAGGGACCAAAAGTAATGGGACGATTGGCTGTTCAGCTGTTCCATGGCCAGGTGTGTGTTATTCCCTCATTATCCCATTTACAAGGAGCAGATAAAAGGTCCAGAGTTCATTTCAAGTGTGCTATTTGCATTTGGAATCTGTTGCTGTCAACTCTCAATATGAGATCCAAAGAGCTGTCACTATCATTGAAGCAAGCCATCATTAGGCTGAAAAAACAAACAAACCCAGAGAGATAGCAAAAACATTAGGTGTGGCCAAATCAACTGTTTGGAACATTCTTAAAAAGAAAGAACGCACCGGTGAGCTCAGCAACACCAAAAGACCCAGAAGACCACGGAAAACAACTGTGGTGGATGACCAAAGAATTCTTTCCCTGGTGAAGAAAACACCCTGCACAACAGTTGGCCAGATCAAGAACACTCTCCAGGAGGTAGGTGTATGTGTGTCAAAGTCAACAATCAAGAAGAGACTTCACCAGAGTGAATACAGAGGGTTCACCACAAGATGTAAACCATTGGTGAGCCTCAAAAACAGGAAGGCCAGATTAGAGTTTGCCAAACAACATCTAAAAAAGCATTTACAGTTCTGGAACAACATCCTATGGACAGATGAGACCAGGATCAACTTGTACCAGATTGATGGGAAGAGAAGAGTATGGAGAAGGAAAGGCACTGCTCATGATCCAAAGAATTCCACCTTATCAGTGAAGCATGGTGGTGGTAATGTCATGACGCGGGCATGTATGGCTGCAAATGGAACTGGTTCTCTTGTATTTATTGATGATGTGACTGCTGACAAAAGCAGCAGGATGAATTCTGAAGTGTTTCGGGCAATATTATCTGCTCATATTCAGAAAAATGCTTCAGAACTCATTGGACGGCGCTTCACAGATGAACAATGACCCGAAGCATACTGCAAAAGCAACCAAAGAGTTTTTTAAGGGAAAGAAATGGAATGTTATGCAATGGCCAAGTCAATCACCTGACCTGAATCTGATTGAGCATGCATTTCACTTGCTGAAGACAAAACTGAAGGGAAAATGCCCCAAGAACAAGCAGGAACTGAAGACAGTTGCAGTAGAGGCCTGGCAGAGCATCCCCAGGGATGAAACCCAGAGTCTGGTGATGTCTATGCGTTCCAGACTTCAGGCTGTAATTGACTGCAAAGGATTTGCAACCAAGTATTAAAAAGTGAAAGTTTGATGGATGATTGTTAATCTGTCCCATTACTTTTGTGTGGAAATTTTTCTATGTTAAACAATAAAGCTCACTTAGCGCTCACAGTAAGGTCCCAAAAACATTTTCAAGATGAAATTAGTGGCAAAGGAAACAGGAGATCCTTAAGAGAGAAATTAAATATAAAAAGGTCAATAGTACTTATTCCTGGTGATGGAGCTCCAAGCTGTTGGAGTAGCATGATGGTAGCTGAATGTGATGAGTCCAAAAAAACAGCAACCTGGGTGGCAGCCAATGTAAAGTGAAAATCAGGGATGGATGGGAGATTTCCGCAGCTGGGCTCCAATGTCTTGTGATGTACATCAACACAGACCTCATTGTCTGTGCTGACAGCTCTGTCTTAGCAGACATTCACGTTCTGTCCTGCTCAGCTCTTGTGCAGACGGTTGTGTTTGTGCTTGTAGGGCTGGGAAAGTTTGCAAGGAGTTGCTGGTCATGAGGATGCGTATGTGTCGCAGTCCAGCTTGGGCTCAGGCTTGGAAGGAAGCTGGATCGGTGAAGGCAGGGTAGAAATTTGGGTGGTTGAAAAAGGAGAGTAATGGAGAGTATGGGGACATTAGCTTAAATGGGTCTCGCAATTTATCCCAGAGTCTAAAAGATTGTTGTGTGATAGGATTAGTTATGGGACCTCATGCTGAGTTCTTCACCCCCTGGCAGTTATGCTATGGGTGTCCATCTATTGCTTCCAAACTGACCTACAATGGGGTGTTGGATTTTGCATGGTATAGCGCAATCTGAGTCAGTTTGGCTGCATGGTAGTATTGTGCAAAATTAGGAAGTCCCAGGCCCCCCACAGAGTTTGCTGCAGAGCAGTATAGTTCTTGACACCCTAGGTTTTGTGGGGCCCCATCAGGGCTTTTTTTCTCAGAATAGGCGCAGGAACTCTGCCTTTCGGAGTTAGCCTTTGTCTCTGCTCCTATCCACCTCCGAGCACTGTTACTTGGTTCTACCCCCTATCCACCTCCCAATACTGCCCCTTTTAGAAAATACAGAACCAAGTAACATTTGTGGTACTAAGTAATTTGTATGAAATTTGTTAATGATAACAAGAAAAGCAGTATAAAAAAGAACCCCCTGCAGGCACCAATAGACCCCTTCTCACTCACCCTAGCAACAATGGACCACCTGCAAAAAATACCCCCCTCCAGCAACAATAGACCCCCCGCAGCAACAACAGACCCCCCCCCCCCACAGACAGCATCAATAGACCCTCCAGCAGCCATCTACAATAGACTGCTCCCTCAACAGTAAATACCCTCAACAACAACTGACCACCCAGCAACAATAGATCCCCCACCAGCAACAATAGATCCACTGCCAGCAACAACAGACCTCCCCCCAAAATAGATTGCTTCCAGTCACAATAGGTTCCCCAGCAGCAACAATAGACCTCCCCAGCAACAATAAACCCCTGCAAAAAAATAGCACCTCCAGTAACAATAGATCCCCCAGCAGCCAGCATCAATAAACACTGTAACACAATCCAGCACCCCTTGCCATTACATACATTCAGTGCTGAAGGTGCCAGAACTGCGTTCCCCACGTTCCCGCTGAAAAACATATATATTTAAATACTCGAAATTGCATGACCCAGTGGAAGTAAGGGGGAATTGCAATTGGGAGGACTCTATAGAGATACAGGAGTTTTGGTAGTAGTGACATCTTGACAGCCGTGACGCGCCCAAGCTAGGAAACGCATAGTGGCTGCCAAGAGGCCAGTAGGGTGGAGCACACGGGAACATCCAGAGGACCCGGCGCATCACGGATCGCGGCCGTTTACCATGTGATCACTCTGTGCAATGACGGAGCGATCACATGTATACAAACCAGTGTCATGTCATGACGCTGGTTCCTCTCTCCCCTCTCTGTATCGATCGGTACAGAGGGGGAGGGATCAGATGGGAGCAGAGCTGTGGGCTGGATGTGTAGTGCCCACAGTGCTGCTCAGTGACATGTGCAGTCACATCCCCCATCCATCCCTCCATGCTCAGCCATCCCCCCCATGCTCAGCAATACCCAGCAATACTCTGCAATTCCCTGTGCAATACTCTGCAATTCCCTGTGCAATACTCTGCAATTCCCTGTGCAATACTCTGCAATTCCCTGTGCAATACTCTGCAATTCCCTGTGCAATACTCTGCAATTCCCTGTGCAATACTCTGCAATTCCCTGTGCAATACTCTGCAATGCCCCGCAATACTCTGCAATGCCCCGCAATACCCAGCCATACCCAGCCATACCCAGCCATACCCTGCAATACTCGGTTATACCCAGCCATACTCTGCAATACTCGGTTATACCCAGCCATACTTTGCCATGCTCAGCCATACCCAGCCATGCTCTTCTATACTCGGCCTCTGTATGTGGCCAGGCTGTGGAAGTCTCACACATGTGGTATCACCGTACTCAGGAGGAGTAGGAGAATCTATTTTGGGGTATCATTTTTGGTATGTACATGCTATGTGTTGGAAATATTGTATAAATGGACAACTTTGTGTTAAAAAAAAAAATGTGTTTTAACCACTTCCTGCCTACCGGCTGTCATACGATGTCCTTGACTTTGTGCGGGGATATCTGAGTGATGAGTGCAGCTACAGGCATCATTCAGATATCAGCTTTTTCAGCCGGCGATTCTCTACACCATTAAAATGATTATAGCGGCTGTTCCACTGCTTGATCGTTCTTACAGGAGGCGAGAGGGGACATCCCCCCCCCCCTCCCGCCGCCCTCAGGTGCTTCTACCAACTCACCGCTACGATCAAAGCCAGGATCATTTTTTTTTTTTTTTTTTTTTTTTTTTTTATTTCAGGCTTCTCAGCCTAGAGGTGAGATGTGGGGTCTTATTGACCCCATATCTCTCTGTAAAGAGGACCTGTCATGCCATATTCCTATTACAAGGGATGTTTACATTCCTTGTAATAGGAATAAAAGTGATCAAAAAATTTATTTTTTGGAAAAAAAGCATCAAACTAAAATAAATAAAGTAAAATGAACAATAAAAAAAAAAAAAAAAATTCCCCGTGTGCTCGCATGCAGAAGCAAACGCATACGTAAGTCCCGCCCACATATGAAAATGGTGTTCAAACCACACATGTGAGGTATCGCTGCGATCGGTAGAGCAAAAGCAATAATTTTGGCCCTAGACCTCCTCTGTAACTCACAACGTGTAACCAGTAAAACATTTTAAAATATCTCCTATGGGTATTTTTAAGTAGCGAAGTTTGGCACCATTCCACGAGGGTGTGCAATTTTGAAGGGTGACATGTTAGGTATCTATTTACTCGGCATAATTTCATCTTTCACATTATTCAAAAACATTGGGCTAACTTTACTGTTTTGTTTTTTTTTTTAAAGCACAAAACTGTTTTTTTTTTAACGCGTTCAAAAAATTGCTGCACAAATACAGTGCGAGATAAAAAGTTGCACGGACGGCCATTGTATTCTCTAGGGTCTTTGCTAAAAAACATATATAATGTTTTGGGGTTCTATGTAATTTTCTAGCAAATAAATTATGTTTTTTACATGTAGGAGAGAAATGTCAGAATTGGCCTGGGTGTTCCTGAACGTCTGAAGGTGATCCACGCATGTTGGGCCTCTGTATGTAGCCATGCTGTGTAAAAGTCTCACACATGTGGTATCACCGTACTCAAGAGTAATAGCAGAATGGGTTTTGGGGTGTAATTTGTGGTATGCATATGTTGTGTGTGAGAAATAACCTGCTAATATGACAATTTTGTGAAGAAAAAAAAAAAAAAAATCTTGATTTTGAAAAGAATTGTGGGAAAAAAAATGACAACTTCAAAAAACTCATCATGCATCTTTCTAAATACTTTGGAATGTCTTCTTTCCAAAAAGGGGTCATTTGGGGGGTATTTGTACTTTTCTGGCATGTTAGGGTCTCGAGAAATGAGATAGGCTGTCAGTACTTCAGGTGTGATCAATTTTCAGATATTGGCACCATAGCTCGTGGACTCAATAACTTTCACAAAGACAAAATAATATACACTGATTTGGGTTATTTTTACCAAAGATATGTAGTGGTATAAATTTTGGCCAAAATATATGAAGAAATAAAATTTTGCAAATTCTAACAGAAACAAAGAAAAATGCATTTTTTTTACAGAATTTTCTGTCTTTTTTTCTTTCATAGCGCAAAAAATAAAGTACCCAACGGTGATTAAATACCACCAAAAGAAAGCTCTATTTGTGTGAAAAAAAGGACAAAAATTTAATTTGGGTACAGTGTTGCATGACTTAGTAATTGTCATTCAAATTGTGAGAGCACTGAAAGCTGAACATTGGTCTGGTTATTAAGGGTGTTTAAGTGCCCAGTGCTTAAAGCGGAGGTTCACACAAAAATTGAACCTCCACTTTTCGGAAACCCCCCCCCCCCCCCGGTCTCACATTTGGCACCTTTCAGGGGGGAGGGAGGGGTGCAGATACCTGTCTAAGACAGGTATTTGCACCCACTTCTGGCATAGACTCCCACGGGAGTCTATACCTCTTCCCGTCCCGCCGTGCTGTCTGCTGGGACACACACGGGTCCCAGGAGATAGCGGCGACCAGTTAGGATGTGCAGTGTGACTCGCGCATGCGCAGTAGGGAATCAGGAAGTGAAGCCTCACCGCCTCACTTCCTGATTCCCACACAGAGAATGGCAGTGATCGCTGTATTCGGGGATAGGTGAGTGTCCTTATTTAAAAAGTCAGCAGCTGCAGTATTTGTAGCTGCTGACTTTAAAAAAAAAAAAAAAAAATTGCGGAACTCCCTCTTTAAACTCCTCTTTTGGGAGGGATATGTTGAGGGCTCTGGCTTTGAACTGGTTGACCTCCAATCCTGTTACAATAGCAACTTTATCTAATATCTGAATAAGGTTTGGGAGGATCATGCGGGGAGAGGTTATGAATAATAAAGCGTCATCAGTGAAGAGACACAGTTTGTGAGTGGTAGAGACAACCTCCAGGCCTTTAATGTTGGGGTTAGCTCTTATCAGGGCTGCTAGTGTTTCGAGGGCAAAGAGTAGGGGGGAAAGGGGACAACCCTGCCTTGTCCCCCATTGAATAGGAAAGCAGTCTGAGCGGAACCCGGAGTATTTAACATATGCTTGGGGCTGGTCATATAAGGAGGTCATCCATTGTAGAAAATTCAGATCAAAGCCCCAGCTTTGTAGTATAAAGTGTAGGTAGGGCCAGGAGACTGTATCAAATGCCTTCCTAATATTGAGGGACAGAAGATGCATGGGTATCTTGTGGGATTTAGCGAGGTGCTGTAGTAGAATTACTCGACGGATGTTGCCGCTAGCCTGATGCCTAAACCAACTTGGTCTTTATGTATTAGCCCTCCAATGATCTGGTTAAGTCTCAGTGCTAAAATTTTGGCTAGGATCTTGATATCCAGATTAAGTAAGGATATGGGCCTGTAATTGGACCATAGGGTATTATCTGTGTTAGGTTCGAGTATCATGGAAATGATGGCTGTCAACTTGTCCCGGCCAAAGGAACGGTGCTTAAGCAGGGCATTGAAAGAATTCATCAGGAGTGGGGATAGTGTGTCAGCAAATTTCTTATAATACATGCTTGAGAGGCCATCAAGTCCTGCTCGATTGTGGTGTTTAAGTGACTTAAAGCTAGGAGGACTTCCTCAGTCGTAACAGGTCATTCCATAGACTCACGGTTAGCTTCCGATAATTTGGGTATAGATATATTTTGGAGCAGTGTCTCTGCTTGGTTCAGAGGAAAAGTGGCCTTCACTTCATATAGCTCAGCCAGTCTCCTGAATTCGGAAAGCACCTTGACAGGGTTGCTTGAATGGACATCTTTAGCCAACCTGAGTCGAATGGGGTTATGGACCCATTCAGGTCGATGAAGTCGAAGGCCAGGAAGGTGTCTGGTTTATTAGCTTTAGTGTATATGGTGTGGTTGGACCTGCGTATGGCCTTGTCTGCTGTTTCCGCTAGTAATAGGTCTAGTTCAACTTTGTTTTTTTCTAGTTTAATTCTGTGGGGTTCTGTAGGGGAGGATTGGAATTGGAGGAAAGGGTGGTGGTACTCTGTTACGAGTTGTTAAAGCTTGAGCTTTTTGTCACAATTAAGGTGCGTGGAGACTGAGATACAAGTGCCTCGTATTACAGGCTTGTGTGCCTCCCCGTACTCTTTAAGAGCGAGCTGAATGTCAAAACAATAAGATTTGTTGGTTAGGTGTGCGTCGTTCATGCACCAAGTGCGGTCTCTGGCTTGGGGGATCAGAGATGAGATCGTTGTTATCACAGCACAGTGGTCTGACCATGTAATGGACTGTATGCAGGAGTGTAGTAAGAGCAGTGCGGACACTACCGGAATAAATATATGCTCTATCCTGGAGAAGGACTTATGTGGATAGGAATAAAATGTGTAGTTCCTTCTGGAGGGGTTACATTCTCTCCAGGTATCGAGCAGGGAGGATTGTTGGAGTAGTTTGTGGAACTGTAAGGGGGGAGAGTGTTGTTCCAGGGCATACAGGGATTTGTCAAGATGCGGGTGGAGTACAAGGATCAAATCGCTGCACATGAACAGAGTTCGTTTACAATGCGTCCGTACCACCTGTAGGAGATGGGAGAAAAACAGGTTTGGATTATGGTTAGGGTCATAGTATGAGACGAACGTAGTTTCAATGTCCTGTAACAAGCCTACTAAAATGTAACAGCCTTCAGGGTCTTTAATCTCATTAAGGGGGTAAAGGGTAGGGTGTGATGAAAGGCCAACAGGACACCTCTATGCTTCATGGCGGCAGGAGCGGTAAATACTTGGGGATAGCGGGAGCTGAAATATTTAGGGGTATTGTGGGTCGCAAAGTGCGTTTCTTGTAGGGCTACTATGCTGGCTTTAAGGGACGTAAATGAGTGGAAGGCTTTAACCCTTTTGTTAGGGGAATTAATCCCCCTAACAATTAGGGAGAGTATGTTCAGGGGGACCATCTGGGGGCTTGGTGTAGGCTATTATGGGGAGATATCAGGCCCATGCGAACCGACCATAGAGGAAAGATGAAAGGAAGCAGGGAAAGGAAAGGGAAAGAAGAGAGTTGTCAAAGAACATGGTGGAAATTCTGTAGGGCAAACAGTAGAGTAGAAATAACCTAACAGGTTGGACTCTATTGCATGACCTAGTAGAGTACTGACTCTTCAGCCAGCCCGCTAGCTGAAGTGTGCTGCCCCAACAGGGCAAAGAATTTATATATATTGTTTTCCTAACCATTTTTCTATGGACTTTTATGTTTAGTTTACATGCTGCCATCTAGCGACCCTTTTATGGTAATGTACTTGTCCCTCAAGTTTATTTTTCCCTTATGTTATGACACACTTCCCTTGAATGTAATGCTCCACCCTTCTTCCTGTGTTTTGTACTTCCTGTGTCATCTATGCAGTTAACAAGCCACATGTAGCAGGGCACATGTATTCTCCATTGTAAGCTACAGATAATATCATCTTTTGACCGCACAATACCACAACCTGTTCATCTGTTTGTATCCTGTCATCTGCTGTAATCTGATGTTCAGAATAAAGAGTCTGTGGATGGATATTGGTGAGTTCAATTCATCTGATGAAGATTGTCCTCAGTGAATATATCTGCTTATACAGGTCAGGCATAGAGGTCTAACAATGGATAAATCCTTTCACAACAATCGGAGTCAGAGTAGTCAAAAGATGTATAGATGTATGTGTGCTGATCTGCAATCAAGCTCAGTGCCATCCGCCATCTTGTGAAAGCACATGGTCGCACAAGCTTACTGCACCTCATGTAAATGTTAAAAACTGTTTCTCTACATTGAACTGTGTTACCCCACCTGTCTAAGCTGCTGTTCGTCTTCTTAAAGAGACAGTACCATTTTCTGCAAAAATGTGAAAAAATGTCTACACAAGACTCTGAGCCAGGGGCGGATCCAGGAGGGGGGGGCAACAGGGCAATTGCCCCCCCGAAGCACACACTCACTGACACTCTGAATGTTATTGTATATATCCTGCTGCAGCGCCGCTCCGGCCGCTGTGCCGGGCCGAGTCTCTCTCTCTCTCTCTCTCATGAGAGAGACTCGCGTGTGGTACGGGCGGCGGTCAATAACACTGAAGGAAGGAGGTGGGTGGAGCCTCTTCCCCCTGCACTCGTTGCTAGACGCCAGGCGGCCCTGGCGTTAGCAACGAGTGACGTCATCAGCGTCAGTCACACTCTCAGCCGAGCCGACCGGCGGCCGGTGTGAGTGTGACACAGCCTGGAGCGGCGCCTCCAGGCTCCTACATTACATAAGGCAGACTGAGCAGAGTGAGTCTCAGAGAGAGCAGACAGCAGCCTAACTCAGTGAGTGTGGCTTAGTCTGTCTGTGACACAGGCAGCCTGGAGCGGCGCCTCCGAGGAGTCTCTAACAACAAGTCAAGTGCACTGCAGCAGCAGCACACAGCACACTGGCAGGCAACGTGGCAATCCGCAAGGTGTGGCAGGTGACGTGGCAAGTGCAATCTGCAAGGTGTGGCAGGTGAGGTGGCAAGTGGCAATCTGCAAGGTGTGGCAGGTGACGTGGCAAGTGCAATCCGCAAGGTGTGGCAGGTGAAGTGGCAATCCGCAAGGTGTGGCAGGTGACGTGGCAGGCAAGCGACAATCCGCAAGGTGTGGCAGGCGACGTGGCAAGTGGCAATCCGCAAGGTGTGGCAGGTGATGTGGCAATCCGCAAGGTGTGGCAGGTGACGTGGCAATCTGCATCTGGTGGCAGGCAAGTGACAATCCGCAACGTGTAGCAGGTAACGTGGCAAGTGACACACTCAGGTCTCCCACTGATTCTGCATTATGGTGAGTTGAACTATTTCATTTTATATTACAATGTAATTATAGAAAAAATGCGCTTCAATCATCCTGACACTGGTGCCGGGATGATTGAAGCGCAAACACCAGCCGTTTCCCCGATAAATTGCCCACAATGAAAACGCATTTTCTGGCAGTGCCCCTCCCGAGACTAGACTCTGGATCCGCCCCTGCTCTGAGCACCCTTTTGTGGCTGAACCAACACAGATCCATCATGCCTCTGAACCCACAGATGTACAGGGAGCAGATTCTGCAGATATTGCCGATCAGAGTGTAAGACCCAAACGTACAATAAAACCGACACAGGAACTCAGAGAAAACTATGAAGTCACTAGAGATGAGTTCTCCAGAAATCTGTCAGACTTGACACTGCATGTCAGTTTTGTCACACTTTAATGATCAACCAGCTGAACTAAGACTCTATAGATCGATTATCTGCCGCGTACGAACGCTACCAGCGGCTGTTTGCAAAATACACAGCTTTCTTGCAGGACTGTAATATAGAGGACTCCTCAGCAGAACTGACCAGAGCTGATGCACTAAAACAACAAAGGGATCTCTTAGTGCAAAAAGCCCAGTGTAAGGCAGAACTCCGCATTGCTCAACTGCAGGAGACCAGATCTCACAGATCCACATCAACCAAGCACACTGCACGTTCTACCAGATCCTCTCGCTCCAGAAGTTCAACATTAACCGGTTCCCGACTGGCGCACGCCGATGTACGTCGGCAGAATGGCACGGCTGGGCAAATGGGCGTACCTGTACGTCCATTTGAATTCCCTGCCGTGCCATTGCGCGCGCCGGCCGGGAGCTCCGTGAGCCGGGTCGCGGGTCCCGCGGACTCTATCGCCGCGGGGATACCGGTGATCGCCTCACGGAGAGGACGAATGGGGAGATGCTGATGTAAACGGCATCTCCCCGTTCTGCCTAGTGACAAGTGTCACTGATCACAGCTCCCTGTCATCGGGAGCTGTGATCAGAGTAATGACACTGCTAGCCCATCCCCCTACAGTTAGTAATCACTCCCCTAGGACACACTTAACCCCTCCCCGCCCCCCAGTGGTTTTTAATCGCACTGATCACTGTATAAATGACAATTGTCACAAATGTGTCAAAAATGTCTGACATGTCCACCATAACGTCACAGTCACAATAAAAATCGCTGATTGCCGCCATTACTAGTAAAAAAAAAAAAATTATTAATAAAAATGCCATTAAACTATCCCCTATTTAGTAAACGGTATAACTTTTGCGCAAACCAATCAATAAATGCTTATTGTGATTTATTTTTTACCAAAAACATGTAGAAGAATACAATCGGCCTAAACTGAGGAAAAAAAATGTTTTTTTATATATTTTTGGGATATTTATTATAGCAAAATGTAAAAAATAATGCGTTTTTTTTCAAAATTGTCGTCTCTTATTTTGTTTATAGCGCAAAAAATAAAAATCGCAGAGGCAATCAAATACCACCAAAAGAAAGCTTTATTTGTGGGGGAAAAAGGACGTCAATTTTGTTTGGAGCCACGTCGCATGACCGCGCAATTGTCAGTTAAAGCGATGCAGTGCCGAATCGCAAAAAAACGCTCTGGTCAGGAAGGGGGTAAAATCTTCTGGGGCTGAAGCTGTTAAGCGACAAGCTAAGAGAGGCCTGTGCAAGTCTGGAAGCAAAAAAAGTGCAAACCTCCTTTACCAGAAAACAAGGAAAAAAACCTGGATGGCCGCACTTCCGTGAAGAAAAAAGCACCTTTATGGTAGCAACAAAATATGGGCAAACAGGTCACATAAAAAGTGGATGATATAGGACTGCTAATGCATTTCACATCAACCGATGCTTACTCATAGCTTTCTCTCCTTTACCAGAAAGGAAGCAGAAATAGAAACACAAAAGGCAGCTCGCCATGCAAAGATGAAAGCTCATCAAGCAGAAACAGAAGCAAAGATGAAAGCTCAACAAGCAGAGATGGTAGCTCAACAAGCAGAGATGGAAGCTCACCAAGCAGCTCAACAAGCAGAGATGAAAGCTCACCAAGCAGAGATGGTAGCTCAACAAGCAGCTCAACAAGCATAGGCAAATTCCCAATTAAAGATTCTGCAAATGGAAAAGGAAGAAGCAGCTGCCCTAGCAAGGCTGAGAGTTCTTGAACAAGCGATGGGAGTAAGTTCTAACTTAGTCTGTTCCATACCAGTAGAACTGCAAGACCCAGTTGAACGCACCAGTGAATATGTACTAAAGCATAATGTTTGCAATGATACAGAGTTATCTCCTGTACATCCTACCAACAACGCTGTTCTGACTCTCAACATTGAGACCTCTCAGCTCCAAATGCCTGAGCCTCTTCAAGTCTGCAACACAAGTGCATCTATGCAGCAAACCGCATCACCTCTTGCTGACAACAAGGTGACTTCCAGTGACAAGCCACAGTTCAAGCCACAGCCAGCACAAGCCTAATGCCGCGTACACACGTTCGGACTTTCTGGGAAACTAGGTCCGACGTACTTGCCAATAAAAAAAGAAAGAAGGACGGCGCCCTCTAAGTGCAGCATGTATGTTAAAAATATTTATTACAATAGATAAAAACACTCACATTTGAGTTGCTAAAAACCAGCATGTAAAGTAGTTTCATCCGCGTGCTCTCGGGGGATGTGGGTGTCACGGGCCAGTTAAGGGGTTCCTGGGATGTGAGTCCTGTAACCTGGGTCCTGGTAGCTGTTCCGGTGGTGTCGAGGGTCCTCAGAGCCTCCGGGCGGCCAGGATATCGGTCATGGATCCTCCGTGGAGCGCCGTGCTGACCTGCGTCTTCACTTCCGGGAGCGGGGTGAGGCGGGCGGTGCTTCGCGTTCGGAGCATGCGTGCTCCTTCATCAGGCTATGCTGGTGGCCATATTCAGTGTGGGAATTTATACCATAGGCAATGGGAGGGGTGGAGAGGTAATTGAGAGGAGGGCGGGACTATGTATAATGATTGGGCACGTAGGTAACCATGGAGATGGGGTGTACACAATGTGAAGGGGAGTGGAGGGAGACGGGGAGTGGAGGGAGACGGGGAGTGGGTGGGGCGGGGAGTGAGGAGGGGGGAAAAAAAAAAAAAAAGGAGATATGCAAATGAGTGTGTTGTGGTAAGAACATAAATGTGTGTATATGGAATGTGGGGTAAGGAGAAGGCGGTCTATAGGAAGAGGAATGTTGTATTGATCATAGTGGACGGGAACAAAATATATATACATATATACATATGTACATACATATACATACACACATCTACATATATACATACACGTCAACATATATGGGAAGGGAATACAAAAATGCAGAAAATGGTATATAATTAAATAGGTATATAATTATAGGGAGAGATAGGTGGTATATATGAGAAGAAATGACGCAATGATGGAAAAGGGATAAAACATGTACAATGTATATACGTGTGTAAACACAAAGAACCGTTTAAAAAGGATCCCTTCTCACACACATACACATATATACACATTTAAATGACGCGTAAGATTGGGACAAAAGAAGGGGGGGAGTGTGTTTCCAGACGGGTATTTGGGAATGAGAGGAATGTTATGGGAAATACTGGGAAATGGATAAATAAAAGTAAAAATAAAAATGAAAATAATAAAAATATATAGAAATATAAATAAAGATAAATATAAATATATATATATATATATATATATATATATATATATATATATATGTACAAATAAATAAAAAAATAAATAAATAAAAAATATATAAAAAAATAAGGAAATTAAAAATAAAATATTTTTTAATAAGAATAAAAATAATAAAAATAAATAATAAAAAAAAAAGATAGGAATAAAAATAAAAATGGTATGTGTTATACACTAGGGCTATGTGGATAGGGGTAATGGGTGGGAGACGGGTATACCCATACACGTGCTCCACGTGGACTGTAAGTTAATGGGGTAGTGACTAGATGATGGATAAAACAATAAATGAGACAACAGGTAGGACAATGGATGAAACAATACGTGGTGAATTGGGATGAGATGATGTGATGAGGCAGGGATATGGTTGGGGTCACAGCAAAATGTTAATTTCAATGCCTTCATTGAGGCCTCCTGGCGATAAAGTGTCCAGTGTGTATATCCAGTAGTTTTCTCTTTCACACAACCTTTTGTACCGTTCAGCGGTAGGGAGGGTGGGTGGGATAGACTCAATAACCCACACGCGTAGCCCTGAAGATGTTTGTCCATGATGTTCTTTAAAATGTCTTGGTACACTATGCTTGTCAATGCCCTTCTCTACAAGGTTACGATGCTCACCAAACCTTTTGCGGAGCGGGCGTATAGTGCGGCCTACGTATAGTAGGCCGCAGGGGCATGTGAGGTACTTGCCGCCAGACTTCCGGCGGACTACCGCCGGACTTTCTGAACGGACGGACTTGCCTACACACGACCAGACTTTCCAGAATCTGGTCTTCCCGCCGGACTTCCGCTGGACTTTCAGAATGAATGGAGTTTCCCACACACGGACAAGTCCGTTCATTTTGAACGTGACTCGGGTACAACGGGACTAGAAAAGGAAGTCAATCTCGCCGCTTTTATCGGCGAGATTGAAACCTTGTGAGCCCCGTCACAGGCACCCCAGGCCCTTAGGTCTGGTATGGAACTTTAAGGGGAACCCCCTACGCCGAAAAACTGGCATGGGGTCCCCCCAAAATCCATACCAGACCCCGATCCGAGCACGCAGCCCGGCCGGTCAGGAAAGGGGGGGGACGAGTGAGCACCCCCCTCCTGAACCATACCAGGCCGCATGCCCTCAACATGGGGGGGGTGCTTTGGGGGAGGGGGCGCCCTGAGGTGCCCCCCCCACCCCAAAGCACCTTGTCCCCATGTTGATGAGGACAAGGGCCTCTTCCCGACAACCATGGCCATTGGTTGTCGGGGTCTGCAGGCGGGGGGCTTATCGGAATCCGGGAGCCCCCTATAATAAGAGGGCCCCCAGATCCCAGCCCCCCACCCTATGTGAATGAGTATGGGGTACATGGTACCCCTACCCATTCACCTAGGGAAAAAGTGTCAATAATAAAACACACTACACAGGTTTTTAAAATTTATTAAACAGCTCCGGGGGGTCACCGAGTTGACCACGCCCCCTAAAACGTCACAGTCCCAGCATGCCTAGGGACTGTGACATCATATGGGGGCGGGGTCTCCACCTATATAAGTCACAACGGAGCCCTCAGAGACCAGTCCGGCCGGAGAGAGCGTTGTGTCAACATCTGGAGGAGAGAAGAGAAGACAAGAAGCCCAGAAGTCCGGACCTCCGCTGGCAAGAGCTACCTGAAGACAGCGGAGGGGCCGGCCGAAGAACTGGAACACCGGGAGAAGAGGCCGGAGAGAGTGGAGAAGAACCAACCGGACGCTGAGGATGAACCGGAGGGCCCCCCGAAGCCGGAAGAAGACCCCCGAAGCCGGAGGAAGATCCCCCCCCCCCCGGAGCTGTTTAATAAATTATTTTAAAAACCTGTGTAGTGTGTTTTATTATTGACACTTTTTCCCTAGGTGAATGGGTAGTGGTACCATGTACCCCATACTCATTCACATAGGGTGGGGGGCCGGGATCTGGGGCCCCCTTATTATAGGGGGCTCCCAGATTCCGATAAGCCCCCCGCCCGCAGACCCCGACAACCAACGGCCAGGGTTGTCGGGAAGAGGCCCTTGTCCTCATCAACATGGGGACAGGGTGCTTTGGGGTGGGGGGGCACCGCAGGGCCCCCCCTCCCCCAAAGCACCCCCCCATGTTGAGGGCATGCGGCCTGGTACGGTTCAGGCGGGGGGGAGGGCGCTCGCTCGTCCCCACCCCCTTTCCTGACCGGCCGGGCTGCGTGCTCGGATCGGGGTCTGGTATAGATTTTGGGGGGATCCCCACGCTGGTTTTTCGGCGTAGGGGGTTCCCCTTAAAGTTCCATACCAGACATAAGGGCCTGGGATGCCCCCCGCGCTTGCCGCAATAGGAAAATTTGTTTTTCCTATTGCAGCGAGCGCGAGATGCAGTACCCTGCTCCTCCGTCGTATCTGGTCCGTCGGACCAGCACCAGCATACAGACGAATGGGCTTTCCGTCAGGAACTGAGTCCGGTGGAGTTATGACGTAAAGATTTGAAGCAAGTTTCAAATCTAAAGTACGTCAGATTTCCGACCGAAACGGTCCGTCGAAAGTCCGATGGAGACCACACACGATCGGATTGTCCGCCGGATTTAGTCCGGCGGCATCCGTCGGACTTTTGTAGGTGAAAAGTCCGACCGTGTGTACGCGGCATTAGGGACTACACCACAGTTAAACGCTCGTGCAACATCATTTCATCCTGGCAAACCTCACCCTACTTCACCAGAGAACTTTCACACCCGAGGGGTTCCACAAGTTACTTTGGCACCGAAGAGTGAGAGACCAGACTTGAATGACTTTGCCAGATATATGGTACGCCGTGAGCTCATTAACACTACCCTCTAAGGTTTGATGACTGTCCGGAGAGCTACAGGGCCTGGAGATCAACCTTCAAAGCTGCCATTGCTGATCTCAACCTTACTACCAAGGAGGAGCTTGATTTGCTCATAAAGTGGCTGGGGCCAGAATCTGCAGATCGTGTTAAAAGACTGAGAACAGTGCATGTTGACCACCCAGATGCAGGTCTTGTTGCTGCATGGGCAAGACTTGAGCAAGCCTATGGTAGCTCTGAAGCCATAGAAAGCGCTCTATTCAAGAGACTGCAAAACTTCCCAAAAATAGGGAACCAAGACTACCGCAACCCCAAGATCTGAGTGATCTTCTCATGGAGCTAGAGTTGGCAAAGACAGACCCACGTCTACCTGGACTAAGCTTCCTGGACACTGCTCATGGTGTCAATCCAGTGGTGTCTAAACTGCCATATGGCCTGCAAGAGAAATGGGCACAACAGGGCTCAAGGTACAAAAGAGACTATAACGTATCTTTTCCTCCATTCGCATATTTTTGCAGGTTCATCAGCGATCAAGCCTGGACAAGAAACGATCCCAGCTTCAGCTTCATTGAACCCAACTTACCTGCTTTATCAACATCTTCATCATGGTATGATAACATAGCAGCTAAACACAGAGACTTTAATAAAGCAATATCTGTTAAGAGGACAGACATCTCACCACCCGTATCCTCTCCTGCTCACCAGAGCGATTCGGGTGACAGAGATAAAGACCCTAACCATCAGTGCCCTATTCACAAGAAGCCTCACCCCCTAAAGAAATGTCGTGGGCTTAGGGCAAAGATGTTACAAGAGTGCAGGGTGGTTCTTCAGAAACTTGGAATATGCTACAGGTGCTGTGCTTGTTATAGACATTTTGCTAAAGACTGTAAAGTTGTCATCAAGTGCACAGAATGCAGTAGCGACAGACATGTTATAGCTATGCATCCGGGTCCACCCTCAGACAATTCACAGCAGCCTCCTACCTCCAGCCCTGTCTCAAGTCATGGTGGGGAGCAACAAGGTCATGCTCCAGCCACAGCTAACGTTTCTTCTTCATGCACAGAAGTCTGTGGAGAAGGCTTAGATAACAAATGCTGTGCAAAGATATGCCTAGTCAAGATATACCCAAAGGGTCAACCTGAGGAAACTATTAGGATGTATGCCATAATGGATGAACAGAGCAACAGATCCTTGGTTAAGCCTAAATTCTTTGAGATCTTTGGTATAGAGGGACACGCATCACTGTATACTCTCAGAACCTGTTATGGTCGTGAAGAGACCCTCGGCAGAAGGGCCGATGGGTTCATGGTCTCTCATATCAATAAGGGAGAGGGCATACCCCTACCAACATTAGTCGAGTGTGACCAGATACCAGATGAAAGGGAAGAAATTTCTACTCCAGAGGCAGCATATCACCATCCTCACTTGAGGCACCTTGTTATAGAAATTCCTGCAATGGACGTGAATGCTGAAATCTTGATCTTGCTAGGAAGAGACATTCTCAGAGTACATAAAGTACGCAAGCAGTGCAATGGACCCGATGATGCCCCTTACGCACAAAAACTTGACCTAGGCTGGGTAATCGTGGGCAATGTATGCTTGGATAGTATGCGTACGTCATCCGAGATCTACTCCTTCAAAACTTACATGTTAGGAAATTGACGTTTATCCCACTTCAAACAGTGCCCTCGCCATTATGAAGTAAAAGAGAAGCCTCTTGACATCATCCAAGTACCTGATGTCACTCCTAACCTTTGTGATGACAACCTAGGTACCACAGTGTTTTGCACTACAAGCGATGACAACAAAATAGCCTTGTCAGTCAAAGACAGAGAGTTCATCAAAATAATGGACAAAGAGTTCTTCCAGGATGAGTCTAACAGCTGAGTTGCACCATTACCTCTTCGTGCTGCAAGGGTTAAACTCCCAACCACTCGTGAACAGGCTCTATCCAGATTCAACGAACACTAAAGAACAGGCCTGAAATGAAGGACCATTTCATCACCTTTATGAAAAGGATCTTTGACAATGATCATGCCGAACCAGCTCCACCACTTCAAAGACACAATGAGTGCTGGTACCTGCCTTTCTTCGGAGTGTATCATCCACGTAAGCCAAAGCAAATCAGGGTAGTATTTGACTCCAGTGCCAAGCATCAAGGCGTATCCCTGAACGATGTTCTTCTCACTAGTCCAAACCTGACCAACAACCTTGTAGGTGTACTTATAAGATTCAGAAGAGAGCCAGTTGCGATAACTGCTAATATTGAACAAATGTTTAATTGCTTCACTGTGTGTGAAGACCATAGAACCCTCCTAAGGTTTCTGTGGCACCGTGACAACAACATGGACAATGAGATGAAGGTACATGTTTTCGGAAATAGTCCCTCACCCGCTGTTGCAACATATGGTTTACGAAGGACTGCCCTTGAAGGGGAAAAGGAGTATGGCGAAGATGCTCGACACTTTGTTGAGAGAGACTTCTATGTGGATGACGCACTTAAATCTTTACCTACAGACGAAGAAGCCATAGACCTGCTACAAAGGACTCAAGGTATGCTTTCTGAGGCTAACCTCAGACTACACAAGATTGCCTCAAATAGTGTTGCTGTTATGAAAGCCTTTCAACCTGGCGATCATGCCACAGGATTTAAAGACTTGAATCTGGGAATGGACATACCACCTGTACAGAGAAGTCGGCCTACGGTGGGACTTATTAAAAAATACCTTTGGCTTTCAAGTCAGCTCTGCAGACAAGCCATTTACCAAATGTGGTGTTCTGTCAGTGGTGAACAGTCTATATGATCCATTGGGATTCGTGGCTCCCATCACCATACAAGGTAAATCCTTACTTAGACAGTTCTCAGAGACTATTAAAGATTGGGATGCTCCACTACCAATAGGCCAGCTTTCAAAGTGGGAGTCCTGGAAACAATCTCTACATGCCTTAGATGGAATCCATATACCACGCTGCTACACTTCTGCCTCCCTTGACGCAAGTCAGAGGAAATAGCTTCACATATTCTCAGATGCATCTACTGAGGCTATAGCAGCTGTCGCTTACCTCAAGGTAAGAGATTCTTCTAATCAAGCCCACATAGGGTTTCTGTTTGGGAAAGCTAAGTTAGCACCTAAACCTGAACACACGATTCCCAGGCTTGAACTTTGTGGGACTGTGCTAGCCGTAGAAATAGCAGATTTCATACTGTGTGAGCTAGACATTCAGATAGATGACGTCAGATTCTACATGGACAGCAAAGTTGTTCTGGTCTACATATACAACCAGACTAAACGTTTCTATGTCTGTCAGAAACTGTGTAGAGAGAATAAGGAAATCATCTAAACCTGAACAATGGCATTATGTTCCATCTGAAATTAACCCTGCAGATCATGCCAACAGGCCAGTGTCTGCAAGTGTCTTTGCAAATTCTTCTTGGTTAACAGAGCCTGAATTCCTGCTGGATCATCCAGAAGAAACCACAGCTGATGTCTTCAGGCTTCTAGAACCTGACAAGGATCCAGAGATTCGTCCTGAAGTTAAAACCCTCGTCACCAGAATTGAACAAAGACTCGCCTTGGGCTGTCATCGTTTTGAACGTTTCTCCAAGTGGAGAAGGCTTGTACGCACCATCGCAAGGTTAGTTCATATTGCAGACTGCTTCCACACAAAGCCCACAGATGCTCACTGTCAAGGTTGGCATGTGTACCAAAAGCTTCTTTCTGCAAAAGACAATGCTGAAGGTGAACTGATCATAATACGAAGTGTACAACAGCGTGTCTTTGGCTCAGAAATTAAATGTACCTGTGACAAGAAGGACATTGCAAAAAACAGCCCAATTGCCAACCTGAATCTATTCATTGACAATCATGGTATGTTAAGGGTTGGTGGACATTTAAACAAGGCTGAGTTGAGTGAGCAAGAGCAGAATCCTCTCATTATACCTGCTCGCCATCACATCACCACTTTGCTCATACGGCACTACCATGAAGGGGTTAAGCATCAAGGTAGACACTTCACAGAGGGTGCCATAAGAGCTGCAGGGCTTTGGATTATAGGAGCAAAAAGACAGATCACAGCTACACTACACAACTGTGTTCAGTGCCGCAAACTGAGAGGGAAACACCGGCAACAGCAAATGTCAGATTTGCCAGCTGACGGGTTAAGTACTGACCCACCTTTCACTCATGTTGGTCTGGATGTCTTTGGGCCATGGATGGTAACAGCCCGCAGAACTCGAGGTGGCCAAGCAAATAGCAGACGATGGGCAGTGCTGTTCACTTGCATGAGTGTGCGTGCAGTACACATTGAAGTAATAGAATCTATGGATGCTTCAAGTTTTATCAATGCTCTAAGACGATTCCTAGCCATCAGAGGACCAGTCAAGACACTAAGATTTGACTGTGGAACTAATTTTGTTGGAGCCTGTCGAGAGCTACAGCTCAACTCTAGGCCAATCCAAGACCTTTTAGCTGAAAAAGGCTGTACATGGATTTTCAATCCTCCTCATTCTTCCCACATGGGTGGCTCATGGGAGAGAATGATAGGTATCACACGTAAAATATTGGATTCTATGCTTATGGACTTTAATTCCACAAGACTTACCCACGAGATTGTAACTACCTTCTTGGCAGAAGCATCTGCCATAATCAATTCAAGACCACTTGTTCCAGTGTCCAAAGACCCAGAGACCCCAACTATCCTTACTCCAGCTACTCTTCTTACCCAGAAGCTTGGGTCCGTTCCTGTTCCACCTGGAAACTTCAAAGCAGGAAACCTTTGCTATGACCAGTGGAAGCGAGTACAACACCTCGCCAACTGCTTCTGGAATCGTTGGAAGATGGAGTATTTTTCTACTTTGCAAGGACACAGGAAATGGCAACGCCTGAACCCTAACATACAAGCTGGAGATCTTGTTCTGCTTAAGGACCAGCAAGCTGAAAGAATCGAATGGCCCATGGGACTTATTGTAAAGAGCGTTCCTAGTGATGACGGTAAGGTACGCAAGGTGGGGGTGAAGGTTTCAAGACAAGGGACTGTAAAGACCTTCATCAGACCTATCACGGAACTTATTCTTCTCTTACCCTTTGGAGAATGAACTTGTTTGACTACGCTGCTGGATCCTTTCTGTGACTTCAAGAAGAAAGTGTCTTGGACTTAAGTTGACATATCTTGAAGCCTTGAATTAATAGTTGTTGTTTTTGCATTATATGCATGTTCTTTATGTCTTTCAGGTCTTTAAGACATCCAGCAAATTGCGTTGTTGTTATTTGCAGTTGTATCACTACCGTTCCGATATATATATATATATATATATATATATATATATATATATATATATATATATAGTGACATTTACCAATGCCAGACGGGGAGTGTGCTGCCCCAGCAGGGCATAGAATTTATATATATTGTTTTCCTAACCATTTTTCTATGGACTTATATGTTTAGTTTACATGCTGCCATCTAGTGACCCTTTATGGTAATGTACTTGTTCCTCAAGTTTATTTTTTCCATATGTTATGACACACTTCCTTTGAATGTAATGCTCCACCCTTCTTCCTGTGTTTTGTACTTCCTGTGTCATCTATGCAGTTAACAAGCCACATGTAGCAGGGCACATGTATTCTCCATTGTAAACTACAGACAATATCATCTTTTGACCGCACAATACCACAACCTGTTCATCTGTTTGTATCCTGTCATCTGCTGTAATCTGATGTTCAGAATAAAGCATCTGTGGATGGAAATCGGTATTGGTGAGTTCAAGCTATCTGATGAGGATTGTCCTCAGTGATTATATCTGCTTATACAGGCCAGGCATAGAGGTCTAACAATGGATAAATTGTTTCACAACAATCGGAGTCAGAATATGAAGAGTGAGTGGAGCAGTGGCAGCTCCCCACTGCAAATACAAATCAGAGATATAACCTTAAACTAGAACATTGTACATAAATCAGTTTCTTGTTTAAACTTACATTACTAAGGTAACAGGTTGAACCAATGCCATCAGGTGCCTAATGGGTGTAGTTCAAGCTGGGGGGGTAGGATGGGGATGGAGGGGTAGGAAGGTACAGGGGAGATGAGGGTGAGGAATAGGGCGGAGGGGGGGTGAGTAGATTAGGAGGGGGTACAGCAAGAATACTAGTTAATTAGTCATGCAGATAATAGTCAACTAGTAGTATTTTGTTTTGAAACAGAAGCACCTGGGCTTAGGAACGAGCATGGCTGTTATGCTATTCATGTCAAACAAATAAACTTCGTAGTGTAAAAAATTGAGTTTTACTAAGCTATGTGCAAAACAATTCAACATATGAATGGGGTCTAAACCAGTGCAACCCAAGTAGGGTTAAGGGGCCCGTGTAGGCTGCCCAGCCTAAGGTGAAAGTACATACCTGGAGGTGGACCCCTGAGTCTCGGTTGTTTAGGATCAGCAAAAAGGCATGTGGGGGTCAATTATCCCACTAGCAACTGAGGACAAGTTATTTGCAAAAAAGGGGAGTATTGCACCATCAGCCTGGCATGGAGGTCTTCGGGTCATTGAAGACGTTGTTGTGGGCCCGGGATGGGGTTCCCTTCCAGGATAGATGATGGGCTCAGCTGGTTGCGCTTCAGTGTTGTGGTGTATGGGCAGGCTGCTGAGCAGGCCGGTGTTCGTGGAAGTAAAGTCTTGGACTGTTGAGCTGGGGTTGCCAGGTGGAGGGATTCAAGGAGGCGCTGCGGTGATTCAGGTGTAGTGCAGGAATATTGCTGGCCTTGATAGGTAAACTTCAGGGCAAATGGAAATTGCCAGGTGTATTTAACCTGGTGTTGCAGTAGGATTTGAAGCTGCGGCTTCATAGCCCAGCGTTTAGCAATTTTAAGGGGGGCCAAATCAGAAAAGAGTTGGTAAGCGTGGTTTTTGAACAACAGAGCATCCTTACTGCGGGCGGCAGCGTGGAGTTGCTCTTTCATGCGGAAAAAATTCAATTTAACACTTATATCCCGCGGTGGGCCATCTGACTAGCGGCGGGTGAGTGCTTTGTGAATTCTGTCAAATTTAAGGCGCTCGATGGGTATAGAGGGAGACAGTTCCTGAAACAGGGTGGTAGTGAAAGATTGTAGGTCATCAATTGTTTCAGGGATCCCACGGAGCCCCAGATTGGATCTGTGGGAGTGGTTTTCTGCATCCTCCAAACGGGAGAGAATTGTGGCATTCTCCTCGTGGAGTGCTGCTTGTTCTTGAGCATGTTCTTGCAGGGTCAGCTCTATGTCATCTACCCTTGTTTACAGATCTGCTGTGCGCTGGCCTAATTCTCTTATCTCTCTGGATAGTCTATTTATGATCTGGTCTGAGGTTGCTTTGAGGGCCTTCTGCAGCTTGGATTCCATGTGTGTGAGGAAATCTTGACATACCTGACTGTGGCAGTGCTGGGGAGGCACTCAGCTTAAGATCAGTGTCGTCCTCCTCCTCACTATCCATCCGTCCCAGATCAGCAGGTGAAGCAGTGTGCTGTTTAGCAAGGGCTTTCGCTACCATCTTAGAAGAGGCACGGGCCAGGGCTTCCTTGATCGGCTTAGGTTTGTTTTTGCCGTGGTGCCCAGTTAATTGAGAGGCAGTTTTCAGGCATTTTACAGGTGTATTTTTTAGCGCTAAAGTGTCTGAAAAATGCCTCAGTGTGAAAGGGGTCTTAGAAAGTGCACATCGTGTTAGGAGATTTTCTCTTCCTGTTCAACATTGCAGTGAAGCCTGGGCATACAGCCAAGATAGCTGATTGGAGGAAAGGCACACACCCCCTCTCCTCATAGATAGAGACTTTCAGCTCAGTCCCTTGAATCGTTAAGCACGCTGCTAATCTATTTATAGCATCCCTCCAACACAAAACTCTGGCTGCTTTTATCATATGTGACAGAGAACTTGTCAGGAGTTATCAGGCTGATAACAGAAGAATGGGGCAGGAGACAGCTACAGAACATAGTGCTTTGAAGAGAGATAACAAAACACTGCAGATAGATGTGCCCATCCCAAATTTCATTTTTTTTTTAAAGTTTTAACCGTGTACCTCAACCATTCTAACCACTCATTTTTTTCTTGGTATCCTGTCTCCAAAGCTATGGCATCTTCTACTGTTAGGTTAGTAAATCTTATAGTTTTACTCAGAACTTCTATTTTAGTATGGCATCACTTTATTTATTGTATGGACTTATCTACTAATGATTTAGTGTTTGCAACAATTTCATCAGTTGTTTTGGTTTTGAATGTGGTCTCACTGTGGTGTAATACAGAGACGTATATTGATTTGTGCATTCACATTTTTGTTGTTTATTACTTTTTTATTTATTTGTCACTTCTGCTTTAAGTTAATCTATTGGCATAATTCGATTTTTATTCACATACCAGATTTTTGATACAGCAGACATCCATATTTATCACTTTTCCAACTAGGGATTAGATCACTGCATTTCTACAGTTCCAGATATTGTAGATCATAGATTTTAGTTTGTGGACTCCAGAGGGTATAGCACACCAGCTGGACACCCTATCTGAAGTTCAGCACCTTCAACACACACACTCTGATATTCATCGACAGAGGGTGTAACACTATCACTTGTATAGGTTATTTTTAATTCTCACCCACAGGTGGGTGCAACACAAAAGTGGTTTACTGCATCAGAGGTTTAATACATAAAGTAGTTGCATTTATTTAAATGTTTCGCACTATTTTTATTTGTTTTTTCAACACATTTTTAGACCAACAGACAGAGGGTGTATAACAGTTCATTTTATTTGAGGCATACCTCCCCTAATATTTTACACATATATATATATATATATATATATATATATATATATATATATATATATATATATTTTAATTTGAAGGGAAATAGCGCCACTTCTACACTTCCATAATCTACCTTTTCCTGTTGTCTGGTTTTATTAGGTGGTAATACCTGGAGGAAAAATTTGCCTGAGGGGTCAGTTCCTGACACCCATGCTCCCATAGAGTACAACCGCTGATCTTCCTTCCTCGGCTCCTTTAATGTTATCAATAATTGTTTACAGTTCTTACTTTGTGCGCAGGGGTAGTTGGCCACTTCTGTAATTATGAATCTTTCCTTTATTCCAATCTTTTTAGGCCCTGGTAGATTATACCCCCAATCTTAATACACTGGTCCACAGGGCCTGATTCCATGCTTGAAATCCTGTCCTATTCCAGAGCCAGCAAATGTATTTATCTGCCCATGGAAATCTTCTAGCCCCAGTTGTATCCCCACAATCTGCAATCTGACAGAAGTCTGCCAGTATAGTGCTAGTTATTGCCTCTATAAAGGTTAGATTCAATGCTTTTCCTGTTCTTTCCCAACCCAAAGGTTCCTCTGCTCTTCCATAACGTATACCCCTCTTATGGATGCCTCTCCTAGAATCACCAGTAACCCAAGGATAATTACTGTTCCTTTTATCCTAACCAGCTACAGAGTTCCAGCGGATAGGGTAGGGGAGTTGGAAGGGGAATGAGACTTCACCGGTTTGAGACAAGTCCCACCTTGTGTGAGACCTCCCTTTGTAGCCGGATTTTATGAACTTCTTGCAGCCAACTGGCCCTATTCTACCTGTAAAACCTTTTTGCAATGGGACTGGTGAATCCAGGTAGACCTCTCTGCAATCCTTATCACAGTAGGGGTAGTTAGGAGGACTTTGAAAGGACCATCCCACCTTGGTGAGTACGACTGCTTTTTCTTACTACTTTTTGTTAAGACCCAATCTCCCACATGCACCTTTTCATCTTCTTGAATTGGACCTTCTAGGACAGAACAAAAATCATTAGTACATCTTTGTCTTAACAGCCTAGACATGTATTCTGCTAGTGTGAACTCAGATTTCTCAGTAGGTGTTTCAAGGGTATCTTATATGGCCTTCCATGTATCATTTTAGATGGGCTTAAACCTTCTTTTGTGGGTGTGTTATGCATACGGGTCACAGCTACTAGTAGGCAGTACATCCAATTTTTACCTGTTTCTTCCATAGCTTTCCTCAGTTTGCTTTTTAGAATGCCATTATGTCTTTCCACCAATACAGCTGATTGGGAATGATAGGCACAATGGTATTTCACTTGAATTCCCATCACTTCTATCAAATGTTGTATAGTTATATTTACAAAATGGAGTCCATTATCACTGTCTGTGCATCTGCACTTCCTGTCGGGAATTCTCCACCCATTTGGTCAGGGTGTCTATGATTAGCAAACAATATTTCTTCCTTTCACATTTGTCCAATTCAATAAAATCCATGCAAATGTGTTGGAATGGATATTGCGGTGTGGGGAACTTCCCTTTCCGTGGTCTTATGCCTCCCTAAGCATTGTATCTTGCACATATCCATTAAGAGCAAAACATTTTTTTTTTTTAGTAGTTAGTGAAGCCAAAGGCTGTACATACCTTATTAAACATCTCAGTCATCCCCCTGTTTGACACATGTGTTACTCCATGTGTCAATACTGCTGCATACCTAAATAAGGATTTTGGCAATACCGGTTTTCAATCAGGTGACATGTAGATGTTATCTATACTTGTGCAACCTTTTGTTTTCCAATATTGTTTCTTCCCGGGGGGGGGGGGGGGGGTGCATTTGGCTGCATATCAGTAAGGACTGTATGATCTATCTCTATGGATTTCCTTTTGATAGTATGCATGCTCTTGTCAGTGCTACAAGTTCTGCTATTTGTGCTTAATAATGTTTTGGTAATGGCCTGGCTTCCAAAATTTCATCCTGTGTCACTACTGCATATCCAGTTGCATGTGTGCCATCTGGATTTTTCTTACTGGAGCCATCAACAAAAAGTGTCATGTCAGGGTTAGATAACGGTACATGTTTAAAATTACTCCATGGCAGTAACTTTTCAGCGATGGCACCAGTACAGTCATGTTTATGACCATCAGTAGGAAGTGGTATTAGTGTGGATGAGTTTAATGTAGTACATCTCTGTATTGTTAAGTGAGGTTGTGTCAAGAGTATTGTCATACAGGAAAGGTGTCGTGCTGGGCTCAAATGTGATGTCTTTTGTTGTAAAAGGATAAGAGATACTGCATGTGGTACTTTAAGTATCAGCGGGTGATATAGCACTATAGATACTGAGGCCTTAACTGCTTCTGCTGCAGCTACCACTGCCTGTACACAGGGTGGAAGTGCTCTAGTTACAGTCTAATTTTGTAGAATAGTAAGCAATCGGCCTCTGGTGCCCGCCATGTGACTGTGTAAGTACTGATGTCATGTGACCTTCCCTTGAGTCTACTGTTCGTTTGAAAGGTTTGTCATAGTTTGGTAAGGCTAGCACTGATGAACTAGAAAGGACTTGTTTTAGGTCAGTAAAGGCTGTCTCTGTTTCCTCACTCCATTTTATAGCATTCTGGGGGGCCATAGGGCTCCCATGTATTGCCTGAACCAACAGGGCCGTCTGCATGGAATACCCGGGAATCCAGGCTCTACAAAAATTTGTCATACCCAGGAAGGACATCATTTGTTTCTTTGTCTCTAAGGACTGTGTAGTCTACATTATTTCATACCTTAATTTAATGTTCTAAACTCTAAAATACCTCTAAAGGTTCAATTTTGTAGCCATTCATGTAATCACTAGACACCCACCCCATAAAAAGGAACTTGCCTCATTCTTCAGTTGTGTAGAAGGAGGAGGGGGGGGTGTCATATCTGCACTTGAATTGGGGCTGGGGAAAATGGATACTCTTTATCTAACATGAATGAGCACAGGATCACAGATCAAACTACCAAAGAAAGCCTTCCTTACTTTGGAGTTGTTAAAAACAATATTCTTCCATTTATCCCAATATACCGTATATACTCGAGTATAAGTCGAATTTTTCAGCACATTTTTTTGTGCTGAAAGTGCCCCCCTCGACTTATACTCGAGTCAAGCACTTTTCTGCAGCAAAAATTTTCATTTTCCGAACCGACTTTGGGGCCCCGTATCTCAGGGCCACTTGGTGCTAGAAACCCCAAATTTGGTATGCAAACCCAGTGGAACTGGTACCATAACATATCCAAAGCTGGGGTTCCTAGCACCAAGTGGCCCTGAGATACGGGGCCCCAAAACTGGTTCGGAAAATGTCATTCCTGCTGCAGAAAAGTGTTTGACATTTTCTGAACTGATGTTTGGGACCCTGTATCTCAGGGCCACTTGGTGCTAGAAACCCTGACTTTGGAAATTTTATGGTGCTAGTTCTACTGGGTTTGCACACTAAATTTGGGGTTCTTAGCACTAAGTGGCCCCGAGATACAGGGCCCCAAATTTAGTCAACTGTGTCTATCTGCAGCAATGTCATTTCGGGACCCTTTGGGTTCAGAGACCCCAAATTTTGGCTGCAGCTAGGGGGCATCTAGGAACCCTTAACTACCGAGTTTGAAGTTCAGGGGACCTATGGCTGCAAATAGGCACAGTGATGCTGCAAATGGGCATTGTTGACCCTCTTTTCCACTTACAGTAGCTGTGCATTTCTCACCCTCGTCTTATACTCGGGTCAATATGTTTTTCCCATTTTTTTGTGGTAAATTAGGGCCTCGACTTATACTCGGAACGACTTATACTCGAGTATATACGGTAAGTCCATAAGTCCACCAAGTATGCAGACATAAAATGTTTCCTAGTGACATTTACATTATTTGATATATATATATATATATATATATATATATATATATATATATATAAATTTTCTCAGACCCTGATATTTTAGCAGAATTAAATAAAACATGAACCCCCTTTTGTATTGTTCCCCTTATTCTCTGGTCCCAAGTGAAATCCAAAGGGTCCCAAAACATTTTTTTTTTTTATTCAACCCAAACACATATTCTGATTCAGAACTTAGCCTTTTAACTTTATAAATGTACCCAAATATAAACAGCATTGCATCATTAACGCTTTACAGTTGAAAATCTGGAAGTTCTAAAAGTAACATATCCAAGAAATATTTACTTTAAGACTATTATTTGGACTTTCTTTCCCACCGAAAATCCTATCTTCACAGATGCACAAATTAACCTCTGTGTGCTCAAAGGGTTAATGCTGCCCTACTAGTCATCCATCATCATCTCCCTCTCTCTTCTGCTATGTCTGTCAGGCAATCTGCATTTTCTTGTTTCTGAGAAACAGGTTCTTGACCATCATTTTTTTTTTTATTGAAAAGCATCAAGTCTGTTATATTCCCTTCTCTCCTCTCTCTGGGCTTCAAAACTAATGCACACTTCTCTTAGCAAAGCCCATTCAAATCCCTATTTCCTTATGGCAGTAAAATTAGTCACATTCTGTAATCAAAACATTCTCGGCCTTTTCTTTTTTCACATTCATCAAGCCACTTGATAATAATTCTAGAACATTCTGTTCACTTTCATGTTTCCTATCTACTTCTTTAAAACCATCAACAATTTCTGCCATGTGCTTCCTTTAACACCATGGCATGCTAAAATAATAAAGCACCCTGGTGTTATCAGTGTACCTTTTTTTTCTTTTTTTTTTGTGCTCAGTTTTAATATTTACAATATAACCCTTCTGTATTGTCATAGCTGGTCAAGAGTTTTTTTTTTACAGACACAATCTCCCACACAGGAATTTGAAACGGAGGAGCAATTCACTCCCTCCTGTAGTACAGGAGATTCACACGAGGGGAGGGGGTGAGGAAAAAAACTGCAGGCTTTAATCCCCCTGTGATGATTTCTCGCACTTATTTATTTATTTTTTTTCCACTCAGCCATACTTAGCTATTTTTCTGCTTCTCAAATATTTGTTAAACATTTTAGATCACACTTGCGTCTGGTCTAATTCTTTTGCTAGACCCATCAGTGATATGGCTATTGGATCACCTTTACCTGAAGTTGCAGCTTCAACTGTTTGGTTCCTATGAGTCTGACCGAGGGTTGTCCCCGAGCAGGCGGCCCAGATGTAGCACAGTCTCCCAGACAATGTTGTCCAGTGGTACCTGCAGTAATCCAAGACGCCGGCTCCGGTTCAATCCCCATGGGCCATATAGTGCAATGTCACCTGGTATTTTACATATTTATCTGCTTAATACATCGGCTAGCAAGGTGTTGGCTGCCTTACAGAGCGAAGCCATAAGACAATTCAAGTATCTCTTTAAGCTTTTCTAAAGTTTCCTGATTCTCTGCCAGCTCCCAATCTGTCACTAATAGGCAGGCAGGCTACAACACAAGTTTTACAGGCACACAGAACATGAGGTGTGAAGAATGATTTTTTTGCTGATTATTTAAACTCCTATTATCAACCCATACCTTTTTTGATCTTTGGGTCCTAACAATTTAAGTTTGTCCACCAAATCCTGACACTTTTACAGTTAGTTTACTATTGAATCCAAACTTCCCTATAAAGCCCTGTGTCCTTAAAGAGGAGTTCCAGTCTCCCACTTGGCACATTAGAAATTTATTTATTTTATTTATTTCAGGTACTTATATAGTGCCGTCAATTTACGCAGCGCTTTACATATACATTGTACATTCACATCAGTCCCTACCCTCAAGGAGCTTACAATCTAAGGTCCCTAACTCACATTCATACATACTAGGGACAATTTAGACAGGATCCAATTAACTTACCAGCATGTCTTTGGAGTGTGGGAGGAAACCGGAGTACCTGGAGGAAACCCACGCAGGCACAGGGAGAACATGCAAACTCCAGGCAGGTAGTGTCGTGGGTGGGATTCGAACCAGCGACCCTTCTTACTGCTAGGCGAAAGTGCTATCCACTGGACCACTGTGCCGCAGTACAGTAACAGTAGCCTCATAAGCAGGCACAAAACATTCTTTTACAGAGACTATTCCCCATTGTCAGCGCCAGATGGGTCTCTCATTTACCTATAACACACTGGGAAAGTGACCCTCGGCCCACGGTAACAATAGGAACACAAGAAGAGTAAAAATATCATCACTTCCCACACTATAGGGAGAATCAAAAAATAATTAACTTGTCTTTGCAGTACTGTTGTTTTTTCAATAAGGTTACAGCATCAACAGAAAGGTTAAACATGAGAAAGGAGAAACTAAACACACAGAAGAAAGTTAGCCTTTTGATCTTTCTAGATCACTTAACTAAATAGCGCTCACCCTCTGACGTTCGGTATACCTCAAATCTTTTTTTATCTGTCCTGGACAGCGGGTGACACAATTTTTTTACCTTCGACAATGTCCCCAAGTGTCTCTGTCTTCGCACACTGGATTATCAAGATATTATACGATTAATACCAGTGTCTGCACTTAAAACACATTAAACCAGAATCAAATAGAAAGAGAAGAAAAGACTCTTAGAGAGAATTAAGAATAATCTAAATTATCTTACCTCTCAAACACCAGGAGGACTAAATCACGAAGTTCGAAACCAGACAGTGGATCTGGGTCTCAGGCCCCCGACCCTATTTCACCATTAACGTTGAGTGGGGGGACTTTTAATTCTCAGTGAGCTTTGAAATCCAATACTCACCGAAGTTTTGTCGGGACCATCTGACCCGAAATGCACTTGTTGGTTCCGGCTCTAGAAGGACCAAAAATGTTAGGATTACTCTTCTCTTGTGATCAGTCGAACTCCAGATGTATTGAAAAGCAGACAATTTATTTCAGATGTGTCACACAAATGGATGATGCTTACAAGCCAAAAGATGCAGTAAGAATCACACAAAGAGATGTACATCCCCCCTCCTAATATCTACAATAATATAGCCATAACGCTTCTATTGGCTGAGGAAACACAGATAGCGTGCCTGGTACAAAATGGTACTGTATTTGGCTAATTAGTGTTTCCTGTACAGTCTTGTTTTACCATTTATGATTAAGCCTAATCATACTACAACTTACTATGGAGTTAGTTAAAGCAAACGATACAGCAAGTTAATACAACAATGTGCTCAGAAGTCATCTTAAGAAAAGTCTCAGGGTTATTGTTTTTCTAATAGTTTTTTTAATAGTCACACAATAAACATTTAAAACTTTTCTAACACATCCACTTTAAGGGAAGAATTAGGAAAGTGGATGGAAATAAAACAAGAGATGGTATAGTGATGAATGAGGTGTAGTTCAGAGTGGTAATACATGTCTATTCTGTGATGCACTGAGGCAGTGCATGATGGGAAATGATCTACAGGAAGTGATGGAAGCAGAAAGCATTTTCGTTTTTTATTTAAAAAGAAACATGAAGATTGAAAGCTGTCATGAACAAGGTAAGGGAGAGATAAGCAAATTGGGATGGCTTGGACAGAAAAGACCTTAGAAGAGGCTTCTATTTATTATAAAAGTGAAATCCTGTCTGAAAATGTGAACTTAGCCTTTAAAACAACTAAAATTCTGAAACAGTTCAAATTAAAGTCTATGTTCAATCCATTTGGAAGCAACATTTTCAATTCACAAATCTACCAAGATTATTTTTTACTGAGCTATTCAACCTCATTACCTCTTCTCCCGTATTCTCTGTATTTTTCTATACCCCAAAACTAAAGGTCACTTGGATCCTTATTATGGAATAATAAAAATGTTTTCATATATGATGCTTTTTGAAACCAATACCATTCTTTCTTCCTTAGGCTCCT
The DNA here is from genome assembly GCA_037952925.1 of Lithobates clamitans. Lineage (NCBI taxonomy): Eukaryota > Metazoa > Chordata > Amphibia > Anura > Ranidae > Lithobates > Lithobates clamitans. The sequence goes on along the minus strand of JBBGZY010000221.1, from coordinate 6,355,671 downwards.
TCCATTTAGGGCGGGCCCTTTTGGAGTCGGCCTGCTCAGCGGACACAGAGCGGACACAGACACAGCCTGATGTCCTCTATGGGCAGTCAGGTGTAAACAGACCACCTGTCTCTTTACATATGACTGCCATCCAATTTTTATTTTTTTTCCCCTTTTTTGTATTTTTCCTTTTCTTTTTTCTCGGGCTCCTACCCACTCTCTCTTGGTTGCTCTTCATTCCTTGGGTGCAAATACCATACTGCTCCATTATCAGAGAATCTGCCTGTCCAGGTTTGACACTGCTATCCACATGGATCTTACCTGGATTTTGTTTTTAAGCTGTTCATTCCCTTCAGATTTAACAAGGACTATTGTTTTCTTTTTGTTGGATACTGCATGAAGTGTGGTATTGATTATGTTGGCATTGCAAGCCCCTGTGTGGGCAGACTGGACATCTTGTTGTCATACCTTTTTTGCAACTTGATGCAGTGTGCAGCATGTGGTCTGAGCACTGACAGGCTGACCCCCCCACCCCTTCAACCTCTGCAGCAATGCTGGCAGCACTCAGGTCTATTTCCCAAAGACAACCTCTGGATATGACGCTGAGCACGTGCACTCAACTTCTTTGGTCAACCATGGTGAGGCCTGTTCTGAGTTGAACCTGTCCTGTTAAACCGCTGTATGGTCTTGGCCACCGCGCTGCAGCTCAATTTCAGGGTCTTGGCAAACTTCTTGTAGCCTAGGCCATATTTATGTAGAGCAACAATTCTTTTTTTCAGATCTTCAGAGAGTTCTTCAGAGAGTTCTTGAGGTGCCATGTTGAACTTCCACTGACCAATATGAGCGAGTGAGAGCGATAACACCAAATTTAAGACTCCTGCTCCCCATTCATACCTGAGAAGCCAGCGGTCAGACACGACCAGTTGTAGTCCTCTGAAAGGAAGCAGGGAGGAAGCAGACATGTAGTGGAAGGAAGGGGTCTCACAGCCCCCGGTCTGTGCCACCCATGGAGGAGGTGTCCTCCTTCTCCTCTCTCCTCCCTCCTCCCTCCTCTGCTCCTGCCAGTCACTGCCCCTCCACTCCGTCCCTGCCGCACCGCCCCCCACCTGCTCTCTCTGTGCAGAGCTGGGATTATTATCAGAAATCACTTGTGTGACACAGCGGGGAAAACTGATTGCTGATGTCCCGCCTCCTACTGGTATTGTGATTGACAGCGCATTGTTCCAATAGGGATGGGAGGCGGGACATCAGTGATCAGTGTTCTCATGTACAATACATGACACAGTGGGAGATCCCTGCTGTGTCACACAAGTGATTTCTGATAATAATCCCTGCTCTACACTGGTGGTCCCTGACAATTGGCACTGGTGGACCCTGATATTCGGCACTGGTGGTCCCTGATATTCGGCACTGGTGGTCCCTGATATTCGGCACTGGTGGTCCCTGATATTCGGCACTGGTGGTCCCTGACATGCGGCACTGGTGGTCCCTGACATGCGGCACTGGTGGTCCCTGACATGCGGCACTGGTGGTCCCTGACATGCGTCACTGGAGGTCCCTGACATGCGGCACTGGTGGTCCCTGACATGCGGCGCCGGTGCTCCCTGACATGCGGCTCTGGTTTTCCCTGACATGCAGCACTGCTGGTCCCTGATACATCCTGGTGGACACTGACGCATTGCACTGGTTTGCATTTATATTAAAATGCTTTGCATTTATATGGCTGTAACCTATCATACCGTGTGTTACTAAGTAGCATGGCTGGCTGGCTGCAGAATCAGTGGTGTGATTTATGTTGAAGTGGGCTTGTTCACATTTACATGTACAATCCTCCCACATTTACTCTAATCCCAAGGATTCATGGGAAATGTAGTCTGATTACAGTTTAGAGAGAGAGAAGAGGATATGATGCAATCACTGTTCTAAGGCCTCATGCCCACGGGCATTATAAAAAATGAGCTGTAAAGCTAGTACCGATACCAGGAAAAAAGCAGCGTTAAAAACACGATTTTATCAGCATTTTGCATTGGCGTCAATGCGCGTTAAGCCACGCTAGCTTTTAGCCGCCTTTCTCTGCCTCTATTCAAAAACAATGGTTCCCTATGGGAGTCCATTGATTTGAATAGAAGTTGCACCAGAAATCGGATCATGATGATCTTTAACGAGAGGTGCCCCCAGATCCCGGCCCCCCACCCTATGTGAATGAGTATGGGGTACAGTGTACCCCTACCCATTCACCAAAAAAGGTGTCAAAAATAAACACAGTACACAGGTTTTTAAAGTATTTTATTAAGGCAGCTCCGGCATCTCTTCCGATTTCTTCTCCCCTCTCTGGCTCCTCTCCCTCTTCTGGGGATGTATCCTCCCTCTGCTGGTCCTTCTCCCTCTCCGGTTCTTCTATTCTATGCCCTATATTCGGTCTCCGCTGTCTTCTCGCACTTTTGCCGGGTCTTCTCCCTCTGTTCTTCTTCCGATGTTGACTCTACGTGATCTCCCCGTGTAATGCTGGGTCCTCCAGGTGCAATGATTTATATTGGCATGGGGTGGGGCCACCAGCTGATGTAATCTGAAGACCCGCCCCTCATCATGTGACATCACAAATGAGTGGGGCCTCCAGATGACGCCAGGTGGGCTGTGTGCTTGGATAAGGGTCTGGTATGGATTTTGGGGGGCCCCATGCCATTTTTTTTTGGCGTGGGGGTTCCCCTTAAAATCCATACCAGACTGAAGGGTCTGGTATCATCCTGGGGGGAACCCCACGCCAATCTCATTTTCATTTTGGCGGGGGTTCCCTCTCAAGATCCTCAGCACACAAGTCGCGCTGCAAGTCGGATCATTGTGATCTGACTTCCAGTGCGACGTCTATTCAAATCAATGGGCTCCCATAGGGAACCATTGATTTTGAATAGAGGCAGAGAAATGCCTGACAAGGCTTAACGCTCTGTATACAGCGTTAAACTGCGTTTACCAGTGTCTAAAGTTTTTACAGCTCTAGCGCTGGAGCCTCAGAACGTGCTGGTCCTGTTTTTTTATTTGGAGCTTAAAAACGTCTATGCCACTTACAGCTCAAAAATGTCTGTGTGGGCATGAGGTCCTAGACTAACATGGAGAGGAGTTTTTAAGCTGTAAAAAAACGCTCCTAAAAGCGGCTGAAAAAATGCCCGTGGGCATGAGGCCTAAGAGATCCTCCCTGCCAGAAAAGATGCTGCATTTTTTGAATCACAGAGCTGACTTCCTGAAAATTCAATCAGACATCTCTCTTAAATGGTAAGAAATTTCACAAATGTAATAACTGTTTAGTGTTTTGTGTGGAGGGATGGACTAATGGGGGATTTTTTGAAAATCCTGGAGTTCTGCTTTATTGGCTGTGTGAGTTATTTTGAGTAGGGATGAACTTGATGTTCGAGTCAAACGTAAGTTCAACTTGAACATTGGGTGTTCGCCTATTCGTCGAACAGCAAACATTATGGGGCTTTTGCGGCAAATTAGAGTGCTGCAGAACACCCCATAATGCATTGCGAGATCACAGTGCATTGCTGTATGATGATTGGCCAAAGCATGCACCTGACCTGCATGCTTTGGCCAATTACAGCATGCTCTGCTGTGAGAGCCATGATTGGCCAAAGGCAGGGTGCCTTTGGCCAATCATGGCTCAGGGGGACTAAGTCCATGCCCCACACTATATAAGGCTGCCTACATAGTGGCCACGTGTTGTGTTTTTGGCGTGGACATAGAGAGAGAGTTTGAGTTAGATTAAGCAGGCAGGTTATTTAGTTAGTGGCAGTATATACACAGTCTATATATATATATATATATATATATATACATACACTCTGCATTCAGTGTAGCCTATATATACAGTGCATTTGGTGGTGTATAGTTTCTAATACACTTCAGGTGGTGTACACAGTATATAATACAGGGTGTACAGTTTCTAATACACTTAATACACTTCAGGTGGTGTACTTAGTATATAATACAGTGCAGCAGTTGTACAGTTTCTAATACAGTGCAGGCGGTGTACACAGTATACAATACAGTGTGTACAGTTTCTAATACACTTCATGCGGTGTATTTATATATATATACCCTGTTTCCCCGAAAATAAGACCTAGCATGACTGTCGGTGATGGCTGCAATATAAGCCCTACCCCCAAATAAGCCCTAGTTAAAGTCCTTGTAGGTCTTATTTTCAGGGTAGGGCTTATTTTTGTGGAAACAGAGAAGGCCTTTTTTGGGGGGTAGGGCTTATATTGCAGCCATCACTGACAATAAGGCTAGGTCTTATTTTCGGGGAAACAGGATATATATATATGTGTATGTATGTGTGTGTGTATATATATATATATATATATATATATATATATATACTGTATATACTCTGCATTCAATGTAGCATATATATATATACAGTGCATTCTGCATTCAGTGGTGTATAGTTTCTAATACACTTCAGGTGGTGTACACAGTATATAATACAGTGCAGCTGTTCAGTTTCTAATACTGTGCAGGTGGTGTACACAGTATATAATACAGTTTCTATTACACTTCAGGCGGAGTATTAATACATATCTGCATTCAGTGTAGCCTATATATACAGTGCATTTGGTGGTGTACAGTTTCTAATACACTTCAGGCAGTATATAATACAGTGTAGTGCGGTGTTACAAAAAAAACATCATGTCCGGAAGGCCACCAAGGAGAGGCAGATGCTCACAGGCCACTAAAAGAGGGCACGTAGCCTCTGTGTAACGAAGCCGTCCTCATCCTCTTCATCCTCTGTCAGCCAGGCTCAGAGTAGTTTGCCTTCCAACGCAGCTGCCAAAGCAGCCTATTCCACCAGCTCCTTGTCCACAGTTACTAATTCCATAGCCCCACCATCATACATGATGGAGTCCCCAGAATTTTTCGACCACAGTGTCGGTTATATCCTGCTGGAAGATGGGCAAAAATTGGAAGGCTCCAATGTTCCCAGGTTGAGGAATGGAGTAACGTGAACCTAGAGAGAGGGGGTGCCACAGAAGGACAAGAAACTGGCAGTCATGTTCCTCCAGCTGCAGCATACTGCCAAGTTTGCTTCAGTGGCGAGGAGGGAGGGGATGATGAGGTCACTGACTGTACGTGGGTGCCTGAGAGAAGAGAGGAAGAAAGTGAGGAGGAGGAGGCACAACTCCAATGAGGCAGAATGTCCTCCAGGGGGCAGCTTAAGGGCAGCCACCCTATTGCATCACACTACAGAGCTCCGCAGGTGCAGGGCGCTGCTGACTCCCCACTGACTTTTAAAAGTTCCTTTGTGTGGGTCTTTTTCGACACAGGTGCAGCAGATCGCACCGTTGCAACTTATGTCTGAAGCGGATAAAGCGTAGCCAGAACAGCAGCTGCTAGGGGAACCACATGCTTGACCAGACATATAACGACCTGCCATGAAGTCCGTCGGCAGCAGCACTTGAGAGCCCAACATTATAGAAAAAGGCAGACTTCTCCTTGCTCCTCATGTGGGATCTCAAACCCTACTATACCTCCAGTCCTCTCAAAAACCTGCACTGAGAGTAATGAAGGTATAGCAATAGGTGTTACAAGTACTTGCAGCCAATCTGCTAGCAGTACATCACCAGTTAATTTCAGCAGGCAAATTTCCCTATCCCAGTTGCTGAACCATAAGAAGAAATTTGGTCCCAGCCATCCACATGCTCAGAGTCTAAAATCTAGCATGGCCAAATTGCTAGCACTGCAACTGCTGCCTTTTTCAGCTGGTAGACTCTGCCCCCTTTCGTGAATTTTTGGAATATGCTATACCACAGTGGCAGGTTCCAAAACGGCATCTCTTTACACGTAAGGCCATTCCAGCTCTGTACCATCATGCGGAAGGCAATGTTTTGACCTCGTTGGACAGGGCGGTCAGCAGTAAGGTTCATATTACCGCTGAATCGTTACGTTACCTTTCCTTCACGGTGTACCGGGCAACTCTGCTGGCAGCTGGGAAGGATGCAGGACAGAGTTCAGTGTTGTTGGAGCTGGTTCTGCCACCACGCCTCCAAAAAGCTAGTGGTGATTCTGCCACAGCTCCACCCCCTCTTCTTTTTCCTCTATGGCCTCTTCTGCAGAATTGTCCTCTGAACCAGCAGTGCTCCATAAGTGTTCAAGGGGCTAAGCAAGCAGTCAGGCTAAAAGATGCCATGCGGTGCTTGATTTGGTCTGCCTAGGGGACAGGAGCCACACTGGGGCAGATATTCTGTCAGATATTCTTCAGGGGCAGGCTAAGAGGTGGTTGACACCATGCTAGCTTCAGCCAGGAATGGTTGTATGCAACAATGGCACCAACCTTCTCACCGCCCTCCGACAGGGACACTTGACCCATGTTCCATGTTTGCCACACGTCCTGAATTTGGTGGTGCAGCATTTCTTGACCAGGTACCCAGGCTTACAAGATCTCCTGAGACAGACCAGAAAAGTCTGTGGTAATTTCCACCAGTCATACAATGCCAGTGCTCGGCTGGCTGACATTTAAAGGGGATGCAACCTGCCCACCAACCTTCTCATTTGTGACATGCCCACTAGGTGGAACTCAACATTGGCAATGCTGCAGCGGCTGCACGTGCAGAAGAGGGCCATCAATGAGTACCTGTGCAAGTATGGCACCAGGACAGGGTCAGGGGAACATGGCTTCTTTTCGCTACGCCAGTAGATACTGATCAAGGATGCATACACTGTCATGTGACCAATTGAGGAGGCTACAAGGATGGTGAGCAGCGAGAATGCTGTGACACTGTCCCTTTAGTGCTCTAGTGCTGTCCCTCTGCTGGAGCACACGCTTTGTGGAATCATGGACAGGGCACTTGAGGCAGAACAGCGGGAGGAAGAGGAGGACTTCCTTTCCTCTCAAGGCCCCCTTTATCCAGATAGCATTCCTGCGGGCCACCAAACACACAGAAAGAAGAGGAGGAGGAGGATTGTGTCAGCTACGATGCAGAGGATAACACGTAGCAGTCTTCAAGGGATGGTTTTCAGTCCTTAGAAAAGTAAGGAGTTGTACGTGGCTAGGAGGAGGTAGCTATGACTAAGCACTGTTGAGAGTGTGAAACGCATTAGTTTTTTATCCTGTACCCTGCTGTGGTTTGTACTTTTGTTATTTTGCACAATAAAGGTGTTTTTATTGGAGTGTGGCTGTCCAGACCTTCCCTCTTCTAATGGCTGGGAGGCGGTAGTTAGGGATAATGTGATCCTTAGTGACCCAGAGGACTCAGAATCGAATGCCTCTGCAAACTTGCGCTGCATGGCCTCCCTGATTCTGCAAAGCCTGCGAAAGGACCCTAAGATTCATGGTATCAAGGAGAGGGATCATTACTGGCTGGCAACCCTTCTTGATCCACGTTACAAGGGTAAAGTTGTAGAACTCATCCTGCCTTCACAGAGGGAGCAGAGGATGAAACACCTTCAGGAGGCCTTGAAGAAAAGTAATGCATTTCCAGACCTTGGAAGGTAATCATTTCCAGGTGCTGGACGTGTTTCTGAGGATTTGTTTCTGTCAGAGGAAGAGCGGTGGAGAAGGTGGCCAGCTGACCGATGCCTTTAAACTAATTTTCATTCCCCAGCGCCAAGGTCTGATAGGTTCAAGCAACCATTGCCAGCGTCTGCATTATATGGTGCAGGAATATCTAGGGACAAGAGCAGACTTGGAGACCTTTCCAACACAGCATCAACTGGGTTACTGGGTCTTGAGGATTGATCACTGGCCAGAACTTGCTCAATATGTAATCAAGCTACTGGTCTGTCCTGCATCCAGCATGCTTTCTGAACGTACATTCAGTGCTGCTGGAGGGTTTGTAACGGATCAAAGAGTGCGCCTGTCCACAGGCTCCATTGATAGGCTTGCATTAAAAAAATGAATCAGTTCTGGATCAGCAAACTATCAAGCACCTGATTCTGATGTAACTTATTTGAATTTGCTATGGATCTGGGATCCCTTGAAGACTGCCAATGCTGCCTATCCTATTCCTCCTGAATCTTAATGATGCTAGCTTTCAACAATATTTTTGGTTTAGGGCACCACCAACACCCAAGGCCCGATTTTTCTGCCCCTGTTCAACAGGGGCATGTAATTACAATTTTTAAAATAATATTTAACAGCAGGGCCGTTCCTGCGCCCAACAAGAGTAACTGTGAGGGGTTATAGTGTTGTGGCACCACCAAAACCCAAGGCCCAATTTTTTTGCTCCTGTTTAAGAGGGGGGTGTAATTACAATTTTTGAAATAATATTTAACAGCAGGGCCCATTCCTGCACCCAACAATAGTAACTTTGAGGGGTTACAGTGTTCTGGCACCACCAACACCTAAGGCCCTAATTTACCTGCAGAGTATATAGTGCAGTCTGTATAGTATATATACTGCAGTTCGGAGTATATAGTGCAGTCAGTGTAGTATATATAATACAGTGCAGGGTATATAGTGCAGTGTACAATTTATAATATAATGTATTGAAGTGGTTAAGGGCAAACCTACGACAAAAATAAGAAAACAAACGGCATGGCCCCCCCCCCCAGTCCATACAGGCCCTTTGGGTCTGGTATCGATTGTAAGGGGAACTCCACGCCAAAATGTTGGAAAAAGCCATGCCCCCCCAAAATCCATACCAGGCCTTTCGGGTCTGGCATAGATTTTTTTTAAAAATTTGCCGTGGGGTCCCCCCCAAAAGCCATACCAGACCCTTATCCAAGCATGCACCCTGGCAGGCCACAGGCAAAGGGGGGGTGTGACAGTGCCCCCACCCTTGCCTATATAAAAGAGCTGTTACAGCAAAAAGACAGCAGTCAACGGGACGCCTCCCATGGAGGCGGAGTATTTTTGTTTTGTTTTTTCTATTTTTTCGGGTCTGTCGGCACCGTAATTGAAGATGGTTGGACATCGCGGGACACATTTTTTTTTTTAATAAAGGAGATGTCAAAAACTGTATCCTGTCGTTTTTACTGTATTGACACTATTTTTGGTGAATGAGTAGGGGTACAAAGTACCCGATACCCATTCATAAGGGGAGGGGCGGAATATGGGGGCCCCCTTGTTAAAGGGGGCTTCCAGATTCTGATAAGTCCCCCGCCCGCAGACCTCACAACCACAGGGCAAGGGTTGTGGGGATGAGGCCCTTGTCCCCATCAACATGGGGACAAGGTGCTTTGGGAGGGACCCCAAAGCACCCTCCTCATGTTGAAGGCATGTGGCCTGGTACAGTTCAGGAGAAGGGGGGTTCTCTCCTCCCCCTCTTTCCCTGCAGCCTTCCAGGTTGCATGCTCGGATAAGGGTCTGGTATGGATTTTGGGGGGGAACCCACACTGTTTTTTTCAATGACTTTTTATGTATATTGCCAGGATCCGGCAATACATTACAGCCGCAAGCAATTTTTCCAGACCGGCTCAACGCATATTTACTGTGGTACAATGGCACAGTTGTGCAAAACCCCATATGGGTATGGGGTCCACTTAAGAGCTGCCAGAGGGCCCGCTTCACGGTGTGGGACCCAATATGCGCTGCCAATGGGCGCGATCGCCCCTGGCCACACGCGTAAACACACAAATGCCTGTTCTGTCAGGGGAGAGGAGACATATCGTTTGTTCCTAATAAGTAGGAACAATGATATGCCTCCGCCCCCCAGTCAGTCCTATCCCCTCACAGTTAGAACACACTGAGGGAACACATATTTAACCCCTTGATCTCCCCCTAGTGTTAACCCCATCCCTATCAGTGACATTTATACAGTAATCAGTGCATACAATATTTATAGCACTGATCATTGTATAAGTGTCAATGGTCCCAAAAATGTGTCAAAAGTGTCCAATGTGTCTGTCGCAATGTCGCAGTACCACTAAAAATCGCAGATCACCGCCATTACTAGTAAAAAAATAATAATAAAAATGCCATAAAAATATCATAAATATCTCCCATAGTTTGTAGACGCTATAACTTTTGCACAAACCAATCAATATACGCTTATTACAATTTGTTTTCCCAAAAATATGTAGAAAAATATATATTGGCCTAAACTGATGAAGAAATTTGTTTCTTTAAAAACATTTTTGGAGATATTTATTATAGCAAATAGTAAACGAAAAAAATAAATAAATTCAAAATTGACGCTCTTTTTTTGTTTATAGCGCAAAAAATAAAAACTGCAGAGGTGATCAAATACCACCAAAAGAGAGCTCTCTTTGTGGGGAAAAAAAGGACGCAAATTTTGTTTGGGTACAGCATTGAAAGCAGTATTAAGAGGAGTGTTTATTCAACATGGAGCCCGCTTAAAGAAAGAAAGATCAGCAACTATGCAGGATGTTTTGTCAAAACTTCGGGCTTTGGAGATTTCACATAAAAGGTCTCCGACCCCGGAGCTATTGGCTGATGAATCTTTGGTACAGTCATCTTTACTACAGTCTCTAGAGGTGTCCCACAATAAAAGTCCACATAGATATGCCCTAGGAAAATACCGATATAGAGACAAGTCTGGGAGACCACTTGCAAGGTCATTGCATCCTCGCTCTTCAGCGTCTTATATACCTAGTATTGCGTTACCGTCTGGAAAAATTACTTCAGAACCGCGCTCCATTCAAAAGGCATTCGACGACTATTTTACAGCTCTGTACAATCTTACCCCCACCTTAACCTCTGACTTAGATTCTCTTGGCCGTCGTATACAGGAATATGTGAATGAAACTGCTATCCCAAAATTAGATGAAGAGAGTGGGAATTCTTTAGATTCCCCTTTTTACTAGAGGAATTATTGGAGGTAATTACTAATACACCATTGGGTAAAAGCCCGGGTCCCGATGGTTTTACATCGAAATTCTATAAGATCTACAAGGACTCTATTACACAGTTCATGCTTCGGGTGTTTAATAGCATATCTGCTATTAATGGGTTTACACCCCAGACACTAGAGGCACACATCACACTACTTCCTAAACCAGATAAGGATTTAAATTTATGTTCTAGTTATTAACCTATATCTCTAATTGGAGTAGATATTAAGATTTATGCTAAAATTATTGCCTTACGTCTTCATTCCCATTTTCAAAATCTGATACATACAGATCAAGTGGGGTTTGTACAGGGGAGAGAAGCTCGTGATAATACATTTAAATCCCTTTTACTCATCGATCATACTCAGTCAGCAAAAATACCAGCTTGCCTTCTCTCTGTAGATGCGGAGAAGGTATTTGATCGTGTCGGGTGGCCGTTTTTGGAACAAACTTTGATTCAAATAGGACTAGGACCAATCTTGCTAAGAAAAATCATGGCACTGTATACTAAGCCAAGAGCAAGAATACGGATTAATCAGTCCTTATCTCCTAGCTTCCCTATCCAAAATGGTACGCATCAGGGATGTCCGCTATCTCCCCTCCTGTTCGTCCTAGTAATGGAACATCTGGTAACTGCTCTTAGACAAAATTCTTGTATTTCAGGCATACTGCTAGATGGGCAGGAGGTGAAGTTGGCAGTATTTGCTGACGATTTGCTACTTTACGTCACTAACCCAAGTGTCTCCATGCCATCTATCTTGTACAAATTTTTTTTGGAGCCCTGAGTAATTTTAAAGTAAATTTATCAAAATCTGACATTTTTAATGTATCTCTGTCACCACATCAAGTTTAGGCTCTTGGGAATAATTTCCCATTTAAGATTTGTACTTCAACACTTAAGTATTTGGGTATAAAAATTACACAAGATCTTGATAGGCTATATCTAGAAAATTATTACCCTCTTATGCACTGTACAATACAAGACCTTAAAAAGTATGATCGAGCACAGTACTCATGGTTTGGGAGGATTAACATTTTGAAAATGGATATAGTACCGCGTTTTCTCTATCTTTTCCAAACCATACCTTTAGTGGCCCCCCGCTCTTTCTTTGTTACTCTACAATCTGCTATTACAAGGTTTATTTGGGGTTCCAATAGACCTAGATTGCAAAGGAGAATTTTAACTCTCCCTAAAGCTAAGGGGGGTGTAGGGGTAACGGACCTTAATTACTACCATGCTGCAGCGGTGTTAACTAGATTGGTAAATTGGTTCCATCATTCCCACCTCAAACAATGGGTACATATAGAACAGTCAATTGCCCCTTTTCATCTTCAGGCACTTCCCTGGGTAGATATTTCTGTCCGGGGGCTAGTCTCATCTTTGTCTTTCCTTACAGCACACCTATTGCGTATTTGGGATAAATTACAAACTCAACTAGGACTTTCCCCTAAAGTGGGATTAATGAAGCCCTTGTTTTGTAATCCAGGGTTCCCTCCAGCAGTGGTTCGGAGACATTTTTTGGTATGGAGCAAGGAGTCAAATCGTTGAATATCTCAAATTCTTTGTCAGGGAGATCTTCCATTGTTATCAAATTTGATACCTATACAGCAGCAATCAATTAAACATTGGCTGGAATATCGGCAACTATCATCTTTTCTTTCCTCCTTCCCTTTTTAGGGATGTATTTAATAGAGAGCCAGATACATTTGAATCCCTTTTATTACAAGAAAATGCACCAGAGCATATTTTGTCAGCAGTGTATAGGGTTCCTATTCTTATGCCCCGTACACGCGGTCGGATTTTCCAATGAAAAATGTCCGATCAGAGCGTGTTGTCGGAAACTCCGACCGTGTGTGGGCTCCATTGGACATTTTCCATCGGATTTTCCGACACACAAAGTTTGAGAGCAGGATATAAAATTTTCCGACAACAAAATCGGAATTTGTTGTCGGAAATTCCAATCGTGTGTACACAAATCCGACGGACAAAGTGCCACGCATGCTCAGAATAAATAAAGAGATGAAAGCTATTGGCCACTGCCCAGTTTATAGTCCCGAGGTATGTGTTTTACGTCACCGCGTTCAGAATGATTGGATTTTCCGACAACTTTGTGTGACCGTGTGTATGCAATACTAGTTTGAGCCAACATCCGTCGGAAAAAATCCTAGGATTTTGTTGTCAGAATGTTCGAACAAAGTCCAACCGTGTGTACGGGGCATTAGACTCCATCCATGTCTCCCGGAGTTTACAAATAAGTGGAGTATGGACCTGAATGTCCAAATTAAATCGGAGGAATGGGAAAAAGCATTTATCCTTACACCATAGTATGTCGTTAGCAACTAAGGCACAAGAGACTAATTTCAAACTTCTTTCTCGGTGGTATAGATGGCCGTTGTTGCTCCACTGGATATATCCAAATGTATCAGACTTGTGCTGGCGCTGTCATTCTGCTAAGGGTTCGCTACTGCATATTTGGTGGGAATGTCCTTCGGTGCATAAATTTTGGGATATGATACTCAAGCTCCACACTCGAGAAACTCAGGTAACTATTCCCAACACACCACAATATTTTTAGAAAGTTCCCCCGGCGGATAAGGACCCCCCTGTACTGCGCAGGCGCTGCGCTTGCGCAGTACAAATGACTAGGAGCCGCCGAAAATAGCCGAAGCTGAAAAACTTCAATCAGCTGTACACGGCGCCTGCGCCCTGGGTCCAGGTTCAAGCCCCACTATCCAAGTGGACCTAGAGGGAGAATAAAAAAGTGCCGAGCGCAGTGAGGCCATGCCCGAAGCGTGGCGAGCGAAGCGTGGCGAGCGAAGCGAGCCCGTGAGGGGCCCTCTTACAGGCGCCGTGTACAGCTGATTTCTATTCTATTTGGCTTCCGCTATTTCCGCCAGCTCCTACTGCGCAAGCACCACTGGCAGTCAGCGTACGCTCCATCGTTGATTGAGTGTGTTACAGAGATGGATAATATTGAGAGGATGGAGATTCTTCTGTCAAAGGAATTGGACACACATGAACAATGCTGCCAAATTTGGCACCCTTGGAAGGTACTAAGGGAATCCCTGGAATTGCGGAATTTGTACATGGGTTAGAGGGAGGACATGAAAATGGTTCAGAGTTGGGATGAGTGAGGAGATTTCGGTTTGAGTAGCTATTTCTGGTAGTTTTGATTGTTTTGTTTTTTTTTTTTCTTTGTGTGTTGTGCGTTGCGTGTGTTATATCTAGCATCACTGTGGGAGTTGAAGATAGGGAGTAGTAAATTATATATTTCATCTAATTGGACGAAGGTAGATAAAGTAGGGATACTCTGGTTAGGGTCGAGGGGGGAGGAAGAAAGGAAAAGAGGAGGAGATCTGAATGGTATCATTATGTGTGTCGGTATAACATAGGAGTTTATTGATGAGTAGATTGTCTCTATTGGCATCTTCGTCTCCTTTTCTCTCTCTATGTCTCTTTTTTTCTTCTCTCCTCCCCTTACTTCCCCTTTCTGTAGGGACTCCTGCAGTGAGTTGATATATGTTTATATGTAATATGTCTTATGTTTTATATATTATTATGATGTGGTATATTCCTTATTATCACCTATAGGATGTGGATAATGTTTTCTTTTGTAATGTAATTAAATTTTCAATAAAATCAGAGTTGAAACAAAAATGTGAGGGGTGAACTCACTTTTGTTATATACTGTATATCTTACTGTATTCACTCCCCCTTACATCAGCAACCCCCCCATACTGGCCTTGCAGCACTGTCACTGACCTCCTCTCATTTGCACCGTGCAGGGCTCAGTGAGACGGTCCTCTCTGGGCTCCAGCTTGGTGGCTCTGGTTTCATCCTATATTATCCTCTCCACAGTCCCCACATGTCTAACTCCTCCCATGACCCCCATCCTAGCAGCTCCCACTCTTGACTCCTCTGTAGGCTACCCCCGAGAGGCTGCAGACATGATACAGGAGATGGTCAGAGACTGTACAGCCATAATACAAGAGATGGTCAGAGACTGTGCAGACATAATACAGGAGATGGTCAGAGACTGCAGACATGATACAGGAGATAGTCAAAGACTGTGCGGACATGATACAAGAGATCGCCAGAGACTGTGCAGACATAATACAGGAGATGGTCAGAGACTGCAGACATGATACAGGAGATAGTCAGAAACTGTGCGGACATGATACAAGAGATGCTCTTATTATGGTAATGAGAAGCAAACTCTCACCTGGCTAACATGGTAACACCACATTGCCGCAGCAGCTGCCAAATACTAGTGCCACAGACACAGATGATTTCCCCTCAGACAGGGTGCAGACAGATGATCCCTCTATACACTCCTCTGTCCTCTACTACAAGCAGGAGAAACAAGCACATTCACTTTAAGCTCCCTGCATTCTGGGAGATGTAGTCTCTCCAGAGAGCAGGCAGCTGCAACTCCTGCCATGCAATGTGGTGCTGGCATTGGGAGAAGGCTAGGATGGCGGTAGAGCCTGCGATTGGCTGCAGCTGATGAGATGTTCTCCGTGTGAGGGGGGTGTTACAGCTGGCTGGAACCTCCATGACTTTAACCCAGTGTGTGCTGGCCTGTTCAATAATATTGTTTGGACCCTGGGCAAACATTTTTCTGAGCCACTCCACCCCTAGAAATTTCACAAAACAAACCGGAACATAGACTTAGCTAAAAAAACCTTTAATAATGTAAACATAAGGATCTGGCTCACACACACTGATTGCGCTAAGCTCACTGATTGGTTGCTAGAGGTTACTGCACATCGTTCCAGCTTACTGATTGGTTGCTAGATGTTACTGCACAATATTGCCACTCAATGATTGGTTGCTAGAAGTTACTGCACATCATCACTGCTCACCCATTGGTTGCTAGAGGTTACTGCACATCATTACCGCTCATTGATTGGTTGCTAGAGGTTACTGCACATCATTACCGCTCACTGATTGACTGATTGGTTGCTAGAGGTTACTGCACATCATTACCGCTCACTGATTTATTGCTAGAGGTTACTGCACAATATTGCCACTCAATGATTGGTTGCTAGAAGTTACTGCACATCATCACCGCTCACCCATTGGTTGCTATAGGTTACTGCACATCATTACCACTTACCCATTGGTTGTAGAGGTTACTGCACATCATTACCACTCACTGATTGATTGCTAGAGGTTTCTGCATATCCTTACGGCTTACCCATTAGTTGCTAGAGGTTACTGCACATCATTACCGCTTACACATTGGTCGCTAGATCTTACTGCACATCATTGCCGCTCACTGGTTGCTAGAGGTTGCTGCAGATTATTACCGCTCACTGATTGGTTGCTATGGGTTACTACTTATTACCCACTGATTGGTTGCTAGAGGTTACTGCACATTATTACTGCTCACTGATTGGTTGCTATAGGTTACTGGTTATCACCCACTCATTGGTTGCTAGAGGTGAATTCACATTACTATTGCTCACTGTGTGGCAGGGCAGTATTGTGGCGTGTGATGCAACTGTTGGGGTACAGTTGGTTGGATGACAGAATGCAGTTTGTGGTGATGGTGGCAGCATTGGGTGAGAGGCTGAGGTCATATCTTCCCTATAATGATAGGGGGTAGGGTGATAGGATGCCAGAGGTGGGGT
Source organism: Lithobates clamitans (assembly GCA_037952925.1). Taxonomy (NCBI): domain Eukaryota; kingdom Metazoa; phylum Chordata; class Amphibia; order Anura; family Ranidae; genus Lithobates; species Lithobates clamitans. Next base: position 6,339,273 of record JBBGZY010000221.1, on the reverse strand, counting down.
ACAGAAGGGGTGAGGATGTTAATGACAGAAGGCAGGGTGGTAGGATGCCAGAGGTGGGGTACAGAGGGATAATGGGGATGTTAATGACAATAGGTGGGGTGGTAGGATGCCAGAATTGGGGGCTAATGATGACAGTGATTGGGGTGTTAGGAAGCTGGCAGTGGGACACAGGGGGGTGAAGGTAAGGATGATGATGAGGATAAGGTGGTTGGACGCTAGAGGTGGGGTACAGGGGGGGTGATGGAAATGTTGATGACAGGGGGCATGGTGATAGGATGTCAGAGGTGGGGTATGATGATGATAGTGTGTCGGATGGTAGGAAGCTGGTTGTGGGGCACAGGGGGGTGAAGATTACAGGGGGTGGGATGGTAGGAAACTAGCAATGGGGTACAGGTGGTATGATAATAAAGGGGGTGGGGTGGTAGGAAGCTGGAAGTGGGGTACAGGGGGATTAAGATGACAGGGGTTGGGGTGGTAGGAAGGTGGCAGAGGGTGCAGAGGGGATGAAGATGACAGGGGGTGGGGTGGTAGGAAGCTGACAGTGGGGTACAGGGGGGATAAAGATGACAGGGGGTGGGTGATAGGAAGCTGGCAGTGAGGTACAGGAGGGATGAAGGTGACATGGGGGTGGGGTGATAGCAAGCTGTCAGAGTGGTGTAGGGGGGATTAGGATGACAGGGGGTGGCGTGGTTGGATGCCAGGCACAGGGGGGTTATGATGAGGATGGTGATGATGACATGGTCTAAGCTCATAGTGGGGTACAGAAGAGATGATAGGAAGTATGATGACAGGAGCTAGAGTGGTTGGATGTCATAGGTCACAGGCAGCGGTGATTTTTGGGGTGCCCTTGCTCGGGATGCTGTCATGGTCAGTAGGGATGAGCCGAACACCCCCCGGTTCGGTTCGCACCAGAACCCGCGAACGGACCGCAAGTTCGCACGAACGTTAGAACCCCATTGACGTCTATGGGACTCGAACGTTCGAAATCAAAAGTGCTCATTTTAAAGGCTAATTTGCATGGTATTGTCCTAAAAAGGGTTTGGGGACCCGGGTCCTACCCCAGGGGACATGTATCAATGCAAAAAAAACTTTTAAAAACGGCCGTTTTTTCGGGAGCAGTGATTTTAATGATGCTTAAAGTAAAAAAAAAAGTGAAATATTCCTTTAAATATCGTACCTGGGGGGTGTCTATAGTATGCCTGTAAAGTGACGCGTGTTTCCCATGTTTAGAACAGTCCCTGCACCAAATGTCATTTTTAAAGGAAAAAATCTCATTTAAAACTGCTTGCGGGTTTAATGTCATGTCGGGTCATGGCAATATGGATGAAAATCAGTGAGACAAACGGCATGGGTACCCCCCAGTCCATTACCAGGCCCTTTGGGTCTTGTATGGATATTAAGGGGAACCCCGCACCCAAATTAAAATAAGGAAAGGTCCCTATATACTCTGAACAGCAGTATTCAGGCGGTGCAAACAAGACAGGGACTGTAGGTTTGTTGTTAAGTAGAATCTGTTTGTAATTTTGAACATTTTTAATGTGTTTAGCTCCAGCCAAAAAATCTTTTCTAAGCTTTTTGGAAAACATAGGGAAGGGTTATCACCCCTGTGACATTTGTTTTGCGTCTTTCCTCCTCTTCAGAAGATTTCACCTCACTTTTTTGTCCCAATGAAAAATGTTTTTTGAAAATTTGGGTTTTTTTGTGGAACAAGGATTGGAAAGCATCAGTGGAAAGGAGAAATTGTTTTCCCATATTAACTCTTACAGGAGAGAATTTCCCTTCCTTAGGGGTAGATTTCATCTCACTTCCTGTTGTCTCCTTCCGTTTGCAAGTAGGAGTCGTTTGTAAGTTAGATGTTTGAAAGTAGGGTCCTGCCCTATATACTCAGCAGAAATTTGGGCCTTAGGTGTTGCTGTGGCCAAAACACTGTAAGCCCTCACAGGGCCCTGCTGTGAAATATTAGATCAAGAATTGTAATTACATGCCCCTGTTGAACAGGAGCTGAAAAATTAGGCCTTAGGCACTGGTGCTGGTGCCACAACACTGCAACCCCTCACAGACACTCTAGTTGGAACGCAGGAACGAGCCCTGCTGCAAAGTATTGCATCAAAAATTGTAATTACACGCCCCTGTTAGACAGGGGCAGAAAAATTGGGCCTTAGGCACTGGTGCTGGTGCCACAACACTGCAACCCCTCACAGACACTCTAGTTGGAACGCAGGAACGAGCCCTGCTGCAAAGTATTGCATCAAAAATTGTAATTACACGCCCCTGTTAGACAGGGGCAGAAAAATTGGGTCTTAGGCACTGGTGCTGGTGCCACAACACTGCAACCCCTCACAGACACTCTAGTTGAAACGCAGGAACAAGCCCTGCTGCAAAGTATTGCATCAAAAATTGTAATTACACGCCCCTGTTAGACAGGGGCTGAAAAATTGGGTCTTAGGCACTGGTGCTGGTGCCACAACACTGCAACCCCTCACAGACACTCTAGTTGGAATGCAGGAACGAGCCCTGCTGCAAAGTATTACATCAAAAATTGTAATTACACGCCCCTGTTAAACAGGGGCTGAAAAATTGTGCCTTAGGCACTGGTGGTGGCGCCCAGAACCAAAAATGTTCTTACAAGCTATCAGCGTGATGATTGAGGAGGAAGAGGATAATTACTCAGGGATAGTCACTCAGCATCAGCATAGGCAGTCTTTGAAGGGATCTGAGATTTCAAAAAAAATTATTCGGTTACATCTGCATCAGGTGCTTGGTAGCTGGTGGTGATCCAAGACTGATTCATTTTTATGAAGGTCAGCCGATCGACCGAGTCGGTGGACAGACGCACCCTGTGATCGGTTACCACGCCTCCAGCAGCACTGAATGTGCGTTCCGAAAGAACGCTGGATGCAGGACAGGCCAGTAGCTCAATTGCATACTGTGCAAGCTCTGGCCAGTGATCCATCCTCAAGACCCAGTAACCCAGAGGATTTTCGGTGGGAAAGGTGTCCAAGTCTGATCTTGCCCCTAGGTATTCCTGCACCATGTAAAACAGACGCTGGCGATGGTTGCTGGAACCGATCATACCTTGGGGCTGCGGACCAAAAAATTGTCTGAACGCATCGGTCAGACGGCCACCTTCTCCACCGCTCCTTCTTTGACTGACCGAAGCCTCAGCAACACGTTGTCCAGAAACAGGAGTTTGTAACCTCCCAGTCTCTGGGAACGCGTTGCACAGACCTTTCTGCAAGGCCTCCCGAAGATGTTTCATCCTCTGCTCCCTCTGCGATGGCAAGATAAGGTCCGCAACCTTACCCTTGTAACGTGGATCAAGGAGGGTTGCCAGCCAGTATTGGTCCTTCTCCTTGATACCACGAATACGAGGATCCTTACGCAGGCTTTGCAGGATCAGGGAGGCCATGCAGCGTAGGTTTGCTGAGGCATTCGGTCCGGAGTCCTCTGGGTCACTAAGGACAACAACGTCCGCAGCCACCTCCTCCCAGCCACGTACAAGTCCATGTGTTCCTTGGGACTGATCCCTTAAAGACTGCTGATGCTGAGTGCCAGGCTCCACCTCCATACTGACACAATCTTCCTCCTCCTCCTCCTCCTCCTCCTCGTCCTCTTCCTGTGTGATCGGCGGGCACGCAGGAACACTGTCTGGATAAAGGGGGCCTTGAGAGCTAAGGAAGTCCTCCTCTTCCTGCCTCTGTTCTGCCTCAAGTGCCCTGTCCATTATTCCACGCAGCGTGTGCTCCAACAGGTGGACAAGGGGGACAGTGTCACTGATGCATGCACTGTCAGTGCTCACCATCCTCGTGGCCTCCTCGAATGGTGACAGGACAGTGCATGCATCCCTGATCATGGCCCACTGGCGTGGGGAAAAAAAACCAAGGTCCCCTGACCCTGTCCTGGTGCCATAGTCGCACAGGTACTCATTGATGGCCCTCTGCTGCGTGTGCAGCCGCTGCAGCATGGCCAACGTCGAGTTCCACCTGGTGGGCATGTCACAGATTAGGCGGTTCTTGGGCAGGTTAAACTCCTTTTGGAGGTCCGTCAGCCGAGCACTGGCATTATATGACCGGCGGAAATGCACAGAGACTTTCCTGGCCTGCCTCAGGACATCCTGTAAGCCCGGGTACCTGCCCAAGAACCGCTGCACCACCAAGTTAAGGACGTGAGCCAAACAGGGCACATGGGTCAGTTGTCCCTGTCGGAGGGCAGAGAGGAGGTTGGTGCCATTGTCGCAAACCACCATTCCTGCCTTAAGTTGGCGTGGCGTCAACCACCTCTGAACCTGCCCCTGCAGAGCTGACAGAACCTCTGCCCCAGTGTGGCTCCTGTCCCCCAAGCACACCAGCTCAAGCACCGCATGGCATCTTTTGGCCTGCGTACTTGCGTAGCCCCTTGAACGCCTACGGAGCACCGCTGGTTCCGAGGAAGAGGCCATGGAGGAAGAAGAAGAGGAGGGGGTGGAGGAGAGAGGTGTGTCACAATCAGCATTTTGGAGGCGTGGTGGCGGAACAACCTCCAACACTACTGCACCTTGTCCTGCATCCTTCCCAGCTGCCAGCAGAGTCACCCAATGCGCCGTGAAACTTAAGTAACGTCCCTGTCCATGCCTGCTGGACCATGAGTCAGCGGTAATATGCACCTTACCGCTGACCGCCCTGTCCAGCGAGGCATGGACATTGCCTTCCACATGCCGGTAGAGAGCCGGAATCGCCTTCCGTGAGAAAAAGTGGCGTTTGGGTACCTGCCACTGAGGAACCGCACATTCCACAAACTCACGGAAGGGGGCAGAGTCTACCAACTGAAAAGGCAGCAGTTGAAGTGCTAGCAATTTTGCCAAGCTAGCATTCAACCGCTGGGCATGTGGATGGCTGGGAGCAAACTTCTTTCGGCGGTGCAGCAGCTGGGGCAGGGAAATTTGCCTGGTACAATCTGACGTCGGTGTACCAAAAGCAGATTGCCCACAAGTACTTGGCTGTGACACACCTAATTCTACACCTTCATTCCTCTCACTGCAGGTCTCAGAGAGGACTGAAGGTCTAGTGGGGTTGGAAATCTCAGCTGATGAGGAGCAAGGAGAGATCGTCTTTGTTCTTTGGTGTGGGTCTTTTAGATACGCTTGCCAACGAACTGCATGGCAGGTCAACATATGTCTGGTCAAGCATGTGGTACCCAAGCGGGAGATGTTTTGGCCACGCGAGATACGCTTGAGACATATGTTGCAAATAGCAGCGGTGCGATCTGACGCACTCGTCTCAAAAAAGGCCCACACCAAAGAACTTTTTGAATAACGCGCAGAGACTGCAGCGCCCTGCACATGTGGAGCTTTGGGGTGTGATGCAGTCAATGTGCTGCCCTTAGGCTGGCCCCTGGAGGGCATCCTGCCTAGTTGGTGATGTGCCACCTCCTCCTCCTCCTCCTCCTCCTCCTCCTCTCTCCTATCAGGCACCCACGTTGAGTCAGTGACCTCATCATCCCCTCCCTCCTCATCACTGGAGCAAACCTGGCAGTATGCTGCAGCAGGGGGAGCATGACTGCCAGATTGCTGTCCTTCTTGGGCACCCCCTCTGTCCGTGCTCATGTTACTGCCTTCATTGAGCTCAGTATCATCATCAGAGCCTTCCAAACGCTGGGCATCCTCCTGGAGCATGTACCCAACACTGTGGTCAAACAGTTCGAGGGAATCCTCATGAGGACATGGTGGAGCTAGGGAAGGAGTCACTGATGACATTGAGCTGAGGGAAGAGGCCGCTGCTTTGCCAGACAAAGCACCCTGGGCATGGGTGAGAGAGGATGAGGAGGATGAGGACGGCTTGGTCATCCACTCGACCAAGTCTTCCGCATGTTGCGGCTCAACACGGCCAGCTGCCGAAAAAAAGGCCAAGCGTGTCCCATGGCCACGTGCTGATGAGGATGCACCGTCTCCACGACCAGCACTAGACACAGAGCCTGCTTGCCCTCTCTTATTGGCTTGTGACTGTCTGCCTCTCCTTCTTGGCCTTCCAGACATACTAATGGCCTGTAGCTGCACTAAGCTGGGATAGAACACCTGTAATTTTCTTCAGGTAGCTTTATATACTGTAACCAGACAAGCCTGCCTGTCAGTAGGAAGATAACACGAACGGATCTAGCTGAACACTGTGAGCAGGACGCACTGTACTAAATGTAAATAGTCTAGCTGCCTGACCGTGGTACTAATAGGATCAAAAAGAACACCTGTAATTTTCTTAAGGTAGCTTTATATACTGTAACCAGACAAGCCTGCCTGTCAGTAGGAAGATAACAGGAACGGATCTAGCTGAACACTGTGAGCAGGACGTACTGCACTAAATGTATATAGCAGGAACGGATCTAGCTGAACACTGTGAGCAGGACGCACTGCACTGAATGTAAATAGCAGGAACGGATCTAGCTGAACACTGTGAGCAGGACGCACTGCACTAAATGTAAATACCAGGAACGGATCTAGCTGAACACTGTGAGCAGGACGCACTGCACTGAATGTAAATAGCAAGAACGGATCTAGCTGAACACTGTGAGCAGGACGCACTGCACTGAATGTAAATAGTCTAGCTGCCTGACCGTGGTACTAATAGGATCAAAAAGAACACCTGTAATTTTCTTAAGGTAGCTTTATATACTGTAACCAGACAAGCCTGCCTGTCAGTAGGAAGATAACAGGAACGGATCTAGCTGAACACTGTGAGCAGGACACACTGTACTAAATGTAAATAGTCTAGCTGCCTGACCGTGGTACTAATAGGATCAAAAAGAACACCTGTAATTTTCTTAAGGTAGCTTTATATACTGTAACCAGACAAGCCTGCCTGTCAGTAGGAAGATAACAGGAACGGATCTAGCTGAACACTGTGAGCAGGACACACTGTACTAAATGTAAATAGTCTAGCTGCCTGACCGTGGTACTAATAGGATCAAAAAGAACACCTGTAATTTTCTTAAGGTAGCTTTATATACTGTAACCAGACAAGCCTGCCTGTCAGTAGGAAGATAACAGGAACGGATCTAGCTGAACACTGTGAGCAGGACACACTGTACTAAATGTAAATAGTCTAGCTGCCTGACCGTGGTACTAATAGGATCAAAAAGAACACCTGTAATTTTCTTAAGGTAGCTTTATATACTGTAACCAGACAAGCCTGCCTGTCAGTAGGAAGATAACAGGAACGGATCTAGCTGAACACTGTGAGCAGGACACACTGTACTAAATGTAAATAGTCTAGCTGCCTGACCGTGGTACTAATAGGATCAAAAAGAACACCTGTAATTTTCTTAAGGTAGCTTTATATACTGTAACCAGACAAGCCTGCCTGTCAGTAGGAAGATAACAGGAACGGATCTAGCTGAACACTGTGAGCAGGACACACTGTACTAAATGTAAATAGTCTAGCTGCCTGACCGTGGTACTAATAGGATCAAAAAGAACACCTGTAATTTTCTTAAGGTAGCTTTATATACTGTAACCAGACAAGCCTGCCTGTCAGTAGGAAGATAACAGGAACGGATCTAGCTGAACACTGTGAGCAGGACGTACTGCACTAAATGTATATAGCAGGAACGGATCTAGCTGAACACTGTGAGCAGGACGCACTGCACTGAATGTAAATAGCAGGAACGGATCTAGCTGAACACTGTGAGCAGGACGCACTGCACTAAATGTAAATACCAGGAACGGATCTAGCTGAACACTGTGAGCAGGACGCACTGCACTGAATGTAAATAGCAGGAACGGATCTAGCTGAACACTGTGAGCAGGACGCACTGCACTGAATGTAAATAGCAGGAACGGATCTAGCTGAACACTGTGAGCAGGACGCACTGCACTGAATGTAAACAGCAGGAACGGATGTAGCTGAACACTGTGAGCAGGACGCACTGCACTGAATGTAAATAGCAGGAACGGATCTAGCTGAACACTGTGAGCAGGACGCACTGCACTGAATGTAAATAGCAGGAACGGATGTAGCTGAACACTGTGAGCAGGACGCACTGCACTAAATGTAAATACCAGGAACGGATCTAGCTGAACACTGTGAGCAGGACGCACTGCACTGAATGTAAATAGCAGGAACGGATCTAGCTGAACACTGTGAGCAGGACGCACTGCACTAAATGTAAATACCAGGAACGGATCTAGCTGAACACTGTGAGCAGGACGCACTGCACTGAATGTAAATAGCAGGAACGGATCTAGCTGAACACTGTGAGCAGGACGCACTGCACTGAATGTAAATAGCAGGAACGGATCTAGCTGAACACTGTGAGCAGGACGCACTGCACTAAATGTAAATACCAGGAACGGATCTAGCTGAACACTGTGAGCAGGACGCACTGCACTGAATGTAAATAGCAGGAACGGATCTAGCTGAACACTGTGAGCAGGACGCACTGCACTAAATGTAAATACCAGGAACGGATCTAGCTGAACACTGTGAGCAGGACGCACTGCACTGAATGTAAATAGCAGGAACGGATCTAGCTGAACACTGTGAGCAGGACACACTGCACTAAATGTAAATAGTCTAGATAGAAGATAACAGGAACGGATCTAGCTAAACTGAATACAGTGTATATATATATATGCAACACCTGGGATGCATATATATACACAATACACTGTAAGTGCAGCTAACTGACTGACTGTTCTGCCTAATCTATCTAACTCAAATCAAATGACACTGTCTCTCTCTCTCTCTATCTCTCAGCACACCGGAACACACACTACACAGGGCCGCCGTGCAGGCGGCCTTATATAGTGTGGGGTGTGTACTAAATCCCCTGAGCCATAATTGGCCAAAGCCACCCTGGCTTTGGCCAATTACAGCTCTCTCTACTGACGGCGCTGTGATTGGCCAAGCATGCGGGTCATAGTGCATGCTTGGCCAATCATCAGCCAGCAATGCACTGCGATGCCGCAGTGAATTATGGGCCGTGACGCGCCACACGAATTTGGCGCGAACGGCCCATATCGTTCGCAATTCGGCGAACGACCGAACAGCCGATGTTCGAGTCGAACATGGGTTCGACTCGAACACGAAGCTCATCCCTAATGGTCAGTGTCCGGCAATACCTTGAGGCTCTGGCAGACTGGCTCCTCAATGATTGCCAGGCGGCGGTGCCAGCTCTGGCAGGTCTATCCTGGAGAGTAGATCAGGGATCTGCTCGGCCGCTGCGGGCATTATCCGAGCTCTGCACATGGCAGAGATCCATGGCGCGCTGCAGAAGGGGAGAAGCCAGGGGAAAGGGAGTACATAGAGCCACCCACTGACCCTGGGACCTCGGGCATGGGCAGTGCTCAAGTGGTCAATCCACCCGTGGCCAGGGAAAACTAATTGTGGGCACCACGTTAAGGATGGCCCTGGGGACACAGACCAGGGGGACATTCCCTCCCACTGCCACACACACATTAGGCAAATTAGGCGGCTGCGAGGCCTTAGGTGACCGCATAATTAGAGAGCCATCTCTGCTTCCAGCCCACTTCCCACAGCTCAGCTATTTGGACCTTTTTTAGCATGTGCAGCCAATCACACTGTTGCAATTTGCAAACTTTGCCTCAAGCACATCAAGTGTGGTAAAAACACCAGCTATTTGGGTACCACATGCTTTTGACAAGGCATTTAACCTCCCTCCACTCCCCATCTTTCCGCTCTACCCCCTGCTATACCTCAAGACCTCTCACCACCCTCCAGTGACAGGAATGATGGTATAGTGCAGGGTGTCCCAGGTCCTTGCAGCACATCTGCCAGTAGCACACCACCAGGTGTACACTATAGCAGGTAAATTTCTCTGTGCCATCTGCTGCAGTGAAAAAAAAAGTCACTGCCACCCACATGCCCAGCGTCTAAATTCAAGCTTGTGCCTTTCCGTCTTGTGGATTCTGACCCCTTCCGCAAATTTTCAGAATGTGTTGTACTACAATGGCAGGTTCCCAGTCACTAGGCATGGGCGAATGGTTCGACCCAAGCATAAGTTTGGGCCGAACATTTGTTTGTTTAGTCGTTCGCCGAACACCCGAATTTGCAGGGTTTTCGCCTGCACAGTGCATTTTGCTCCCTGCTTGGGTAAAGCTTTGCCCAATCAGGGCGCAGTATAATCTGGTTGTTAAGGAGTGGGGCTGGAAAGACAGCGGCAGCGTCATTAACAACCGATTAGTCATCAGCTGTCAATGGGTTTCCCCGCTGACAGCTGAATAAAAAAGTGCCGGCAAAAAAAATAAAGAAAAAAATGATGTGGGGTCCCCCTCGCCCAGTCTATACCAGGCCCTTCAGAACCCCAGATCCCTCCCCCCCATGTGAATGGGTATCCGGTACATTGTACCCCTACCCAGGGCTTTCTTTCAGTGGAAACACAGGGGAACGTAGTTCCGGCACCTTCAGCACTGAATGTATGTAATGGCCAGGGGTTCTGGGTTTTGCTACAGTGTCTATTGATGCTGGTTGCTGGGGGGATCTATTGTTGCTTGAGGGGATATATTTTTGCGGGGGGGGTTATTTTTTGTTGTAGAGATCTGTTGTTGATGCTGGGGGACCTATTGTCTCTGGAAGGGATCTATTTTACAGGGGCAAAGTCTATTGTTGCTGGGAAATTATATTGTTGCTGGTGGGGGATGTATTGTTGCTGGGGTTGGCCTTATGTTGCCGGGGGTTCAGTTGTTGCTGGAAAGGATCTACAGATGAGGGAGCAGTCTATTGTAGCTGGCTGCTGGAGGGTCTATTGATGCTGTCTGTGGGGAGATCTGTTGTTGCTGCTGAGGGTCTATGGTTGCTGGGGGGATATTTAGTTGCGGGTGGTCCATTGTTGCTAGTGGGATCTACTGTTGCTGGGGAGTCTATTGTTTGCTGCAGGGGATCTATTTTACTGCTTTTCTTGTTATCATTATAAATTGCATAGAAATGACTTATTACCACAAATGTTACTTGGTGCTGTATTCTCTAAAAGGGGCAGTACTGGGAGGTGTGTTGGGGGTGGAAGCAAGGAATGGTGCTCGGAGGTAGGTAGGGGAGGAGACAAGGAATAACTCAGAAAGGGGTAGTTCCTACTCCTATTTCCTGAGAAAACAAGCCCTAACCAATTCACCAAAAAAGTGTCAAAAAATAATAACCACAAGAAACTGTTTTTGAAAAGTCCTTTATTAAAAAATAAAGAAATAGTGCCCCTCGATGTAAATCCATATGCCCGCCGAACACGGAAAATAGAAAAAAACAAAAACGCTCTCACCATCTGGGAGGCCTCCCACCGTATGCCCGCTTTGTGCTTTGACATTTCTTATATAGGCAAGGGGCGGGCCACCTGGATACGTCACCCGGTGGCACCACCCCTTGTGAAATCACATGATGTCAGAAGGGAGCGGTGCATGTCAAAGCGCAGAGCGTGCATACAGCGGGAGGCCTCCCAAGAGGCGAGAGCTTTTATTTTATTTTTTTCTATTTTTCAGGTATGGCGGGCGTCGTGATTGATGATGGATTTACCTCGAGGGACACAATTTGATTTTTATTATTTATGAAGCGCTTGTCAAAAACTGTTGGTTATTACGTTTTGACACTTTTTTGGTGAATGAATAGGGCCCATAGAAGTGCACATGGGGTATGCCTGGGCACACCCCAATCACCCCCTACAGCCTGTCAGTGCCCATCAGTGCCTATCTGTGCCACATGTCAGTGCCACCTGTCAGTGTCAATCAGTGCCAACTGTCAGTGCCAATCAGTGCTGCCAATCAGTGCCAACTAATGCCACCTATCAGTGCCCATCAGTGCTGCCAATCAGTGCTACCTATCAGTGCCAATCAGTGCCCATCAGCACTGCCTATCAGTGCCGCCTATCAGTGCCAACCAATGCCACCAATCAGTGCCCATCAGGGCTGCCTATCAGTGCTGCCTTTCAGTGCCAACCAATGCGACCTATAAGTGCCAATCGGTGCTGCCTATCCCTGCCAATCAGTGCTTCCAATCAGTGCCACCTATCAGTGCCAATCTGTGCTGTCTATTAGTGCCCATCAGTGCTGCCTATCAGTGCCACCTATGAGTGCCCATCAGAGTTGCCTATCAGTGCCTTCAATCAGTGTCTATCTGTGCTGCCAATCAGTGTGGCCTATCAGTGCCATCTATCAGTGACAATCAATGCCCATCAGTGCTGCCTATCGGTGCAGCCTATCAGTGCCCATCTGTGCTGCCTATCAGTGCTTCCTATCAGTGCTCATCAGTGCTGCCAATCAGTGCCACTGAATGCTGCCAGTGCTGTCGATCAGTGCCATTAGTGCTGCTAATCAGTGCCACCTATCAGTGCCAATCAAGGTCCATCAGTGCTGCCTATCAGTGCCACCCATCAGCGCTGCTTATCAGTGCCAATCAGTGCTGCCACTTAGTGCCAATAAGTGCCACCTATCAGTGACACCCAGCAGTGCCTATCAGTGCCCATGAGTGCTGTCTACCAGTGCTGCCAATCAGCACTGATGACCTGGTATGGAATGGTATGGACTGGGGGTGGACCCGGCAATTGTAACCAAGAGTCATTTTAAATGGGATTTGACATGTTTTTTTTTTCTCTAGAAATGTTTTATGCATGCTACAGATGCAGCACTATACAGACACATTAAGGGGACCCCCAGGCACTATATTTAGAGGAATTTTTCATTTTTATTGTTGCACTTTCAGCATAATTAAAACCACTGCTAATTATATAATTATTGTTTTTAAAAAAAAACAGTACCCAGACCCCCATACCCCTTTCATGGTCAATTACTTGCGTATAAGCCTTCAAAATGGGCACTTTTGATTTTTCCTGTACAGCTCCCAAAGACTTCAATGGGGTTCATCGTTTAGGTTCAAAGATTTCCCCTGTTTGGGAGTTCTGCTGTGAACTGACCAGGGAGGTGTTCGGCCCATCCCTACCAGTCACTATTTCTTTTTCAAGTAAGGCCATTCCAGCTCTCTACCATCATGTGAAAGGCAATGTTGTGGCATTGTTGCATAAGGCAGTCAGCCGCTGACGTTACTGCTGACACGTGGTCCAGTAAACATGGTCAGGGACGATATATTTAGTTCACAGCACACTGGGTAACTCTGCTTGCAACTTGGAAGGATGCAGGACAGGGCTCAGTGCTGCAGCTTGTTGTGCCGCCTTTTCTCCATACAGCTAGTGGTGATGATGCCAGATTTGTCAGTTCCTCCCTCTCCTCCTCCTCCATGCCCACCTCTGCTGAATTGTCCTATGAACCACAAGTACCCCCTAAGCATTTAAGGGGATATTTAATGAGTCAGGCTAAAAGGTGCCATGCAGTGCTGGTCTGTGTAGGGGACAGGAGCTACACCGGAGCAGAGATTTTGCAGCTCTTCAGGGGTAGGCCCAGAGGTGGTTCACGCCATGCCAGCTGGAGCCAGGAATGGTGGTGTGCGATAATGGCACAAACCTCCTGTCCACCCTTAGACAGACAGAGTTGAAACATGTGCCATGCCTAGCATATGTCCTCAATTTGGTGGTGCAGCAGTTCTTAAAAAGGTACCCAGGGTTGGAAGATCTGCTAAAGCTGGCCAAGTCTGTAGCCATTTCAGGCAGTCATACACAGCCAGTCCTCGGTTGGCTGAAATTCAGCAGGTGTTCCACCTGCCCGTAAACTCCCTGATTTGTGACATGCCCACTAGGTGGAACTTGACTTTGGCAGTGCTGCAGTGGCTGCACATGCAGCAGAGGGCCGTCAACAAGTACCTGTATGAGTATGTCACAATAACAGGCCCAGGCTGGCTCGGCTTTTGTTCCCTACATCAATGGCTACCGATAAAGGATTCTGCCTGGCATTCGAGGCAGAGCAGCGGGAGGAAGAGGAAGAATTCCTTTCCTCTCAAGGTCCGCTTTATGCAGACACCATTCTTGCGATACCACAGAACACACAAGAGGAGAGGGAGGAGGAAGAGGAGTCTGTCAGTTTTGGAGGCATTAAAGCAGAGCAAGACATACGTCAACCCTTAACAGATGGTTTTCCATCCCCAGAGCCCTTGGGAGTAGTACATGGCTGGGAGAAGGCAGTTCCAGATATTGTAATTCTCAGTGACCCCAAGGAGTCTTCTTCTCATGCCTCTGCAAACTTGTGGTGCATGGGCTCGTTCATTCTTTAAAGCCTGCAAAAGGACCCAAGAATAAGTGGCATCCAGGCAAAGGATCACTATTGGTTGGCAACCCTCCTTTACCACCATTACAAGGGGAAAGTCTCAGAACTTATCCTGTCCCCACAGAGGGAGCAGAAGATAAACTACTCCTTAAGGTGTCCTCAAGAGAATTTATGTAATGCCTTTCCCGACTCTGGGGAGAGAAGCGGTGGAGAAGGGGGCCACCTCAGGGATGCATTTCAAATTTTTTTTAGTCCTCAGCGCCCAGGGCTGTCAGCTTCCACATTCCATTGGCAGCATCTGCATCATATGGTAGGAGCTTATCTAGGGGCGAAAACAGACATGGAGAGCTTTCCAGTTGACGATCCACTGGGTTACTAGGTCATGCAAATAGACCACTGGCCAGAACTTGTCCAGTATTCAATTAAGCTGTTGAGCTGCCCTGCATCCTGCGTGCTTTCCGAACGGCCATTCAGTGCTGCTGGAGGTTTTTTGACAGATACGAGTCTGGCTGACATTTAAAGGAATCTGTCCTGGATTAGCAACAGCTATCAAGCCCCTGATACCGATGTTGCTGATTAAGGGGTTTCTGGATCTTGAATCTCTGAAAGACTGTCTAGGCTGCCTAGCTTTGTGGGTGTTGATTTCATCTGGAAGAAATGTTTTGGTGTAGGTTTCATAGGCACAATTAACACCAAGGACCAATTTTTCTGCATCTGTTTGACAGGTGCATATCATTTAAATTTTTGACAGCAAGGCCAATTGTTTCTTTCATCAAAAGTACCTCTATAGAGTTACGTTGTTTAGGGATTGAGCTGGCTGGCTTTTATGCCTGCAGGAAATGTAATGCATGTCAGCAGGTGAACACTAAAATTAGGGGCCTGAGTAGGTTTTGTTCCACGGCCAATAATATGGAGTTTGAGATTAAAGAATTTATATCCTGTTTGTCTACCCATGTTGTATATGCTCTTCAAGTGGTTGTAAACCCTTTTAAAAAATTCCAAAAAAAACCCTGCAAGACAAAGGCATAATGAGCTAGTATGCATAGCATACTAGCTCATTATGAATTACTCACCTGAGATCGAAGCCTCTGCAGCGGTCCTCGTTCACTGCTCCAGAGGCTGACATCTCTTGGGGGGGTTACTTCCGAGTATCACGGCTCCGGCGCTGTGATTGGCTGGAGTCGCGATGACATCACTCCCACGTATGCACGTGGGAGCCGCCGGTAACTGCAGTTTGCTTAAGTGCGCATGTGCCAATGACGTCAGCACATGCAAATACAGGGATATCTCCTAAACCGTGCAGGTTTAGGCTTGCCTGTAGTATAAAGTGGTTGTAAAGGGTTTACAACCACTTTCAGTGTCCTTGCGGTTTAATGTATATAGGCAAGACTAAGAGAACACTGGGTAAAAGGGTCTCTGAGCATATCTATAATGTATATATAATATAAGGATCATAGTGTCTAATTACATTTCAGACAAAAGCATGGCAGGGATCCAGCAGGACTGAAGTTTTGGGGAGTAGATAAGATTCACCCCTCTTTGAGGTGTAGCAATTTGGGAAGTGGGTTGTCTAAACGTGAAACTCAATGGATCTATTTGACTAATACTTTAAGCCCCAAGGGAATGAATATAGATCTGGACCCAAATTGCTTTATTAGTGACTATTAATCTCATGATCTTTAGCTATAGCATGCCGTTGCTCCCAGTCTATGCTTGTGATAGGATCTGAGGCTTTATATAACCTGTGATAGAACCTGAGGCTTTATATAGCTTGAGGATTGATCTTTTCCTGGCCAGCCTCACGTCAGCAAACAGTGGGTTAACCCCTCTCTCCAGTCTCTCAGGACCACCTTCTCCTAGCTGATAAAAAGGGAGCCCTTTCTCCCCCACCCTTGTTCTCTTTTTTTGGTTGGACTCCAGGCCACCATGCTCGTGGAATAGACTGCACCCCCCTACCGAACCTACCTGCCCAGGTTCAAGCCTCCCCTGGTTTGGAAGGTCCAGAACAATAAAGGTAGATCCTTTTATCACACTGGATGCTCTAGGTGCCAGAGCAATGCGGGCAGACTAAAGGTTTAAAGAGCTTACCATTAAGGCTGTGGTGTTGCCAGAAGATCGTGCACTCTTTTCCTGCTCCCTAGGAACCGCGCTGGCTGCCTCCCCTGTGCTTTCTGTCTGACGGTGATGACATCACGGGGGGGGCGGGGCAGAGGTGACAGACGTCTCCTAGCAATGCTCACCATAAAGCTTGGAGGGCCAGGAAGCTCCAGGCGGTTTTCCACAGATAGTGAGGGAAGTATACTGGTGAGTTTCCTGTGGAGAGGGGGTGGGGTGGCTGGGCTGTGTCAGTGTTTACTAGGCTGTGACCACTGAATATCCTTAATGCATAACCCATGTGTTTACAGCTTTCAGATATTTTCTAAATCTGCTGCCACCCCGAGTGACTCCACATCCTGTATTAAGGTAAAGTTATTTCCTTTAAATGCCAGTTAAAAAAAAAAAAGAAAAAAAAAAGAGAGGATAGATTAGAAGCTTTTTTCTTATTTTAAAATCCTGTCTTTTAATTGCTGCAGTATGAGCTCACCACAGCCCCAAAGTGCACGAAGATCGTTGGAAAGGTAGGAGGTGTCTACGGGGTCCACAAACAAAAGAGAGCAATACACCAGGCTAATATGGTGCTTTGTCTTTATAGGAGCAGAAGCCCTAAAAAAAGACATTTGCGGAGGAAAAAGATTTGATCCAGATAACCTTCGAATGCCAGTCTCCGGGGCTGGGGTGCTCACGGCCTCGGCAGACAGGTCCAAGGCAAATGGAACAGGATGAAGACCAGACACTCCAACCTTTTGGAGTTACAAGCAGCACACCTAGCCCTACTGGCATTGGAGAACCTGATTCAGGAAGCTTGGGTCAAGCTTATGTTGGACAACCAGACGGCAGTTACATACATATTCAAACAGGGAGGAACCAAACGCTTGCCACTTCTGCAGTTGGCAACCAAGATATTCGTCTGGGCCGGGCCACAAGTTGAAGCCTTGATGGCAGCCTACATCTCGGGTAGTCAAAACGACATAGCAGACCATCTGAGTCGGGATTTTCCCAACAAAAACGAGTGGCACTCAACAAGGACTATCTGAAAACAATAATTTACAGGTGGGCTACACCCTCAGTGGATTTGATGACGACCCCATGGAATATGCAGGTACCCCGGTTCGTGTCAAGATTCCACTTCAACAAAGCACTAGCTCAAGACACCTTCTCAATTCCGTGGGAATTTCCCCTAGTCTACCTTATCCCACCAGTACCTCTGATAATGAAAACCCTTTTAAAAATTGTGAGAGAGAATGTCCATGCAATTGCAATCTTATCCTTCTGGTCATGAAAGCCATAGTTCCCACTGCTCCTGGAGCTGGCGGCAGTTCCCCCAATATGGCTGCCACTGAAGAGGGACCTTCTACAGCAGGACCAGTGGTATCACCCCAACCCAGGCAGATTGCAACGGACAGCATGGCTTTTGAATCAGTTAGACTGCAGTCTCAGGGCATCTCAGAAGAAGTAATCTCGACACTATTGAAGTCAAAAAGGGCTACAACTAATGCCACATACACCTGAATTTGGAGGAAGTTTACAGAATTCGCTTTACAACAGAATTTCTCCCCATTTTTCACAAACATTGCCCAGGTGCTGACATTTTTACAGTCAGCTCTAAGTATGGGCTTAGCATACAACACTATAAAGGTGCAGGTGTCAGCCTTGTCTTGCTTCACAGGCCACAAGTGGGCAGACGAGCCGCTAATAAAGCAATTTCTTAGAGCGGCCATAAGAATAAGACCACCAAGGAAGTCCCTGTTCCCAGCCTGGGACTTGGGCACAGTGCTAAAAGCTTTGCTCCAACATCCATTCGTGCATGCGGAGACATGCCCACTATGGTTCCTGACAGTCAATCTGATTTTCCTCACAGCCATAAGGTGAGCAAGGAGAGTTTCAGAGCTGGTAGCTCTATCTTGCAAAGATCCTTTTTGCATCATTCTCCCGGACAAAGTGATCCTTAGGCTTTCACCGGCCTTAACCCCTAAGGTGGTTTCCAAGTTCCATGTAAATTGGGAGGCGGTTCTACCCAGTTTCATGCAACCGCCGAGACAAGAGAAGGAACTAGATTCCAGACCATTGGACATGGTCAAATTAATTTCAACTTACTTACACCTCTCTCTGCAGTTGCGCAAAACTGATACCTTGTTCGTCCTGCCATCAGGACCTAGAAGAGGAGAAGCGACATCAGCTAGAATAATAGCTACCTGGATCACCAAAGTCATAAGCATCACGTATGAGAAACAGGGGCTGACGCCACCACAAGTTATTAGAGCTCATTCAACAAGAGGGGTGGCAGCCTCGTGGGCAGCTTCTGTTAAAATATCAGTTGAAGACATATGCAGGACCGCTAGTTGGAGCTCCTGCAAAACCTTCGCCAAACATTACAGTTTAGATGTCTGAGCGGCTAGCGCAGAAAATTTAGGAAACGCAGTGGTGTCAGCACCCTTCCAAGCAAAATAAAATATTCACTAAAGCAGCATTACTAGTTGTTTTTCGGTCTTTTTTATTATCCCACCCTATATCAGCTAAATCAAATCCCATTGTGTGCTGACTTGAGGCTGGCCAGGAAAATGGAAAATTGTTACCAATACTTACTGTAATTTTCCTTTCCTGGCCTGTCCTCATGTCAGCACAATCTTTTTTCCCTCCCTAGAAGCCTGTCCTTTGCTAGTTAGTGGAACAAGGGCGGGGGAGGAAGGGCTCCCTTTTTATCAGCTAGGAGAAGGTGGTCCTGAGAGACTGGAGAGAGGGGTTAACCCATTGTGTGCTGACGTGAGGACAGACCAGGAAAGGAAAATTACAGTAAGTATTGGTAACAATTTTACATTATCTCTAACCACATTGGGCTTCTTATAGAATTTATAGACCTAATTTAATACCCTTAATATTCCTACTTGTGTATAAAATATTTCAACATAGAGTAGGAAAATTTGTTTACTAACTTAGTGTAAAACTGTGGCTGTTTTTACTGATATCATGTTGGTCCAATTTTTTTGAATTTTTTATAGTTTTTGATATATGATGAGTGTTTTTGTATATCGGTTAAATCACTGGTAAATTACAATTATAGCTTTTAGTGTAAATGTCATTTTAAAAGTATATGTTTTATATAAGGTCCTTATGTTTAATATGATATAGCAGCAGGATTATCTCCCGTCTGCATTGTCAAAGTACCGGGAAGTGTTTCAGGTACACTGGAAATTATGTAAGTGTTATATGTCATTATTATTTACTATTTATGAATGCAATGTTATTTTGCCTTTACTAATCTATTAATTTATGACATGGTGGCAGAGGTGTGTATAATACTCCTACAGCTCCGCTGCCCCACGTGGTGCTGCTGGTTGCGATGTGGCTAGTGATGACGTTTCAGCTCATAACATGCAGGGTTAACGTTTTGCCTCCTGTGTGTATATAAGGGATGAGCCGTGCCATGTGGCCACGCCCTCCGAAGAAGACGTAATGACAAAACACGTTAGAGCGTGACCACATGGCTCCCTTGTTTGTCTGTCTCAGAGCTTGTCTTCCCGGGTTCCATCGCAGCCAATACCATCTCGAAAGCGGTGCGAGTGACATGCGCTGTGCTGCACAGACATTTATTTCATATGCTGCTTTATCCTGAGCTTTTTGTTAGTAGATATTATTATGCGTGTGGGTGTTTTAAATTAATAAACGGTATTACGCTATGCTAGTCCCCCTTTTGTCTTGCATGATGCACTTTATGAATTGCCCTATGGAAAAACTATTCTAACCCAGGCAGGGGCGTAACTAGAAATAGCAGGGCCCCATAGTAAAATGTTGTATGGGGCCCCCCTGTAAACAGCCCCCCCCCCCACAGCTACCCTAGTGTCAATGCAGCGTGACCTGTGTCCAATGCAGCGTGACCTGTGTCCAATGCAGCGTGACCTGTGCCCAATACAGCGTGACCTGTGCCAAATACAGCCTGGTCTGCCTGTGCCCCATACAACCCCACCTATGCAGAGCAAGAGGCAAGCCACCCGGATCAGCAGAGAGCGGGATTGCCCGCTGTAATAGCTTTCATTTGAATTTCCTGTCTTCCCGGGGCTCATTGTCACATAGCCCCACCTCTTGGCCCGACGCCTTTGATGACGTTACATGTCCCGCATTGGATCGGCGTTCTGTCTATCAAAGGCACCGGGCCAAAAGGTGGAGCTATGTGACGTGAGCCCCGGAAACACTGTAAGTTCTAATGAAAGCTCTTACATCGGGCAATTCAGCTCTCTGCTGATACGGACAGCTCGCCTCTTCCTTTCCTCTCTCTTCCCCTGGCTGGGAGACTGTGCCAGCGGTGCTCTTATCCTCACTGGGCCCCACTCGGCTGCGGGCCCCATAGCGCCCCTCATGGGTCGCTGTGGTGGTAGTTACGCCCCTGAATCCAGGGACAGGAGTTGTTTTCAAGTCTCAGGTGATTACAGGCTTTAGTGCCTATTGCAATTGCATTGTGCTTGGAGGAATCTAAGGATTGGAGATCATCTTATAGTGTATGGTGACACAATGCCCATATATCACTTATTTGTGGTGAGTTTATTATCAACGGGGATTATATGTGCATGAGGTATTGATAATGGTATCCAGATGAGGAAGTTTACTTCTTTCTGCTAAGGGGATACAGAGCACCATTTATACTATAAGAATTTGATGTGGACTTTCTCCTGTTACCGCATGCCGACTGATTTTAAGTGGCTTTTCATTGCCACAGTTTGCACTGAATTCTTTTATTATTATTATTGTTTACTATTATTCTATTAGCGCTGTTAGTGCTGAGATGATTGTTTCGATTTTTATCTTTGGTGCATTTTATCAATTGTATCTTTATTATAGCTGCTATTGTGTATTCACCTGATTTTTTCAATTAGAGCGCTTGGATCAGTGACACCTGGTGCTACTGATATATATATTATATAACATATAATTACATATTACATAACAATATCGTTAACAGGACCGCTCACTGAAAAGATGGATACCTCGGTTATGGCAGCAGCTGATGCCGTTACTGAGATATCCATCTTTAAAGTGCCGACGTATATGTACAGGAGCCGGCCGGCAAGTGGAGGGAAGTTTAAGGAAAAAATGTTTTCACAGCCCCCTTTACAGTACACAGCCCCTTTCCCTAGTACACAGCCCCCCATCAAGTATACAGCCCCACTCCCCAGTATACAGCTCCCCATTCAGTATACAGCCCCTCTCCCCAGTATACAGGCCCCCATCCAGTATACAGCCCCCCATCCAATACACAGCCCCCCACCCAGTATACAGCCCCCCATCCAGTATACAGCCCCTCTCCTGAGGATACAGCCCCCCATCCAGTATACAGACCCCCATCCAGTATACAGCCCCCCATCCGGTATACAGCCCCCAATCCAATACACAGTCCCCCATCAGGTACACAGCCCCCCATCCAGTACACATCCCCCCATCCAGTATACAGCCCCCTCCCCAGTATACAGCCCCCCCAGTATACAGCCCTCCTCCCCAGTACACAGCCCCCTCCTCAGTATACAGCCCCCCCATCCAGTGTACAGTCTCCCAATTAGTGTACAGCCCCCCATCCAGTACACAACCCCCATCCAGTATACAGCCCCCCCTCCCCAGTATACAGCCCCCCATCCATTATACACCCCCCCTCCCCAGTATACAGCCCCCCTCCTCAGTATACAGCCCCCCTCCCCAGTATACAGCCCCCCATCCACTTTAGACTATGCAGGCAGCGCTGTCCCAGGGCCAGGAGAGGCAGGGCGGCCGGCCTGACACCCCCGCAATAGGTGGCTCCCGGGGCGGACCGCAGAATCCCCAGAAGTCCCCAGAGTGCTCCCTTACATCAGAGTCTGCAGAGTCCCCCCTTACAGTGTAAGGGAACTCTGTGGACTCTTATGTAAAGTGGGACTCTTGTGATTAATTTAGAAATAATTATTTTAATTTAATTTAAATTTAAAGAAATTTAATAAATTTGGAAATTAATTTAGAAATGTAATTTAATTGCAAAATATATGTATAGTTTATACTATAAAAAAAATAAAAATGCTGTGCACCGCTAATATGTTCGGGTTTTTGTCTAATCCCGGTATAACCGCTTGCCTATCGCAACATATATATACGTTGGCCGGTAGTGAATCGGTTAAAAGTAAATTTATATTTTATTTCATTTTTGTACATACAGTGTCTTGAAAATGTATTCATACCCTTTGAAATTTTCCACATTTTGTCATGTTAGAACCTAAAAGGTAAATGTATTTTATTGGGATTTTATTTGATAGACCAACATAAAGTGGCACATAATTGTGAAGTGGAAGGAAAATGATAAATAGTTTTCAAATTTTTTTACAAATAAATATGTGTACAGATGCAAGTCTTTTTGGGTATATCTTTACCAGCTTTGCACATCTAGAGTGAATTTTTTGCCCATTCTTCTTTGCAAAATAGCACAAGCACTGTCAGATTGAATGGAAAGCATCTGTGAACAGCAATTTTCAAGTCTTGCCACAGTCTTGCTCACACAGCATGGGGAGCCATTGGCTTCTGCTGCTGTCAATCACAGCCAGTGAGCCAATAAAGAGAGAGCAGAGGCGGGACCAAGCCATGTTCTGTGTATGAATGGAGAATGTCCATTCACAGGAACACAGCTTGGGTGCGAGCCTGCTCGAGGGCCCCCATAGTGTAGCACTCGGCAGCGAGGAGGAGCCAAGATTGCTGGCAGGGATCTAAAAAGAACATGATCTAGGCTGCTCTGTGCAAAACTATTGCACAGAGCAGGTAAGTATAACATGTTTGTTATTTAAAAAAAGAATAAAAATGTAACCTTTACAACCACTTTAAAATTGTGGACATGCTAACTTATCAGCATCGTTAAAGGCAGCGGTGTACCTAGAGCATTTGGCACCCGGGGCGGATCCATTATCTGGCACCCCCCCTCACTGATCATGCCTGTACGCACTCAGCCCCCTCATACCAGTACGCACTCAGCCCCCTCATACCAGTACGCACTCAGCCCCCTCATACATGTATGTACTCAGCCCCCTCATACATGTACGCACTCAGCACCCTCATACATGTACACACTCAGCCCCCTCATACCTGTACGCACTCAGCCCACCCACCTGTACGCACTCAGCCCACTCATACCTGTACGCACTCAGCCCACTCATACCTGTATGCACTCAGCCCACCCACCTGTACACACTCAGCCCACCCACCTGTACGCACTCAGCCCCCCCTAATACCTGTACACAGGGCTTTTTTTCTCAAACAATAGGTGCTGGAACTCAACCACGACCCCCCCAAAACCCCTCCACCCACTAAGTCAAATTTCACGAACAGTAGGAGGGTCTTAAAGGGGCATTAAATACCAGGATTGCATTACATACAGAGTGCAGAATTCAGGGGGGTTACAGACAGAGTGCAGAGTTCAGGGGGGTTACAGACAGAGTGCAGAGCTGTCACTTGTAAACACAGAAATCGGACTTCTGTGTTTACAAGTGATTGTGGTGAGCAGCCCCCCCCAAGGGTCTGAGCCAGAGGTGGTGGAACTGAGTTTGACCAAGTTCCCCCTGAAAAAAAGCCCTGCCTGTACACACTCAGCCCCCCCTCACACCTGTATGCACTCAGCCCCC
Source organism: Lithobates clamitans (assembly GCA_037952925.1). NCBI lineage: Eukaryota > Metazoa > Chordata > Amphibia > Anura > Ranidae > Lithobates > Lithobates clamitans. The sequence goes on along the minus strand of JBBGZY010000221.1, from coordinate 6,315,435 downwards.
TCACACCTGTATGCACTCAGCCCCCTCACACCTGTGCACACTCAGCCCCCTCACATCTGTACGCACTCAGCCCCCTCATACCTGTACGCACTCAGCCCCCTCATACCTGTACGCACTCAGCCCCCTCATACCTGTACGCACTCAGCCCCCTCATACCTGTACGCACTCAGCTCCCCTCATACCTGTACGCACTTAGCCCCCCTCATTCCTGTACGCACTTAGCCCCCCTCATTATTATTATATTATACAAGATTTATATAACGCGAACAGTTTACGCAGCGCTTTACAATGTATAACGGGGACAACACAATTACAGTATAGTTCAATACAAAAGGTACAGGAGGGCCCTGCTCTTAGAGCTTACATTCTAAAGGGAGGGGGTGGTGGTACAAAAGGTAATAGCTGCAAAGAATGATTTGATGGGGGTGGCTCAGGGACAGTTATGTGGGTGTGGGATAAGCTTCCCTAAATAAATGAGTTTTCAGGGATCTCCTAAAGGTGGACAGGGTAGGGGCTGATCGGATATACTGGGGTAGGGAATTCCAGAGGATGGGAGAGGCTCTGGAGAAGTCCTGAAGGCGAGCATGGGAGGAGGTAACAAGGGAGCTAGAGAGCAGGAGGTCCTGGGAGGTGCGGAGGGGGCGATTTGGGCGATATCTGCAGATGAGGTTGGTGATGTAGATGGGGGCGATGTTGTGAATGGCCTTGTATGTTATGGTTAGCATTTTGAATTTTACACGGTGGGGTAGGGGAAGCCAGTTAAGGGATTGGCAGAGAGGAGCAGCAGTCATGGATCGATTAGTGAGGTGTATTAGTCTAGCAGCAGCATTCATAATAGACTGAAGGGGGGATAGCCTGCTTAAGGGTAAGCCATTAAGGAGAGAGTTGCAGTAGTCAAGGCGGGAAATAATCAAGGAGTGAATAAGTTGCTTTGTGGTGTCATTAGTCAGGAAGGGTCGAATTCTGGAGATGTTGCGGAGGTTAAGGCGGCAGGATTTAGCCAGTGATTGGATATGGGGGCTGAAGGAGAGGTCAGAGTCAAAGATTACACCCAGGACCCTGGCATGTGTGGAGGGACCAATGGTTGTGTTGTTGATATTAATGGTGAAGTCACAGGAGGGGGACTGTGAAGGAGGAAATAAAACAAGCTCAGTTTTAGAAAGATTAAGTTTGAGGAAGTGGTGTGACATCCATACCGATATGTCATTCAGCAAGTTTGAGATCCGTGAGGAGATAGTGGGGGTGAGTTGAGGAGTGGAGAGATAGATCTGTGTGTTATCGGCATAGAGGTGGTATTGGAAGCCATGGGAGGTTATCAACTGGCCCAGGGAAGAGGTATAGAGAGAAAAGGAGAGGCCCAAGGACTGAGCCTTGGGGTACCCCAACAGAAAGAGGAAGGGGAGCGGAGGAGATGGAGTTGTAAGTGACACTGAAAGTGCGCTGAGATAGGTAGGAGGAGAACCAGGATAATGCAGAATCACGGAGGCCAAGGGAGTGTAATTTGCTGAGGAGCAGCAGGTGGTCAACTGTGTCAAAGGCAGCAGAGAGATCTAAAAGTATGAGTATGGAGTAGTGGCCATTGGTTTTGGCAGTTATTAGGTCATTGGTGAGTTTTAGTAGGGCAGTTTCAGTAGAATGTTGTAGGCGGAAGCCAGACTGTAGGGGGTCGAGAAGGTTGTTGCCTGTGAGGTAGCGGCTTATTTGGTCATGAACAAGGCGTTCGATGAGCTTGGAGGCAAACGGGAGAAGGGAGATATGTCTTAAGTTATTCAAACAGGTGGGGTCTAGTGAGGGTTTTTTGAGTATGGGGGTGCATGTTTGAGCGGGGAAGGAAAGGTGCCGGAGGAGAGGGAGAGGTTGAAGATGTGGGTTAGGGAGTTGAGGATAGAGTGGGAAGGTGGTCGCAGTAATTGAGAGGGGACAGGGTCCAGGGGACATGTAGTGAGGTGGGCCATGGAGAGGAGTTTATCAACTTCTTCTGTGGTAACTGGGCAAAAGGAGGAGAGTATTGAGTGTGGTGTTGGACCTGATATGTTGGGTGGGGGGGAATTTGAATGCTGGATATCTCCTTGTGTTGATTTTGCTATTGAAGTGGTTGGCAATATGTTGAGCCATAAGCAAATTGGCGGGTGGGGGCAGTGGGGGGGTGAAGTAAGGAATTGTACGCACTCCGCCCCGTAACACATGTACGCACTCTGCCCCGTAACACCTGTAGGCATTCAGCTCCCCCTCACACCTGTATGTACTCAGTCCCCTCACACATGTTCGCACTCAGCCCCCTCATACCTGTACATACTCAACCCCCTCACACCTGTACGCAGTCGGTCCACACACCTGTACCCACTTAGCCCCCTCATACCTGTAAACACTTAGCTGCCTCCCCATCCCTTCACACCTGTACACACTCAGCTGCCCCCTCCCCTCACACCTGTACACACTCAGCTGCCCCCCTTATACCTGTAAACACTCAGGTGCCCCCCCATACCTGTACATACTCAGCTGCCCCCACACACACACATCTGTAAACACACACACAGCTCTGCCCCCCGTATAAAAACAGCCTCCTCCCTTGTACTCACAGCCCCCACTTGTAAGGTGGTCTTCCTTGTCCCAGATCTTGATTCAACATGTCCCTGTGAAAATAAATTGCTGGCAGCACACACAAGGGGCTCACATACATGAAGCAGCCAGAGGTGGCAGTATAGAGCCTGATGTGAGCTCAGTGACATTGAACAACAGACGCTTCCTACTCGCATAAACACAGAGAGCCAGCACAGCTACAGAACACCTCCTGCACCCGCCACTGCCTTGTCCTACACCCGCCACCAAAGAATGCTGGGGCTTGTAGTTCATTCACAGACAAAGCTGTGTAAATGAGTGACGTGACCATGTGGGCAGAGCCCCGCACGGCCGTGCTGCTTTTAAAAAGTGACAGCTAGTATGGGAATCTTCTTCCCGTAGTGCTGCCACAGGGAGAGAGGGCAGCGGCTGCAGCATTGGGGCCTAGAAAGTCACGTGACCAGTGACGTAATGCCACGGCCGAGACCAGAAGTAGGGATTGTATCGATACTGCTTGCTTTTAACCTAGATGTAAGGTATTCTGTTTTAATAAAACGACTTCTTCTGTGAAATTACTACACTATGGAGTTCTTATTTGTCTTGTATGGCCTGTGAATGGAGGAGAGGAGGAGATCTAATATTGCATAACGGATATTTATCCTCAATTACTGAGCCATATACCACATTATTATACAGGATTTATATAGCGCCAACAGTTTTCGTAGCGCTTACATCCCTGGCTTTATGCTATAAGGAGAGGAGAGTGGAATGTGCTTTTCCATAAAGGATCCATATATTAACCCCTTCCCGCCGAGCGTGTGCAGATGTGCGGCCGCAGCTGCAGGCATCATCCCGGTACCGTTTTTTAGAGCGGGCGATCAGATTTCCAGGGATAACAACTGATGTGCCATTGGCACAAGCCACTTGGCTATTATCCCGGAGGAGCGGGAGGGGACTCCCCTCCCCCCCCCCCCTCCCGCTGCCTCCCACCGCAAATCGATGATCTGCCACTTCTGGCAGCTAGGGACAGACTGGCACGAAGCCGGAAATGGATTTGTTACAGTCTCCTGATTGTAAACACAGAAGCAACGTCACAACGTCACTTCCTGTTTACTCGGCTGCCAATGGTGCCGGTTTATAAAAATATACAGTATTCAGAATCGGCAAAAACGGCAATCTGAATACTTTGAAGTGCAAAGGAGGGATTGGGGGTCTTTTAGACCCCAGATACCTCCATAAAGAGTACTTGCCACCACCTATTACTATCACAAGGGATGTTTACATTCCTTGTGACAGCAATAAAAGTGAGCATTCTTTTTTTTAAACATAATTTAATAACCTAAAAATAAATAAAATAAATTTAAAAAAATGTTTAAAGCGGGAGCTCGCGTAGCAAAGAAAACGCATACGGAAGTCGCGCCCGCATATGTAAACGGTGTTCATGGGAGGTATCGCCACAATCGTTAGAGCAAGAGCAATAATTCTAGCACTAGACCTCTTCTGTAACTCTAACCTGGTAACCGTAAAAAAAAATTAAAGCGTCGCCTATGGAGATTTTTAGGTACCATAGTTTGTCGCCATTCCACGAGTGCATGCAATTATAAAGCGTGACATGTTTGGTATCTATTTACTCGGCGTAACATCATCTTTCACATTTTACAAAAAATTGGGCTAACTTTACTATTTCGTTTTTTTTTAATTCATGAAAGTGTCCCTTTTGCCAAAAAGTTGCGTTTAAAACACCTCTGCACAAATACCATGTGACATAAAATATTGCAACAATCGCCATGTTATTCTCCAGATTCTCTGCTAAAAATATATATATATATATATATATATATATATATATATATATATATATATATATATATATATAATGTTTAGGGGCTCTAAGTAATTTTCTAGCAAAAAATATGGATTTTAACTTGTAAACACCAAATGTCAGAAATAGGCTTATTCATGAAAGGGTTAAAGGCTTGTCAGACCAGCTGTGGATTTCCATGGAGGAGAGTGGAATGTGAACTGCCCTTAAGAATATGTATACCAAAGTGACACTAGACCTGTTGTGGTCTTGTGCTAGCTATCTTTCAAGAACAGTTTTTTGAACACTTGATCTTGATCTTCACATCTCATCACTTTTTGATGCACATGCACTTTATTATTTGGGACTTATTTTATAATTTTTGATGTAAAATCAGATGAATATCTGCTTTTGAGTCGAGAATGTTTCACATATTATTGCATATTATCACATAATACTGTATTTTTTGTTTTTTTTTTAAATTAGGGATAGTCATCCATGCTTTGTCTATTTTTGCTGTTTAGCTTCTTGAATTAGTGCACTTTATCACTGTTTCACATATTATCGCATATTACCGCACAGTACTGCATTTTCTATTTTTTTAAGATTAGGGATAGTCATTCATGTATATTTGTCTATTTTTGCTGCATTGCTTCTTGAATTAGCTCACCATTTTTTATTATTATCAGCATTGGGAACATGTTACATGTTCCACTCTAAAAAAGAATACACCCTAAAAACGGGTGGAACATGTAACATGTTCCCAAAGTGAACTTATCCTTAAAACACAGACAATTCTATATAAAATGGAATATATACTTATACATGGAACATATGCATTAAATGGGCATATAAAAGGGGGGGTTGCCAGATGGCGGGGGGTGCCAGATGGGCAGGTCCAGATACAGGATCTGCCCCAAGTGCCAAGTGCTCTAGGTATGCGCCTATCTCCAAACAATTGATTATATACTGTATATAAATATATATAAACAGTCCAGAAGTCACCTGGCTTTAGTTTGAGACCCTTCCAAACTGTTAGGATCTGGGATTGGGCAGAAAACACATAAATTAGTTTTGTCAAAAACCTTTAGAGATTGGCAACATTCTCTGTGAGATCCGAGTGAAGGCCTTCAAAAAAATATAAGCAAGTGAGCAACACCCTCCCCAACTAAGGAAGAAAATTCAATATCTCCTTAGAGGCTTAAATAAAATATTAGAAGTCATTTAGACCATAGTTTTCTAGTTTCTGACATACCCTTAGTTACGTTACTTTTTCCACTACATTGTAGATGTAGGGGGCGCAAAATAAAACTTCAAAACTTTTTGTAAGATCTCTCCCATAAAAGGAGTTCCTCTGCTACTCTATGTAGCTTCTGAGACTCTGTACTTACAAACAGTTTCTGATAGCACTTTTTACTGGGGACTTTGCATTAGCATTTGCCACTGGCCAAACTTCTGGCCATTCAGAGAACATGTCCATGCAGACAAGTGCATATTCATAAGATCCTGACTCGGGCATCTAGATATATCGATTTGTAATCTCTGGAAGGGATGTCCAGTTTTTGGTAACACCTATAGTAACAGGTAAAACAAAAAGCGCTATGTTTTAAAGCAGACATAATTCCTTTTGACTGATGACACAGTCCATGTGTCAAGCTAGAGGGAAAAGAGTGGTGGGCAGACATAAAAGATTACCTTTTTCCAAAGTCCTGTTTCATAAGAAGTTGCCCCCACTGTGGACCACATGTTCTTATTCTGAGGTCCTCAAACTTGAATTATTAAGCCCAGCAGTGGCGGAATTATCAGGGTCGCACCGGTCGCATTTGCGACTGGGCCCTTGAGTTCCATCACTGTAGGGGGGCCCGCCGCCGCCCGGGAGATAGTCATTCACATGGAGTCCCGGTCCTCTCTGCCCATCCTCTCCGCCCGCACTCACGGACACACTCACAGGGACAGTCCCCGCTCGCTTCGCCCATCCTCTCCGCCCGCTCCGCCCATCCTCTCTGTCCCCGTCCGCTCCGCCCATCTTCTCCGGCTCCGCATTCACTCACAGTCCCCACCCATCTTCTCTGTCACCGCCTGCACTCACGGGCACAGTCCTCTCCCACTCCTCCCCTCTTCTCCGGCTCAGGCCTTCACTCACAGGCTCCGCCCATCCTCTCTGCGAGTGATCTGCAAGTGAGTGACACCCATCCCTCAATATCAATACTGCCACTGCTCCCCCCCACAGCACCACTATTGTCACTGATACCCCCCCCACTACTGCCACAATACCCCTCACACCACCACTACTGCCACTGACACCACCCACACCACCACTACTGCCACTGATACCCCCCACACCACCACTACTGCCACTGATACCCCCCACACCACCACTACTGCCACTGATACTCCCCACACCACCACTACTGCCACTGTTACCCCCCCACACCATCACTACTGCAATTGATACCCCCCGCCACACACACACCACCACTATTGCCACTGATCACCCCCACACCACCACTACTGCCACTGATATCCCCCACACCACCATTACTGCCACTGATGCCCCTACATCACCACTACTGCCACTGATACCCCCCCACACCACCACTCCTGCCACTGATACCCTCACACCACCACTGCTGCCACTGATACCCCCCCACACCACCACTACTACTTCCACTGATACCCCCCACACCACCAATACTGCCACTGATACCCCCACACCACCACTCCTGCCACTGATACCCCCCACACCACCACTAATACCACTGATACCCCCACACCACAACTACTGCCACTGATACCCCCCACTACTGCCACGGATACCCCCCACACCACCACTACTGCCACTGACACCCCCCACACCACCACTACTGCCACTGATACCCCCCACACCACCACTACTGCCACTGATACCCCCCACGCCACCACCACTGCCACTGATATCCCCACCACACACACCACCACTGCTGCCATTGATACCCCCCACACCACCACTACGGCCACTGATACTTCCCCAAACCACCACTATTGCCACTGATACCCCCCATACCACCACTACTGCCACTGATACCCCCCACACCACCACTACTGCTACTGATACCCCCCCACACCACCACTTCTGCTACTGATACTGCCCACACCACCACTACTGCCACTGATACCCCCCACACCACCACTACTGCAATTTATGCCCCCCACCACACACACACACCACCACTACTGCCACTGATACCCCCCACACCACCACTACTTCCACTGATACCCTCCAAACCACCACTACTGCAACTGATACCCCCCACACCACCACACCACAACTACTGCCACTGATACCCCCACACCACTACTGCTGCCACTGATATCCCAGCCACACACACCACCACTACTGCCACTGATACCCCCCAATCCAACACTACTGCCACTGATACCCCCCACACCACCACTACTGCCACTGATACCCCCACACCACCACTACTACTGCCACTGATACCCCCCACACCACCACTACTGCCACTGATACCCCCCACACCACCACTACTGCCACTGATTCCACCCTCCCCCCCCACCATGACCACTACTGCCACTGATCCCATCCCACAACCACCATCCTTGCCACTGATACCATTCCCCACCCTCCCAACCACCAGCCTTGCCACGGATCCCATCCTCCCACCACCTGGTCTGCTGCCAATATGTGCGTTTTAAATTTAGTATGTCTACCTCAGCAAGATGCTTGAAGGCTGATGACAGCCAATCAATTAACTTAGCATGCTCAATCGATTTACCTGCAAAAGTAAAAACTCTCTAGCCCTTCAAATGGAACCAAAATCATGTACTATCCCAAACGCTCTCTAAATCTCTAATATCTATATAAATGTTTACTCTTTAAACCACTTCAGCCCCAGACCATTTGGCTGGCCAAAGACCAGAGCACTTTTTGCGATTCGGCACTGTGTTGCTTTAACTGACAATTGCGCATGGCTCCCAAACAAAATCAACGCCCTTTTTTCCCCACAAATAGAGCTTTCTTTTGGTGGTATTTGATCACCTCTTTGGTTTTTAATTTTTGCGCTATAAACAAAAAAAGCGACAATTTTGAAAAAAATGCATAATTTTTTACTTTTTGCTATAATAAATATCCCCAAAAAATATATATAAAAACATTTTTTTCCTCTGTTTAGGCAGATATGTATTCTTCTACATATTTTTGGTAAAAAAAAATCGCAATAAGCGTATATTGATTGGTTTGCGCAAAAGTTATAGCGTCTACAAAATAGGGGATAGAATTATGGCATTTTTATTAATAATTTTTTTTTTACTAGTAATGGTGGTGATCAGTGATTGCGGACACGTCAGACAATTTTGACACATTTTTGGGACCATTGGCATTAATACAGCAATCAGTGTAATTAAAAATGCATTGATTACTATAAAAATGTCACTGGCGGTAAGGGGTTAATGTGTGTCCTAGAAAGTGTTCTAACTGAAGGGGGATGTGGACAGTGCAGGGAAACTAACAGATCATCTGTTCATACGCTGTATGAACAAAGAATCTGTCAGTTCTCCCCTCAAAGAACCAGAAACTGTGTGTTTACACACACAGTTCCGGGTTCTCCATGTGCCCCGAGCGATTGTGGGAGTCCGGCAGTGATCGAGACCACCGGGCACTCGCATCAGCTCGGGGGCTGAATAAACCAGGCCTTTTCTAAAGCAATCCACTGAGCTGGCCAGAACCAGTTCTTGAGGGAGTCTATTCCACATTTTCACAGCTGTTACTGTGAAGAAACATTTCTGTATTTGGAGATTAAATCTCTTTTCCTCTAAACATAAAGAGTGCCCCCTTGTCCTCTGTGATGACCTTTAAGTGAAATACTCAACACCAAGTTCACTATATGGACCACTTATGTATTTATTAGGGATGAGCCGAACACCCCCGGTTCGGTTCGCACCAGAGCCTGCGAACAGACCGAAAGTTTGCGCAAACTTTAGAACCCAATTAAAGTCTATGGGACTCGAACGTTCAAAATCAAAAGTGCTAATTTTAAAGGCTTATACGCATGGTAATGTCCTAAAAAGGGTTTGGTGACCCGGGTCCTGCCCCAGGGGACATGTATCAATGCAAAAAAAAGTTTTAAAAACGGCCGTTTTTTCGGGAGCAGTGATTTTAATGATGCTTAAAGTGAAAAAAAAGTGAAATATTCCTTTAAATATCCTACCTGGGGGTGTCTATAGTATGCCTGTAAAGTGGCGCGTGTTTCCCATGCTTAGAACAGTCCCTGCACAAAATGACATTTTGTAAAGGAATAAAAGTCATTTAAAACTGCTTGCAGCTTTAATGTAATGTTGGGTTCCGGCAATATGGATAGAAATCAGTGAGACAAACGGCATGGGTACCCCCCACCCCCCAGTCCATTACCAGGCCCTTTGGATCTTGTATGGATATTAAGGGGAACCCCGCACCCAATTTAAAAAAAGGAAAGGCGTGGGGCCCCCAGGCCCTATATACTCTGAACAGCAGTATACAGGCGCAAACAAGACAGGGACTGTAGGTTTGTTGTTAAGTAGAATCTGTTTGTAATTTGGAACTGGTACATTTTTAAAGTGTAGCTCCAGTCAAAAAAAATCTATTTTTAAGCTTTTTGTAAAACATAGGGAAGGGTTATTACCCCTGGAACATTTGTTTTGCTGTCTGTGCACCACTTCAAAAGATTTCACCTCACTTTCTGTCCCAATGACAAATGTTTTTGAAAATTTGGGGTTTTTTGTGAAACAAGGATTGGTGATAATGCATCGGTGAAGAGGAGACACGTTTTTCCCATATTAACTCTTACAGGAGAGAATTTCCCTTCCTAGGGGTAGATTTCATCTCACTTCCTGTTGTCTCCTTGCAAGTAGGAGTCGTTTGTAAGTTGGATGTTTGAAAGTAGGGGCCTGCCCTATATACTCTGCAGAAATTGGGGCCTTAGCTGTTGGTTTTGCCACAACACTGTAAGCCCTCACAGTTACTCTTGGTGGGCGCAGGAACGGGCCCTGCTGTGAAATATTAGATCAAGAATTGAAATTACATGCCATTATTGAACAGTGGTAGAAAAATTGGGCCTTTGGTGGTGGTGGTGGTGGTGCTGGTGCCACAACACTGTAAGCCCTCACAGTTACTCTTGGTGGGCGCTGGAATGGGCCCTGCTGTGAAATATTATATCAAGAATTGTAATTACATGCACCTGTTGAACAGAGGCAGAAAAATTGGGCCTTTGGTGGTGGTGGTGGTGGTGTTGCCACAACACCGTAAGCCCTCACAGTTACTCTTGGTGGGTGCAGGAATGGGTCCTGCTGTGGAATATTAGATCAAGAATTGTAATTACATGTCCCTATTGAACAGGGGTAGAAAAATTGGGATTTGGGCACTGATGCCAAAACACTACAACCCCTCACAGATGCTATAGTTGGAGCGCAGGAATGAGCCCTGTTGCAAAGTATTGCATCAAAAATTGTAATTACACGCCCCTGTTAAACAGGGGCAGAAAAATTGCCACAACACTGCAACCCCTCACAGATTCTCTAGTTGGAGCACAGGAATGAGCCTGCTGCAAAGTATTGCATCAAAAATTGTAATTACACGCCCCTTTTAAACAGGGGCAGAAAAATTGGGCCTTGGCCACTGGTGGCGGTGCCCATAACCAAAAATGTTCTTACAAGCTATCAGCATGAAAATTGAGGAGGAAGAGGATTGAGACTCAGCATAACAGGATAGTCACTCAGCATCAGCATAGGCAGTCTTGAAGGGATCTCACATTAAAAAAAAAAATCGGTTACATCAGCATCAGGTGCTTGGTAGCTGGTGATCCAAGACTGATTCATTTTTATGACGGTCAGCTGATCGACCGATTCGGTGGACAGGCACACCCTGTGATCGGTTACAAAGCCTCCAGCAGCACTGAATGTGCGTTCCGAAAGAATACTGGATGCAGGACAGGCTAGTAGCTCAATTGCATACTGTGCAAGCCCTGGCCAGTGATCCATCCTCAAGACCCAGTAACCCAGAGGATTTTCGGTGGGAAAGGTGTCCAAGTCTGATCCTGCGGAAATGCACACAGACTTTCCTGACCTGCCTCAGGACATCCTGTAAGCCTGGGTACCTGCCCAAGAAACACTGCACCACCAAGTAAAGGACATGAGCCAAACAGGGCACATGGGTCAGTTGTCCCCGCGGAGGGCAGAGAGGAGGTTGGTGCAATTTCCGCAAACCACCATACCTGGCTTAAGCTGGCATGGCATCAACCACCTCTGAACCTGCCCCTGCAGAGCTGACATAATCTCTGCCCCAGTGTTGCTCCTGTCCCCCAAGCACACCAGCTTAAGCAGCGCATGGCATCTTTTTGCCTGTGTGCTTGCGTAGCCCCTTGAATGCCTACGGAGCACCGCTGGTTCCGAGGACAAATCAGCACAGAAAGAGGCCATGGAGGAAGAAGAAGAAGAGGGGTGGAGGAGAGAGGTGTGGCAGAATCACCACTAGTAGAATTTTGGAGGCATGGTGGTGGAACAACCTCCAACACTACTGCACCCTGTCCTGCATCCTTCCCAGCTGCCAGAAAAGTCACCCAGTGTACGGTGAAAGATAGGTAACATCCCTGTCAATGCCTGCTGGACCATGAATCAGCGGTAATATGCACCTTTCCACTGACCGCCCTATCCAGCGAGGCCAAGACATTGCCTTCCACATGCCGGTAGAGAGCCGGAATCGCCTTTCATGAGAAAAAGTGGCGTTTGGGAACCTGCCACTGAGGAACCGCCCATTCCACAAACTCACAGAAGGGGCAGAGTCTACAAAAATGAAAAGGCAGCAGTTGAAGTGCTAGAAATTTAGCCAAGCTAGCATTCAACCTCTGGGCATGTGGATGGCTGGGATTGAACTTCTTTTGGCGGTGCAGCAGCTGGGGCAGGGAAATTCACCTGGTACAATCTGACGTTGGTGTACCGATAGCAGATTGCCCGCAAGTACTTGGCTGTGACACACCTAATTCTACACCTTCATTCCTCTCAGTGCAGGTTTCAGAGAGGACTGAAGGTATAGTGGGGTTGGAGATCCCAGCTGATGAGGAGCAAGGAGAGGTCCGCTTTGTTCTTTGGTGTGGGTCTTTTAGATATGCTTGCCAACGAACTGCATGGCAGGTCGACATATGTCTGGTCAAGCATATGGTGCCCAAGCGGGTCATGTTTTGGCCACACGAGATTCGCTTGACACATAGATTGCAAATAGCAGCGGTGGGATCTGATGCACTTGTCTCAAAAAAGGCCCACACCAAAGAACTTTTGGAATAATGCGCAGAGACAGCAGCGCCCTGCACATGCGAACCTCTGCGGTGTGATGCAGTCAGCGTGCTGCCCTTAAGCTGGCCCCTGAAGGGCATCCTGCCTCGTTGGTGATGTGCCACCTCCTCCTCCTCCTCCTCTCTCCTATCAGGCACCCACGTGGAGTCAGTGACCTCATCATCCCCTCACTCCTCATCACTGGAGCAAACCTGGCAGTATGCTGCAGCTGGGGGAACAGGACTGCCAGATTGCTGTCCTTCTTGGGCACCCCCCCTCTCTGGGCTCACATCACTGCCTTCCTCTAGCTGGGTACCATCATCGGAGCCTTCAAAACGCTGGGCATTCTCCTGGAGCATGTACCCAACACTGTGGTCAAACAGTTCGGGGAACTCCTTAGGAGGACCTGGTGGGGCTAGGGAAGGAGTGACTGATGCCATTGAGCGGACGGAAGAGGCCACATTGGCAGCTGCTTTGCCAGACAAAGTACCCTGAGCCTGGGTAAGAGAGGATGGCTTGGTCATTCACTCTACCAAGTCTTCCGCATGTTGCGGCTCAACACGGCCACCTGCCGAAAAAAAGGACAAGTGTGTCCTATGGCCACGTACTTATGAGGATTCACCCACTCCATGACCAGCACTGATGCCTCTAGACAGAGCCTGCTTGCCCTCTTTTATTGGCTTGTGACTGTCTATGTCTCCTTGTTGGCCTTCCAGACATACTAATGGCCTGCAGTGAGATGTAACTGCACAAAGCTGGGATGTTTATATATACTGATACTACAGCTAGCAGAATCGACTGCCTGCCTGTAGTATGATTAGTATGAGAACACCACCAATTGTCTTCAGGTAGCTTTAGGTGCACACTGTGCAGAGGACACAGTACACTAACTGTAAATACTGCAGCTGCCTGTCTGTGGTACTAATAGGATCAGAAGAACACCACCAATTTTCTTCAGATAGCTTTAGGTGCACACTGTGCAGAGGACGCACTACACTAACTGTAAATACTGCAGCTGCCTGCGTTACTAATAGGATCAGAAGAACACCACCAATTTTCTTTAGGTAGCTTTAGGTGCACACTATGCAGAGGACGTACTACACTAACTGTAAATACTGCAGCTGCCTGCGGTACTAATAGGATCTGAAGAACACCACCAATTTTCTTCAGGTAGCTTTAGGTGCACACTGTGCAGAGGATGCACTACACTAACTGTAAATACTGTAGCTAATAGGACTAATAGCATCAGAAGAACACCAGCAATTTTCTTCAGGTAGCTGTAAATACTGTTAAAACACCTGCCTACCTGTCAGTAGAAAATAACAGGAACGGATCTAGCTAAACTGAATACAGTGTATATATATACAGAACACCTAGGATGCATATATATATATACACAATAAACTGTAAGTGCAGCTAACTGACTCGCCAGCCTACTCTATCTAACTTAAATCAAATGACACTGTCTCTCTCTTTCTATATCTCTCTCAACGCCGGAACACACTACACAGGGCCAACGTGCAGGCGGCCTTATATAGTGTGAGGCGTGTACTAAACCCCCTGAGCCATAATTGGCCAAAGCCACCCTGGCTTTGGCCAATTACGGCTCTCTGTACAGACGGCGCTGTGATTGGCCAAGCATGCGGGTCATAGTGCATACTTGGCCAATCATCAGCCAGCAATGCACTGCGATGCTGCAGTGAATTATAGGCCGTGACGCGCCACTCGAATTTGGCACGAACGACCGAACGGTCGAACATGCGATGTTCAAGTCGAACTTGGGTTCGACTCGAACTCGAAGCTCATCCCTAGTAAATATACATGGTCGCCCATAATCTCCTCTTCTCAAGAGAAAATAAATTCAGTTCCTCTAATCATTCCTCATAGCTGAGCTCCTCCATGCCTCTGATCAGTTTGGTTGTCCTTCTCAGCACTTTCTCCAGTTCCCTGATATTTTTTTTGTGAACTGGCACCCAAAACTGAACTGCATATTCCAGATGAGGTCTTACTAATGATTTGTACAGGGGCAAAATTATATATATATATCTCTCTCTGAAATCCTTCTGGGTGATAACTGCATATTTAGTATAGATCTTGCCATCCTTGGTATAAAATCAGGATCCATCTACAAAAAAACTAAAATCTGGGTCTTCAAGGAGTGTATCCTGCACTGATTCCTAGGTCATCCATTTAAGGCATGTGGTTTTCTTTGTCTTCAGTCCCCTCCAATACAGGCAATAGGGTGACTGGGTCTAATTGTCCACATTTTCATTGTTAAGTTTGTACATAAATAACAATACAAAGTCATATTTTTTGTCATTAGACAAATATTTCGTTTGGCTGTTTACAATAATTGCTGCACAGAATGTGGGACGATTACAGTTAAATAATCCACCAAAATAATGTCTGTAACTATCATCTACCAAATAAAAATCTATAAAACAGCTGGCTGCATTTGGCATGTATCCTAACGGGTTGTGTGGACTTGATGTGATGGATCTGTCAACAGTTAGTTTTATTTATTAATCTCAGATCATGGACCACCCATCAAGTTATTATCAGACCTTTAGGTTATTTAATTTTATAGAAAAAGTTTATATCTATCACATCCACCTAGGCTCCATTAAGTATTTTAGCAGCTGTAGTATAACCACATTATCTTAAACTAAAGTAATCCCATGTTATACTTTTTCACAATAACCTGTATTCCATTTCCAACCAAAGGTTGTCTAAACCAATTATAATAAATCTATATCATTAATAAAATTGTTAACGTTATATCTGAAATTAATACATGAGTGATAATTTCAATATCAGACCCTATTTTCAGATACGCAGATACACCTTATTAACCCCTTTCAGATTCGCACTATCCCGTGCTCGAGTGGCCTGCATGCCCCCTGCAGGGTGCGCGCGGTGTGATATGTGATCAGCTGTCAGCCAATGACACGTGATCAGCTGTCAGCCAATGACAGATGATCATGTGATGTAAACAAAGCCAGTAATCGGCTATTTTCAGCGTGAGGAGAAAAATAAAAAGCCGATCACTGGCGGCTGTCAGAGGGACATCGGTCCTAATCAAGGAGAGCAACCTTCGCCTCATCTGTGCCCACCTGTGCCACCTGCCAGTGCACAACAGTGCCGCCTACCAGTGCACAACAGTGCCGCCTACCAGTGCCCACAGTGCCACCTATCAGTGTCCACAGTGCCACCTATCAATGTCACCAATCAGTGCCTCATCAACAGTGCTGCCTATCAGTATCACCTATCAGTGCCCATCAGTGTCACCTACCAGTGCCCATCAGTGCCATCTATCAGTGGTACCTATCAGTGACACCTATCAGTGCCCATCAGTGCCACCCATCAGGGTCCATCAGTGCTGTCTTATCAGTGGCCATCAGTGCCGCCTTATCTGTGTCTATCAGTGCCCATCAGTGCAGCCTATAAGTGCCCACCAGTGCAGCCCATCAGTGCAGCCTCATTAGCGCATATCAATGAAGGAGAAAAATTACCTGTTTGCAAAATTTTATAACGACCTATGAAACATGTTTTTGTTTTTTTGTTTTTCCAAATTTTCCGGCTTTTTTTGTTTGTTTAGCAAAAAATAAAACCCCAGTAGTGATTAAATACCACCAAAAGAAAGCTCTATTTGTGTGAAAAAAATTATAAAAATGTAATTTGGGTACAGTGTAGCATGACCACGCAATTGTCATTCAAAGTGTGATAGCACTGAAAGCTGAAAATTGGCCTGGGTAGCAGGGGGGTTTAAGTGCCCAGTAAGCAAGTGGTTAAAGTAGGATGCTTTACCTCATTTCCCTTTTTTAAATGCACTGTTTCACTATCAGAGGATGTTTAATTTGTGTTATTTTATACTATGTGCACTCTTATATGTAATCTTTTTACCATGTTTGGAAAACAGATTTTAAATAACTGTCTTCCAGTGGCGACCCCTCCATAGGGGGCGCATGGCGCAGCCCCCCCCCCCCCCCCATTAATGCATCCAGCCCCCTTATCTACATGCAGGGTGCTGGGTGCATGGATTTCAATAGAGTTTTTTTTTAAGCACATGATTAGAGCCTGAGGCTCTAATTGGCTTAAAAAAAAGGGGGGGGGGGGTCGGGGCGCTGAGCACTGCGCCCTGAGCCCACCCAGTTTTGTGACAATAGCAAATTAATATTCACTATTCTCTTCCTGATTCTCCTCCTGGCCAGGAAGCAGAGACCCAATTGGTTTGCCATCCTCCCTAAAATATTGAGCACCAGCCACCACTACTGTGATCACATTGTTTATCAGATTAAATTACCTAGCACATAATGTTATTATTTGTAGTCAAATCATGGGTAACCTTGCTAGTCTTATCACTCACGTCTCATTCCAGCACATTCATTTTATGGGAGAGAAAGGGAGGGGGAAATTTGCACCTCTATAGGACATACAGTACAAAAGATGTAGGACTAAAAGCCCCAGCACACCCATTCACACACATACACAATTCTCTCTCTAAAATCGCTTACATTTTTCCCATTTTCACACAACACATGCATATCACATTCTCTCACTTTCTTTTTAACTCTCTTCAAAATCTTCCTGCCTAAGTTAGTTTTACCTCCCTAAATTCTGCTTTCCTTATTTTGTTCTCTGATATCTCTTGCACCCTTTACTACAATCCTATTCTTAAAGCGGAGTTTAACCCAAAAGTGGAACTTCCACTTTAGAGACTCCTCATCCCCTGACATGCCACATTTGGCATGTCAGTTTTTATTTTATTTTTTTTGGGGGGGTACCTAGTTTTGACAAGTACACAGCTCCCACTTCTACTTGCGTCGTCTAGGTGGCTCCTACTCTCCCTTCTCTCCCTGCAATCTTCTGGGACACATCACAGGTCCCAAAAGATTGCTCGGTCATTCAGGACACGCAGTACGCACCAAGCTGTCACAGCCGGGTGCCCACACTTGCAATGCCGGTGCCGCGGAGAGGAGAGGGAGGCAAGCGAGGCTTTGGGCCGCTGCATTGCTGAACTCTGGGATAGGTGAGTGTGTGTTTATTAAAAGTCAGCAGCTACACTTTCTGTAGCTGCTGACTTTTAATAAACAGAAAAACGAGTGGAACTCAGCTTTGGATTACTCTAGTTTCTATGATCAGACAGGATGCCACAGTGCTCATCCCATCTTTCTTCTCTGACCACATATAAAGTATTCTGTTTGGGCCAGGGCCAAAACTTCTGAAAAACCCTTCATTCCCTTACCTAACTTAATGTCCATAATGACTGGCCATTCAATGAAAAAAAAACGGCATCTAATAGGTGCTGGGACTTTGATATACTGTAAGTTTAAACAAGGTAGTGAGAGATCAAAAAATATTTGAAGAGCCTATTGGCTCAGGAAATGCTGCTCACAACAGGCAAGGTTACCTTACTTTGGGTACTCCAGCAGGTTGCCAGGAAAAGATATGCGTGTATGGAAGGAGTGCCACCAAAAGATAAGAGTCCAAAATCATTTAATGATATTGTGTTAAAAAACAACCAATGGGGGGGCGCATGCGCGAGGCTCAGCATGGAGGACGTTACCTCTTAGAGCTCCGCACTTCCCGCCGCAGAATCGGGACCGTATAACGTCCTCAGACCGCCTAACCGCATCTAAATACCGGCGATCACCCCCAGCGTCACCCGAGCCACAACCGGGATGGTTTTGACGGGTCACAAGGGTAAACATAAGACCAAACCGATCAAGGAGGCCTTAGCCCGCGCCTCATCCAAGATGGCGGCGAAAGCCCTCTCCAAACAGCAAACTGCATCTCCAGCCAGAACGGAGCAGGCAGACAGTGAGGAGGATGATGCTGCAGACTCTATATACAGCGGTTCTCCCATCCCTGCACAACAAGGTATGTCACAGCCTGATTTTCTGAAACACATGGAGAAGATGTTAAACAAGGCCCTGAAAGCCACATCTGACCAAATAACAAATAGACTGTCACGGGAGATACGAGAACTAGGTCAGCGCACAGCAGACCTGGAAACCAGAGTAGATGATATAGAACTCACTATACAAGAACATGCTCAGGAACAGGCAGCCCTCCGTGAGGAAAATGCTACATTGCTCTCACGTTTGGAGGACGCAGAGAACAGATCTCGCAGGTCAAATCTACGCCTCCGGGGTATCCCAGAAGTGGTTGAGGATATACAATCCTTCACTACAGCCCTTTTCCAGAACTTTGTCCTTCCATACCCATTGAACGCCTGGAATTTGACAGAATTCACAGGGCGCTTACCCGCCGCCAACAAGACGGCCCTCCGCGGGACATAATAATTAAGCTGCATTTTTTCCGCACTAAAGAACAACTACTCGCAGCAGCCCGGAATAAAGACGCTCTCCAGTTCCAAGACCACAACTACCAACTTTTCTCTGACCTGGCACCCCTCACCATTGCCAAACGGCGAGCCATGAAGCCGCAATTACAAATCCTGATACAACATCAGATAAAGTATACCTGGCGTTTCCCCTTTTCTCTTCAGTTCACGTACCAGGGGCAGCAACACTCCTCCACATCCCCAGAAGCACTGCAGCGTCTTCTTGAATCACTACACTTGTCGCCCCCTGCTCATCAATCCGAAACTGCGCTACCACATACTCCAGCCCGCTCTGCAGCCTACCCTTACACCGCCACTCCTAAACGGAACCAAGCTGGCCCTTCCTCGATCCGAAAAGGAACACCGTCTCGTCAAGCAAGCCTGTTTGATCCTAAAGCACACACGTCTCGCTGAAGAACCTAACATCTATTACTCTTAATCAACACTTCAGGAGAACTCCTGGTTTCACGGTTGATGTCTCAACGAACTGAGATAGTTGTGAAAAATTTTTTTTATTATTTTTTCTATTCTTTTTATTATTTTACACCACCGAGACTCAGACGTTTGTGTCCTGGTAAGATTTCCCACTGTTATGGGACTCAACATATATGATCCCCCTATTCCCACTATAGGGTGTAAATGTTCTGAATATTCTGTTTTCTTTTTTATTTTATTTTTGCTTTTTTTGGTTTAATCTTGCTTGTTTAGCCTAAGGTTTCAAAAATGCTAACAATGCAACTTATATAGGCATAGTTAAGTTGATTTCAATTACTTTTAGATTTCCTTATCCCCTCTGGTGATTCTGAACTCAGACGTACCACTTGTTTGGCACTGAAACCTTTCTCACCAAAGTGGGGTTATTGCCGATATCTCACAACTGAATACAATAACACGGTCTTAGTGTATACTGTTTGTATTGTTTGAGCACTACAGTTCCTTAACTTTTCCCGACCTGCGGCGGGGAATTGTCACTGCACCCCCCTATAGGATGCACATGCTCCCTCGCCAGCTGGCTGGTCTGGAAGTGTGGGCATCTACCTGTTGGGCTAATATGTCCAACGCACCAAGTGTTATTACACTTCCTTACTTTCTTTACAAAAAACATGCTCTATCCTCTCTCCTCTCCTTTTTCTTTTCCTCACACCTTTTTTTTCCATTTCCTTCCCCATTCTCTACTAGGTCGGGTGGGCCGCATGATCCACAGACATCTACCCTTAGTATTTCTCCCTACCCACATCAATGGCCCCTCTGAACATACTCTCCCTTAACGTTAAGGGACTCAACTCCCCAAATAAAAGGGTTAAGGCCTTTCGCACTTTCGCACACATGAAAGCCAGCGTAGTAGCCCTACAGGAAACACACTTTCCCAAGGCGTCTTTCAGGACAGCACCTGAGAGATAGCGACTCCACCCACCGGAAACAGGAAACACCTTCTTCCTCCAAACTTTAAAGGGAGGCGCCTCCCTACCATACCTCAGTTTTTGTGTTTCCTCCGGCCCGGAGGGAACATCTTTTTGAAGGGGAGTCAAGGTCTCTCAGATGCCTGGGAGACAGGGCTTCCTTTTCATTTTTTCCTCCTTTTGGAGACCCGCTGTCCTCCCGGCCTACCCAAGCCTTGGCAGCGGTAGCAATCGGGCTCCTCTTCCCCTCCTGGTGCTCGGGGAGAGCCGTAGACCCGGTGATCCGCGCGGTCATAGGAGCGGCGGTGCGCGTGCGCCGCCGCCATGTTTTTTGGCCGGCAGGCGCGGCGGAAGTGACAAGGCGGGTCACTGGGTCAGCAGAAGCGTCATTTCCGGCGTGGATGCGAGAGGGGAGGAGGGAGGACAGGAACTGGCGCCTACTTCCGCTTCCGGTCCGGTGCAGATGCACTATGGGAGTCCGGAAGCGGCATATGAAGCCACAGGTGGAGAGCTGCACACCAGAGATGGAGGACTCAGCGTCTGCAGCGGTGGGGACAGGCACAGGCGCCAGTAAAGCTCAGGTAGGAGCAGCAGTTTAAGTCTGCCTTTCTTCCTTTTCCTGGGTTTGGTCTATTTTCTTTTTTCTTACCCCCTAGTGGCAAGGGGCCTGTCTGGGCACTGGAGGCTGACTGGTTTCTTCTTAGTGCACCTGTGGGTGATTCTTGTGTAGCTGAGACCGGGTCTCACTAAAAGGTCCCCTGGTCTTTTTCCCTTTTTTGTTTTTTCTCTCACAGGCTAAAAGCTCTGACCCAAAAAAGAGATGTCCTTCTTGCAGGGCCAAAATGGGAGAAAATTGGAAAAAAGTCTTATGCAGTACATGCATCACTTCTTTAGTTAAGGAGGAATCAGCTTCGGTTTGTGATGATCTGGTTGCCTCTGTAAAGAAGGAACTATACGCCACGATTCAGACTTTTCGTGACTCTTTAGTTAATCCAGCTGCTAGTCAGCCATCCACTTCTGAGGCTTCCCAGGGTTCTATTTCTTTCCCCATGGTAGAAGTTTTACCTGAAGGCCCCTCTATCAGGGAAGAGCAGTCCCCTACTCCTTCCGTTAAAGATTCGGAGGAGGAGGGTGAGGAAGCGGAGGTGGCTCCTTCCAAATTTAAGCTTTCCCTAGAGGAGGTAGACGGACTCCTTAAGGCTATCCATGTTACACTTGGCTTAAGTGAGGAAAAGAAGGAGTTATCTCTTCATGACCGCATGTATGCAGGGTTAAATGAGCCTAAGGGGCGAACATTTCCAGTTCATTCGGTCATTTCTGACGCCATTACTAAAGAATGGCAAGATCCAGAGAAAAAGCCCTTTTTTTCCAGAGCCCACAAAAGGCGCTTCCCTTTTGAGGAGGACCCTTCTGCGGTGTGGAATAAGGTGCCCAGGTTGGATGCGGCCTTTTCACAGGTCTCAAGATCCACAGACCTGTCTTTTGAAGACATGGGTGTTCTAAGGGATCCAATGGACAAACGCATGGATCTTTTGCTCAAAAGATCATGGCAATCAATCATGAGCAATTTAAAACCAGCAATGGCCACAACCTGTGTAGCCAGGAATCTGGAATACTGGGTGAACCAACTTAGATCTCATATAGTGGCAGATTCCCCCAAGCAGGAGATCTTAGATTCCTTTCCTACCCTGATTTCTGCGGTTGCTTATATTGCTGATGCTTCGGCTGAAGCTATCAAAATGTCAGCTAGGTCTGCAGCTTTAGCAAATGCTGCGAGAAGAGCTTTATGGCTAAAAACCTGGCCAGGTGATACAGCTTCAAAGAGTAAACTTTGTGGTATCCCCTTTTCAGGTGACCTTCTTTTTGGCCCAGATCTAGATAATATCCTAGACAGAACTGCCGATAAGAAGAAGTCCTTTCCGGTCAAAAAGAAAAAGCAGACCCCAAAACGTCTTTTTCGACCTCAAAAAACTCAGCAGCAACAGCAGGAAAGTAAGTTTCAGGGCAGGAGGAAAAATTGGTCTGCGCAAAAGGCGAAGGGCAAAGGTGGAATTCTCTTCCGTCCTCCTTCACAGGCCGAAAACTCACAATGACTCATCTCTGCGGGTCGGCGGAAGATTACGAGAGTTTCTTCCGCAGTGGTCAGTGATAACTACAAATCAGTTTATTCTGACCACTCTCTCGCAGGGTTATACTCTCGAGTTCTCCAGAAGCCCCCCAAGAAGGTTTCTGGTAACAAATGCTCCTCGAGATCCAATAAGGGCCCTGGCCATGAAATCCTCTCTGGAGGAACTAATGCAACAGGGTGTAGTAATCCCAGTGCCACCAGAGGAATGGCACGAGGGCTTCTATTCACATGTCTTCCTGGTAAAAAAACCAACAGGAAGATTTCGTTTAATTCTAAATTTAAAGCCACTAAACAGAGCCATCAAATACAGAAGGTTCAAGATGGACTCAATTTTCACCGCCAGAAACATTCTGACTCCAGGTTGTTTCATGGCGTCAGTGGATCTAAAAGATGCATACCTGCATATTCCAATCTCATCCCAGTCCCAGGGGTTTCTCAGGTTGGCGGTAAGGTTGGAAGGCAGAATTCAGCATCTGCAATTCAGAGCCCTACCCTTCGGGCTATCATCCGCACCCCGAATTTTTACCAAAGTAATGGCAGAGGCCCTAGCTCCGCTGCGTCTTCAGGGAATCGCAGTAATTCCTTACTTAGACGATCTGCTATTTTTCGCCCCCTCAAGAGAGGAGTTGAGGAGCAATTTAAGCAGAGCATGCAGCCATTTGGAGTCTCTAGGTTGGATCCTAAATCTCCAAAAATCTTCCCTGGAACCATCTCAGGAGATTCGGTTTCTAGGGTATATAATAAATTCGGTAAGCCAAAAAATTTTCCTTCCTTCAGAGAAGAAAGGAAAAATCCAGGATACAGTGTCTTTTTTGCAGACCAACCAGCAGCTGACGGTAAGATTGGTCATGTCAGCCCTGGGGGTTCTGACTTCGTCAATGCCAGCTGTTCAGTGGGCAAGACTACACTTCAGACATCTGCAGGCTTTTCTTCTGAGATCTTGGGATCACAATTTAGAATCCCTAGACTCAGAGGTAAGAGTTCCAACCCAAGTGAAGAGGTCACTATGGTGGTGGAAAAGGCAGGATATCCTATCGGAGGGGTTAGTCTGGGCCTTTCCAATCGAAAAAAGGCTGACAACCGATGCCAGTTCCTGGGGTTGGGGAGCCCACCTAGAAAAAGGTTTCACTCAGGGAAACTGGTCCAGGAAAGAGGCGACCAAGTCCTCAAACTGGAGAGAGCTCAAGGCGATCGACTTGGCTCTGAAGTCATTTGCTCAGGGGCTTCAGGCCCAGCATGTTCAAATACTAACAGACAATGCCACGGCAGTGGCTTACATAAACAGGCAGGGAGGTACAAGGAGCAAATCGCTGCAAGTACTAGCCATGAGCATTCTCCGTTGGGCAGAAGGACACTTGCTGTCGTTATCAGCAGTCCATCTAAAGGGATCCCTGAATGGAGTGGCGGATTTCCTGAGCAGAAACCCCATTCGGGAAGCAGAATGGTCGCTGAACCCAGAGTTTTTCGCCATGATTGTCGAGAAGTGGGGGCTGCCAGAGGTGGACCTGTTCGCCTCAAAAGGAGAATGCCTTGGTTCCGCAATTTTTTTCCCTAAGCAATCACGACGGGTCACTAGGAACAGATGCCTTGGCGTATCCATGGAGATTCCATCTCTGCTACGCTTTCCCCCCATTTCAGTTAATTCCCTTAGTATTAAGAAAAATTCAAAGGGAAACGGTACCGGTTGTCCTAATCACGCCCTTTTGGCCAAGAAGGGCTTGGTTTTCAACCGTTCTGAAAATGGCGGTCAGGCCTTATTGGCATCTGCCCCTCAGGCACGATTTACTATTTCAGGGACCAGTAAATCACCCAGAGGTAGCCACTTTGGCGCTCACTGCTTGGTATCTGAAGAGCAGCTCTTAAGGAGCAAAGGTTTTTCCAACCGGTTAATCTCAACGCTATTATCCAGTAGGAAAAGGGTGACTAGAAATATCTATTCCAAGGTCTGGAAGGTTTACAATATGTGGTGTAATTCATCTGACCAGGACCCAGGGAGTCTTGTTACCATTCTGGAATTTTTACAGGTTGGTGCTGACAAGGGACTAGCAGTTAGTACTTTGAAGGTACAGGTGGCTGCGCTAGCAGTGTTCCTAGAAAGATCTGTGGCCTCAGATCCATTGGTAACCAGATTTTTCAGATCCCTTACGAGATCCAGACCAGCACCACTTAAGTTGTTTCCCAAATGGGATCTGTCGATAGTCCTCCAGGCTCTAACAAGGAGTCCCTTTGAACCTTTGGAAGAAGCGCCACTCAGATATCTCACTTTTAAGTCTGTGTTTCTGATTGCCATGGTCTCTGCACGCAGGATCAGTGAGCTTAATGCTTTATCAGTTAGGGAACCCTATTTATCTATCTTCCCAGATAGGGTTATACTTAGAACAGATCAGAAATTCTTACCAAAGGTAGCTTCAGTACAAAATCGTGTTCAGGACATTGTACTTCCGACCTTCTGCCCCAACCCAGTAGGGGAGAAGGAGACTTGTTTTCACATGTTGGATGTTAGAAGAGTTTTGTTATGTTACCTGGAAAGGACAAAGCTCTTTAGACGTTCAGATTCTCTGTTTGTGTTATTTTCAGGCAACAGGAAAGGTTGCCAGGCTTCTAAAATCTCTTTAGCAAGGTGGCTGAAGCTAGCCATTTCAGAGGCTTATTCGCATGCAGGCGTGTCTCCTCCTGCAGGAATTTCTGCACACTCAACAAGAGCATTAGCGGCCACTTGGGCAGAGAGAGCTGGTGCCACCCCTGAACAAATCTGCAAGGCGGCAACTTGGTCAAGTTTTCACACATTCGTGAAACATTACAGGCTGGACCTCACATCTGCTAATGATCAGGCGTTTGGCAGAAAGGTCCTGCAAGCTGTTGTCCCGCCCTAAGGGGGTAAGTCTCTGTTATCCTCTCAGGTGCTGTCCTGAAAGACGCCTTGGGAAAAACCAAGTTAGACTTACCGGTAACTTGTTTTCCAGAAGTCTTTCAGGACAGCAACATCCCGCCCTATTGTATTGTATATACTATGCTGTGACTAACGTATGTGTTTATGTGTTCCAGCCGGGGCCGGAGGTCTTCTCTACTACAACTGAGGTATGGTAGGGAGGCGCCTCCCTTTAAAGTTTGGAGGAAGAAGGTGTTTCCTGTTTCCGGTGGGTGGAGTCGCTATCTCTCAGGTGCTGTCCTGAAAGACTTCTGGAAAACAAGTTACCGGTAAGTCTAACTTGGTTTTTTCAATCCAGGCAACCCCTAAATACTTCAGTTCTAAATATCCCCAAGTGTTCTCCGCCTCGGCTGCCACTAAACAACGTGGCGTCCTCATTGCATTTCACCGCACCCTTCCATTCACCCTAACAAAAGAAATTAAAGACCCTGAAGGTCGCTATATTATTTTAGTTGGTCATTTACATGACGTGATGTCCACTATAGTCTCCTACTATGCCCCCAATAACAATCCTAATCCCTTCTTCAAACATCTCCTACAAGTAATACGAACACATTGCAAGGGCTCCCTTTTTATATGCGGTGATTCCAATCAAGTGCTACATCCGCACCTTGATAAATCTCCTTATTCCCCTGAACAATACTCCCCCTCTATATTATTTCGCAAACTATTCCAGCAAGCCTCTTTATTAGACACATGGAGAGAATGTAACCCAGCCAAGAAAAACTTTACTTTTTATTCATACCCACACAAATCCTTTTCAAGGATCGATCATATCTTTATACCTGTTGCATCCTCACCAACCCTACTCCACTCAAACATCATTCCAATTACCTGGTCAGACCACTGTGCAGTGATCACAACTGTCTCTGCCCTGATCCCTCAGTCTAGAGACCGTACATGGTGTATAAATGAGGCATACTTAACTAACCAATCATACTGTTTCGATATAGAACTGGCTCTTAAAGAATACATAAAACACAATTCCACTCCTGACATCTCACCAGTCCTATTATGGGAGGCACACAAACCCGTAATTAGAGGGACTTGCATTTCTGTATCTACTCACCTCAAAAGAGAAAAAAAACTTAGAATCCAGCAATTGGAAGCAGATTTTCACCGCCTCTTCCTCCAATTCCAATCCACTCCAACTGAACCTCACAGAATTCTGTTAGAAAAGACGAAAACAGAGTTGGACCTGCTCTTGGCAGAATCAGCAGACAAAGCCATTCGCAGATCCAACCACACAATTTATAATAAAGCCAATAAACCAGATACTTTCCTCGCATTGAGACTACGTCAACCGGACAGAATACACAACCCCATTAGACTCAAATTGGCCAAAGATAATTTCACGAGCAATCCAGTGAAGGTGCTTTCTGAATTCCGCAGAAAGTTAGCTGAACTATATACCGCAACACGTACCTTCTCGGCGACACAAGCTGAGGTATTGTTTCAAAACATTACACTCCCGAAGTTGTCGGAGGCCAATAAAGAGTCTATGGAATGTCCCATCACGTCCGAAGAAGTTCTTATTGCTATAAAGTCTCTTAAACCACACAAAAGACCGGGCCCCGACGGTCTTTCTGCTTCATATTTTAAAAAATTTGCTCCCATTCTAGCCCCCCTTCTCACTAGCACTTTTAACGCTCTCCTTAAACAACACTCCTTTGGTCGGGACACGTTGACAGCCATTATATCTATGATACCTAAGCCTAACTCAGACAACTCTCTGTGGTCAAATTACAGGCCTATATCCCTACTTAATCTAGATATAAAGATTCTAGCCAAAATTTTGGCGTTACGCCTCAACCCAATTATAGGTGGCCTTATACACAAAGACCAAGTAGGCTTCATTCCAAAACGTCAGGCCAGTGATAATATCCGTCGTGTCATCCTGCTCCAACACCTAGCTCGAACACGCCAAATCCCCATGCATCTCCTCTCTCTTGACATTCGTAAGGCATTCGACACTGTTTCTTGGCCTTACCTCCACTATATACTACAAAGATGGGGATTTGGCCCTAACTTTTTACAATGGGTAGACTCCCTTTACAACCAACCACGAGCATATGTTAAATATTCAGGATATCGTTCGGACTACTTTCAAATACAACGAGGCACAAGACAAGGGTGCCCCCTCTCCCCTCTAGTGTTCGCATTAGCGATCGAACCACTAGCAGCTCTCCTTAGAGCAAACCCAAATATTAAAGGCTTAGAGGTAGCCTCTACATCACATAAATTATGCCTATTTGCCGACGATGCACTATTATTTGTCACATCCCCACGAACCACACTTCCGAATCTAATTCACCTTCTAGATAAATTTGCGCTAATATCTGGATTGGAAGTTAATCAATCTAAATCTAAGGCCCTCAAAGTGTCCCTACCACATTCAGAGCTAGAACATTTACGAGAACTCTTCCCTTTCACCTGGTCAACAACCACAATTGCCTACCTTGGTATCAAGCTAGCTAGCGACCCAAACCACCTGTTTCAAGCCAACTACCTCCCTATGTTAAAACACATAACCAGTTTATTAGAATCTTGGCGCCCACTATGTATCTCATGGTTGGGCCGGATTGCGGCTGTAAAAATGTCTATGCTACCAAAACTACTTTATTCATATAGAGTCCTTCCGATTCCTATTCCCTCATACTATCACCGTATCATTCAGACAAAAGTGTCCAAATATATATGGGGCTCTACTAGACCTAGAGTAGCTAAAGCTATATTACTTCGTAGTAAACTCAAGGGAGGGTTAGGTCTGCCTAACTTTTTGAGATACTATCACGCAGCTCAGCTAGCCCAGATAACTCTATATCATACAAAAAGTGAAACCCCACTCTGGGTTAGTTTGGAAGCCATTGACCTTCACCCCCTTAAAGTGTTTAACATATTATGGCTGCCCCCTTCAACGCGAGGCCCAGTCAGTAACCCCATTACAGGACACACTCTTAAACTGTGGGACAAACTCCGAGGTCCATTTAAATTACAATCCGCTCACTCCCCGCTACTCTCGTTCCTAGACCACCCAAAATTTTATCCGGCCCAAACCAATCCAAGATCGTTCCAAATCTGGCTTAGGGCGGGACTATATCGTGTGTGCGATCTTACCACTGGATCTACCATTAAGACATTTACCTCGCTACAAAACAATGCTGACATTCCCCCTACAGAAATATTTAGATATTTACAGATAACCCACTTTATTCGTACAACTATAGGCACACATACCTCACTAGATGATCTGTCTGTTTTTGAAGGAATCTGCAACTCTGACCCTTATGCTCCGGGACTGATCTCCCTCCTATATACATACCTGACCTCTCCCCCAACCAACCTTCCCTCTTACGCTATAAAGTGGTCCACAGACCTCTCATTAGATCTTAATCCGGAGGACTGGTCTGATATCTGGTCCAATACGAAAATATCATCCCACAACATAATAGCTCAAGAAGCGAACTACAAAGTACTCATGAGATGGTACTTAGTCCCGGCCAGGATTTCCAGATTTCTTCCAAGCTATCCTGATACCTGTTTCCGTGGCTGTAACGAACGGGGTACCCATGTACACATATGGTGGACATGCCCAATAGTACAGGAATTTTGGGCTGCAATATTCTGTATGGCTTCCACCTTATTTCAACATCCATTTGACCCTGATCCGGCTCTTGCATTGCTGAATCTTATCCCCTCGGATTTCACCAGATCCCAGACCCGCCTTCTCCTTCAGCTCACGACAGCAGCCAAACAGACGATTGCCAGGGCCTGGAAAACCCCAAAACTCGCCCTAGCCGAAGTTACCAATAGGGTCACACAAGCCATGATCCACAGTAAAATAGAAGCAACAATCCTCGATAAAATTCCCCAACACCTTAAAATCTGGAACTCCTGGGCCGAACACTTCTTACCCCCGGACTTTGACAAACAACTCCTTGAACCATAGATAGGTCACAACAACATTAGACAGACTCAGTGGTGCTTCTTTGGTTTGTGCGACCCCCCCGACCACCCCTCCTTCTTCCACTCCTTATTCCTAGTCTCCCACTAACTATCCTATCCCTGTCACTATTCTCACTCTACATTTTCTACCTTATATTTCTCCTCCGGATACACCACTGGTAATGTTTTCTACAACCTACGAAACAACTGCCAGATTTTGACTATGCATATACTCGCAGATGCTCATTTCGCGCAAACAAATAAAACTTTAATGTTTTGTTATTTTTCCAATACCCCTCTAGTTATTAATAGAAACAGATATGTTACGGCCACAGATATCTCTGCGAGGAATAGCCTCTGGACATTTTATTTCTGATATGTATTTGTTACCTACTGTAATGCACATGTCGCAGAACAGAAACCTGTATAAATCTTACTACTACATGTCATATAAATATTGCCTGTTGTAATTCATGTCTGCTTTTCAATAAAAAACTTTGAATACGAAAAAACAACCAATGGGTTTCAGGGTCAAAGAAACTCCCCCTTCATCAGGGCTTCAGTTAAAAATGAGAACCTTGAGTGGACTCAAAGTAAGGCAGGAAAGCAAACTGATTAACTATGGCTGTTTGCTGCTGACAATTTCTTGTGGTGGTCATGGCTGGACACATTCTGTGTACAACCAGCTGCAATATCTGCATATCGTTTAATACATTTTTGGGACAAAATAGTCAGGAAGTGACCTCTGAGCCAGAACTGGAAGTGCTCGATCGGACATTTTGGAAACATGTTGGAAACATGTTGCTTATCTCTGTGCATGTAACCATTTTAATGTAAAAAATGTCGCCATTCTTATTTTTTATGCAGAAACTCTGCCATATATGTGGAAATATTCAAATTGGAGGAAAATGTAAAGAATGTTTGGGCATTCTGTTTGCTATAGTTATTTAGCATGTGGGATTTGATGCATGACATTGTGAATACAGGGGCTTTATGGTTTGCACTGATATTCACAATTTAATGTGACCACGTTGGATGATTTGCATTTTTTGGTGGAATAGACAATATTACACTGTCAAGTTTTTTTTTTTATTTTTTTTTTTTTTTAGGAGAATTGAAGGCTTGGAACATACCTGAAGGAGTGAGAACAATTGATATATGACTGGAAGAATTTTTGCACCTGGTAAGAGTATATGGAGGTGGTGGAGTGAAGGAATTAAAAACAAAATCACTGATATATGTGAGCACAATGAATTCTTGTTTTATTATTGAAGGTGGGTTTGAATGCACTACAATATATTGACCCTTTTGGGGTTTTTTTTTGTTTAATTCTGTGAAGACGGTGGGAATGAAGACAAGATGCATATGTTTTTTTTAATCAAGCTTTATTTGATCCACACTCACTTGGGATCAAGAAATCTGGTGAGAATCCATTGAGTCTAATTTATGATGAAGATAAACCCATAAGTGTTTTTTAAGCACTGAAATGGCAGGGTGTGTTAATTGCCCATGTGAATGCACCCTTAGCATTACAAGGCTTAAGGGCCATCATCCATATTCAAGCTTCAATAATTGGTAATGTCTCGAGCAATGGATGGGGCTCTCCCAGGCAGCTGCATGTGTCTCTCCTCCCTCCCTGCATGGCCGCTGCAGCAGGTTGTAGCTGTGTAACAGCCCAGGGCCATGTGGCTGCAGTGAGAGCAGCATCATAGCCTGGGCTACAGATTACTAAGCACATTTATGGCAGCATTTGCCCAATTGAATTTTGGGACAAGGCATTAATCCACTACATTGTCTTTCATCCACGACCAGCAGATCCAAAAGAGTAATTTATGTAACATTATTACAACATAGTATTTAGAATGCAGTGGTCAGGACAATGTAACGTATGTAACACACAACATAATGTACAGAGGGCAGGAGTCAGGACTATGTACTGTTCAAAATAGCATATAAATTACAGGGGTCACAACTATGTAGAATGAAAAGTGCAGTGATTGAGACTATATAACAAACAACTTACCAAATATCCCAGCTCCCTCACTATAAAGGTATTGCAGCTGTTGTAGTGGGAGCTAACAATCTGCATAGAGTGAGTTTTGTGACATCTGTTTTTCAACTATTCTATAGTAATGTGAATTGCTGTCAATGACTATAATGTCTGGTGTGCCCCCTCCCCCTCTGTGTTCACAGTTCTCAACATAACCTCAGCAGGCCATTTAATGAGTGCACAATTCTGTCTCAGGAACAAGTGTGATTACTTGCTAGCTATTGGGCTTTTTTTTCCTTTATTTTATTTTCTTGAAGCAAGGCTTCTGTTTATATATACACATATATATACGGGGCGGCACAGTGGTGTAGTGGGTAGCACTCTCGCCTAGCAGTAAGAAGGGTCGCTGGTTCGAATCCCACCCACGACACTACCTGCCTGGAGTTTGCATGTTCTCCCTGTGCCTGCATGGGTTTCCTCCGGTTACTCCGGTTTCCTCCCACACTCCAAAGACATGCTGGTAGGTTAATTGGATCCTGTCTAAATTGTCCCTAGTATGTATGAATGTGAGTTAGGGACCTTAGATTGTAAGCTCCTTGAGGGTAGGGACTGATGTGAATGTACAGTGGATCTGTAAAGCGCTGCGTAAATTGACGGCGCTATATAATTACCTGAAATAAATAAAATAAAATAAAATATATTTCCTGGACCTACTCATGTCAGCCTACAATGGGTCAGCTCAGCTGTGCCCCCTCTGACCCTTCCAGAATAACCTCTTTACTAGCCTTTAAATTGCAGCTGTCTCCCCCTAGCAAGTGTTCTTTTCATCCTCTTTACGGACACCTTTAAAGGTAAAAAAACAAAAAAAAACATGTTTTACCTTTTTTTTTTTTTTTTTTTTGTTGTTTCTAATTTTTCCTTTCATGATTTCTGCCCAGATTCAGCCTCTCCTGGGTCAGAAGACTGCTTTTGGGCTGTAAATCTCCCTATACAGTGGGTTCCTTTGGTGTGGGGACATTATGATAACAGTATAAATTACTGTAACTTTGGCCATCCCTTTTTATGCTGGGCATTACTTACGGTTATGACAGTATTAATAACTGTCATTACGCCTTGTGGCGTTTTGAGGACCAGTGCAGGGTTCCTTCTGGGTTGTCTATGTTATGCATTTTATGGCTGTATTCATGGTGGAATGTGCTTGCTGGGTCTTCTAGTCCCTCAAAATGGTACATGGGCTCCATTACGTTCCGGGCTCTGGGCAGATGACATGGCTCCCAAGGATTAGTGGAGGCGGGGCAGCTGCCCGCCAGCTTCACCAGTTGCCAAAGAGCCGGAACCTGCTGCCTTATAGCAAGAGCAGCTTCCTCTCTCCTGGTGCTGCTGCTGAGTGGGATCCTGACCTTTGCTTTCCTCACTGCCATATGCCTGCTGTTGCTCCAGTTCTTCCCTGCTGCTCTGTCTCGGTAAGTTCCATTTGCTGTGGGTCTTGCACTGGGATGCAGTCATTGCTGGATTGCTGCAGACCTTTTTTTTTCTGTGCTCCTTTTTTGGTGTTGGATGCCTGGTCTCGTTGCTGGCAGCCTTAAAGCATAACTCCACTTTTGATGAGAAAAAAACATACTCCTCTGGGTGATCTTTGTACATTAAAAGGATTTTAACAATCTTTGTTGCAGATTCCTACCTTTTTGGTTCTCTGAAGAAATCCCTGTATGTTTTTCTGTGCCTATTTTCTGAGTGAGTCTAATGGGAGTGGTTTCATAATTATCATTTAGCTGCGCATCTGCAGGGCTCTAATGAGGAAAGCTGCTGGGCCTGCATCCCTTTAGATGTGATTTTCTATTGGGGGTATCTCACCAAAAATGCCTGAAATCTGACTTGTATCTCAGTGCAGACTTCTGGGAAAATTGGTGAGCCAATCATACAAGCAGGGAATTATGTTTCTGGGGGGCGTTCTGTACACATTCTGTGTACAGAACACCTCCAAATAGCGATATTGCATTGCATTTTCAGAAAATTACAGAGCTGCAGATTGATAAGGAAAGGTCATTTTTAATAATATTTAATTCAACAATATGACTTGTGTTGCAATTGTATACGCTATGTTATTTTTTTTTATTTGCTATTTTTTTTCCCAACGAAAATGGAGTTACCCTTTAAGCACTGAAGATCTGAATGGAATTTGAATGGAGATATATATATATATATATATATATATATATATATATATATATATATATATATATATATTATTATATACATTCTGCTGACTGCAGGGCTACAGAGCAGTTATTTTGAGAGGAGAAAAAGCCTCTGTCAGCTTTCTCCGGATTTTGCTTATTTTCAGATGGGGCTCTGTAGTTTAAAGATTCCTAAGGGTCTTGAGTAGGACGGAATCTCCAACCCTGTGTCCCAGAGAGCAAGCAATTGTGCTGCAAGTTTGAAAATTACTTGCTGAGCTATTGCTAGGCTTGCCAGGATTCACAAATTAGTTGCACATGTATTGTGACCCCCAGAGTCAGGGAGAGGTGACATTCCTCCTCAGGGTGCAGGTTACTAGGCATTGTGGTTGTAGTGCAAGATGGCAAGATGGGTGCCAGTCACTTTTAAAAATGATCTAAGAGAGTTCTTTATTTATCTTAACAGGAACAGGGGAGAGAGGGTTAGGGCACATGACACACTTAGGCAAATGCAATAGCAACTTGGCGGACTCTGCAGACAAAAATAGAACTAGGCAGAAAGCAATGCAGAAATGAGCCTTTAAACTGAATGCAGCGATCTGTATCTTGTAGCAACTGCCGTCTCCTATGGCAATAACTGTATTTACAGTATCCCATTGTAGATCTTCAAGCTTAGCTCCCAGCTACCTGCTGGACTTGTCATGCTTCACTTACAGCTACCCACTGTAATTTTCAAGCTCAGCTCACAGTATCCCATTGGAATTCTTGAATTCTCAGCTACCTGCTGGATCCCTCAAGCTCAATTCACAGCTACCCGCTGTACTCTTCAAGCTTCAACCATGCTACCCACTGGGCTCCTGGACTCACAGCTACCCGCAGGATCTCTCAAGCTTGACTCTCAGCTACCCGCTGTACTTATCTTCAAGCTTTACTTACAGCTACCCGCTGTACTCTTTCAAGTTTTGCTCACAGCTACCCGCTGTATTCCTGAATGAGTCTCTACTGAAGCTATCCCACTTACTTCACCATCCCTGGCTAGTGAAGCATGTGCTCTGGTACTTCTTCAGAATTCCATCCCTTTGCACCTGCCTCCGGAAACAAGAGTGGTTGACCCTCTGGCAACTTCTTTTCCCTTGCCTCCCAGCAGCAATCAGGCTCCCCTCAGGCTGAGCCCCTTTACATGTGGCTAGGCCCCAGGCTTACCTCAGCTGCTGCTCCACACACACGCATCCAGGCCACAGCCGGGTGGAAAGAACCTTGATCACCTGACTTCTTCCAAATAAATTGTTTATCCCAGCATGCAAAGCGGTCAAAGGAAACTCCTGCTAATTGGCTGAGACAACATATTTACTTATAACCTGAATTCACTGTAATCTATCATCCTAATGCCAAAGGCAACAGTCCCACCGATTGACAGAAGAGAGAGACTACAAATTAAACTCAAGCTTAAGATAGAAACCAGTGGATCAAAGACTACAAATTAGCCAGGCTAGTTACCCCTTAGCACAACT
Organism: Lithobates clamitans; assembly: GCA_037952925.1. NCBI lineage: Eukaryota > Metazoa > Chordata > Amphibia > Anura > Ranidae > Lithobates > Lithobates clamitans. Next base: position 6,280,351 of record JBBGZY010000221.1, on the reverse strand, counting down.
AAATTTACTAGCAGCCCTGCTTAAGAAAAGGGTGCTACAAACTCCCCCTGTCAATGAAACTATGTCCCGTAGTCTGCAAAACAAAAAACATATACTCTCAATGCTGAGAGTGGATGTCCTGGCAAAAAGTTGATAGGGAGGGATAACAGGGAAGGAGGAACTGTAACAAATACGTGTGGTATTCCAACGAAAATAGGTGAAAAAAACTTAAGTACAATTACAAATGGCATTTCACACGATGACAGATAAATATGAGACATTATTTATAATTACATGTGGCGTGCCACACAATAGCAAGTGAAAAATGCAATAAGCAATAACCTTATGTCCCAACCATCAATCTAATTTTTACACGATAATGCAGTTAAAGATAAACATTACTGTACATGATAAAGATCTTGTCTCTCCTCTTTCGAGGAAGACACAGAGGATATAGGAACACCTGAAAACACAAGATTATGTAATATTGAGAAATATGACACTTTAGCAACACACTATAGTATAATCTACTAGCATAGCAGTATCTATGCAGAATAAGTCGTTATATACATTTATGGAGCTTTTGTCTACTCTTATCCGAGAGTGACAAAATGTGCAAGGTAAACACAGCAATATATCCTAATATACATATACATTCGTAGCAAGTAACTATACCTAGAAATATTTACATGTGGAAAAGGGCTCCCGTGAGAGTGGTGCTGTTTTCCAAAGCATTTTTAGCATATCTGAAAAATAAAACTCACTTAGCAACCTGTATTTAGATACTTGAAGTAAGAATTTATGACTCACTCAGAGTGGCGCGCTCATGCCATCTAGTGGTCAGTAAAGAGAGAACAGTCCATAGGTGAACATTTAAATCTATGAAATCTAGATTGGAGGTAAAGACTTGCCCCTTTGCCACAGCACAGCCTACCTTAACAACTAATTAAATATCCCATTGTCCTTGGAGCCCCAAAGTCCAACAGACACTTTTCTTGTAGTTGCAACAAACATAGTCAGCATTTTTCCCGTGAGTTCCCCTTTTCCCAGGAACAGGAACTGTGTGTATGGCTACTTTCAAACAAGTACTTTAGCCACACAAGCATGCAAGGGACTAAAATCATGAAGAACTTTTCTCTCTTCTGGAGCAACAAACTCCCCTTTCACATAGAACATATCTCAGCCTTACTTTATCACAGCTGGGGACTGAGATCACTTTTCCTCACATGTGAAGAAAAAGACATGCTGACAATCCAGGGCAGCAGGTCAGCATATCACTTTCCAGAGTGAAGCATACTGGCAATTCCAGGGCACAGGCCAGCATTTCACTGTTGGGCACCTCCTGCAATTGCTGCTATCAGGAGCACAGTCCAGCAGTAAACAGCACCAGCAGGAGTGTCCCCACATCAACATTGTTTTCCAAATGCAGAGCAGCTTCCTGCTGAACTGACACAGCTGATGTCAGTTCACCTGAGATCAGGTGACAGATGCACTCCATAGGAATCCGAAGTGCACCACTAAGATAGTGGACTGCAGGACTGACTGTTGCGGATAGTATCCAGGGAGGTTCAGGAAGCAGGTCTACTGGATCACTAACACAGATCTCAGTGGGAGCTAGAGCATAGATTCCACAGGGCACGGAGTCTAAGAGCCAGCAGGTGTTCAGCAGAGCCTCTAGTGTTGAGAATAGACTGGGCTGCAGTCTGGCTCCAGGTCGCGGCACCTAGGGTCTCACAGCTCACGCTCATGGTAGACTACAGGAGAAGGAAGCTGCAGGCTGGAACAACAAGGATAGTAAAGGAATAAGGCAGAGGTCAGGGTGACTAGCAGACAGGAGCAACAGAGTACACACCAAAGGTTCAGGGTAACAGACAAACAGGAATAGTCGGGGACACGCCAAAAGGTCAGGGTCATGAGCAGACAGGAATAGTCGGGAATACGCCAAGGTAGGTAACAGAGACAAACGAAGAGCACACGGCAAGCAGAAGCCAGGAAGCCAAACACACAATGAATACACAATGGTTGATCAGCACCGCTGGCTTGCAGTGCACAGGTTAATATAGGGTTCCCTGATAGGGCCTGGGGTGGGGCCATGCTTAGAGGAAAGGTTATAAAACCAGCCAGGTGTGAGTGGCTGGCCTCTTAAGCTGGCCATACACCATACAATTTTCTTATTCAATTTTCTTTAGATTTACCTTCAACTGTGTAATAGAATGGCCTGCCTGATTGCATGCAAATTGAAAGTGTTTAGGTTTGAACTCCTATTAGATGTTTTTGGTAAATCTAAAGGAAAGTTGCACAAGAATATTGTATAATGTATGGCCAGCCTTAGTCTGAACACATGAGGAGAAGGTAAGCTGACTGAGAAAGATTACTGCATAACCATGACAGCTGAACCGGGCACATCACTGTGTTCCTCGCTGACTTGACAAAGCTTTGAATGGTTGAATGGCGTTACAATAGTGACGAGTAGGGATGGTCCCAATGTTCGAGGCGAGATCGCAGTGCATTGACAGCTGCTGATTGGCTAAAGCATGCACAGTCCAAGGAATCCAAACCAGAAACACACTGACCAAAAAGATTCCTCTAGGGAAAGAGTTAATTCAAAAGTCTATCTGACACCTTGCAGCTCTGTGATCAGCGGGGAACTGATAGCTGTGAAGACATAAGAAAAATCCAACGGCACAGGCTTATGGTGCAAATAACGTATGTTTACTGAAATGTAATTAATAAAATCAATACACTCACAAGCATAAGTAGAACACAAGCGTCAAACTTAGGGATGAGCTTCGAGTTCGAGTCGAAATCATGTTCGACTCGAACATTGGCTGTTCGCAAGTTCGCCGAACAGCGAACAATTTGGGGTGTTCGCGGCAAATTCGAATGCCGCGGAACACCCTTTAAAAGTCTATGGGAGAAATCAAAAGTGCTAATTTTAAAGGCTTCTATGCAAGTTATTGTCATAAAAAGTGTTTGGGGACCTAAGTCCTGCCCCAGGGGACATGGATCAATGCAAAAAAAAAGTTTTAAAAACAGCCGTTTTTTCAGGAGCAGTGATTTTAATAATGCTTAAAGTCAAACAATAAAAGTGTAATATCCCTTTAAATTTCGTAGCTGGGGGGTGTCTATAGTATGCCTGTAAAGGGGCGCATGTTTCCCGTGTTTAGAACAGTCTGACAGCAAAATGACATTTCGAAGGAAAAAACCCGCGGCTATTGCATTGCCGACAATACACATAGAAGTTCATTGATAAAAACGGCATGGGAATTCCCCACAGGGGAACCCCGAACCAAAATTAAAAAAAAAAATGACGAGGGGTTCCCCCTAAATTCCATACCAGACCCTTCCGGTCTGGTATGGATTTTAAGGGGAACCCCGTGCCAAAAAAAAAAACGGCGTGGGGTCCCCCCAAAAATCCATACCAGACCCTTATCCGAGCACGCAACCTGGCAGGCTGCAGGAAAAGAGGGGGGGACGAGAGTGCGGCCCCCCCCTCCTGAACCGTACCAGGCCACATGCCCTCAATATTGGGAGGGTGCTTTGGGGTAGCCCCCCAAAACAACTTGTCCCTATGTTGATGAGGACAAGGGCCTCATCCCCACAACCCTGGCCGGTGGTTGTGAGGGTCTGCGGGCGGGGGGCTTATCGGAATCTGGAAGCCCCCTTTAACAAGGGGACCCCCAGATCCCAGCCCCCCCCTGTGTGAAATGGTAAGGGGGTACTTACCCCTACCATTTCACTAAAAAAACTGTCAAAAAATGTTAAAAATGACAAGAGACAGTTTTTGACAATTCCTTTATTTAAATGCTTCTTCTTTCTTCTATCTTCCTTCATCTTCTGGTTCTTCTGGTTCTTCTGGTTCTTCCTCCGGCGTTCTCGTCCAGCATCTCCTGCGTGGCGTCTTCTATCTTCTTCTCCTCGGGCCGCTCCGCACCCATGGCATGAGGGGAGGCTCCCGCTCTTTTCTTCATCTTCTACTTCATCTTCTTCTCTTCTTCCTTCTTCTCTTTTTCTCTTCTTCATTTTCTTCTCCGGGCCGCTCCGCATCCATGCTGGCATGGAGGGAGGCTCCCGCTGTGTGACGGCGTCTCCTCGTCTGACGGTTCTTAAATAACGGGGGGCGGAGCAACCCGTGACCCCGCCCCCTCTGACGCACGGGACATGACGGGACTTCCCTGTGGCATTCCACAGGGAAGTCCCGTCAAGTCACCATGCGTCAGAGGGGGGCATGTCACAGGGAAGTCCCGTCAAGTCACCATGCGTCAGAGGGGGGCAGGGTCACCGGGTGGCCCCGCCCCCCGTTATTTCAGAACCGTCAGACGAGAAGACGCCGTCACAGCGGTAGCCTCCCTCCATGCCAGCATGGGTGCGGAGCGGCCCGGAGAAGAAAATGAAGAAAAGAAGAAGAGAAGAAAAGAAGAAGAGAAGAGCGGGAGCCTCCCCCCATGCCATGGGTGCGGAGCAGCCCGAGGAGAAGAAGATAGAAGACGCCGCGGAGGAGATGCTAGACGAGAACGCCGGAGGAAGAACCAGAAGAGCCAGAAGAACCAGAAGAAGAAGATGAAGGAAGATAGAAGAAAGAAGAAGCATTAAAATAAAGGAATTGTCAAAAACTGTCTCTTGTCATTTTTAACATTTTTGACAGTTTTTTAGTGAAATGGTAGGGGTAAGTACCCCCTTACCATTTCACACAGGGGGGGGCGGGATATGGGGGTCCCCTTGTTAAAGGGGGTTTCCAGATTCCGATAAGCCCCCTGCTCGGAGGCCCTTGTCCTCATCAACATGGGGACAAGGTGTTTTGGGGGGCTACCCCAAAGCACCCTCCCAATGTTGAGGGCATGTGGCCTGGTACGGTTCAGGAGGGGGGGGCACTCTCGTCCCCCCTCTTTTCCTGCGGCCTGCCAGGTTGCGTGCTCGGATAAGGGTCTGGTATGGATTTTTGGGGGGACCCCACTCTGTTTTTTTTTGGTGTTTTTTTTTTTGGCGCGGGGTTCCCCTTAAGATCCATACCAGACCTGAAGGGTCTGGTATGGAATTTAGGGGGAACCCCATGTAATTTTTTTTTAAATTTTGGCTGGGATTGTCCTTAATATCCATACCAGACCTGAAGGGCCTGGTATGGAATTTAGGGGGACTCCCATGTCATTTTTTTTTAAATTTTGGTTCGGGGTTCCCCTGTGGGGAATTCCCATGCCGTTTTTATCAATGAACTTCTATGTGTATTGTCAGCAATGCAATAGCTGCGGGTAGTTTTAAATGGGTTTTTTCCTTCGAAATGTCACTTTGCTGTCAGACTGTTCTAAACACGGGAAACATGCGCCCCTTTACAGGCATACTATAGACACCCCCAGGTACGAAATTTAAAGGGATATTACACTTTTATTGTTTGACTTTAAGCATTATTAAAATCACTGCTCCTGAAAAAAACGGTTGTTTTTAAAACTTTTTTTTGCATTGATCCATGTCCCCTGGGGCAGGACCCAGGTCCCCAAATGCTTTTTATGACAATAACTTGTCTATAAGCCTTTAAAATTAGCACTTTTGATTATTCATGTTCGTGTCCCATAGACTTTAACGGTGTTCGCGTGTTCGAACGAACTTTTTTCCTGTTCGCATGTTCTGGTGCGAACCGAACAGGGGGGTGTTCGGCTCATCCCTAGTCAAACTCCTCCAGTTGGGGACCCTGGCCAGGGTCTCATCCGAGCACGTGGTGACTGGAAAGTCCAAGGAGGGATTGATAGATTCACTGGCTCAGCAGGCACTGGCTCATCAAGCAGCTGCCGACAGGCTGCATGCGAGCCGCTCATTGTCTCCGAAGACTGGCCGGTCAGGACAGAACTGTAGACGCCTCCACCACCTTGTAGCACAAGGAGAAACCAAATGGATCAAACTGACAGAGGACACTGTGTGGTTTGAGAAGTTGCCAAATAAATGTGTACCTAAAAACAGGGTGACACTGTAGGTACAGCTATGATAGTGTGCCAACGTCCCAATATTGCATTATTAGAACTAAAATAACTAGGAAAATGGACTTTAGAGGCACACAGGTATTTTATCTACAAAACGTAAAAAATTATTTTATTGAATGATAATCTACAAAAATGGAGACAATACTATTGATAATACATTTCACAAATAAAAGTTATATGTATTCAATATTTCTTGCCCTGCGTGCAACTAAGACACCACTTAATATAATTCGTAACTGTAATAAAACATTCCAGAAACAAAATGAGGAATAAATTCCCAGGCCAATGTTACGGTTTATGAATGTAGAGTAACAAATTGTGGGTCTGATTGCAGGTCTGGGTAGGTACTTTCTTATTAGCTCGACATGTTGCGCGTCTAGAATACGCTTCTTCAGGAGCTAGGAAGATTCTGCTGAATATACATAAAATACATCAATAAATATAAAATATAAACACAAAGAATATTTCAGGGTAGGATGTGAAGCATTAAATGAGGTATAGGGTGTGCTCCGACCAAGTGTGACAGTCGCATGGAAACCCCCGCATAGAAACTGGTCACCCGGGGGCAAACGGTAAAGCCAGGTAACTAGGGAACCTATTGTGTAATATATATATATATATATGTATATATTTATCAAGATACTAAGTTCATATAACCCAATATAGGGTAGATTATTTGTTCCTCCAAATCCCAAAAAGGGGAGGTACCAAAGGTAAATATTGATAGGGTGCAGGGATAGCTGTATTTTTACCACAGTTGCTAAATAAGTATTGATACACAGACACATATACACATATATTAAGAGGAAGTGGATCCAATATACTAATGAATACAGGTATTTGAAAAGAAAATTTAAAAATAGCCAGGAAATATATATAAACACGGCTTACCCTGTGTAGTCAGGTATGATGGAACACAAATAGATGTAATCTTTGTAATCAGCTGGTAGGCTGGATAATCACTTAGTTATATTAAAAAATAGTGGTATATGCAGGGCGTTGCAGGGGCACCATATGTAGCCAAGGCTCCCGTTTTGAAGGTGGGCGTTAGTAAAAACTCTTGTACGTAACAGTGAGTTAATGGTTTGAAGAGGATAATATTTATAAGGTAAAAAAAGAAAATAGAAAAAATAATAGAAAGTGTCCTTTTATATTAGCAATCTCTCAATGAAAATCAAAGTAAGAAAGGTTACAAGCTTCAATGGAAGCAGCTTACCTCGAGTTTGATGTGGGGGGGCTCTGGAGTATGGTGCAACTCCCTATGGTAGCGCAGCATCTGCTGACTGTGAGGCAGCGCTATGTGAATTAAATAGATCCCCCCCACCGGAAATGCGACGGGCCCGGAAGGGCCCGGCGCATCCCGGCCCGACCACTGGCTGCTGCGCATGCGCCGAAAGACGCCACCGACACAGCGGCGCACGGCCAGCGCAACAGCAGCAATGCGGGGGCTAGAGAGAACTGGCAGCGTCGCTCGGCCAATGCAACAACAGCAGAGACGGGGACTAAGAGGGAGCCCGAGGGCACCCTGTGTCCCCGTCAATCGCCGTACATCCGGTCGAAGGAAGGGAACGGATGTGCGGCACCGGGTGGTCGAGTTTACCGACCGAGGACCATAAAGCCAGCCGAGCGATCAGGACCAGGGGAAAGAACCATGGGACCGTGGATGAGGAAGGAGCAGAAAAATAAGATAATTTGCAAAACGCACAGACAAAATTGAAAAAAACAACAAAATAAGTATACGCATAAGAAAATTATATAATACTTAAAGAGTGTGTACAATGGTATCCACATTTGGAACTAGATGAGATAGATAATACATTTATAAATCAAGCAAACATCTTTGTAAAATAAAATAAACAGTCTTAAACATAGTTAGTATTTTGTTATAAGCTAGCATGGAAAAATGGCTACAGATTATTTTGTTTATTATGTAATTGGTTATGGCTTTGAACTAAGTTTAATGAAACATATGAGGTATTGATATAATTACATAGAACGAGCAATGTTAAAAATTCCAAAACTATGAAATTGTCTTTATTCTGAACAAGGTTAGACCCAACTCTAAGATAATTGACGTATATATGCTGATAAGGGTTCCATTATGGGAGATGGGGTACATTTAAAGAAATGGTTTATATGATTGGGTCTCATTGAGCCCTGGCACTCAAGTAGCGTTCAGGCGCTCTATCCATAAAGTCTATTTTTGTAAGATGAATTTTTTTTTTTCTTTTTTTTTTTTTACAGAAAATTTTTTTTTATTGAAAATATATTGTATCAGCAATACAGTATCATCATACAGTTGCTCAAGAATCAAGGAACAATTGTTAATGTGATTAAGACAAATGTGCCAATTATTTGGCTGTCACAGAAAATCTCTTATATATACATTACAACATGCGTAAGACAAGAGTGTTTCATTTAGAAGAATAAAGACAATAATAGTAACTTGGCTATAGAGTAAATATTGCTAGGTATAATGGCATAATTTCCATCTTCTGATACAACCATTGAGGGAAGGTTCCCATTCATAGAACGGTGGTGCGGGAATTTGTATGACAATTCAATCCATGTAGAGTGTAAAGTAGCTGTTCGGGTGCTCTGTTACGAGGACCCGAACTGCAAAGGGTATTACGATGGGTTCTGGATGGAAAGTGAAAAACATATGGATGGAGGGTAGGATGGGGGCCTATGGGGTATGGGGGTGGGAGGGGGTGGGGATACAGGCGAGAGGTAAAGGTGGAAGGGGGGTGGTTGTCTCCTGGTAAGGTGGCAGGCCCAGTAGTATTTTTTGAGATCTGGAAAACCAATGCCCCCCTTCGTCTTAGGTCGTGTTAGGAGGTCATACGCAATTCTCGGATGCTTTTGCTTCCATAGAAATTCTGTACATAGTCTTCTATAGGACAGGAAGAATGATGGGGGAAGTTTGATGGGGATAGCTTGTAGAATATATAGGATACGGGGAAGGATATTCATTTTGATAATTGCCGCGCGAGCGAACCAGGAAAACTGTGGTTTATTCCATTTCTTGAGGTCTTCAGACATGGTTTTGAGAATGGGAAGATAATTTTTGGCGAAGAGATCTGAGAGGTTTACTGTAAGATAAATTCCAAGGTATTTAATTGCGTCATGCCGCCATTGGAAGGGGAAGTTAGTCTCACACTGTGTAACTGTCTCTTGTGGGATGGTGACATTAAGGGCATGGGATTTAATGAAGTTTATTTTGAAATTAGAGAGGCGTTGGAAGAGATGGAAGTCGTTCAGCAAGTTTGGAATAGAAATATGGGGCTCGCTAAGGGAAAGTAGAATGTCGTCAGCAAAGGCTGCCAACTTATAGGTTCGGCCTGCTATGGGTATTACTTTAATATTTTGTTTTTTCCTAAGGCAGTTTAAGAGAGGTTCAAGGGTCAGTACAAAAAGGATAGGGGAGATTGGGCAACCTTGTCTCGTTTCATTGGTTATGGAGAAGGCGTCTGAGAGTTGGCCATTAATACGAACTCTGGCAGTGGGCGTTGTGTATAGGGACATGATTGAGTTAAACATGCGATTTTGGAGTCCTAGGCGTCTCAACACTGCCCCCATATAGGCCCAGGCCAATCTGTCAAATGCCTTCTCCGCATCCAGTGACAGGAAGAATCCTTTATGCTTAGAGGTTGTCATCCAGTGGTGGAGATTTATGGCTTTGACAGTGTTGTCTCTTGCCTCTCGACCTGGAATAAAACCGACTTGGTCTTTATCTATCAAAGATGGTAGTAGAGGAAGCAGGCGATTGGCTAGGATTCTGGCAAAGAGTTTTATGTCGACATTTAATAGGGAAATTGGCCTAAAGTTAGTGACTAGGGTTGTGTCATTCCCCTCCTTGGGTATAACTGTAATGTGAGCTTCGAGAAGTCTATGGAAGGGAAGCGTGGAAGAGGAGAGGGAGTTAAAGGCCTTAAGGAAAGGACCAGCAAGTACTTCTGTGAAGGTTTTAAAGTATACGGCTGTGAATCCATCTGGGCCGGGACTCTTTCCGGCTTTTAGTTGTTTGATCGCATTTTTAAGTTCTTCTTCAGAGATGGGCTTTTCTAATTGGCGGGCATCCATTCTATCGATGGGTTTAGGACGGTGTTCTTTTAGGAAATTTTTGATAAGGGAGCGTCTAGCGTTATTTGTAGTGGGGGCGTCTGCTTGCGCGTTAAGGTTGTATAGAGTGGAATAGTATGCCTCAAATTGGGAAGCTATGTCCAAGGCTGTGACTTTCGGCCTACCTTGGGAATTGTTGATAGTATGGATGGTAGAGCGAGCTTTGTTTGTTTGAATGGCTTTGGCTAAGTATTTGCCGCTTTTGTTTCCAAGTTCATAGAATAATTTCTGTTGTAGGATAAATTTACGTTTTGTTTTGTGTAGGCATTCTCTGGTTTGTATGAGGTCTCGGTATGTCTGTTGGGCTTGAGTTTGTTTGTGAGCTAGCTCTAGAGTTTTGATCTTTTGGATCAGGTTTGTGATTCTGGCTTGGTGGGCTTTTTTCCGCGACGTCTTTAGGGCAATGAGTTTTCCCCTTAAGATGCATTTGTGGGCCTCCCATTGTGTTAGTGGTTTTGTTTCTCCGTTGTCGTTGTCTAGAAAGAAATTGTGTATGGCTTGACTAATGTTTTTGATATCTTCGTCTGAGGTCAGCAGAGTTGAGTCTAAGTGCCATATCTTCGAAGTGGTATGACGGTCAGGAAAGGTCAACGTCATTGTGATTGGATGGTGGTCGGATAGGAGCATTGGTTCAATTGTCGCATGGGAAAGAAAAGGGAGGTCTGTCTGGGAAAGGAAGAGGTAGTCAATTCTGGAATATCTGTTATGAGGGGCGGAAAAGAATGTGTAGTCCTTTCCGTTTGGATGGAGAGTGCGCCATGTGTCATGTAAGAGAAGCTCTTGAAATTGTAGTTTGATTTGGCGTAGGGTTCTGTATGGCAACGATGTGGTGCCTGAGGAGGTGTCTAGCAGTGGGTGTAGAGCCATATTAAAGTTTCTACAGTTAGTCCCCTTGAGAAACCTGATAGAAGTTGGGAAATCTGCCTAAAGAAACTAGATTGTGCAGAGTTAGGGCTGTAGATATTGGCTAGAGTTACAGGTCGGCCTTGAATCCTGCCTTTTAAAAAGATGTATCTGCCTTCCTTGTCAATAAGCGAATCAGTGAGTTCCCAGATTACGTTTTGAGAGATCAGGATTGAAACTCCTTTGGTTTTTGCCTGGGTTGGTGGAGTGAAAGAAATGTGGGAACCAGTGGTTCGTGAGCTTGGGAATCTTGTCTGTGCGGAAATGGGTTTCCTGTAGGAAGACGATGTTGGTTTTTAGTTTGTGCATCAAGGAGAGAACTTGACTGCGTCTCTCTAGGATATTGAGCTCTTTCACGTTTAGGGATGTTACTTTTAGCGGTAGGTTTTGTGTGAGACATATTGTTTGGGGGGGGGAGAGGCCTAGGACAAATGAGAACGTCTGTCAAATTCGTCTATATATACTCTATATACTTAGTAAGGTAAAGAGTGGTTCATGGGGATACTAGTGTCCTGAGGGGGCTGTTTGAAGTAGCGATATTGGGGTGGCGGAGACCGAGGAGACGGGGGGGAGATGGAGAAGGTAGAGGAGAAGTAGGGAAAACAAATGTGGCTGGGGAGGGAAATAGGAGAGGCAGAGGGGGGGAGGGAACTACGGCGGGAGGAGGAGAAAGAGAGATAGAAAGTTATATAGGAAGGGGAAAGGAGTTCCAGAGGTAAGGAAGGGTTCAAAGACCCCCCTTATGAGGAGTTGCGTGGTCCGGTGAAGGTCAACGGGAAAAGTGGGTTCCCGTTGTGTGGAGAGGTGCCGGTAGTAAAGGAGTTGGTTGGTATGTGTAAACCTATGGCCCTGAGAGGTATGTTAATCTGCAAGATATGAGAAAGAGCCAATGGATTATAGCAGTTAACTTAAGGACTATGGTTCAATCGGGAGAAAGCTTGGTTTTAATATGGTATCGCGTTATCAAATAATCAAGTCTCAGATGAGGTCGCTGGGGACAATAGATTCTTTTTTTTTTATCTTTTTTTACCACGTCAGAGAATAGTGTCTGGAAACTTATTCAGCTTGGCGTTCATTTACAGACCTCTTAAATTCACATCATAGTGGCAAAATTTTATTTCATTGTTAAATCCCACACTGTTATATTCTTCACTTCCTATTAAGAGCCTCCTACCTTTTCCAGCCATGGTCTCCACATTTTATTAAATTCCTTAAGATTGCCTCTCTTAATATACTCTGTTCTTTCCCTACAAAAGGGTTTCCTTTAATATAACCATCCAATCTCTCACTGTGGGGGGTTCCTTTGATTGCCATCTTAATGCGATAGTTTTCCTTGCTTGGAATAGACCTCTCAGAATTGCCAGTGCGGTACTCTTCCTCTCCCCCTGTATCTGTCTATACCCCAAGATGCATACTTTAGCCTCTTTCTCCAGTACGATCCCAAATATATCTCTCAAACTATCAATCACCCCCTCCCAATAGGGAAACAACTTGGGACATCTCCACATCATGAGAATGAGGTCTCCCGTCCCCCGACATCTAGGACATCTATCATCAGATCTTCTTCCAAACTTAAAGAGACGTTTAGGTGTATAATAAGCTCTGTTTAACAACATCAAGTGTGATTTCTTCTGTGGGGGGGGAGACTGATATCAACGATCCCATCTCTAAGATTCTCTTCCACTGAGCCTGTGTTATAACCCCCACATCCTCTTCCCACCTGGCTTTTACACCGTTTAAGTCTTCACTGTTGGCTTCTTCACTTAGTTGATTGTATATCTTGGATATTAACCCCTTAGTCGGGGCTACCTGCAATATACTATGGAGTAGGGGCGTTTCATTCCATACTAAACTATAGTTCCTAAATTGAGTTTTAAGAGCGTGTTCTAGCCGAAGGTACGTATAGAAGGAGCCTGGGGATAGGTTGAATTCACTTTCCAACTCTGAGAATTTCTTCAGAGTATTACCATTATACAGTTGTCTCAACTTTTTAATACCTCGGTCTTCCCATTCTCTTACTTTTCCTATCTTATGGATTTCCTGCAAATTTCGGTTTTTCCAAATGGGAGTATATTCATTACACCCATTATATCTCATCTGGTTCTTGACTGTTTTCCATACTTTAGTTAACATTATAATTGTTGGATAGGTGTCGTGGAACGAGTTTGCTTCTAGAGCTTCTATTAATGTATTATGTGAGGCTCCCATTAATACGATTCTACCATTTGGGGTACCCCCTTCCGGGGCTCCGCACCCCATTAACTGCTGCAGTTGGGAAGATAAAAAAATATCGCTGAGGATGAGGGAGAGCAAATTCACCCTCCCGTAGCGGGAGCTGAAGTACCCGTAGACGTATTCTAGCTTGTTTCCCTCTCCATATCAGTTCCCTGAACAGGCTCTCGATTTTGTTGAACCACTTCTTGCAAATCCACACTGGAGAATTATGCAAGACATACAGCAATTGTGGCAGCCGAATCATTTTTATCAAACTGCATCTTCCTGCCACTGATAAAGGAAACTGTTTCCATATCCCTATCTTTTGTTTGAATTTCGACAAGAGTGGGAGAAGGTTTTTACTAATGTATTGGTTAGGATCCCTAGTCATGACAATTCCCAGATATTTCTTGCACTGTTATCAAATCAATGGGGTCTATGGGTAATAACTCGGACTTTTCCCAATTTATCTCGAGTCCTGAAAAGCTGCCGAACAACTCCATCATTCTCATTGCCTTTAAAAGTGATTTGCTCGTATCCCCCAGAAAAAGCAAGATATCGTCCGCGTACAGCGCAATTTTATCCACACCCGTCCCTCTCTGGAAGCCGACTATCTCAGAACTTGCTCTTATAGAAATAGCCAGGGGTTCCATCACCAAGGCAAAGAGCAGGGGGGATAATGGGCACCCCTGTCTGGTTCCCCTCTCTAGTTCAAACCAGTCTGATAGGTAGTTATTAACTTTTAGTCTTGCCTTGGGTCTATCATAAAGCATTTTAATCCATGCAATAAAAACAGGGCCAAAACCAAATTTCTCCAACACTCGCCAGATGTAACCCCATTCCACACTGTCGAATGCTTTAGTCACATCTAACGTCAATATCGCTCTTGAGCCTTTATTATCCATTGGGGACTGTAAGTTTAAGAAGGCCCTTCTAATATTCAAGCTTGTGGATCTGCTGGCAATAAAACCCGCTTGATCTATATGGACCAGTTTAGAGATAACTTTATTTAGTCTAGATGCCAAAACCTTAGCTAAGATCTTGGGGGGACAATAGATTACATCAGCTTATTTTGTGGAGCATCATCATTGGCGTTGTGAGGATTGAGAACGGTTGTCCACTATGGAATCGTAAAAATGTTCGTCGTGAGAAGAGAGAAGTCAGCCATAAAATTGTCCCTGCTACAATAGCTAAGCATTCTACAATTATCTTGTATACCCTACTGTAATTGTAACATTTACCCCAACATGGACCCCCGGCGTGTGCGGCCGAACCTCATTCGGTCTGTGAGAGGGTTTTCCGAGAGTCAGCTGTAAAGATAGACCAAATTTGCCCACCTGATTGTATGCTCGTCTAGAATGTCATAAAGTAGGAATCACCACCTAGGTGGGGTGTAGGGACCAGTCACACACGCCAGAGGTCCACCCAGGTTCTTCTGTTCAGTAGCTCGAGAAAAGTAATATTAGTTATGACCAAACACTAAAAGAAAAAAATAGAAGAAAAAAAAATTAAAACAACACAACAATAAACGTTATAAGGAACCAAGAAAGCCGTTAAATGCAACCGATCAATCAGTCGTCATGTATAACAAAGGGGGGAGATATGGCGGTCTTCAACGTATAACATTAACAATGAACATTATATATTCATATACTAACAATAAAAATAGTAATAATAATAGTAATAATATTCCCTTGCAGAATAATCTGCCTTCTTTGGGTTTCGTCTCAACTAGAGACAGTAGGTTAGCTTTGTGTGTCCTCAAGTGTAGAGAGTGGGCGAATCCACACAGAAAATGCTTCTACGGGAGCTGCTAGTACATAAAGGGTAAAAATTTGCATGGCAATTTAGAGGGTGTCATGACTCAAAGATCCATTTTTCCCCCTGTTGGCAGGCTTCGGGAAAGGGTATGGAGGAGTATAAGCAAATGAAGATGAGCTCTTTATGGTAAAGAGGAATCATAAGGGGTTGGGTAGAGATGGAGTGAATGGTGGTGAGCAATTAGCTTAGATTCTATGTGGAGTCGCCCCTCTAGAGAGGGAATTACATTTGCCTCACACCGGTGTAGTAACCAGTCCTTTTAAGGAGGATTGTAAAGTGGTGTATGAGGTCCTTATCTTTGATATTCGCCTTTTGCGATCCATTGTAGGGAGTAGTACTCGTTCAGGAGGATTAAATCAAGCTCAGGTGAGCATTGGGTGAGGGGGTGGGAGGTTGAGGTGATATATCGGAAAATAAAAAAGGGGGGGAGCTTTTTGGAGGGCTATGTATGAGTCTCACAAATTATTCATCACACTGCATGTGTAGGTCATACTTGCGTGGCAATGGTCAGGTTGATAGTAGTCGTTCTGTGTTATATAAGTCACGGTTGGTTGTTTCAGATGAGGGAGATCGGGTATCGTGGTGAGTCCATAGATCTTGCATCGAATTCGAGTAGTGGAGAGAAGTGGGAGACGTTTTCTGAATGTAGGCAAGTCTCTGGATCCACGCGGTGGGTACCCGCCAAGATCAGGGTGAGGGGAGGATGTTGGATTGGTCATTTGAGACATGGTGCATTTCCTCTCAGACGGCAGGTTTCTGTATGTAGGTAATTACGTTGTGGCAGGTTTGATTGAAGTATTTCTGAATGGGCTCTGTGTCAGGTAACAGATTTGAAGGCATCAGGTGAACGAAGAGAGAAGATGAGCTGACCCCTTATTCAGGGCCTCCATGGCGAGGTCGTCTGTGAGCCGGAGATGCCGTAGGGCTATTGTTTGCAGTACTTCTGGGTCCTGCAGACGTGTTGGTCCTGAGCGAGTTGGATCTGCGCCTTCTGATATGAAATTCATCACGAACTGGGATGGCATCCATGGAGTTAGATCTTCTGAGATGAGGGGGTCTAAGAGACCGGTACCAATCAGGTAGTTCAATGCAGGGTATATTCAGAGTTTCACAGAATGTGGAGAGGTCTTCAGGCTCCCTCAAAATTAGCTGTACGTCCTTGTGCTGAAGCCGAGAGGCAAAAGGGGAACTTCCAGTGGTACTGGATTCCGTTTGTGCGTAGTAGGTCAAGGAGGGGGCGCAAGTCTCTTCTATTTTGGAGAGTAATGGGCGATAGATCCTGAAAGATTTTTACCTCTGTGCCTTGGCATGAAAGGTTGCGGCGATCTCTGGCTCTGCAAAGGATTTCTTCCTTCAGCTTGAAGTTAACCAGGCAGCACACCACATCTCTGGGAGGGTCTGTGTCCCTGCCTCTGGGTCTGAGGGCTCTATGTAGGCGTTCACATTCAATGGGGGTCTTGGGGGGTTTTCCCAATAGATCATTAATTATGGCTATCGTTGCCTGGGCTAGTTGGGTATGGTCGATCGTCTCTGGCATGCCTCTTACCCGTATGTTGTGCCATCTGCCACGATTGTCCAGATCTTCCATGTATCTGTACAGGTCTCTGAGCTGAACATTGTGTGCCTGGGAGGAAGTCTGGAGCCGATGGATGGCGTTCTCATTATGGGCTGTTGTTTCCTCTATGGTATCCATGCGGACGGTCATGGACTGGATGTCCCTTCTGAGGTCTGTGATCGCTGATGCAAATGAAGCTTTAATGTCTTCTGCCACTGATCTCAAGTCCCCAATGTTTAGGGGCTGTTCTGCCTCCATGGTGTGGGTGATTGCTCCTGTTGTCTGCCAGAAGGGCTGAGGCTGGAGGAGCGCGCTGTGGAGGAGTAGGCCCGAGATGAAGCCGGGGCCTCGCGTGATTGCGTCCGGAATAGCTCCGGTATGCTACAGCTCGCTTGAGAGTCGGGTCTCCGCGGGGATCGGGATCGGGATGGGGATGGGTTCCCCTTTGATTTCCCCATGTCTGCGGGTGTAAGTGGCTCTGCTAGGCTGAAGAGAGAACCTCTGAGGACCGGAGCGCAGGGTTCAAGCGTCCATTAGAGTCCGGCACCAAACCACGCCCCCGTAAGATGAATTTATCCCATTCGCCACCTCTGGGATTCTTAGGGACGACGGCCAGAACAGCGAAAGAGACAGAGGAAGTGTCAAAACGATGGTAGAAGTCGAGGTGTCGGCTAATGGGAGTGAGCATCTTGCCGTTCCCCGAATAATATAAGTGGTCATTAATCCTCTGTCTCAGCTGTCTTGCAGTCTTCCCTACATAGAAGGCCCCACATCTGCATATCATCAGATATATCACACCTTGTGTACTACATGTAGCGCAAAATTTGGGATAGTAAACCTCACCATTAGGGAGTAAAACTTGGTGTCCGGGTAGTACCCATGGGCAGAATTGGCAGTTACCACAATGTGATGTGCCCAATGGTAATTTCAGTGCTTGTAGATTATAAGCGGTGTAGTGACTGGACACAAATTTTATCTCTAAGGGAATACAATTTCCGGGTACGTGTTAACATATTTTTTTAGAATTGGGTCTTCTTGTAAGAGATGCCAATGTGTACCCAAAATGCTCCTAATATCCTCATGGTGGGATGAGAATTTAGTGATTAGTTTGACTGTGGGTTCTTTTGAATGGGTTCTAGCTTTATACATTGATGGGGACACGGGCGCCCTCAGGCTCCCTCTTAGTCCCCACCTCTGCTGTTGTTGCATTGGCCGAGCGCCGCCTTACTGGCAGCGTCACTCAGCACATGCACGGTAGCCAGCGGGTTCTCTCTAGTCCCCGCCTTGCTGCGGTTGCGCTGACTGTGCGCCGCTGTGGCGTCTTTCGGCGCATGCGCAGCAGCCAGTGGTCGGACTGGGATGCGCCACGCCCTTCTGAGCCCTTCGCATTTCCGGTGGGGAGATCTATTTAATTCACATAGCGCTGCTTCACAGTCAGCAGACGCTGCGCTACCATAGGGAGCTGCACCATACTCCAGAGCCCCCCCCACATCAAACTCGAGGTAAGCTGCTTCCATTGAAGCTTGTAACCTTTCTTACTTTGATTTTCATTGAGAGATTGCTAATATAAAAGGACACTTTATATTATTTTTTTCTATTTTCTTTTTTTACCTTATAAATATTAGCCTCTTCAAACCATTAACTCACTGTTATGTACAAGAGTTTTTACTAACGCCCACCTTCAAGACGGGAGCCTTGGCTACATATGGTGCCCCTGCAACGCCCTGCATATACCGCTATTTTTTAATATAACTAAGTGATTATCCAGCCTACCAGCTGAAAGATTACATCTATTTGTGTTCCATCATACCTGACTACACAGGGTAATCTGTGTTTATATACATTTCATTCATTAGTATATTGGATCCACTTCCTCTTAACCACTTCAGCCCCGGAAGGATTTACCCCCTTCCTGACCAGAGCACTTTTTACAATTTGGCACTGCATCGCTTTAACTGCTAATTGCGCGGTCATGCAAATGCTGTACCCAAACGAAATTTGCGTCCTTTTCTTCCCACAAATAGAGCTTTCTTTTGATGGTATTTTATCACCTCTGCCGTTTTTATTTTTTGTGCTATAAATGGAAAAAGACCGAACATTTTGAAAAAAAAAGATATTTTCTACTTTTTGTTATAAAAAAAATCCAATAAACTCAATTCAATCATACACTTAGGCCAAAATGTATTCGGCCACATGTCTTTGGTAAAAAAAAATGTCAATAAGTGTATTTTTATTGGTTTGCGCAAAAGTTATAGTGTCTACAAACTACGGTACATTTTCTGGATATTACACAGCTTTTAGTTTATGACTGCCTATGTCATTTCTTGAGGTGCTAAAATGGCAGGGCAGTACAAAACCCCCCAAATGACCCCATTTTGGAAAGTAGACACCCCAAGGAAATTGCTGAGAGGCATGTTGAGCCCATTGAATATTATTTTTTTTTGTCCCAAGTGATTGAATAATTACAAAAAAAAAAGAATTTACAAAAAGTTGTTAATAAATGATATATTGCTCAAACATGCAATGGGCATATGTAGAATTACACCCCAAAATACATTCTGTTGCTTCTCCTGAGTACGGGGATACCACATGTGTGGGACTTTTTGGGAGCCTAGCCACGTACGGACCCCCCGAAAGCAAGCACCGCATTCAGGATTTCTAAGGGCGTAAATTTTTGATTTCAGTCCTCACTACCTATCACAGTTTTGAAGGCCATAAAATGCCAAGATGGCACAAAACCCCCCCAAATGACCCCATTTTGGAAAGTAGACACCCCAAACTATTTGCTGAGAGGCATGTTGAGTCCATGGAATATTTTATATTTTGACACAAATTGCGGGAAAGTGACCAATTTTTTTTTCTTTTTGCACAAAGTTGTCACTAAATGATATATTGCTCACACAGGTCATGGGCATATGTGGAATTGCACCCCAAAATACATTCTGCTTATTCTCCTGAGTATGGGGATACCACATGTGTGGGACTTTTTGGGAGCCTACCGCGCACGGGGCCCCGAAAACAAAGCACCGCCTTCAGGATTTCTAAGGGCGTAAAGTTTTGATTTCACTCCTCACTACCTATCACAGTTTTGAAGGCCTCGCCATGGCGGTGTGAGGACACTTGTACTGTGAGCTCCCGGCCAGTGGCACCCGTGCAGCATACCAATGACACGATACCCCACATTACCAGCACCTACCAGCACTACAGACGGCTTGGAATCCGAACCGCCGCTAACAGCACACTACCCGCGGCATGGATCGCTATTTAAAACCGCTCAAACTGTCCGCCTCTACCCCGGCGGTATCCAAGATGGCGCCAACCAGTCATGTGACGGGGGATTCCCAGGGAGAGACGATCACCTGTGGAGGCTCGCAGCGGCAGGGAGAAGACTTCACGATGCCGCCATACTCTCCCATCAGTGACCTATCTCCCTGCCTGCCAAGATCGCTGGCAGTATCACCTGATGTTGAAGAGGAGCTGCCCAGCTCCATACAGACCTCTACATACACCTCTCCCTGCCACGCTACCTCTGGCTTCAGCACAGCAAACATCTCACAACTACAGGACACAGTGAGTACCCCAGCTACATCATCCCAGCAGTTAGAGCCTGTATTCACTGCTGATCCTACCCACAAGCTATGGACACTATTACAGCAGCTCCCCACCAGAGATGATTTTAAATCACTAGCCTCTAGAATGGAGATGGCCATGAGGGGAGAGATTCAGTTTGTTAAACAGGAAGTCATAGTGCTAGATACATGCATTACAGCAGTGGAGCAGGAACAGGGAGCAATGTCCCAGAATATACAGGCTGTGCAGTCTTCACACTCTGAAATTAATGACCAATTTCTCCAGCTACAACTACTCCTAGATGATTTAGAGAATCGCAGTCGCAGACAGAACATACGCCTGAGGGGAATTCCTGAGTCCATCACACAATCTGAGCTCCGCGCGTCGGTGACCTCCATTTTTAACCGTTACTTAGATCACCCACGAGACACGGCTATTACCATAGACCGCGTCCACAGAACTCTTGGCCCTAACCCGAACTTACCAGACAGACCCAGGGATGTCCTCTGTTTCCTGCATTCCTTTAGCCTCAAGGATGAAATCTTGTGACAGGCATGGCAGGTGGGTGTTTTGGAGTTTGATGGAGTGGCCATCCACCTGCTCCCAGATATTTCCACGAGAACTCTGATGATGAGAAGAGTGCTTAAACCACTTCTAGACGGCATCGGTGAGAAGGGTCTCACATACAAATGGGGCCACCCGTTCCACCTTATTGTCCGTAAGGGTGCGGACGCCTTTGCCCTGCGTCACCACTCAGAGCTTCCACACCTGTTCACTTTCACTGGGATGAACCCAGTCGCTGCCCCCAACTGGCTCCTGGTGAATGTGCAGTCGAACCCACAACGTCGGCCCTCGGATGGAAGACAACAATAGGATCCGTGTGTTCACCCCTCGCTGCATCAAAGCACTTTTTCCCCTCCTTGGGGGTTGGGGGGCCCCCCTTTTTTTTTTCTTCCTTGCTTTGGTTTTTTTCTATTACCGAAGGAGAGCCCAACCGCCCCGGAGTCTGTTTTACCGGAGCTCACCAGTTCCCCTTAATGCCTTGAGCCACTCTGAGACATACAAGACTTTCCCAAATGAACACTCCACGGGACTCCCCGCACAAACAGTGTACACTGCGTTGCTCCAGAGTCACGGAGAGGGGGTCTTCTGGGAGGGGGGTACATTGGAGGACTTGTCCAATGCTACGGGTGATGGGGAATGTACTTGATTCAACAGTTAATTTACATGAGCTCATCCCCTACTGTTTTATACTGTTAGATTGCTTTTTGTCTGTTTCTTCCTATGGGTGTGTGGGGGTGGGTGTCAGATTCGTGTTCCCACATCGCCTCCACTCACCCGCTCTGTTAGGTCAGAGGCAGGTATAACCACAGCATTTATGGGGTGCATTTACCTTTGACGCTTCACTGGTCTCCTTGGCAGCTCCAATGCCCATTAGCGTTGGACCGCCTACAAAGGGAGACACTCTCTGAATTGCCGCAGAGAGTGGGTCGGGTTTCTTTCCAGGTGGGCCTAGGATGGCAGGGATGGTACCCTGGTGAGACACGAAAGTGGTAAACCCGGTGCCAAACGCAGGGGAGACTAGGAAGTGTCTCTAGAGCTGGAGTACTGTTAATCTTCTTACTCTTTCCGTGCGCTACTTGGCATACCGGGCCCGATTCTAGGGCATTAGATAACCTTTAATTGTTAACTTTTCAGTATTAATTTTGCTGATTGTACATGTTTTTATGTTCGGTTCTCCAATGTTAGATTTACAATGACTGTTTTATCTTTCCTTGTCAAAAGAAGTTTATTGAGTATACAATGTTATAAAGATACATAAAGTAAGTTTACAAGGATCTATAAAGTAAGCTCATTGTTTTACAGTAGGGTTTATATAGGTAAGTATCATGAAATTTCAAATATTAAACATTGGGTTCACGTAAACCTAAATTAAAGATATATATCATTTCCTTAGTTACTTTTGTAGGTATTTAAATGATTTATACCTACTATACATATTGTTTACAAGTAGAGTGTATATAGGTCAAATAAATTCTGATAATGAGCTTTAATCGTAAGGTGGAGAAAAGGAAAGAGAAAGAAGAAAAAGGGTTGAAAGGTAGAGGTATGGTCCACAAGGTTGTCCCGCTCGTCAGTTTATTATTCTTTTTAGTTCTCTTTGAAGGCTTAGAATGGGTGTCTCTGTAAGTCATTTAATCTGTTACCATGGCAACAGGACAGAGTCATTGAAGTTTGATAGGAACTGTTGTTTTATCCAAGGATGCCAAAGTTTTTCAAATTTTGGAATTTGATTTTGATCGATGGCTACCATCTTAGCATGGGACATTGTATTATTCATTCTGTGAATTGTTTCTGCTAGTACCAATGTAGGAGATTTCCATGCCTTGGCCACTGTTTGTTTTGCAGCCGTTATTAGTTGGATCATAAGTTTGAATTGAGAGAGTGTTAACCATTCCGGTTTTAGATTAAGTAAAGTTAAATATGGATCTGGTTGTATTATTTTTTTAAATATTTTAGATGCAATCACGAAGACTTCCTTCCAGAAGGTTTGGATTACTGGGCACGTCCACCATATGTGTAAATATGTGCCTATTTCTGGGCATCCTCGAAAACAAAGAGTTGAGGTATTAGGTGAATATTTTGCCACTCTAGCGGGTACAAGGTACTAGCGAGTTAGGACTTTATAATTTGTCTCCAGTGCTAAGATGTTGGGTGAAGATGACTTAGATGTGAGCCATATGTTAGACCAGTCCGTGTCTTCTAAAGTTCGTCCCTGGTCCTCCTCCCACCTCTGAACGTAAGAGGGTCTATTAAGATTTGCTACTCCATATAATTGATTATAAAGTGATGAAATTGTACCTTTAGCAAATGGATCTTTTGTACAGATTGATTCAAAAATGGATAATTGGGATAATGGTGTATCCCCCTTTAGGAATGGTGTATAGAAATGTTTGATTTGGAGATATCTAAATATCTCAGAGTTTGGTAGATCATATTTTTCTCTAAGCGATGGGAATGAAAGGAATGATTTAGATGCTATGAAGTCATTTAGTGTCTGAATGCCTGATGTTGTCCAAGCTTTAAAAGAATTTGGGTAGATCCATGCCGGATAAAAGGCCGGATTTCTGATAAAAGAAAGGAGAGGATTGTGTGGAGATTGTAACTGATATTTGGTTTTTAGTTTATCCCAGAGAGATAAGAAGTGTTTAGTTATGGGATTATGAATTTTAAAGCGGTCTTTAGGATCAAGCCATAATAAATTTGATATTAATAGAGGGTCATTTTCTGAAGTCTCTATAAATACCCATAATGGGATTTCCTGTTTTGCATGGTATTTGGACAGACTGGCCAAATGTGCTGCTCTGTAGTAGTTAGTAAAATTAGGGTATCCCAGGCCTCCTTTATTTTTGGGAAGATGTAGTGTGTGTATAGGTATACGTGGTTTAGAAGAGCCCCATATAAACGAAGTTGCTCTTTTTTGTACTATTCTCAAGAAATAGGAAGGAATTGGAATAGGGAGGACTCTGAATAGATAAAGCAATTTGGGTAGAATAGTCATTTTGATTGCATTAATCTTCCCTATCCAGGATAAAGGAAGTTGCGACCATTGTTTTATTAGATTTGTGATCTGTCTTAATACAGGAGGATAATTGATTGAGAATAAGTCAGAATGAGATGCTGTTAAATGAATTCCAAGATATGGGATTGATTTTTCTGCCCATGTGAATGGGAGTGTGCAGCCCTAGCCGGGATCAATTCCATGTTTGTAAGTGAAATATTAAGCACTAGGCATTTCTTAGGATTAATCATAAGGCCGGATAGGGCTGCAAATCCATCAAGAGCTGGTATTAAGTTAGGACCAGAGAACTGTGGTGATGATAGAAAAAGTAATATATCGTCTGCAAATATACATAATTTGTGTGTTATACCTCCTACTTCAATGCCAGTTATAGTTTGGTTTGTTCTGATGTATTGGGCCATGGGTTCGAGTATAAGGGCAAATAATAAGGGAGATAATGGGCAACCCTGTCGGGTACCTCTTTCGATATTAAAGGCTTCAGATTTGTATCCAGCATATTTTATATAGGCTTTGGGTTTATTATATAATGCCTTGATCCATGTTAAAAAGTGGGGTCCAAAACCCCATTTTTGTAATGAATATTGCATATATTGCCAGGATACTGTGTCAAATGCCCTCTTAATATCGAGAGATAGAAAACATAAAGGGATTTTCCGTTTTTTAGCAATATGTGCCAATAACACTGCCCTGCGTATATCATCGCCTGCCTGTCTATTTGGCATGAAGCCTACTTGATCTCTATGTATTAATTTTCCTACAATGCTATTGAGGCGTTTTGCTATTATTTTTGCTAATAATTTAATATCGAGGTTTAACAGAGATAGGCCGATAATTCACACAGGAAGTATCATCAGAAAGGGGTTTTGGGATCATACAAACAATTGCCATTAGTGTTTCTTGCCGAAAAGAATGTCCATCTAGAAGTTTGTTAAAAGTTTCAGTGAGAATGGGAGAGAGTATTTCTGAGAATGTTTTATAGTATAAAGCCGAGTAGCCGTCTGGGCCTGGTCTTTTGTTAAGTTTTAGGTCTTTTATGGCGTTAGCAACTTCATCTATAGTTATAGGCTCATCCAAACTACTTTTTTGATTCTGAGATAACTCAGGTAAGGTTATTTTTGAGAAGAAGGATTCAGCTTCTGTAGGATTAAATTCATTGTTTGTCTTGTATAAAGTTGCGAGATGTGAGTGAAATTTATGGACTATTTTAACTGGATTACAAGTGTAAACATTTTTTGATAATTTCAAACGTATTGGTTTGAAAGATTTGTTAGTTGAATTTAATGCCCGAGCCAAATATGTACCTGGTTTGTTTGTATTCATGTAGAAATTGTGTTTGGAGCGTTTTAGGGATTTATCAACTGACTCAATGAGAAATAGATCGTATTCCAATCTAGATTTTCCCAGATGAGATTTTGTACTCTGAGATGGATTATCTTGAAATGATATGTAGGCTGTATTAAAATTGAGTTCTAGTTTTTTTGCTAGATTTTTGCGTTCCCGTTTAAATAGTGCCATTTGTCTTTGTATTGTACCACGCAAGACAGGCTTATGAGCTTCCCACAGTGTTATTGGGGAGATGTCTGTTGTATTATTAATTGATATGTATTCCTTTAAAGCTTGTTCAATGGCCATCTGATGTAGTGGGTGTTTGAGCATTATGTCCGGTAAGTACCACGTTGGGTCATGCGCTTTTGGTATGACTGAGGCTATAGTAGTGTATACTGCATTATGGTCAGACCACGGAATCGGAATTATATCTGATGCAATAATTTCTGGTATCATTCCTATTGTTAGAAAAATATGATCTATTCTGGTGAAGGTTTGATGAGGGTGCGAGAAATAAGTGAATTTCTTTTTCATTGGGTTACTTTCTCTCCATGAATCTACCAGATTGTATTTGGAAAGAAGTTGAGAAAAAGGTAATCTAGAGGTTATTTTGGATGGTGTAAAAGGTGATTTATCTAGAAATGGGAGGAGGACCTGGTTCGAATCCCCACACATTATCACTGTTCCTATTTTGTGTGTATTAATCACTTGTAATATATGTGAGAGGAATGGTGTAGGTTGTTTGTTAGGAGCGTAGTAGGAAATCACCGTGATTGCTGTATCCATTATATAACCCATGAGTATCAGGTATCTACCTTCTGGGTCTTTAATTTCTGATGATAAGGTGAATGATGTGGATTGGTGAAATGCAATTAGAGTTCCCCTTTGCTTGGTACAGGCAGAAGCCGTGTAAATTTGTTGATAAAAAGGAGAAATATATTTTGGAGTAGAATCTTTGGTGAAGTGTGTTTCTTGGAGGCATACTATGTGAGCCTTCTTGTTATGGAAAGTACGGAAGGCTTTGGTCCTTTTTTGAGGGACATTTATTCCCTGAACATTCAGGGAAAGTATATTCAGTGGTGCCATGGCAATAGATCAAATAGTTTTGACTTACTTTTTGTTATGCAGAGCTGACTGCGCAGATCAACCTGTGTGGACTGAAGAGATGAAAAGATAGGAAAGAAACCAGTGAATTCTGGAGTAAAGAGTAAAAAAGAGTACAAAAAATATGAGATTAGATGATACATTGTATAAATTATTTTTTGCAAGTAATCACAATTTACCCGTGAAAGAGAATAAATATCTCTCTCAGGGGAATAAGTGCATTCGTCACACTCCCACATAATATGGTTGGGAGAATGAGGAGGGCTAATGGGGGTACACGGATCTTCCGCTTACAGGAGAGAAGTGCTATGTCAAAAGACATCAAAATGATGTTTCATTAATTGGAGTGCAGAATATAGTTTTTGTTGAAATTATTTATTCCAGGGTGGTTGTATATGGTTAGTCTTGCCCTAGGCTAAATAATTCAGTTAGAAAGGTACTGTTAATAACTTTGGTATTGATGAAGATAGTTTGATTTATTTTGGGATTTTAACCCTTTTAGAGTAAACAATTACATATTTTATTCATATGTAACTGTTTAGATATGTTAACTCATAAAATTGAGGTTGTATTGCTTCAGATTAGAATAAACAAAAACATAATTCTAGGAACTAGTTAGGTAATAATATATTTGTTTTAAGAAAAGAAAGAAAAAGCTTCCATTACTTCTGGATTATTGAACATATTTGTCCTAAAAAGTAATAAATCTATTGTTATTACCTGATAATATATAACTGAACAAGAATTTCCTTATTTCACTTATATATTCTAAGGCTATATGAATCAGAAGTAATAAGAAATATAACTGGAATGTAACATGATCCCACACAGTGTGTGACTATCAGAATGCAGTTACATTCAGTTATAAATATAGTTTTTTTATAGAGAACCATCTCTTAGTATAATAAATGAAGAGATATCAGGAATTAGGATGTCAGTCCATTGAATCTTCTTGGTCCATGGATGATGTGGCATAACGGCCTCTTTTGAGAGAATGATGATTCCCATTTTGTTCTGAAATTTTCTGGGTGCTGCCTGAAGGTGAAGATGACGCCATTCTTCTGCGTGTGGGAGTGTTGCTGCTTGTGGGTTCTGTCAGATTTAATTTTAAAAGGGTTTGTTGTAGTTCATCTGCTGATCTGCTTCTGTAAATTGTACCTTGGTAGTTAAATCTGACTGAAAAGGGGAAGCCCCATTGATACATAATGTTGTGGCGTTGCAGTTCCATTAGTTGGGGTTTCATGGATCGTCTTTTAGTAATAGTAAGTTGGGATAGGTCAGCAAAAATTTGATAATTGTGTCCTTGAAAATTAAGTTCCTTTTTTTCTCTTGCAGCAATTAGTATTTGTTCTTTCGTTCTGTAATAATGAAATTTTGTGATTATATCACGTGGGGGTCCATCTTTCTTTTTGGCTGTGAGGGCTCTGTGTACTCTGTCCAGTTCTAAACGTTCAATAGGGATATCTGGCTTTAGTTCTTGTAATAGAGCAGTAATAGCAGATTGCAGGTCTGTCACAGTTTCAGGTATGCCCCTTATGCGCAAGTTTGAACGTCTGGCTCTATTTTCGTAATCTTCGAGCTTAGTTTGAAGTATTAAATTCTCTTTTTTTAATTGTTCCAATTCTGTTATATTTTCTAGGGTTGTAATTTCAATTTCATCCATTTTTATTTCTATGGCTGCGGTGCGGTTTCCCAGCTCTCTTATTTCTTTGGTTAGGCTTTTTGTTATTTGGTCTGAGGTTTGTTTTAAAGCCTTATGAAGCATCTTTTCAAATTGTAATAATATTACTGGGGATACTGAGGAGGCTTGTGGAGAAGTTTGTGAGAGGATTTGTTCTGTATCTGACTCAAATGGAGAGTCTTGCTGTGACATTTTCTGTCTGTGAGAGCGCCCTGATGCTGTATCTTGTGAGGTGACTGGAGCTGCTTCAGCTGCAGTGAGTGCCTGTGAGCTCTTTGTGAGGTGATTTTTATTTCTGCCACGGTTTCCTCCCAGTACCACATTTCCTGCCCAAACTTTCACAGTTTGTTCCCTGGGGCAAAAAGGTTCAAATGGATACCTTTTGAGCCTGCAGGCTCCGCTTTGTCCTTCTCTTCTCTCCTCAGCGATGTGGAGCTCTAACAATGCATGTCTGCTCCGCTAGGCTCCGCCTCCTGCCCCCCGACTGTTTTATCTTTCATGTTAGTAATGATATTTCATTAATATGCGGGGGTTCCAATGGCTGGGACTCCGTGCTTGACCGTGCCCTACCTCCTCCCACAGTAGGAATACTCTGCCCTGGTGGCAGTAGCTCTCTTGTACGGAGTTACACCTCTTGATAGACCCCATACCTTTTTTCGTATCTTTCTTCTTCCTCTCTATACTTTAGCTTCTCTCACTTCTCCTCAACTCCACCTTTTTTGTCCACTTCCGCCTTCCCCTCTCTTCTCCTCTTTCCTTTTCTATACCCTCTCACCACCTAGGGAGCAGACACTCTACCATTATGGCTCTCAAATTCCTTTCTTGGAACTCTAACGGATTGAACGCTCCTGAGAAGTGAACCAGCTGTCTGTCTGAACTCTGGAGACATAGAGCGCACGTAGTCTTTCTCCAAGAGACTCACTTTCGGGCAGACAAGGTCCCGAGGCTTACTAACAAGTGCTTTCTGGCCTACCATAGTACTTCTACTTCCTCTAAATCCAAGGGGACAAGTATTCTACTATCCAAATCTCTACACTGGCAGTTCCTGGATGAAATCCGGGATCAAGAGGGCAGGTTCCTGCTTTTGAAGGGCAAAATCGATTCTCACACATTTACTCTTTCAAATTTCTACTTACCTAACATGAATCAAGCTCAGGTCTTAGGAACTTTCCTAACAAAGTTGGAGCCCTTCCGTGAGGGAAAGCTCGTCCTGGGGGGAGACTTTAACTTCACCTTAGATCCATCTAAGGACTCATCTGCCCAATCATCATCCCTACCTCAAGGTGCAAGGCGAGCTCTGAAAGACCTACTGCATGACCATCAATTGGCTGATATATGGAGAATTTTCCATCCCCAAGAACGAGATTTCTCCTTCTATTCTCCGACCCACAGATCCTACTCCAGCATTGATTTTTTCTTAATGCAATACTCTGCAATTTTCTTAGCCTCCAAAGCAGAGATAGGCCAGATAACACTATCTGACCATGCTCCAGTTTTCCTGGACCTCACTCTCCCATGCTCACACTCAAAGACACCATCTTGGCGTCTGAACTAAACACTTCTCAAGGACCCTGAAACAGTGGCGGAGATCAGCAGAGAACTTTGCTCCTATTTTGAAAACAACACTGGCTCCATGTCTAACCCTCTCAGTGTGGTCAGCACATAAATGCTACATTAGGGGGATCTTCATAAAACTTGGCCATGCGGCCAAGCAACGCCGCGCCAAAACTCTGACAGACCTTTTGACAAAACTTCACATTTTGGAGAAGCAACATAAAGTTCGCCTTGACCACACATTGGAAGCAGAGTTACTTCGGACTAGAGAGGCAATCAGAGAGCATTCCCTTTACAGGGCCAAACATATCCTGCTTAAGGCTCGCCGCTCTTTTTATGAGTATGGAGATAAATGTGGCCGTTTGTTGGCCAATGCATTAAGAACGAAACGCACACAATCATACATCCCTGCTCTCTTGACCCCATCAGGGTCCAAGATTCATGCTTCCACGGACCTAGCAGCCGCCTTTCGAGATTTCTATTCAAAGCTTTATAATTTGATGCAGTACAGGCCGTTGGATCTTCGGCCCTCTCCCTCTCAAACATTCAGGAATACCTTCAAGAGGCCAAACTCCCTTCTCTTACGGAAGCCGAACGGGAACTACTATCCCAACCTCTCCACATAGATGTGCTTGCAAATGCCTTGACGGATACACAGCCGGGGAAGGCCCCCGGTCCTGATGGCTTTACGCTCCTGTACTACAGGGCATTTCAGACACAGCTGGCCCCCCACTTCATCACAGCCTTCAATGCCATACTCGAAGGACATACCATTCCCCCTGACATGCTGCGAGCTTCTATTTCTGTTCTTCCGAAGTCCGGGAAGGACCCACTGCTGTGCTCCAGCTACAGGCCCATTTCTCTTCTAAATTGCAACATCAAACTCCTCATGAAAATCATAGCCTCGAGGCTCAACGGACTAATGCAACGCCTGGTTGCGCTTGACCAGGTGAGCTTCATTCAGACACGAGAAGCGAGAGATAACACCATCCGGACATTAAACGTCATAGAGAAGGCTAGGCGATCCAACACCCCTCTTTTACTCCTATCCACCGATGCGGAAAAGGCTTTTGATAGGGTGGACTGGGTATTTCTCCGGGAAGCACTCTGTCCTTTTGGAATGCCGAAGTCTATCCTAGACTGGATCTCTGCCCTCTATTCCAAACCCACAGCCGGTAAGGGTGAACGGGGTGAACTCAGACATCTTTGCAATTTCCAATGGTACCAGGCAGGGGTGCCCCCTTTCCCCTCTACTATTTGTCCTTTCCCTAGAGCCATTTCTTCGCCATGTAAAAGACAACCCAAATATCAGTGGTGTCCATTCTGACCACTATCAACACAAAGTAGCAGCGTATGCGGACGATCTTTTATTTTAATATCACTAAACCTATAACATCCCTGCCTTCGTTGTTACAAGAATTGAAACACTATGGTAATCTCTCCAACTTCAAAGTTAACCTCTAAAAGTCAGAAGCTCTGAATATTTCGGTACCAGACCGTACACTGACAGACATTTGTCCCTTCTTCACGTTTAAATGGGCCACCCGTTCTATTCAATACTTAGGTACCAGAATACCTGCAAATCCAAAGGACATTTTTGCCCTGAATTTTCAACCCTTCCTATCAATGCTCACTACAGATCTTAGGAGATGGGATCCACTCACTTTGTCTTGGTTCGGCCGATGCAACGTACGGAAAATGAACGCAATGCCACGGCTTCTTTATTTGCTACAAGCCTTACCTGTCAAATTACCGCAAACTTTCTTTCATGAGGTCCGTTCGAGGTTTATTAGGTTCATATGGCGGGGTGGACACCCTCAAATAGGTAGGACGTTGCTGCAAAGGCGTAAGCTGAGGGAAGGCATTGGATTCCCAGACCCTGCTCTCTATTACACAGCGATGCACACGACTCGGGTGATTGACTGGTGCCGACACGGGGAATGGAAACTCTGGGTCACGCTAGAGCAGGAGATGGCACGGGTCCCATTGGCTGGCCTGCTTTGAGCGGGTGGGCGGCTGGACCCTTACCTGACCACTCACCCATTGATTGGCCCCTCTCTTGCCGAGATGGAAAGACTTTTTCGTCTTTCCTCCCTGCCTAATTTCCCTTCTCCCATGACTCCAATCTTGGGACATCCTAGATTTCCCCTGGGCCTGTCAGACCCGGTCTTTACCAGACAAGCCCCGAAAAGACTCTTACGCGCATCTCATTTCCTAGGACCCACAGGCTGGATCCCTACAGAGACATTAACAGCAGGACAGGCACCCATCTCATTGGATAGTTGGAGAGCAGGGCAGCTCTCCCACTGCCTCAGCTCTCTACCCAAATATACGCTCTTTTCTAGACAACTCCATTCCTTCGAAGAAATATTCCAGAGTGATGGCCCAATTCGAGGCTCCCTTTCTAGGTCTTACAGAACACTGATGGACATACAAGCTACCACAGACCCTCCCTTCTTAACCAAGTGGGAAAAAGACCTACAAACCACATTTACCACCCCACAGAAGAAACGCATACTCTTCTTCGCTCATAAATCGTCACTTTGCAGCAAATATCAGGAAATTTCCTATAAATTGACCACACGCTGGTATCACACTCCGGCCGTTTTGGCCAAAATATTTCCCAATCAATATGACCTTTGCTGGCATTGCGAACAACAAGCTGGCACTATTCTACACATTTTTTGGGATTGCCCCAAACTACATACTTTCTGGCAACCTGTCCTCTGACTCATCCACAAATTCACAGACATTTCCTTAACCAATGACCCCGCTGCTGTGCTCCTCAACCTCACTCCCATGTCAAGTAAGCGATACCACAAATCTCTACTTAAACACCTACTCAACTCTGCTAGAGCTTGCATCCCAAGTCAATGGAAGCAACAATCTGCCCCCATGGTGGCCCATTGGTTCGCTAGGGTGAATGACATTGAGCGAATGGAAGACCTGACCGCAACAATCTGGGATAAATCCGAGGAACATAAGACCAGGTGGTTTTATTGGACACAGTTCCGCTTCTCAGAGGAATACCTCCGCGCGACATAGTTGGGCCAAGATGTATGCCAGAGGCTCTTGTTCCAAAACATGGCCTTCAGATGGCCTGGAGAGCTTAGGGCGGTCCTTGCTCTCTGGGTGGACTTCTACTTCTACCCCCTTCACTTTACCATCACATCCCCTCCTTCCCCCCCTCTTTTCCTTTATTCAGTCCCTCTCCCCCAGTCTCTTTTCTTTTTTCTTCTTTATTCACTTCCTCTCCTTTAAATAAAAAAAATGGTATGTTTCGACCCCAGCTGGTCACACCACAGTACGCTTCCCCTAGGTGAGGATACCCAAATCCTCCATTGATACCAGGGCTAATCCCTAGAGTATTATTAGTGATTAATTGCCCTGTCGAGGAGAAGCCCTAGTCTTATACCTCCTGGGTATCTCGGTATCTTTTATACATATAGAGCTGTCTCTGTTATAATATCTTGAGTTTACTTATATTTTGTTCAGATACCACTACCTGGTGTTCATATGTAAGCTATTTTGTTTGAACAACATATTCTGTGAAGTTATCATTTCATTGTATGTCGCATACCACTAAATAAAAATAAAAAAATGCCCAGATGGCACAAAACCCCCCCAAATGAACCCATTTTGGAAAGTAGACATCCCAAGCTATTTGCTGAGAGGCATGTTGAGTCCATGGAATATTTTATATTTTGACACAAGTTGCGGGAAAGTGACAATTTTTTTTTTTGCACAAAGTTGTCACTAAATGATATATTGCTCAAACATGCCGTGGGCATATGTGGAATTACACACCAAAATACATACTGCTGCTTCTCCTGAGTATGGGGATACCACATGTGTGGGACTTTTTAGGAGCCTAGCTGCATACGGGGCCCCGAAAACCAATCACCGCCTTCAGGATTTCTAAGGGCGTAAATTTTTGATTCACTCATCACTACCTATCACAGTTTCGAAGGCCATAAAATTCCAAGATAGCACAAAACCCCCCAAATGACCCCATTTTGGAAAGTAGACACCCCAAGCTATTTGCTGAGAGGCATGATGAGTATTTTGCAGCTCTCCATTGTTTTTGAAAATGAAGAAAGACAAGAAAAAATGTTTTTTTTTCTTTTTTCAAATTTGTAAACTTTGTGACAAAAAGCGAGGTCTGCAAAATACTCACTATACCTCTCAGCAATTTAGCTTAGGGTGTCTACTTTCCAAAATAGGGTCATTTGGGGGGGTTTTGTGCCACCTGGGCATTCCATGGCCTCCGAAACTGTGATAGGCAGTGAAGAGTGAAATCAAATATTTACGCCCTTATGGGGTCCCGTACGCGTCTAGGCTCCCAAAAAGTCTCACACATGTGGTATCCCCGTACTCAGGAGAAGCAACAGAATGTATTTTGGGGTGTAATTTCACATATTCCCATGGCATGTTTGAGCAATATATCATTTAATGACAACTTTGTGCAAAAAAAAAAAAATTTGAATTTTTCCTGCAACTTGTGTCACAATATAAAATATTCCATGGACTCTACATGCCTCTCAGCAAATAGCTTGGGGTGTCTACTTTCCAAAATGGGGTCATTTGGGGGGGGTTTGAACTGTCCTGGCATTTTATGCACAGCATTTAGAAGCTTATGTCACACATCAACCACTTGAAGACAGAGCCCTTTCTGACTTTTTGTTTACATGAAAAAATAATTTTTTTTTGCAAAAAAATTACTTTGAACCCCCAAACATTATATATTTTTTTAAAGCAAATGCCCTACAGATTAAAAGGGTGGGTGTTTAATTTTTTTTTTTTCAAACAGTATTTGCGCAGCGATTTTTCAAACGCATTTTTTTGGGAAAAAACACACTTTTTTACATTTTAATGCACTAAAACACACTATATTGCCCAAATGTTTGATGAAATAAAAAAGATGATCTTAGGCCGAGTACATGGATACCAAACATGACATGCTTTAAAATTGCGCACAAACGTGCAATGGCGACAAACCAAATACATTTTTAACCACTTGTCAACCACCCTATAGCCAAATGACGGCTGCAGGGTGGCTGGATAACCCTGGGATCACGTCATATGACGTGATTCCAGAAAACTGCTCCCGCGCGCCCCCTGGGGCGGGCACACGGGAACATCCGTGACCGACGGGTCCAGAGGACCCGGCGCATCACGGATCACAGTAAACGGGCGCTGATCGCGGCCGTTTACCATGTGATCGCTCCGTCAAATGACGGAGCAATCACATGTAAACAAACCGGCATCATGTCATGATGCCGGTTCCTCCCTCCCCTCTCTGTACCGATCGGTACAGAGGGGGAGAGATCGGGTGGGAGCCGCGCTGTGGGCTGGATGTGTAGTGCCCACAGCGCAGCTCAGTGACATGTACAGTCACATCCATCCATCCATGCTCAGCCACCCCCCCCATGCTCTGCAATGACCCTGTGCAACCCTGTGCAATACTTTGCAACCCTGTGCAATACTCTGCAACCCTGTGCAATACTCTGCAACCCTGTGCAATACTCTGCAATACTCTGCAACCCTGTGCAATACTCTGCAACCCTGTGCAATACTCTGCAACCCTGTGCAACCCTGTGCAATACTCTGCAACCCTGTGCAACCCTGTGCAATACTCTACAATGATCCTGTGCAACCCTGTGCAATACTCTGCAATGATCCTGTGCAACCTTGTGCAATACTTTGCAACCCTGTGCAATACTCTGCAACCCTGTGCAATACTCTGCAACCCTGTGCAATACTCTGCAACCCTGTGCAATACTCTGCAATACTCTGCAACCCTGTGCAATACTCTGCAACCCTGTGCAATACTCTGCAACCCTGTGCAATACTCTGCAACCCTGTGCAATACTCTGCAATACTCTGCAACCCTGTGCAATACTCTGCAACCCTGTGCAATACTCTGCAACCCTGTGCAACCCTGTGCAATACTCTGCAATGATCCTGTGCAACCCTGTGCAATACTCTGCAATGATCCTGTGCAACCTTGTGCAATACTCCGCCATGCCCCGCCATACTCCACCATACTCCGCCATACCCCGCCATACCCAGCCATACTTTGCCAGGCTCAGCCATACTCGGCTATACTCTGCCATGCTCGGCTGTACTCGGCCTCTGTATGTGGCCAGGCTGTGGAAGTCTCACACATGTGGTATCGCCGTACTCAGGAGGAGCAGGAAAATCTATCTTGGGGTGTCATTTTTGGTATGTACATGCTATGTGTTAGAAATATTGTATTAATGGACAACTTTGTGTTAAAAAAAATGTGTTTTAACCACTTCCTGCCCGCCTTCCGTCATACGACGTCCTTGACTTTGTGCGGGGATATCTGAATGATGGGTGCAGCTACAGGCATCATTCATATATCATCTTTTTCAGCCGGCGATTCCCTACACCATAAGAATGATTATAGCTGCTTTTACATTGCTTGATCATTCTTACGGGAGGCGAGAGGGGACGCACCCCCCCTCTCGCCGATCTTAGGTGCTTCTACTGACTCACCGCTACGATCAAAGCCAGGATCTTTTTTTTATTTTTTTTATTTCAGGCTTCCCAGCCTAGAGGTGAGATGTGGGGTCTTATTGACCCCATATCTCACTGTAAAGAGGACCTGTCATGCCATATTCCTATTACAGGGGATGTTTACATTCCTTGTAATAGAAATAAAAGTGATCAAAAAAATTATTTTTTGGAAAAAAGCCTCAAACTAAAATAAAGTAAAATGAACAATGAAAAAAAAAATAAGTAAATTTTCCCCGTGTGCTCGCAGTCAGAAGGGAACGCATACGTAAGTTGCGCCCACATATGAAAATGGTGTTCAAACCACACATGTGAGGTATCGCTGCGATCGGTAGAGCGAGAGCAATAATTTTGGCCCTAGACCTCCTCTGTAACTCACAACATGTAACCAGTAAATTTTTTTAAAGCGTCTCCTATGGGGATTTTTAAGTAGCAAAGTTTGGCGCCATTCCACGAGCGTGTGCAATTTTGAAGGGTGACATGTTAGGTATCTATTTACTCGGCATAACTTCATTATTCACATTATGTAAAAAGATTGGGCTAACTTTACTGTTTTGTTTTTTTTGAAAGCACAAAACTGTTTTTTTTTCAAACAAAACGTGTTCGAAAAATTGCTGTGCAAATACCGTGAGAGATAAAAAGTTGCAACGACCGCCATTGTATTCTCTAGGGTCTTTGCCAAAAAAATATATATAATGTTTTGGGGTTCTATGTAATTTTCTAGCAAATAAATTATGATTTTTACATGTAGGAGAGAAATGTCAGACTTGGCCTGGGCACTCCAGAATGCCTGATGGTGTTCCGTGCATGTTGGGCCTCTGTATGTGGCCACGCTGTGTAAAAGTCTCACACACGTGGTATCGCCGTACTCGGGAGTAATAGCAGAATGTGTTTTGTGGTGTAATTTGTGGTATGCATATGCGATGTGTGAGAAATAACCTGCTAATATGACAATTTTGTGAAAAAAAAAAAGAAAAAAAAAATCTTGATTTTGCAAAGAATTATGGGAAAAAATGACAACTTCAAAAAACTCACCATGCATCTTTCTAAATACCTTGGAATGTCTTCTTTCCAAAAAGGGGTCATTTGGGGGGTATTTGTACTTTTCTGGCATGTTAGGGTCTCAAGAAATGAGATAGGCCGTCAGTACTTCAGGTGTGATCAATTTTCAGAGATTGGCACCATAACTTTCACAAAGACCAAATAATATACACCGATTTGGGTTATTTTTACCAAAGATATGTAGCGGTATACATTTTGGCCAAAATATATGAAGAAGAAATTACTCATTTGCAAAATTTTATAACAGAAACAAAGAAAAATGCATTTTTTTACAGAATTTTCAGTCTTTTTTCTTTTATAGCGCAAAAAATAAAGAACCCAGCGGTGATTAAATACCACCAAAAGAAAGCTCTATTTGTGTGAAAAAAAGGACAAAAAATTCATTTGGGTACAGTGTTGCATGACTGAGTAATTGTCATTCAAAGTGTGAGAGCACCGAAAGCTGAAAATTGGTCTGGTTATTAAGGGGGTTTAAGTGCCCAGTGGTCAAGTGGTTAAAAGCCTTTAAAAGCCTTTACAGGTTACCACTTTAGATTTACAGAGGAGGTCTACTGCTAAAATTATTGCCCTCGATCTGACCTTCGCGGTGATGCGTCACAGTTTTTTTTTTGCTTTTTTATCTTATTTTTAAACTGTTCCTTTCATTTTTATTTTTTTTTATCATTTTTATTGTTATCTCAGGGAATGTAAATATCCCCTATGATAGCAATAGGTAGTGACAGGTACTCTTTTTTGAAAAAAAAGGGGTCTATTAGACCCTAGATCTCTCTATGCA
Source organism: Lithobates clamitans (assembly GCA_037952925.1). Lineage (NCBI taxonomy): Eukaryota > Metazoa > Chordata > Amphibia > Anura > Ranidae > Lithobates > Lithobates clamitans. Next base: position 6,242,593 of record JBBGZY010000221.1, on the reverse strand, counting down.
AGTGAAGGCGCAAAAAAACGGAAACCTCATGATACCATTGTGTCAGTGACAGGCTAAAAAATGAATAAAAATTGGTATAGTCCACAGAGTCTGTAAACACAGGCAAAATGGTATATAAAAGAGTCCACACAGAGGGCTGCCTTCCAGAGAGAGCTGAAACCAAGCTCCTGAATCTGCAGAAAAGAACACAAGGGAAGGGGAGGCACCTCTAAGTGCAGTATTAAAACAAATTTATTAAAAAGATCACTATACAAGCAACTCACATTTTATAGGATAAAAACAGCATGTAGTGTGGTAAAATCCATGGAAGGAGTCCATCAGGTCAGTCACGGAAGTCCCTGCTGCCTGCTATGCGTTCGGCTTTGTTGAAACACCGCTCGAGCCGGCCGCGGTGATGTTGGATTCCAAAGCAAGGCCGGGAAGCTGGTGGAGGGCAGGCGCGGAGCTGTGACGTCACTGGAATGTGACGCGTTTCATGAGCGTACGGGCTACGATGACACGGTAGCTGCGCTCTTTCATCAAGCTACACATGGATAGTGAGAGCGGCTTAAGAAGGGGTAGGGGGAGGGAAAAAGAAGAAGGGGAGGAGGGGAAAAAGAGAAAACAAAAGCTAGATTGGAGAGGTGGAAAGTGATGGACATATGAGAACACTCTCTGGGAGATAAAAAGGAAATTTTCAAAGCTAAGGAACAATCTCAATTGTAGCAAACTAACAGATAATAGATGTTATTATTAGAAATTCCCATGCAAAAAACAATATGAAAAATATTAAAAAGGTGATAATGACAAATGATGAAAATATGGAATTAATGAATAATCGTAAATAATAAAAATTATGCTAATGAAAATAATGAAATAGTATATGAGGTGGATAATTAAAAAATTAATTAATTAATCAATAGGAGAGGTCTCAATAATGTAATCAGAGGTATTGGTATATATGTATGCATATACGCACATACGCACCAATGTATATCTGACCGTAAACACACACACCCACCCACGGTCACCTCTATTGTAGAGCCCCTACAACCTATGTGAGCGGGGAGCTGGGGCCCTCTTATGTAAAAGGGACCGATACATGTATGTGGGTCCAATACATTTGGAATTACAAATGTTGTATTGGAGGTTACCAATACATTGAGTTAATAAATGTAACAGGGGTAAACAGTATATGGTTTATTAAATGGTAGCAATTTCAATACTTTCATTGATTCCTCCTGGCGAGAGTACATCTAAGGTGTAAATCCAAAAGGTCTCACGTGCACAGAGCTTCTTGAACCTCTCAGCCGCTGGGAGGGACCTCGGGATCTGCTCGATAACCCATACCTCAAGGCCGTCTGTGGAACCTTGGTGGGCTGAGGCAAAATGTTTTGGAACACTATGGGGATCTGTTCCACCCTCTATGAGCCTTCTATGTTCGCCGAATCTTCGTCTTAGGGCTCTAATTGTCCGGCCCACATACATTAGGCCACATGGACACTTTAGGCCGTAAATGACGAAGTCAGACGAACAGTTTGAGAATTCTTTTAACATGTAGGTCTTGCCTTTAGTAGTGAAGGATTTTCATCCATGTTGGACGAAATTACAGGTCTTACATAAGGCCTTACGGCATTGGTACATACCCACCAGGGGGATCAATGTAAGTACCAGTGGTGAGGTTGAGATGGATTTGAACTTGCTGGGTGCAATCTTATTCTTAAGATTGGGGGCCCTGCGGTAGATCACCTTGGGACGGGGTGGAAGTAATGTTTTTAAGTGAGGGTCTTGATGTAGAATACCCCAGTGTTTTTCTAGGATCTTCTCCATACCTTTATGCTTGTTATGAAAGGTGGTTATAAACCTGCTGGAGCCCTCATATGTAGGTTGATTAGTTTTTGGTTTTGATGGTTTACCATGCAGGTAATGTTTGAAAGCGTCTTCCACTAGGGTTTCGGGGTATTTTTTGTCATGGAACTTTCTTTTGAGAGTGTTACTTAAAGGGGTTGTAAAGGTAAAAATGTTTTCACCTTAATGCATTCTATGCATTAAGGTGAAAAAACTTCTGACAATACCGCCGCCCCCAGCCCCCCCGTTTTACTTACCTGACGCCTCGAAAGTCAGCTTCGCGTTCCCGACATCTATTCCTCTGCTCACCCTGGCCGCTGATTGGCTACAGTGGATGGATTGGAAGCAGCGCAGCCATTGGCTCGCGCTGCTGTCAATCACATCCAATGACGTGGCGCGCTGGGGGGCGGGGTCGAGTGATACAGTGAGCGGCTATAGCCGCCGGCTGTATCACGGGAGCGCGCCCGCAAGCACTAACCACCATGCGAGGGAGCTCGCATTAAGGTGGTTAATGCTTGTGGAGAGGAGCTGAAACAGCCGCCGAGGGACCCCAGAAGACCAGGTTCGGGGCCACTCTGTGAAAAACGAGCTGCACAGTGAAGGTAAGTATAACATGTTTGTTATTTAAAAAAAAAAATTACCTTTACAACCCCTTTAATTCAACATAATCTGCGTCCCTAGTGCAGTTCTGCCGAAGACGGCAGAACTGTCCTTTGGAAATGTTTGTGACCCATTTTGGAAGATGACAACTTTCAAAGTGCAAATAAGAGTTACCTGCTGTAGGTTTAGTATAATTTTTTTAAGTGATAATGGGGCCATAATGTCCCAATTCTAAATCTAAGAAAGCAATAGTGGCTGAATCAGTGGCTGACGTAAAGGACAGCGCATAGGGATTGGTGTTGCAATGTTGAACAAAAGGAGTTATCAGGTCAGTATCGCCATCCCAGATGATAATTAGGTCGTCAATGTATCTTCCAAAAAATATGATGTTGGCCGTAAAAGGGTTGTTATTGAAAATGAAATTGTTTTCCCATAGACCCATCACCAGGTTTGCGTAAGAGGGTGCGAAATTCGCCCCCATTGCTGTGCCTTGTATCTGTTGGTAGTATTCTTCGTTAAAGGAGAAGTAGTTATGTGTCTAGCAAAATCTTGTTGCCTCCACTATAAAGCCTGCCTGGCGCATGTTGATGAGGGGTTCTGTGGACAAAAATTGTTCTAATGCCATCAGTCCGAAGTCATGTGGAATAGAGGTGTATAGCGAACACACATCTAATGAGAGCCAGACATAGGTGGGTTCCCACTTATATAAGGATAACATTTCCAAGAAGTGAGTACCATCTCGGATATATGATGGTAATTGGGCAACTATGGGCTGTAAGAAATGGTCTATATATAGACTGAAGCCCATGGTGACACTGTCCATGGCTGCCACGATAGGTCTGCCTGGGGGATTCTCTAAGCTTTTGTGGATCTTCGGCAACTTCTACCAAGTACCGTACTTTTACCACCTGCCGAAGATCCACAAAAGCTTAGAGAATCCCCCAGGCAGACCTATCGTGGCAGCCATGGACAGTGTCACCACGGGCTTCAGTCTATATATAGACCATTTCTTACAGCCCATAGTTGCCCAATTACCATCATATATCCGAGATGGTACTCACCTCTTGGAAATGTTATCCTTATATAAGTGGGAACCCACCTATGTCTGGCTCTCATTAGATGTGTGTTCGTTATACACCTCTATTCCACATGACTTCGGACTGATGGCATTAGAACAATTTTTGTCCACAGAACCCCTCATCAACATGCGCCAGGCAGGCTTTATAGTGGAGGCAACAAGATTTTGCTTGACACATAACTACTTCTCCTTTAACGAAGAATACTACCAACAGATACAAGGCACAGCAATGGGGGCGAATTTCGCACCCCCTTACGCAAACCTGGCGATGGGTCTATGGGAAAACAATTTCATTTTCAATAACAACCCTTTTACGGCCAACATCATATTTTTTGGAAGATACATTGACGACCTAATTATCATCTGGGATGGCGATACTGACCTGATAACTCCTTTTGTCCAACATTGCAACACCAATCCCTATGGGCTGTCCTTTACGTCAGCCACTGATTCAGCCACTATTGCTTTCTTAGATTTAGAATTGGGACATGATGGCCCCATTATCACTTAAAAAAATTATACTAAACCTACAGCAGGTAACTCTTATTTGCAGTGAAAAAACAAGTAAATATCTGCGCTAACTGAAAAGAACACAAAAAGCAGCTAGCATAGTTTGTAGATTGCATCAAACATAAGTATAAAAGTCCAAATGCAGCGCTAAAATAAAATAAATGTCCAAATAATGATAATAGTCCATAGAACTCAATCAGCAATAAAAGATGATGTGAAACCTCCACCAAGCTTCAGTGTGTAAAAGGAAAGCACACCACACCCACGTGCTATCAGTCTGCTTACCAGAAAGATATAAAAAATAGGCGATGTACTCATATATTGCAGAGGGTCAGCAGCAAATCCAAATGGCACACTCCATCATGGGCAGGCACAGCATGGAAACAATCAGGTCACCACATATCAGAAAGCTCAGGACTCGTATTAACGATGGACAGGTTGGTGCAGTCATCAGCAGGAACAAACCAGCAAACAGAAAGCAACAAATAGTGAAGCCCGTAAGGTAAAACAGTAGTAGTTTATTGTAGTCTACTTACAGGTATGAAGTAAAAATCATCACAGAAAACAGGAACAATCCGCGGTTCTCAGCGTACTTGCATTGACCAGCCTGACATGTTTCATCCTATGTGGATATCATCAGAGGCGTGGCCAATGATGCAAGCACGCTCAAATATATAGTGCACTTCTTAAGTCATGCTGACCCCTGATAGGACAGCATGACACATACAACAGCTGTTTTTAATAGCACATTCCGGAAGCACCTGCGCACTACGGCCGTGCTGTCTTTAAACTAGGAAGTGCCAGGACAGTCACGATCGGCAGCACCTGCGCACTACGGCCGTGCTGTCTTTAAACTAGGAAGTGCCAGGACAGTCACGATCGGCTGCACATGCGCAGTACGGCCGTGCGTTCCAGCGTGGCAGGAAAACAAAACCAGCCAGCCGCACATGTGCAGTACGGCCGCGTGTCCCAGCGCAACAGGAAGACAAAACCAGCCAGCACATCCATTCATTATAAAGGATGGGAAGACCTGATTAATGCCGTCCTTGCTGGTTGGTATGAACGACTCGACCGCGCATGCGCGGTACGATCTTACTAACCAGGAGTTATTTCATGCATGGAACAATAGAACCAGGGGAAAAAAAAAAAAAAAAAAAAAAGGAAGGGGAAGGAGAAAATAAAACATGAACCATATATGTGAAATTAAGCTGTGCAAGGCAAAAAACAACAGCCTAAACCAGCCCAAATGTGTTCTCCTCATGATGGGCGGAACAAAGTCACCGCCAGCCAAAAGGGGAAAAAAAACAATAAGGGACTGCACATGTGCCGTAACAGCATCCGGAAGGTGAGTGACACCCGAACCGGAAATAGCTATCAAGGCACATACGTGTAACACATCAGCAGCTACATAACTATAAAATGATTAATCAAATGTTATTATACATCAACAATATAAAAACCTTCATAGACCAATACAAAGTATAAAATTTAAAAAGAATATATCGGATATTACAGAGAAAAAAGGAGGAAGTTCTCAGTCTAATATAGCGATAATATAAACCCTGAAAAATATGTGCATATAACCAGGGTGAAATAATGAATAAAAATAATAATAATAATAAAATGAATGAAAAATAATAAAAAATAATAAAAAGTATAAAAAATAATAGCAATATAAATATGGACACTGCCCCCAAGTGTCAAAACATATACATGTATAAACAAAAATACATGTACTAAAAAAAGTATATATTAGCTATTATTAATAAAACAATTTACATCCCAGTCGACGTTCATGCCGAAAGGGGTATAGCATTTTAAGTCGTATATCCAGCGGGTCTCTAATTTGGAAATTTCCCGTTTGGACGAACTCCCACGCCAGTGAGGGTTAAACCTATCGATGGCCACAAAGGTCGTTCCCATAGGGTTCTTATTGTGGTATTCCAAGTAGTGCCGGGAGACAGTGTGTTTCGGGAATCCCTTCTTAATATTGGCGATGTGCTCATTTACCCTAACATGCATAGCCCGTGTTGTACGGCCCACATATTGTATACCGCAGGGGCAAATCAATAAGTATACCACGTTAAGCGAGGTGCAAGTAATGAAGGTGTTAACATCAAAGACTCTACCCGTGGCATGAGATTTAAACTGGCATATTTTCCTGCTCTTGTTCTTATTGATAGCACAAACGTTACAACAGCGGCAAGGATGATAGCCTTTAGATTTTTGAAAAAAGGACACTCTATTAGGGGCGTCTAAAATGTTGGGTGCTACTTGGAGTTTAAGAGGGGGAACACCTTTAAATATGACTTGTGGCCGATCAGGAAGTACCGGACCCAACACCTTATCATTTTTGAGGACTCCCCAATGTTTAGTTAGAATCTTTTTAATCTCAGAGTGTTGCTGAGAATAGGTCGTGACCATTGAAAAATTATAATCAATCTCACTTGACGAGGATTTTTCTTTGATCTGTAAGATCGAAGCTCGATCTGTAGCGCCCACCTCATTGATAACTGTACTCAACTCATCAGGTGAATACCCCTTTTCAATGAACCTTTCTTTCAAAGTGGCAGCCTGTATAAAAAAGTCTTCTTTAAGGGTACAGTTCCGCCGTAGACGGAGGAATTGACTCCTAGGTACCGATTTGAGCCACGAAGGGTGATGACATTGTTGATGTATAATAACATTTGATTAATCATTTTATAGTTATGTAGCTGCTGATGTGTTACACGTATGTGCCTTGATAGCTATTTCCGGTTCGGGTGTCACTCACCTTCCGGATGCTGTTACGGCACATGTGCAGTCCCTTATTGTTTTTTTTCCCCTTTTGGCTGGCGGTGACTTTGTTCCGCCCATCATGGGGAGAACACATTTGGGCTGGTTTAGGCTGTTGTTTTTTGCCTTGCACAGCTTAATTTCACATATATGGTTCATGTTTTATTTTCTCCTTCCCCTTCCTTTTTTTTTTTTTTTTTTTTCCCCTGGTTCTATTGTTCCATGCATGAAATAACTCCTGGTTAGTAAGATCGTACCGCGCATGCGCGGTCGAGTCGTTCATACCAACCAGCAAGGACGGCATTAATCAGGTCTTCCCATCCTTTATAATGAATGGATGTGCTGGCTGGTTTTGTCTTCCTGTTGCGCTGGGACACGCGGCCGTACTGCACATGTGCGGCTGGCTGGTTTTGTTTTCCTGCCACGCTGAAACGCACGGCCGTACTGCGCATGTGCAGCCGATCGTGACTGTCCTGGCACTTCCTAGTTTAAAGACAGCACGGCCGTAGTGCGCAGGTGCTGCCGATCGTGACTGTCCTGGCACTTCCTAGTTTAAAGACAGCACGGCCGTAGTGCGCAGGTGCTGCCGGAATGTGCTATTAAAAACAGCTGTTGTATGTGTCATGTTGTCCTATCAGGGGTCAGCATGACTTAAGAAGTGCACTATATATTTGAGCGTGCTTGCATCATTGGCCACGCCTCTGATGATATCCACATAGGCTGAAACATGTCAGGCTGGTCAATGCAAGTACGCTGAGAACCGCGGATTGTTCCTGTTTTCTGTGATGATTTTTACTTCATACCTGTAAGTAGACTACAATAAACTACTACTGTTTTACCTTACGGGCTTCACTATTTGTTGCTTTCTGTTTGCTGGTTTGTTCCTGCTGATGACTGCACCAACCTGTCCATCGTTAATACGAGTCCTGAGCTTTCTGATATGTGGTGACCTGTTTCCATGCTGTGCCTGCCCATGATGGAGTGTGCCATTTGGATTTGCTGCTGACCCTCTGCAATATATGAGTACATCGCCTATTTTTTATATCTTTCTGGTAAGCAGACTGATAGCACGTGGGTGTGGTGTGCTTTCCTTTTACACACTGAAGCTTGGTGGAGGTTTCACATCATCTTTTATTGCTGATTGAGTTCTATGGACTATTATCATTATTTGGACATTTATTTTATTTTAGCGCTGCATTTGGACTTTTAAACTCTTATTTGCACTTTGAAAGTTGTCATCTTCCAAAATAGGTCACAAACATTCCCAAAGGACAGTTCTGCCGTCTTCGGCAGAACTGCACTAGGGACGCAGATTATGTTGAATTAAGTAAAACTCTCAAAAGAAAGTTCCATGACAAAAAATACCCCGAAACCCTAGTGGAAGACGCTTTCAAACATTACCTGCATGGTAAACCATCAAAACCAAAAACTAATCAACCTACATATGAGGGCTCCAGCAGGTTTATAATCACCTTTCATAACAAGCATAAAGGTATGGAGAAGATCCTAGAAAAACACTGGGGTATTCTACATCAAGACCCTCACTTAAAAACATTACTTCCACCCCGTCCCAAGGTGATCTACCGCAGGGCCCCCAATCTTAAGAATAAGATTGCACCCAGCAAGTTCAAATCCATCTCAACCTCACCACCGGTACTTACATTGATCCCCCTGGTGGGTATGTACCAATGCCGTAAGGCCTTATGTAAGACCTGTAATTTCGTCCAACATGGACGAAAATCCTTCACTACTAAAGGCAAGACCTACATGTTAAAAGAATTCTCAAACTGTTCGTCTGACTTCGTCATTTATGGCCTAAAGTGTCCATGTGGCCTAATGTATGTGGGCCGGACAATTAGAGCCCTAAGACGAAGATTCGGCGAACATAGAAGGCTCATAGAGGGTGGAACAGATCCCCATAGTGTTCCAAAACATTTTGCCTCAGCCCACCAAGGTTCCACAGACGGCCTTGAGGTATGGGTTATCGAGCAGATCCCGAGGTCCCTCCCAGCGGCTGAGAGGTTCAAAAAGCTCTGTGCACGTGAGACCTTTTGGATTTACACCTTAGATGTACTCTCGCCAGGAGGAATCAATGAAAGTATTGAAATTGCTACCATTTAATAAACCATATACTGTTTACCCCTGTTACATTTATTAACTCAATGTATTGGTAACCTCCAATACAACATTTGTAATTCCAAATGTATTGGACCCACATACATGTATCGGTCCCTTTACATAAGAGGGCCCCAGCTCCCCGCTCACATAGGTTGTAGGGGCTCTACAATAGAGGTGACCGTGGGTGGGTGTGTGTGTTTACGGTCAGATATACATTGGTGCGTATGTGCGTATATGCATACATATATACCAATACCTCGGATTACATTATCGAGACCTCTCCTATTGATTAATTAATTAATTTTTTAATTATCCACCTCATATACTATTTCATTATTTTCATTAGCATAATTTTTATTATTTACGATTATTCATTAATTCTATATTTTCATCATTTGTCATTATAACCTTTTTAATATTTTTCATATTGTTTTTTGCATGGGAATTTCTAATAATAACATCTATTATCTGTTAGTTTGCTACAATTGAGATTGTTCCTTAGCTTTGAAAATTTCCTTTTTATCTCCCAGAGAGTGTTCTCATATGTCCATCACTTTCCACCTCTCCAATCTAGCTTTTGTTTTCTCTTTTTCCCCTCCTCCCCTTCTTCTTTTTCCCTCCCCCTACCCCTTCTTAAGCCGCTCTCACTATCCATGTGTAGCTTGATGAAAGAGCGCAGCTACCGTGTCATCGTAGCCCGTATGCTCATGAAACGCGTCGCATTCCAGTGATGTCACAGCTCCGCGCCTGCCCTCCACCAGCGTCCCAGGCCTCGCTTTGGAATCCAACATCACCGCGGCCGGCTCAAGCGGTGTTTCAACAAAGCCGAACGCATAGCAGGCAGCAGGGACTTCCGTGACCGACCTGATGGACTCCTTCCATGGATTTTACCACACTACATGCTGTTTTTTATCCTATAAAATGTGAGTTGCTTGTATAGTGATCTTTTTAATAAATTTGTTTTAATACTGTACTTAGAGGCACCTCCCCTTCCCTTGTGTTCTACCCTAGATCTCTCCTCTGCCCTCAAAGCATCTGACCACACCAAGATCGGTGTGATAAAATGCTTTCCCAATTTCCCAATGGCGCTGTTTACATCCGGCGAAATCTAAGTCATGAAATGCTCGTAGCTTCCGGTTTCTTAGGCTATAGAGATGTTTGGAGCCACTCTGGCCTCTGATCACCTCTATGGTCAGCTGGCTGAATCACCGGCTGCATTCTCAGGTTTCCTGTTGGGACAGGAGAGCCAGAGGAAAACATGGAAGATGGTGGGGGGATTCCCTCCCACTGCTTGTAAAAGCAGTCTAGAGGCTAATTAGCCTCTAGGATTGCTTTTACATGAAAGCCGACCGCTGGCTGAAAAGAATGATACCAAGATGATACCTAAACCTGCAGGCATCATTCTGGTATAACCACTCAAAGTCCAGCAACATACCAGTACGTTGCTGGTCCTTGTTGGGCATATATTGTAAACTTTTTTTTCATGCAGCCTGTGGGCTGAACGAAAAAAAGAGATTGATTGGTGGGTATGCCCACCATTAGAATACCTCCCTTCATCCACCCACTTCTAATGATGGGCATATATGCACCGTATATATATGCCGAAGCATGGGGGCATCCTCCCGCAAAAGGCAGGAGCAAATAGCTCCTCCACCCACTGCTGCCCCCATGCTTCGGCATATATGCTGAAGTATATAACTGTGGTGGTGAAATCACCTCCGACAGCGCTGGAGTCAAGGCTTTATGTATCGTGGGAGCAAAGGCTGTTGCTGTCAAGATAAATAAATCCACGCTGCAACTGAATGGCGTACCTGCTAAGCAAATGATGGTTAACAACAAAACAAAGTAACATTACAATATAACAGTTATAGGGCGTACAAACGGTCGGACTTTGTTCGGACATTCCGACAACAAAATCCTGGGATTTTTTCCGACGGATGTTGGCTCAAACTTGTTTTGTCTACACACGGTCGCACAAAGTTGTCGGAAAATCCGATCGTTCTAAACGCAGTGACGTAAAACACATACGTCGGGACTATAAACGGGGCAGTGGCCAATAGCTTTCATCTCTTTATTTATTCTGAGCATGCGTGGCACTTTGTCCGTCGGATTTGTGTACACACGATCGGAATTTCCGACAACGGATTTTGTTGTCGGAAAATTTTATCTCCTGCTCTCCAACTTTGTGTGTCGGAAAATCCGATGGAAAATGTCCGATGGAGCCCACACACAGTCGGAATTTCGACAACACGCTCCGATCGGACATTTTCCATCGGAAAATCCGACCGTGTGTACGGGGCATAAGACTTACCATACCTGCAAAGCAAATACAGAAAAAACATAGTAAAAAATAAAACATTTAACACAACCTGTGCCTAAAATATATATATGCCGAAGCATGGGGGCATCCTCCCACTAAAGGCAGGAGCAAATCGCTCCTCCACCCACTGCTGCCCCCACGCTTCGGCATATATGCTGAAATTGCATATCTGAAAAGCAAACATGGTAAAACATAATAACAATAAAACATTGCAGAATAGAATACAGTAAAAATAAACAGAACAATAGAGAGAGAGAGAACAATAAAACAACAACTATTTTTGTTTTTTTTAATTTTATATTTATTTGTGTTTTTATTTTTCTTATTTTTTTTTATTTTAATTTTTTTTTACACTTTTTTTTAGTAACTTTAACTTTTGTAACTGGTACCAGGTTTGGGTCTCTCAAAATGCGATGGCATCTTGGGAGACCCTGTGAAAGTGTGTCCTAGTCTGTGCAATGCTGTACCCTATGCTAAAACTCAACTAGTGTATGGTAGCGTTCAAAACATTCACCAATGCATAGACCAGGATTGTCAGGACAGGAGGGACAATAATACCAGGTTTCACGCCTAAATCCGCACTTGCTACAGACACAACATCTTCTTTGGGGGGCTCGTTGGGTAGGGGTACTCGAGAGGACATAAGGAAAATGCCTCTCATGCAGCCGGCTTAGTGCATTTGGTTGGGGAAGGTGAGGTGGAGCACCGTCTGTAAACAGAAGGGCTCTGGCGATCTCTTCCTGGAATTTAGGGAATGATCCAGTCCATCCTGAAGCTCTGTATAGCACATGAGCGTTCAGCAAAGCCAATTGAAATAAATAAACAGACACTTTTTTGTACCAGGGTCTGGCCTTACGGGCAACTAGGTACAGCGCCAACAACTGGTCGTTGAGGTCCACCCCTCCCATATTTTGGTTATATTCGTGGACACAGAGGGGTTTCTCCACAACACCAGTCGCCGTAGTAATTTGGACCGTCGTGTCTGCATGAAGGGAGGTAAGAACGAAAATATTCTTATTATCCCTCCACTTCATAGTGAACAAGTTATTACACTGCAAGCAGGCTCTCTCCCCCAGCCTAAGACGGGAATCTACAAGCCACTGGGGAAAGCCCCGGTGATTAGGTCGCACGGTGCCACATGCTCCAATCTGTTGATCAAACAAGTGACTAAAAAGTGGCACACTCATGTAATAGTTGTCCACGTACAAGTGGTACCCCTTTCCGAATAAGGGTGACACCAAGTCCCACACTATCTTGCCAGCGCTTCCTATGTAGTCAGGTCAGTTTGTCAGCTCTACGTGACTATCTTTGCCCTCGTAAACCATAAATCTACATGTATAGCCTGTGGCCCTGTCACAGAGCTTATACATCTTGACCCCGTATCTGGCACACTTGCTGGGAAGGTACTGTTTGAATGACAAGCGGCCAGAAAATTTAATCAGGGACTCATCAACACAGACAACTTGATGGGGAGTAAACAAGTCTGCAAAACGCTGGTTGAAGTGGTTTACGAGGGGCTGAATTTTGTAGAGCCGATCGTATTCAGGGTCTCCACGAGGACGACAGAGTTCATTGTCATTGAAGTGCATGAACCGCAAAATCTGCTCGTATCGTGCCCTGGCCATGGAAGCAGAGAACACGGGCATATGGTGAATTGGGTCAGTGGACCAATATGACCGCAACTCTTTTTGGTTATGCCCATGAGGAGGGAAAGGCCCAGAAAGATCTTAAATTCAGAGACCGTAATTGGTCTCCAATCTCTGGCAAGGGAGGACTGGGGAATAGTGGCGATGTGTTGACCAGCGTATAAATTGCTTTAGTCCACAATAGATCTATAGAGATCTGTGAAAAACAGCGAATAAAAATCCAGTGGCGTAAAATCAACTGTTTCCACGTGAATTCCGGGTTGGCCAGTGAATGGGAGAAGTACGGGTGCTGCAGAAGTGGTGGGTTCCCAATTCGGATTGACGAATGCAGCAGGAAGGGCACTATGGGCACGATGGGCCTGTGTTCGTCTTCATGGTGGCAGCGGGACACTACTAGTGCTTGCCACCTAGCCAGCTTGAACTGCAGTTATGGGACTCGCCACATCACCACGTGATACTGCAGTGCTGGATGTACGACCAGGGTGTACTAGGCCGCTGGTGCTTGCCAGTTCACCAGAAGGAATAGCGGCGCTAGTACTGCTCTGCTCCATACGAGGGACCTGCGGTTCTTGCACTTTATGGACAGAAGAAGAAGATTGGGGTCTGGTACGCCTGACCTTAGCAGGGACCACAATTCCGTCGTCAGAGCTATCTGTCATGGAGCCGCTGTCCTCTACAGGATCGTATTCTGAGCCTGAATCTGACAGATGAGTAACTTCCTCTTCACTATCTGTCATGCTCAGAAACGTGTAGGCCTCTTCACTAGTGTACCTTCGATTTGCCATTTTGGGCTCTAAATTTAGGGGTACACTAGTGAGACTCACAGGCAAAAAAGCTCCCGACTTTTAGCGACTGATTCAAAACGCTACCAAAAAACTGTTAGCGATCGCAGGGATCAGGCCTGACTCTGCGAACGCTGCAGTTATGTGTGCTTAGTGTTTTGTAAGTGTCAGTGATCGATCGATACTGCACTTGGGTGGGCTGGGCAGGGCTGGGCCGAGGGGCAAAACGCAGGTGCTAGCAGGTATCTGGGCTGATCCCGCTAACACTGTGTTTATGGGAACCCTAAACTGCTGGGGATGCTAGTATAGATCTGATTGGATCAAATATTGATCCGTTCAGATACTATAGCACTAAGGGAGGTGTATGCTGTGTGCGTGGGTATTAGCAGTACTGGCGCTAACCTGACGCTGCCTGGGGCGACGCAGACCTTATCTGACCCTAAAAACGTAACTTATATTACCGCCGGGCAATTAGAGGGTTAAACCTTTATAAGGTAATAAACGGCGGGTGCCCTAAAACTATAATAAACTATAAAAAAACAAACTAACTAACCAGCGTCACCCGTAACGCTTATACGGTGATTGCTGGTGAAAGGGTTAACTAGGGGGCAATCAGGGGGTTAAAACCTTTAGTAGGTAGTATATGGGGGTCCCTGTCGCTATAAAACGCTGAAGGCGAACCTATATACTTTCCTCCCTAACTAGCGTCACCAGTGACACTAATATAGCGATCAGAAAAACGATTGCTTAGTGACACTGGCGACGGGGGGTGATCAAGGGGTTAACCTTTATTGGCGGGGGTTAGGGGGTACCCTGGACCTAAAGGGGGGTACCCCAGACCTAAAGGGGGCTAACCTTAACTGCCCTAACACTTATAACTGTCACAAACTGACACTAATGCAAAAAAAAAACTGCTATTGGTGTCAGTGTGACAGGGGGTACAGGGGGTGATCGGGGGGTGACTGGGGGGTGAAAAGTGTGCCTGGCGTGTTCTACTGGAAGTGTAGTGTTGGTGCACTTACTTGATGTCTTCTCTCCTTGGCGCCGGAACGAAAAAGACCGTCTCGAGGAGAAATGACATCACTTCCTCTGCCTCTGTTTACATTACAGAGGCAGAGGAAGATTCTCATTGGCTGGGAGCGATCGCAATCTCTGCCAGACAGAAGCCAACCGCCTCGGGCACCGGGGGGTCCGATCGAACCCCCCGCCCGCGGAAGGCAGATCACGTACAAGTACGGGTTTCTGCCTGCCCTTGCCATTCTGCCGACATACATCGTCGGCTAGTGGTTAATATATGTGTATATGTGTCTGTGTATCAATACTTATTTAGCAACTGTGGTAAAAATACCGCTATCCCTGCACCCTATCAATATTTATTTTTGGTACCTCCCCTTTTTGGGATTTGGAGGAACAAATAATCTACCCTATATTGGGTTATATGAACTTAGTATCTTGATACATATATACATATATATATTACACAATAGGTTCCCCAGTTACCTGGCTTTACCGTTTGCCCCCGGGTGACCAGTTCCTATGTGGGGGTTTCCATGCGACTGTCACACTTGGTCGGAGCACACCCTATACCTCATTTAATGCTTCACATCCTACCCTGAAATATGCTTTGTGTTTAAGTTTTATATTTATTGATGTATTTTATGTATATTCAGCAGAATCTTCCTAGCTCCTGAAGAAGCGTATTCTAGACGCGCAATATGTCGATCTAATAAGAAAGTACCTACCCGAACCTGCAATCAGACCCACAATTTGTCACTTTACATTCATAAACCGTAATATTGGCCTAGGAATTTATTCCCCATTTTGTTTCTGGAATGTTTTAATACAGTTGCAAATTATATTAAGTGGTGTCTTAGTTGCACGCAGGGCAGGAAATATTGAATACATATAACTTTTATTTGTGAAATGTATTATCGATAGTATTGTCTCCATTTTTGTAGATTATCACTCAATAAAATAATTTTTTACGTTTTGTAGATAAAATACCAGTGTGCCTCTAAAGTCCATTTTCCTAGTTATTTTAGTTCTAATGACATTGTGTGGTTGCCAGGACAGCGCGTTTTAGAGGGCGTGGCCTCCTTCCTCAGGTCTGCCCTGTGTTGTCCAGGGAGTCCTTTTATAGCTACGGGCAAATGCCCAGGGTTTTAACCCTTTACTTTCCAATCTTTGAGCTTCCACTGGAAACATACAAGGAATGATACTATATAGGCAACTTCATACAAATTGTGAAAAAATCAACATACTTTATGTATATGTGAAAAAAAGTTAATAATGAAAAATCAAGAATAAGTACTCAATAACAAAAAATAAATAAAAAAATAAAAAATAATAATAAAAAAAAATAAAAACATATTCATATATTTGTACAATTTGCTCTTTAGTTTTCATTTTTGATAAATTCCTTTTAACTGGATGATCCTTTACCGAATTGCGTTTTTTACAGAATTGCTTTTTTTACCCATAGTGTGTCATAGAGGGTATAAACTCAATAAGCGCATATTGATCGGTTTTCACAAAAGTTATAGCGTCTACAAAATGGGGATAGGTTTATGGCATTTTTATTATTTTTTTTTTACTAGTAATGGCGGCGATCTGCGTTTTTTATCGGGACTGCGATATTGCAGCGGACAAATTGGACACTTTTGACAAATTTTTGGGACCATTGACAATTATACAGCGATCAGTGCTATAACAATGCACTGACTACTGTATAAATGTCACTGGTAGGGAAGGGGTTAACACTAGGGGGTGATCAAGGGGTTAACTGTGTTTACTCACTGTGTTATAACTGTAGGGGGGATGGGACTGTCTAGGAGGAGAGATAGATCGGTGTTCATACTTAGTATGAACACATGATCTGTTTCTACTCCCCTGAAAGAACTGGGATGTGTGCGTTTACATCACGCCCGCCAGGCACTCGCATCTGCTCTGGGCACAAATTGGTATTTGGATGTCCATAGTGCCTTCACACCGTAACCCTATAGAGGTACTCTTGATAAAAGCAAGAATTGGCCTTGCTGTCAAAAATTGAAATGATATGCAGGTGCATATTATTTAAATTTTTGACAGCAAGGCCAATTCTTTCTTTCACCAAGAGTACCTCTATACGGTTATGGTGTGAAGGCACCTCCGACACCCAAAGACCAATTTTTCAGCACCTGTTTGAACAGGTACGGAAAATTGGTCTTTGGGTGTTAATTGTGCCCATGAAACCTACACCAAAAAAATTCTTCCAGATTAAATCAACACCAACAACTCTAGGCAGCCTAGAAGTCTTGCAGAGATTCCACATCCCAAAAACACTTAATCAGCAACATCGGCATCAGGGGCTTTATAGCTACTGGTAATCCAGGACTGATTCATTTTGATAAATGTCAGATAGTCCACGGAGTCTGTGGACAGACGCATTCTATTATCAGTAACAAAACCTCCAGCAGCATGGAATGTCCGTTTGGAAAGCACGCTGGATGCAGGGCAGCCCAGCAGCTCAATTTCATAATGGGCAAGTTCTGGCCAGTGTTCTATTTTAATGACCCAATAACCCAGTGGATCGTCAACTGGAAAGCTCTCCATCTCTGTTTTTGCCCCTAGATAATCGTCCATCATATGATGCAGACGTTGCCAATGGGTTGTGAAAGCTGACAACCTTGGGTGGTGAGGACTAAAAATTGTAAAATGCATCACTTAGGGGGGCGTGGCCTGGATCGGCATGGTGTAGGAAGCACTGAACGGGAGCTCCGCTTGCTCGATATCCGAATCCTAATATCCTGGGGCTAACTACTGAACAATACTTACCTTACATCGTATCTCTGGACTCCCCTACCATTGGGGGTCATGTCACCACCAAAAAAAGCAGCTGATTCGGCCGCAAAACTGGCTAAATATAAGCATGTGGACAAGGAAGCCTGGGAAGAAAATGGCTCCGGCACATCTCCCCCTCCGGATGCGGCTGCAGAAGACACAGCGCGAGTCCTAGAGGCTATATCTGACTGCAAAAGCACCCTGACCAGCAAGATAGATGTCTCCTTGATCCGCCAGGATCTGCAGAAGCTCAGGGACCGGGTCACGGAAACGGAGGCCCGCATTAGCCACGTGGAAGATGATACCGCCATTGCAGGTTCATACTGAACAACTACAACACCAACTAAATATGGTGTTGGCTAAGCAGGACGACATGGAAAATCGTCTAAGACGATGCAACCTGCGATTTGTAGGTCTCCCCGAGGGCTATGAGTGCCCGGACCCCCCTTCATTTCTTGAGAACTTATTGATCAGCACCTTTGAAAGAAATTAATTCTCAGCATCCTTTGTAAATGAGCGTGCACACAGGCTGGCTGCTAAACCTCCACCTTCTGGTGCACCGCAACGCACATTCTTTGCTAAAATGCTGAACTTCTGAGACAGAGACACTGTTTTGTACCTCACCAGCCTGAAAGGTAATATCCCTTTTAAAAACAGCAAGATCAAAGTGTTCCCGGACTTCTCGGTGGAGGTTCAGAAAAAGAGGGCCCACTTCATGGAAGCTAAACGTCAGCTGAGGATTCGCCATTACTGATATGCTATGCTGTTTCTGGCCAGATTACGCGTTGTTGGAGAGGATAGAGCGCATTTCTTCGACACACCTGAGGCTGTCCTAACTTGGTTGGAAAGTAAAGCAGCACCTGGCGGAGGGCCTGCCTAATGCCCTCACTCCTGCTCACCTGGCTAACCTCGAGGAAAGCACGGTACTGTACTTATGCATTTTGCAGGGAAACTACATTCACCATACTTGAACGCACTGTATTTTCCCCCCATTCCTTCCCCTCTCTCTGTGTTTCTCTCCTGGCGTTCCATCCCCTCATTGCAATACTCATTTGCTGATTCCATGGTTGCCTATTTTCCTCCCCCCCTTGGCATGAAGAAGATCTCTGTGGGTAGATGTGAGTTCCAGCCCCACACTTCAATCTCTTGTAGCAAGTTAAATCCCGGTATGATATCTGGTACATGGACTCAGACACTTATATCCTGTATTTTCCCCAACATATATTATCCTGGAGATCCCAGACCAGGAGTCTCACTCCTACTGCTGCTGTCCGTTCTGCAGCGAATAATCGTCCCACTAGTTGCGGGAATCCCCGCAGATCCTGTCTTTCTATTTTTTGGATGTAACGTTTGCCACATGGCACAAGCATGGTTTATCTGGCCTGGTCGACTTCAGCAACCTGCACTTGTTTTTTACTTGGTGCATTGCCTACCCGGACAGGCCAGTGTATTAGATTGTTTTTGTTTTCTTTTTTATTCCTTAAGGTTGAGTTTTTGGTTTATTGTTCAGTTTCTATTTTCTATTTTCTATTTTTCTATTTTTAGTTCCTGCGATTTGGCTAGGGGACTTCAATAATGTTGTGCATGGTAATCTGGAAAGACTATCAGTAACATCTCCGGACCACCCATCCCACTCATACACCAGGTTCAGAAGACTTCTTACCGACCTGCACTTGGTAGATACCTGGAGACATATACATCCCCAAGACAGGGCATTTTCATGCTTTTCAACCACGCATAATTCTATGTCATGCATAGATCTTATCCTAATATCCCATACTCTTCTTCCTATACTAGGAGAAGTGGGATTTAATCCACGTGTTCTTTCTGATCTTGCCCCCTATTGGGTTACCCTCAAACTAAACTCCCTCCCTACACAGTATAACTGGAAACTTAACCCATTCTGGCTGACGGTTGTCACCGCACTGGAGGAGGCTGCTACTGAATGGGATTTTTTTTTTCAGACTAATAAAGGTACTGCACCATTAGATGTGATTTGGGACGCCTTTAAACCCCATGCCCGCATGATCCTGTCTCATCGTATAGCTAGATATCGGAAAACATCTTCCCAGGTACTTAGACAGGCTGAGAAGGCTCTGGCAGATGCGGAGAAGCACTTTACTGATGATCCCTCCCCATCTACTGCTGACCAACTGAAGCCCCAAACACGGGTAGTAAATAGTCATCTCTTTGAGAAGGCAGAACGAAAAAATATATTACTCTAAACAGAGGCATTACGAATGTGGAGAGTGAGCGGGTCGTCTTCTAGCCTACCTAGCCCACCTTGATCACAAGCCCCCCATGGTGGTCTCCTTACGTACCACTAACGGCATGTTATTAACTGACCCTGATGATGTGGTTGATGAATTTCGCTCCTTCTTCATATCCCTATATTCCTCAGCCACTAATATTCCTTTAGAGGAAATAGGGTCCTTTTTGGCAAATATAGAACTACCTACTCTCACACAATCCCAAATTGAAATACTGGAAGCTCCTATCACGGTTAACGAGATTGCAAAGGCGATATCCCTCCTTAGCCCCTCCAAGGCACCGGGCTCCTATGGCCTACCCCTTGAATTTTACACTACCTACAGGGAGACCCTTATCCCCAGGCTCCATGAATTGTTCTCCTTTATATTCGAACACGGATCCCTACCCTCTTCTATGGGAGAGGCCTATATTGTATTAATACCCAAACCCGGTAAAAACCTAGAACTTCCTGAATCATATTGCCCAATATCTCTCCTCCAATTAGATATCAAAATTTTGGCCAAGATCCTGGCGTTACGCCTCAATACTGTGATCCTCAATCTGATCCACCCAGATCAGACTGGGTTTATGCCAGCTAAAAATACGGCATATAATCTGCGTAGGCTTCATATGAATATGCAGGCTATGCATGATAAAATGGGTTCTAAGATGATAGTCTCTCTCGACGCCGCAAAGGCGTTCGATTCAGTTGAGTGGGATTACCTCTGGGAATGCCTTGCAAGATTCGGTTTCGGACCAAATTTCATCAAATGGATCCGACTCCTGTATCAAAACCCGCACGCCAGGATCTTGGTCAATGGTAAAGTCTCTGACCCCTTCCCCCTCTCCAGAGGCACACGCCAAGGATGCCCTTTGTCCCCTTTATTGTATGCCCTTGCAGTAGAGCCTCTTGCCTCCGCACTTAGAGCACACCCAGGAGTTTGTGGGCTACGGCAGGGAGACCTGATAGAAAAAATTAGCCTATATGCGGACGACATGTTACTATATTTAGAAGATGCAGGCCCATCCTTACAGGTAGCTCTTGAAGTTATTCAACATTTTGGTAGATACTTTGGCCTAAAAATAAACTGGGATAAATTCCAGATCCTCCCTATCGATGTGAGTGCCCCTACAGAACTTCAGTCCTCCTCCCTACTACTTAGAGTCAGCTCTATGACATACCTAGGGATTGTGATCACCCGCTCACCAGAAGACTTTACCAAGTTAAATATAGAACCCCTAATAGTAAATTTAAAATCCAAAACACAAACATGGGCTAAACTACCCCTTGGAGTAATGGGTCGGGTAAATCTCATTAAAATGGTTCTCCTCCCCAAGTTTTTGTATGTCTTCTGGCATGCTCCGGCCTATTTGCCTCTTAAGATTTTCAAATCTATTGAAGCTCTCCTCAACTCCTTTGTGTGGGGAACAGGCTGACATAAACTGTCCTGGAAAACACTTAAAAACCCTACTGACCGGGGGGGAACAGCATTACCTGACTTTAACCTTTATTACCTGGCAGCACAGCTGTCCCATTTTTTTCATATTGATAAACATGACAAAAAACGGTATCTGTCCCTGATATGCTCTCCTCAGAACCATGAGGTGTCTCATCCATTTCAAATTCTGCTTAAGGGCAATATGGGTACACACGGAGTAGGTGACTGCAAGGGGTTATTATACCACCACTGTAAGATTCGGGAGATAGTGGTACGCAAATTACAGATACCACCTACACGCTTCCATACACCCCTATGGGATAACCCCGCTCTGAAAGAATTGACAACTATACCAGAACATACCCTCTGGCTTAGACAAGGGATTAGATACATATCAGATGTCTATTGTGACACTGCCTTAAAATCGTTCCAACAACTTAAGGTAGAGTTTAACCTCCCCAGCCATATGCACTTCCGATACCTCCAGCTTCGTCATGCTCTTCAGGCCCAATTTGGTAATACCATCCCTAATATAGAATGTCTAGACATCTCCTATATTATGATGGGACTAGACTCTCGTAAACTTATCTCTGGATTCTACAACTTACTACTTCTTCCTACAGTGAATATTCTCGCTTATAAACTAAAGGACCGTTGGTCTGGGGAGGTGGGGGGACTGGAGGATGATGAATGGGAGGATGCATTGGACGCTTGTAAACGGGTCTTCACAAAACTATCAGACCGTCTCATACAACTCTATATCATGCATAGGGTATATCTAACCCCTCTCCGACTGGCTAAATACAAACCTGACCACAATCCGTTGTGCCCCCGTTGCGCTAGTCCATCCAGTACCTTCTTTCATCTTCTATGGTCCTGCCTGGCAATACATAACTTTTGGTCCCATATAGTGAAATTTATCTATGATGAGATGGGATCCCCTCTGAAATTGTGCCCTCAACAGTGTCTGCTGGGAGTATTCCCCGATCCATATTCGGATAAATTTCACAAAGTATTCCTTCAGGAGACACTGTTTGTTGCTAAACTGCTCATAGCGAGAAAGTGGCTTTAGGTCGCGCCACCATCACTCCAGGAGTGGATCTCAGCTGTGAACAATGTTCTACCGTATAAGAAAGAGATTTATATTCATAGAGGTTGCCCTGCCAAGTATGGCAAAATATGGGACACATGGCTAAAAAACCCAGCCACATGTAATGTGTTGTCTGATTGATTGATGTTTTTATTTTCTTTTTTATGTATGTCAGTATTATCCTCACCCTTACGTACACCTGATGTCTGGGCCTCTGACACTTCACGGATTGTAACTGTCCGAGTATAGACTTTGCTACCATATACATGCACGGATTGTACTACTTGTTAAATACATCCAGATTCTTATAGATAATGGACATGACTTATCTATTCTGTCAATGTATACAAACTTTGTATGTCTTTACTCTTTAATAAAAACACCTCAATATTTGTAAAAAAAAAAAAAATGCATCACTTAGGCGGCCCCCTTCTCCACCGCTCCTCTCTTGACCAACAGAAGCCTCAAAACTATGATTTCCACAACACTGTAACCTACCAGAGTCGGGAAAAGCATTAGGTAAACTTCTCTTTAAGCTGTCCTCGAGATTTCATCTTCTGCACCCTCTATGGGGACGGGATGAGTTCTGAGACTTTCCCCTTGTAACGGTGGTCAAGGATGTTTGCCAACCAATAGTGATCCTTATTTTTGATGCCACATATTCTTGGGTCGTTTTGTAGGCTTTAAAGCATGAGGGAGCCCATGCACCACAAGTTTGTGGAGGCATGAGAAGCAGACTTCTCTGGGTCAGTGAGGATTACAGTATCTGGAACTGCCTCCTGCCAGCCATGTACTACTCCCAAGGTTTCTGGGGATGGAAATTCATTTAAGGTTTGACGAATTTCTTCATCTGCTTCAATCCCTCCAAAACTGCCAGAATCCTACTCCTCCCACTCCTCATGTGTGTTCTGTGGCATAGGAAGAATGGTGTCTGCATAAAGCGGACCTTGAGAGGAAAGGAAGTCCTTCTCTTCCTCCCGCTGCTCTGCCTCTAGTGCCCTGTCCATAATGCCATGCAGAGTCTGCTCCAGCAGGAGCACAACAGGGATTGTGTCACTGATGCATGCATTGTCAGCAGCCATTGGCGTGAGGGAAAAAAAGCTGAGCCGGCCTGAGCCTGTCGTTGTGCCATACTCACACAAGTACCAGTTGATGGCCTTCTGCTGCATGTGCACCTACTGCAACATTGCCAAAGTCGAGTTCCACCTGGTGGGCATGTCACAAATCAGGCGGTTTACGAACAGGGGGAATTGCTGCTGAATTTCAGCCAACCAAGCACTGGCTGTGTATGGCCACCTGAAATGGCTACAGACTCTTCTGGCCTGGGTACCTCTTTAAGAAAATGCTGCACCACTAAATTGAGGACATGTACCAGGCATGGCATATGTGTCAATTTTTCCTGTCTAATGGCGGACAGGAGTTTTGTGCCATCGCACACCATCATTCCTGGCTCCACCTGGCATGGTATGAACCACTTCTGGGCCTGCCCCTGCAGAGCTGCAATCTCTGCTCCGGTGTGGTACCTGTCCCCTAGATACACCAACTGAAGCACAGCATGGCACCTTTTAGCCTAACTCATTGAATAGCTCCTTGAACGCTTAGGGGGCACTTGTGGTTCATTAGAAAATTTAGCAGAGGAGGGCATGGAGGTAGAGCTGACAAATCTGCATCATCACCACTAGCTGTATAGAGACATGGTGGCACAACAAGTTCCAGCACTGAGCCCTGTCCTGCATCCTTCAGAGTTGCAAGCAGAGTTACCCAGTGTGCTGTAAATGAAATATATTGTCCCTGACCATGCTTGCTAAACCACGTGTCAGCAGTAATGTGGACTTTGCAGCTGACTGCCTTGCCCAACAACGCTACAACATTGCCTTCAGAGGCAATGGTACAGAGCTGGAATGGCCTTACGTGAAAATAAATAGCGACTGGGAACCTGCCATTGTGGTACAGCACATTCTACAAAGTCATGGAGGGGGGAAGAATCCACCAGATGGAAAGGCAAAAGTTGTAAAGCCAGCACCTTTGACAAGCTTGCATTTAGACACTGGGCATGTGGGTGGCAGTGACTATTTTTTTTTTTTTGCTGCAGCAGATGGGGCAGAGACATTTTTCGGTCTACAGCTGGTGGTGTGCTACTGCCAGATGTGCTGCAAGGACCTGGGACACCATCATCCCTGTTTGTGGAGGCTCCTGAGAGGTCATGAGGTATAGCGGGGGCAGACTGAGGTGAGTAAGGAGGAGGAACCTTTTGCGTCCCTTTTGTGTGGCTTTCAGGTGCTCTTGCCAATGGACTGAGTAGTGGGAGGTTAAATGCCTTGTCAAGCATGTGGTACCCATCTGGCTGGTGCTTTTGCCACGCTTGATGTGCTTGAAAGAAAGTTTGCACATTGCAACAATGCGATCGGCTGCAAATATGCTAAAAAAAAGGCCCAGACAGCTGAGCTGTGGGAAGTGGGCCGGGAGATAACCCCTATACAATGTGATGGAATAGAGTGACTGCTCTCTACTCTTCAATGATGGCTGCCTCTTTGAGGTTGTGCCTCACTTTTCTCCTCTGCCCTATCCGGCACCCAAGTCGCCTCAGTGACATCATCATCATAATATCCTCCATTCTCATTACCACTGGCTACAACTTGGCAATACGCTGCGGCTGGGGGAACATGACTGCCAATTTGTGTACCAGTGTTTTCCCCTCTTTGTAGGCTCATGTTCCTACCTTCCTCAACCTCAGAACCAACATCTGAATCAAGTAATGGCTGTGCATCATCATGGAGCAAGTGGTTGATGCTGTGTTCAAATAACTCAGCTGACTTCTCCATGACTGATGCTGGGGCTATGGCAGGAATAGCTTTGGACAAGGAGGCAGATTTAGCCACTCCGGAAGCTGCAGTGGACTACTCACTAGTCTCTGCTTGGGTGACAGAGGATGAGGATGGTTCAGTAAGCCAGTCCACCACCTCCTCTGCATGCTGTGGCTGGATAGCACAGACAACATCACTAAACAGAGGAAATGATGCCCTGACTGAGGACTCACCATGTACATCTCTGGCTGTGGACACATACGCTGCTGGTCCCCTCACAGTGCCATGGGAATGTCTGCCTCTCCTTGTTGGCCTCCCAGACATGATGGGGGGCTTCTTATTAACAAAATGTAACAAAAATGTAGAAATGTGTACGTGGATGCACTTTAATCAATGGAAAGTGGTGTTTGGGGCACTTTAACCCGAGTACTCACTACACAGACCCACTCCACTGACACACTACAATATGCTGCATTAAACGTGCACAGACACACAGAAATATACTGCATTAAACGTGCACTGACGCACAGAAATGTACTGCATTAAACGTGCACTGACGCACTGAAATATACTGTGTTAAATGTGCACTAACACACAAAAATATACTGCGTTAAACGGCATGTAACATATTGAAATATACTGCGTTAAACATGCATTAGCGCACTAAAATATACTGCGTTAAATGACAGGTAACGCACTGAAATATACTGTGTTAAATGTGCAGTAATGTGCTGAAATATACCCCGTTAAACATGCATTAACACACAGAAATATACTGAGTTAAACGTGCAGTAACGGACTGAAATATGCTGCATTAAATGTACACTAACGCACAGAAGTATTCTGTGTTAAACGTGTACTAACACATTGAAATATACTGCTTTAAGTGGCACGTAATGCACTGAATTATACTGCGTCAAATGTGCAGTAATGCGCTGAAATATTTTGTGTTAAACATGCAGTAACGCACAGAAATTTACTTCGTTAAACATGCAGTGAAGCACTGAAATACTGAAATATACTGGGTTAAACAGCAGGTAATGCACTGAAATATACTGCGGTAAACATGCACTAACCCACAGATATACACTGCATTAAATGTGCAGTAAAGCACAGAAATATACTGCATTAAACGTGCACGTAATGCACTGAAATATACTGCGTCAAGCGCGCAGCAATGCGCTGAAATATACTGTGTTAAACATGCAGTAACGCACAGAAATATGCTGCGATAAACATGCAGTAAAGCACTGAAATGTACTGGGTTAAACAGCAGGTAATGCACTGAAATATACAGCGTTAAACATGCTCTAACCCACAGATATACACTGCGTTAAATGTGCAGTGAAGCACAGAAATATACTGCATTAAACGTACATTAACGCACTGAAATATACTGCATTAAACAGCTTGTAACGCACTGCAATATACTGCATTAAATGTGCAGTAACACACAGAAATATACTGCAGTAAACCTGCCCTGACCAAATAAACTTACACTAATATAAGAATGAATGGTCACTACACTCACACTGACTTATAACTAGATTCACAGCAAATTGACATTAAAGTAAAAATGAATGGTCACTACACTCACACTGATTATTATATTATTATTATTATTATTATACAGTATTTATATAGCGCCAACAGTTTGCATAGCGCTTTACAACTTGAGGGTAAATGGTACAAATACAATACAATTTGATACAGTAGGAATCAGAGGGCCCTGCTCCTTAGAGCTTACAATCTAAGAGGGAAGGTCAAGAGATACAAGAGGTAATAACTATGGGTGATGTGCTGATTGAGAAGATAAATGTACATTTGTTAGGTGGGGGCCAGATAGGCTTCTCTGAAGAGATGAGTTTTCATGGATCGTCTGAAAGTGGATGAAGTAGGAGAAAATCGGACGGATTAGGGTACAGCATTCCAGAGGATGAGGGAGGCTCTGGTGAAGTCCTGAAGGCGAGCATGGGATGAGGGGACAAGGGAGTTTGAGAGCAGGAGGTCTTGGGAGGAGCGAAGAGAACGATTAGGTTGGTATTTTGTGACTAGGTTAGAGATGTAGCTGGGGGCCAGGTTGTGGATGGCTTTGTAAGTTATAGTTAGTATCTTGAATTTAATTCGGTGACAGAGTGGCAGCCAATGGAGAGATTGGCAGAGGGGTGTGTGAGACGCTGAGCGGTTTGTGTGGTGGATGAGCCTGGCAGCAGCGTTCATGATGTACTGAAGTGGGGATAGCCTATTTAGAGGTAAACCAATGAGGAGGGAGTTGCAGTAATCGAGGCGGGAGATGACCAGGGAGTGGATTAGAAGCTTTATGGTGTCATTGGTTATGAAGGGGCGATTAAACTCTTACTAGATTCACACTGAACTGATATTCTACACTGACAAAAGAATCAGAATAGCACACTATAGCACACTAAGGGGGCCCATTTACTATGGTGCCGAAAAATTATTATAAAATATGTTGGTGTGCTTATCAAACTTTCCTGGCCCATCCTCCCGTTAGCACACAATGGGTAACATCTCCTCTGGAGCCCCACATTACCACCTGTATAGCCGAATAAAAGGCAGCTCCTCCCCAACTAAGACAGTTCTTTTTTGGTCTGCTCCAGGCCACCTGTTGATTGCAGTTGGTAAGTAAGTTGTTTGCTGAATCCCCCCTGCCGAACCTACCTCTCCATGTTCAGCCTCTAGTGGAGTTTGGAAGATCCTGAATGCTGAAGGTAAATTCTTTTTCTTTTGGGTGCCTTTTTGTGCCAAGGCTATGGACAAAATGATGCTTAAACAGCATTGATATTGTACAAGTGTGGTATTATAAGAGCATAAGAGTTCTGCAATGTTATCATTGTCTCTCCCTTTGGTTTTATTTTTTCCTGTCTTTATATACAGCACACTGCACTGCTGTCCTGGCTTTATTGTCAGTCTGAGAGAGACTGTGAATGGTGTCACAGGGTACAGGGACACAGGTAAAGGACTTACCTCAGATTCTGACTCTCCTCTCTGTCTCTGGATGTGCTGTCCTGGCTCCCTTGCTGTGCTGTGTACTCCCGTGGGCTTGACAGTCTGACTTTTTTTTTTTGTCTCAGACTTTAGGACCCCATAGACATGTAGCAAAGACCCCCAAAGAAGCTGCTGAAATAAATTGGGTTGTTGCCGTCACCCCTTACCTGTAGTTTCACCACATCAGGAACCTAGAGTCTGTATTAGGCCTTGCATCCACCAATGTATGCACCAGTCACTTTATTCTATTTCCAATGTTTTATTGCAAAACTTGAAAGGAAGTAGCAGTAAAGAGGTAGAAAGGGAGTTGCAGGAGAGTTCAAATACCTTTTGCAGATCACTGAGGAATTTAAGATCGTGCAGACTAACACACCTTCAGTCTAAAGATCTTTGCCCACCCGGATAGGTCTCTCTCACTGACCTAGCAGCCGGAATGGCGCACGGACAAAAAGCCTCTGCCACAAACTTGAGAAGAACAAAATGGTTGTACAATCCTCTGCCACAGGACGTAGTAATAGATGAACAATTCTCTGCCACAGGATTGTAGTATTAGATGATCAGCAACACAGTACCAGAACCTTTAAGCCGACCCAGCAGTTCTGTGCGGTAAGTTAGTTAGTCCTCCCCCGGATCTTTTAATTGCTTGGCTTCTTCCCGCAGGACAGACAGCACAGGACCACCTCTAAACCAACAGGTCCCAGACAAATTCTGGGCCTACTTGTAGTAACAAAGTCTCGGGCCAGCATGGTCCCGAGACAGAAAAGAAACTGTCACATACCTTAGGCCAGGAGGGCCAGGAGGTAAAAAAGAACCAAAAATGGCATCTGCCCCTTAAGTACCCTTTCCCAGAATGCATAGCAGTGGACCACCTCTGCCGAGTTACCTCTGAGAAAGAAGAGCACTCAATACACTTCACCCTGTTGCTTTTCAACACCGGCCTGTGGTGACAACGACACCTACAGACAACAATGTGGAACTACACGCAACACAGCAAATGCTGGAACAGAAGCCAATTTAGCCATAGATTAAATCTGAACTATATACAGAACAGATAACCCCCTAAATTTACATGCAAGCACCTGATCAACAGGAGCAGGGCGCTACACACACTATGCAACATTTGCTGTCTGGTTTCCTTGGATTTAGCGGAGCCATGTAGTGCAAGGGCCTCTTAGGTTTGGCCTCTTGTTATGTGGTTTTGGTGAACCTGAGGGAAGAAATCCAGAGAAGATTGTATAGTGTGTGTGTCCAGCTTAACTGTGTCTGATGTCTGCCTTTGGAAATGCTGCCTGAAGCTCCCCCGATGCTTCTAAGGTGAGTGGATGAAGGCAGATGGCTCTTAAAGAGATAGGGTACCATGTATTTTGTGAGAGGTAGTATGCTTTTCTCCATATATTTTGTGCAAATATGAGCTTTCCACACCTGTTAGTGGTACAGAAGATTAGCAAAGGTAGGAGGGGGCGACGTGGGACATGGTTCCTAAAAGAGTGCCCAAGGAGACTATGCAAATTAGGGGTTTTGCATTACTTTAGATTCAGAAACCCTGAATGCAAAACGCTCCAAAAAAACATAAAACCTGCCAACAATCATCTTGTCCTGACCAGGACAATGACACCTAACAAGAGAAGAAGAAACAGCAAAAGCGCCTCTTAGTAAAACAGTATATTTTAATGACACAATTCCATTAAAAGCACTCACATGTTAAAACTTGTTAGTCCGGCATGGGTAGTCTCAGTAAAAGCCATACAGGATTGCACTCTCTGATGTAAAAAAAGCCTTATTTCTCTCCACTGCCGGCTCGTGTATTCGGCGTAAGCTTCCGGGATTCGATAGTAATCCAAAACGAGGCTTGTACCTCCGCCGGGCAATCGAATGGAGGGCTGGAATGCAAATCCAATGGTATGTGCTGTACTGTCAAAGTGGTGTCCTGGCTGAAATTATACTTTTTAAATAAAAATACCCCTATAATATAGAAGCTTAATGTATTCTAGTAAAGTTAGTCTGTAAATTAAGGTCTGTTTTGTTAGTTTATAGCAGTAGTTTGTTATTTTATAAACTTACAGCAGGCCGTGGCCATCTTAAGTGTGGGCATCTGAAGCCAGACTGTATTTCTTCCTGGATCTCATCCTTGACAATCTCGCACATGCTCAGTGCAGCACAAGCAGTGTAATAGGTTTCAGTTCAGGGTTCCATAGCAACGGCAGTTTCAGAGGAAGTTGCCGCCCCACATGCTCAGTGCAGCACAAGCAGTGTAATAGGTTTCAGGTCAGGTTTCCATAGCAATGGCAGTTTCAGAGGAAGTTGCCGCCCCTTCCCAGAAGGCATTGCAAACAGGAAATGATGCGATGGGCCGTGGCCAGGGAGGAGGAAGTGAAAAATGAACACAGCAAATATACAGTAGGTGCTGAGAAAAAAAATTAAAAAATATCCAATTTGTTTACAGTGCACAGTTTAATGAGGGATGCTGAAGAGTTGTAAAAGTGGGTGGAACTCCACTTTAAGCGACGCTTTTTAGAGGATGCGCATTGAGGCGCGCTCCTTTTTCAAGCTAGGGAAGATGAGTTTAATTGCAGCCTATTTAAGTGCTCTCCTAGCACTGCCTCCCAATGGATACAAATATTATTACAAGGAAAATAAAAGGAATATAATGTTACAGATGCAGATACAATTATGTGCATGTATAAAATGACAATGTGCAACTAACCTTTCTTATATTCATGTTTTTCCTATAGGGTGATTATATGTATGTTATTATAACCACATATATATATATATATATATCTAAAAATAGATTAAATCTGACTAGATTGTGTGCATATTATTATTATTATTATTAAAAAATCATTGCTAAAAATTATTATTATGCATATTAACACAGATAGCATTATAAATGTATATATTTATAGTTGATCGGTGTGAAGTCTATTTCAAGGCCATAATTAATTTTGTTCAAATGGGAGGGGGGAGGGGAGGGAAAAGAAAGGGGGGGAAAAGAAAAAGAAACCTTTATAAAAATAATATATATATCTTTGTACCCTCCATATGTATGTGTGTATATATATATATATATATATATATATATATATATATATATATATATATATATATATATATATATATATATATATATATATATATATATATATATATATAGACACATATGCATCTTGGACTGTGCAAGATACTGCTTAACACATAATTATTTTTACTTTTGATGAACAGCACTATCTGCAGGTCCAAGGGACAGCCATGGGGGCCAACTTTGCGCCTTCATACGCAAATCTAGCAATGGGATTATGGGAACACAGATACATCTGGCAAAATAACCCATTCCTTAGGCATCTGATTTTCTATGGTTGTTATATAGACGACATCATAATTATTTGGGATGGTCCAGATGATGATGTTGATGAGTTTGTTTCCCACTGCAACAACCCACATGGCCTGAGCTACACCCATGTTATGGACAAAGAAAAACTAGCCTTTTTAGATCTTGACCTTTTCCATGTTGATAATGAGATACATGCTAGGAATTTCTTCAAACCCATGGCAGGAAATTCCCTACTACATTATAAGAGCTGTCATTATAAAAAATGGAAAGACAATATCCCCAAGGGGCAGTTTTGTCGATTGCGGAGGAACTGTACCAAAACATCTGATTACATGGAACAAAGCCAGTCACTTAAAAAAAAACTCAAGGACAAGGGGTATCCAGAGTCGTTGGTAGACCAAGCACAGAAATATTATTTACAATCTACACCTGTAGCCCAAAACAAAAATGAGGAGAATTTTAACCAATCTGGGCACTTTATTACTAGGTTCCACACTAAATTCTCTCAAATGGAGGCAATTTTCAAGAAGTATTGGCCAATCCTTCTTGAGGATCCACTCCTCAAACCAGTTTTACCAAATTATCCTAAAATTACCTATAGAAAGGCTCCCAACATCAAAAATAAAATTGCGCCTAGCAAACTAAAGCCCATAAAGGATATTACACCGGCACAGGCCCACATGATCTCACTCAAGGGCATGTTCCAGTGTAAAAAAGCCATGTGTAAAACTTGTGGTTTTGTCAAGCATGGAAAAAAATATTTTTCCACAAAAGGAAAAATTTACATGCTGGATAACTTCTACAACTGTGGCTCAGATTTTGTTGTTTATGGTCTCAGTTGTCCGTGTAACCTTATGTGGGGCGTACCATTGAGGCAAAGATTTGGTGAGCACAGAAGAAAAATAGAAGGAGGAAGGGACACAGTGTCTCGCGTAATTTCTGTGAACACCATGCAAAATCCACCAAAGGTCTCGAGGTATGGGTTATAGAGCAAATACCTAAAAATCTCCCTGCATCTGGATTTATTCTTTGGACACTCTAAACCCTGGTGGAATTAATGAAGAATTAGAAATATCCACCATCTTACAATAATGTTGGCTTTGTGTGTGTCACCCCGCTTTTAACAATAAGTAATAATAACACTACTAATATATTATAGTCATATTTATCCTAATTTAATCATTCCCTGTTATCAGTACCTATAGGTCATACC
Organism: Lithobates clamitans; assembly: GCA_037952925.1. NCBI lineage: Eukaryota > Metazoa > Chordata > Amphibia > Anura > Ranidae > Lithobates > Lithobates clamitans. Next base: position 6,209,985 of record JBBGZY010000221.1, on the reverse strand, counting down.
CATGTGAGTATATAGGTTATTTTCAACATCCCCTGTTCTTAGTGGTGCTACACACCACATCCATACATATGTGTCTATATATATATATATATATATACATATGGAGGGTACAAAGATATATTATTTTTATAAAAGGTTTCTTTTTCTCCCCCCCCTTTCTTTTCCCTCCCCTCCCCCCCTCCCATTTGAACAAAATTAATTATGGCCTTGAAATAGACTTCATACCTATCAACTATAAATATATACATTTATAATGCTATCCGTGTTAATATGCATAATAATAATTTTTAGCAATGATTTTTTAATAATATGCACACAATCTAGTCAGATTTAATCTATTTTTGGATATATATGTGTTTATAATAACATGCATATAATCACCCTATAGGAAAAACATGAATATAAGAAAGGTTAGTTGCCCATTGTCATTTCATACATGCACATAATTGTATCTGCATCTGTAACATTATATTCCTTTTATTTTCCTTGTAATAATATTTGTATCCATTAGGCGGCAGTGCTAGGAGAGCACTTAAATAGGCTGCAATTAAACTCATCTTCCCTAGCTTGAAAAAGGAGCGCGCCTCAATGCGCATCCTCTGAAACGCGTCGCTTAACGACAGTACAGCACATACCATTAGATTTGCGTTCCAGCCCTCCATTCGATTGCCCGGTGGAGGTACAAGCCTTGTTTTGGATTACTATCGAATCCCGGAAGCTTACGCCGAATACAGGAGCCGGCAGTGGAGAGGAATAAGGCTTTTTTACATCAGAGAGTGCAATCCTGTATGGCTTTTACTGAGACTACCCATGCCGGACTAACAAGTTTTAACATGTGAGTGCTTTTAATGGAATTGTGTCATTAAAATATACTGTTTTACTAAGAGGCACCTTTGCTGTTTCTTCTTCTCTTGCATATCTGGAGTGGCTTCACCCCCCTTCATAAGGCTGCCCTACCTATAGACTGTATGCATCTCACGAAGAGCTTCTGATTGCTCAAAGGACATTTTTTTTGATGTGCATTGAGGCACACTGTTTACATTGAAACCTGCGCTACTTTTTGTTGTTTTTTTTCTTCCAATGACACCTAACAGGTTGTCACACTCATTAAAGTGGATGTAAACCCTCCATACACCTAGTGAAGTGAATGGCCTCAAATGATACCCAGAGATGAACCAAATCTCCCTACATAAGTTTCTACATGTATATCTGCTGTCTTCACATTTATATACTATTTAGAAAGGTCAGATCATGTTAGGAAATGTTCTCTTCCCGTTTAACACAGAGTGTGGTGTTTGGGCTTACAGGTCTATGGACCTCAAGTTGCATCAAAGTGGGACCAAAGTAGTGCAGGGACTACTTTGAGATCTCTGCGTCTTGAAGTCGCACAGATATGGACGGTACTCATTGGAAATCATGGGGTACGACTTGTCATGCGACTTTTCAGTCCCAAATCGCATGAAAAGTCGCACTAGTAGAAACCTAGCCTTAGGTTCACATCCACTTAAGCATGTGGTCCATACACTCTGAAGGAGTTGTTGTTTCCACTTACCCTGTGATAGGACAGGATCCAGGAAACTGGTACAAATGCATTTATGTTAGCATGATAGAGAATGCCTCACCTAGCTCATGATGCATTTTGGGCCCGCATGCAGTCTGCAGAGTCAGAGAAATGAAATTGCACAGGTTGCCTCACAAGGATGTGGTTGTGCAAAATTCTAAGCCCTATTAAGGCAGCTATTGCGGAAAGGATGCTACAGATATCCACACCACAAGCAACACCCATAATGATAGAGCGTAAAGTGCTCATTGATGAAGGATGACAGATACCTTGTTAGAAGACCTATTAAGAGTAACAGGTTCTCTAAACTTTATCCATATATGATGGCTGCTGTATGTTTGTGCACTGCACTTCCAGGGGTGGATGCTGCCCTCTAGTGTCTGGTGCAAGTGTCTTTGCCTTTTTATAACTTGGTTGCCTTCAGAGATCCTATGGATGAGAAAGTGGACTTGTTCACACCAAATGCAGTCCAGTGCATCTTTATTCTGCATCAAGAATGCATGGACAGTGTTTAACTTTGATTCCAGGTTACATAGTTCACACCAGTACAGCGCATTCTAGTACAGTCAACAAAAGTAGAATGTTGCATTGTTTCTGTATGGAACACATCTAGAAGTGGCAAAACGCATTGAGAATGCATCAAAACACTCATGCAGAAACACATCTAGAACACAGAAATTCTGGTGATCTGGCCATCAGGCTTGCACAGAATCTATACAGTGACAGATTTTGCCTGCCAACCAGCAATACGTTATCTTTGATATATATTAACTTTAGATATGGCATTACATTCAACACTGGAAGCTACAAGATTTGGCATAGTTTCTGGAAAGATTGGAACCTGGCAACTGACTTTTGGTGGATGCTTTGATAGACCTAGTACAAGCCCTGGCACACCCAGTCGCTACTATGAAAGTAATGTGGTTATACCACTGGAGGGCAGGTGGACTGTCTACACAAGCCTTTAACCACTTGAGCCCCGGACCATTATGCTGCCTAAGGACCAGAGGTCTTTTTCCAATTTGGCACTGTGTCGCTTTAACTTTTAATTGCGCGGTCATGCAATGCTGTACCCAAACGAAATTTGCGTCCTTTTCTTCCCACAAATAGAGCTTTCTTTTGATGGTACTTGATCACCTCTGCAGTTTTTATTTTTTGCGCTATAAACGGAAAAAGACCGAAAATTTTGAAAAAAAATTATATTTTCTACTTTTTGTTATAAAAAAAATCCAATAAACTCAATTTTAGTCATACATTTAGGCCAAAATGTATTCGGCCACATGTCTTTGGTAAAAAAAATGTCAATAAGCGTATATTTATTGGTTTGCGCAAAAGTTATAGCGTCTACAAACTAGGGTACATTTTCTGGAATTTACACAGCATTTAGTTTATGACTGCCTATGTCTTTTCTTGAGGTGCTAAAATGGCAGGGCAGTACAAAACCCCCCCAAATGACCCCATTTTGGAAAGTAGACACCCCAAGGAAATTGCTGAGAGGCATGTTGAACCCATTGAATATTTATTTTTTTTGTCCCAAGTGATTGAATAATGACAAAAAAAAAAAAAATATTTACAAAAAGTTGTCACTAAATGATATATTGCTCACACAGGCCATGGGCCTATGTGGAATTGCACCCCAAAATACATTCAGCTGCTTCTCCTGAGTACAGGGATACCACATGTGTGGGACTTTTTGGGAGCCTAGCCGTGTACGGGACCCCGAAAACCAATCACCGCCTTCAGGATTTCTAAGGGTGTAAATTTTTGATTTCACTCTTCGCTGCCTATCACAGTTTCGGAGGCCATAAAATGCCCAGGTGGCACAAACCCCCCCCAAATGACCCCATTTTGGAAAGTAGACACCCCAAGCTATTTGCTGAGAGGCATATTGAGTCCATGGAATATTTTATATTTTGACACAAGTTGCGGGAATGTGACACTTTTTTTTTTTTTTTTTGCACAAAGTTGTCACTAAATGATATATTGCTCACACAGGCCATGGGCATATGTGGAATTGCACCCCAAAATACATTTAGCTGCTTCTCCTGAGTATGGGGATACCACATGTGTGGGACTTTTTGGGAGCCTAGCCGCGTACGGGGCCCCGAAAACCAATCACCGCCTTCAGCGTTTTTAAGGGCGTGAATTTTTGATTTTACTCTTCACTGCCTATCACCGTTTCGGAGGCCATGGAATGCCCAGGTGGCACAAAACCCCCCCAAATGACCCCATTTTGGAAAGTAGACACCCCAAGCTATTTGCTGAGAGGCATGGTGAGTATTTTGCAGCTCTCATTTGTTTTTGAAAATGAAGAAAGACAAGAAAAAACATTTTTTTTTTCTTTTTTCAAATTTCAAAACTTTGTGACAAAAAGTGAGGTCTGCAAAATACTCACTATACCTCTCAGCAAATAGCTTGGGGTGTCTACTTTCCAAAATGGGGTCATTTGGGGGGGTTTTGTGCCACCTAGGCATTCCATGGCCTCCGAAACTGTGATAGGCAGTGAAGAGTGAAATCAAAAATTCACGCCCTTAGAAAGCCTGAAGGCGGTGCTTGGTTTTCGGGGTCCCGTACGCGGCTAGGCTCCCAAAAAGTCTCACACATGTGGTATCACCATACTCAGGAGAAGCAGCAGAATGTATTTTGGGGTGTAATTTCACATAATCCCATGGCATGTTTGAGCAATATATCATTTAGTGACAACTTTGTGCAAAAAAAAAAAAAATTTGTCTCTTTCCCGCAACTTGTGTCGCAATATAAAATATTCCATGGACTCGACATGCCTCTCAGCAAATAGCTTGGGGTGTCTACTTTCCAAAATGGGGTCATTTGGGGGGGTTTTGAACTGTCCTGGCATTTTATGCACAACATTTAAAAGCTTATGTCACACATCACCCACTCTTCTAACCACTTGAAGACAAAGCCCTTTCTGACACTTATTGTTTACATGAAAAAGTTATTTTTTTTTGCAAGAAAATTACTTTGAACCCCCAAACATTATATATTTTTTTTAAAGCAAATGCCCTACAGATTAAAATGGTGGGTGTTTCATTTTTTTTTTTCACACAGTATTTGCGCAGCGATTTTTCAAACGCATTTTTGGGGGAAAAAACACACTTTTTTAAATTTTAATGCACTAAAACACACTATAGTGCCCAAATGTTTGATGAAATAAAAAAGATGATCTTAGGCCGAGTACATGGATACCAAACATGACATGCTTTACAATTGCGCACAAACGTGCAGTGGCAACAAAATAAATACATTTTTAAAAGCCTTTAAAAGCCTTTACAGGTTACCACTTTAGATTTACAGAGGAGGTCTACTGCTAAAAATACTGCCCTCGATCTGACCTTCGCGGTGATACCTCACATGCATGGTGCAATTGCTGAAAACAAAGATGGGAGGTACAAAGAATTCTTCAGTGAGGAACAGGCATAATTAGCAAAAATATAAATGTTTAATGTAGAAAAATTATGTAAAATAATACCACCTATACACCAGATAGAGTCAAGAATTGACAATAAGTGAACCAATACCAACTAATACCAATTAAAATTGACAACGTTGTCTGAAACAAAAAGCACAACATGCAGATGGCCACCACACCACATACATACACATGAAATTGGCCAGCTGGACTTTTAAAAGTCTCTTGTGAATTGGGGCTGAGTAAGGATGGAAAGCCAATATGTGACGGTGTATGGCCTTAAATAGGAGGGAGTCCGCAATGTACACTGCCGATAGCAAGCCCAGATTTGACTGCAGATGGATATGCACACTTTGCTGGTGGTAGCACTGACAAGTGGAGGTCGACTGTGGTAAAAGACATGCATGGACAGCTAAGTCAGTGCTAAGCAAGAGTGCAGGGGATGATGGTGCACCTGTGTGGCTATGGAAGTATAACAACAGCGTGTGAAAGGATGCGATCTCACCAAGCCATGGATATCCAGATACTGCAGGTAAGTGGGGCAGTCCAATCCTCCTCGAGCTAGATCATCATCTGGTCAAGATAAAGTGGCCAGTGGGTCCATATAGGTAGACGCCCGCCAGGTAAGTAAAAGTGGGGGGATTGAGTGGCGTGCCGCCAGTTAGCGGAGTAAAGCCACAGTTGTGTCCTGGTTACTTCCTGGTTCCGTGCTGCGGGGCTATCAACGGACGTTCGGCCGGGCTTGAGTGACTTCAGCGGTGGCGAATCAAATCCCAGGGGCTAGTGGGTGGATCTGTATGGGTGCTACAACAGACGTGATGGCGTCATGCTGACGCGTTTCATCCGTAAAGGATTTTTTTCAGAGCATGCGCAGTAATTGCAGTAGGCGGCTTAAATAGAGGTACCAATTGAAGACGTAAATACGTCAGCTAGCCGCTAATTAGGCGCCTGCGCAACAGATAGACAGCCATTCAAGTGAAAAAACAACAACACATAATAGTAATAATAATAATAAAGTGGGCCAATCCATGGGTGCAACACCACCACCAGGAATGTGGTATGGAAAGGGAGGGGGGGGGGAAGAAAAGGAAAAGATGAGAAGGGGAGGGGGGGAAAAGGGGAAAAGGGGGGGGGGCCGGGAAAAAGAGAAATAAGAAGGGGAAAGGGAAAGGAAGAAAATATGGTGATCTGAACTTGAAAATAGTGATCAAAACTATAACGGAGAGACGTGAGGATTTTCCTCCGAGGACTAGGTTGTAAGGAATACTGATAAATTGCATTCATTATTTAACCCATGTGGGGACATACTGTCAAGGGTATATATCCACATTTTTTCCTTCTGGCAGAGAATTCTGTCGAAGTCACCCCTCCTAAGGGGGAGGTTTAATTTATAAATACCCTTGACAGTAAGTCCCGTAGGGTCCCCACCGTGATGATCAAGGAAATGTAGGGAGATGGGGCGCTCATCGTCTTTACTGAGGATGCTCTGTACGTGTTCACTGATCCTGGTCTTGAGTTTTCTTTTTGTTTTTCCCACATATTTTTTGCCACATGGGCAGGTGATCATGTAGACCACTCGTGTGGTATTACAGTTGATAAAGTTATAAATTCTAAACTGTTTCTGACCATCAGAACCAGTGAACACGTCAGTGCGTTCCACATACTTGCATATGCTGCATCTGCCGCATTTGAACATGCCTTTAAGAGGTGGAAGTTGAGTAAGCCAATTTTGGCTGTGTGACCTCGAATATTCGGAGTGGATCAGGTGATCCCTGAGGTTCCGGGAACGTCGAGCAGTGAGGAGAGGGCGTTCACCTACTATTTCACCCAGTATAGGGGAGTCCAAAAGAATGTGCCAGTGGTTATCAAGTATGGTCCGAATCTGTTTCCATTGGGAACCATACTTGGTAATAATCCTAGGGGGCCCATAATCATTATTAGAGGCCTTAGGTTTTTTTCCTTTTGTAAAAAGTTGTTGTCGATCAGTCTGGGCAGCTCTTTTCTTTGCTGTTCTAATAACCCCATGGGAGTAACCCCTGTCTCGGAATCTATCATATAGGTCCCTGGCTTCAATGTCAAAATCTTGTTGTGTGGAACAGTTTCTGCGAATACGAAGGAACTGGCCCACAGGTATACCTCTGATCAGCGATCTAGGATGATCACTTGTTGCCTGGAGGAGCGTATTCGCTGCTGTAGGTTTTCTGTACGTTTTGGTACTAATCCTCCCATTGCTGGCGATAAGGGTGAGGTCCAGAAAGGAGAGGGTATGCTGATGGGCTGTGTAAGTAAGCCTAATGTTTCTGTCGTTGGTGTTGAGTTCGTCCATAAATAGCACCAATTCCTGTTCTGTACCCGCCCATACCATAAATACATCATCGATGTACCTCAGCCAGAGGCGATTATGGCTGAGGTACATCGACGAGTGGTAGACACATTCCTTCTCCCACATGCCAAGATGGAGGCATGCATAGGATGGAGCCCATGGTGCACCCATCGAGGTGCCTCTGATTTGTCGATAGTAGGACCCCATGAACTGAAAGCAATTGTGCTCCAATAGAAATCTGAGCAAATCACAAATAAATTCATTTTGATGTCCCAGGTCAGGAAATTTCTTATCAAGAAAGAAATGAGTTGCTTTCAATCCCCAAGTGTGGGGAATTGATGTGTATAAGGATTCAACATCAATCCCAACTAACATTGATCCCTCCGGTAGGACCACGTTCTCTAAATGAGATAGTACATGCCCAGTGTCCTGTACATATGAGGGCAGATCAAATACCAATTCCTTGATTAGTGCATCAATGAATTTACCCGTTTTTTCAAGGGGACCATTCACTGCCGACACGATGGGCCTACCGGGGGGATTCGTTAGGGATTTATGGAGCTTCGGTATAATGTAGAAGGTGGGTGTATTAAACTCAGACACCCTAAGAAAATTAAACTCCTTTTTGGTAATTAGTTTTTCTTCCATAGCCAAACTCAGCTGGTAATTAAGTTCTTTGATGATATCAGGGAAGGGGTTTATATCCAGTTTGTGATAAGTGAGTTTATCACCTAAAAGTCTAAGTACTTCATTTTCGTATTGGTCCTCAGTAAGGAGGACTAGGTTGCCCCCTTTGTCACTGCCCTTAATTACAATACCAGGAGTCCTCATTTTCTATTAGAAGTGAAACAAGTGCATCCAAAGCTTCCCTTTCCTCTTTGTTCTGGGAGTCCTGTTTGGTCTTATTGTGTTTAGATAGATGCCAGTATCTAAAGAGGACTTTTCTTAAGTAGAGGGAGATGTCCTTGTACACTTCAAATTCATTCATCCCTGATTTAGGGGAGAATGAGAGACCCTTATTAAGTAGGGAAAGATGATGTTGGTTCAGGGGAAAGTTGGTCAAGTTAACTACCTTCATATCTGTGGGTGAGTCCTCTATTGATTTCTGGATGCCTATGTCCTGTGTGTTTTCTTCCTCACCTGTCTCTGGCTTTTGCGAATTTCCCTTGTTCTTCCTTGATGACCTGGGGGTGAGTCTGGGGGTATTTTCCCTTTTCCTATTGTTTGGTTCTTCCCTATGGTAGTTGGGGGTGGTCTGTTGGTGATTGGTCCCTCTCTAAAAAAGTCACCGAGAGGTCCCTACGTTCACTGTCGCTGTCCGTGGAGGAATATTGTTTACGGGTAGACTTAGTATTGGCTGAGCTGTTGCTCCTCCCTCTATTTTTTCGCGAACGGCTCCTTCCTTTATGAATTGTGGGGTCAAACAGATCGCCACTCTCAAGGTCAAGTAGATTTTGTTTAAATTTTTCTTGTTTGTGAGTTTTTAAATTTCTTTGAGTTTTCTCTACTTCTTTTTTAAGGAGCTCATTATATTTTTCAAATGAGGAGTCTGTTTTGAAGGGTTCAAGTAGGCTGGCACTATTATTTATCTCCGTTTGAATTTCCGCAAGTTGGGCCTGTTCCTCATCAACAATCAACTGCATAATTTCCAGACCACGCTTCAAACAGCTGGCCTTCCATGCCTGTATAAACCGTGGTGTGTGAAGATGTCCAGCTGGAGTCACTCTTTCTCTCAGACCTCTGGGGATAATTCCATTTTCAATGTGAGATTTTAGTGATGAAATATCCCACTTCCTATTCAGGAATTTAATTGTTAGTTTTTTATGATTCCTGAACAGGGACTGGAGAGAATCCTCACAAGCATTTGAGGTCGATTGTTGGGAGGAAAAGGCCAACTGGATTTCTCGATCAATGTCCTCGTCAAGAAGATAAGCCATATCACAGGGGGGGAGAGAAAAGAAGGAGGGGGGAGGAGGGGACAGGAAGGAGAAAGGGGAGAAGGAGGTGGGGTGCACCCAGGAGTGGACCCACTATTAAAAAGTATGTGGTTATGGTAATATCTGGAGTGTGTGGTAGCAAAGTGAAGTTCATAAAGAAGGGAAGTATAATCCATTACTGCGCATGCTCTGAAGAAATCCTTTACGGATGAAACGCGTCAGCATGACGCCATCACGTCTGTTGTAGCACCCGTACAGATCCACCCACTAGCCCCTGGGATTTGATTCGCCACCGCTGAAGTCACTCAAGCCCGGCCGAACGTCCGTTGATAGCCCCGCAGCACGGAACCAGGAAGTAACCAGGACACAACTGTGGCTTTACTCCGCTAACTGGCGGCACGCCACTCAATCCCCCCACTTTTACTTACCTGGCGGGCGTCTACCTATATGGACCCACTGGCCACTTTATCTTGACCAGATGATGATCTAGCTCGAGGAGGATTGGACTGCCCCACTTACCTGCAGTATCTGGATATCCATGGCTTGGTGAGATTGCATCCTTTCACACGCTGTTGTTATACTTCCATAGCCACACAGGTGCACCATCATCCCCTGCACTCTTGCTTAGCACTGACTTAGCTGTCCATGCATGTCTTTTACCACAGTCGACCTCCACTTGTCAGTGCTACCACCAGCAAAGTGTGCATATCCATCTGCAGTCAAATCTGGGCTTGCTATCGGCAGTGTACATTGCGGACTCCCTCCTATTTAAGGCCATACACCGTCACATATTGGCTTTCCATCCTTACTCAGCCCCATTTCACAAGAGACTTTTAAAAGTCCAGCTGGCCAATTTCATGTGTATGTATGTGGTGTGGTGGCCATCTGCATGTTGTGCTTTTTGTTTCAGACAACGTTGTCAATTTTAATTGGTATTAGTTGGTATTGGTTCACTTATTGTCAATTCTTGACTCTATCTGGTGTATAGGTGGTATTATTTTACATAATTTTTCTACATTAAACATTTATATTTTTGCTAATTATGCCTGTTCCTCACTGAAGAATTCTTTGTACCTCCCATCTTTGTTTTCTGTTATGCTCTCCTATTCAGAGGAACACATCCACCTATATTAGTATGGATGCCAGCAGTTATTAGCATATGTAGGCAGACTCTATCTGGGTAATTCCCCTTCTGTCTACAGCTACATGTAACTAAAGCAAAGTGTTTATTTCATCATTTCTCTCCTGTTGCTTCACATGGTGCAATTGCTGTTTACGTTTGACGACAGACCGCCGCTTGCGTTCACCTTAGCGCGAGAGCAGGGGGCGACAGGGGTGCTTTTTTTTTTTTTTTCTTTATTATTTTTTTGCTTTCTTATCTTATTTTTAAACTGTTCCTTTCATTTTTTTTTTTTTTTTTTAATCATTTTTATTGTTATCTCGGGGAATGTAAATATCCCCTATGAAAATAGGTAGTGACAGGTACTCTTTTTTAAAAAAATTGGGGTCTATTAGACCCTAGATCTCTCCTCTGCCCTCAAAGCATCTGACCACACCAAGATCGGTGTGATAAAATGCTTCCCCAATTTCCCAATGGCGCTATTTACATCTGGCGAAATCTAAGTCATAAAATGCTCGTAGCTTCCGGTTTCTTAGGCCATAGAGATGTTTGGAGCCACTCTGGTCTCTGATCAGCTCTATGGTCAGCTGGCTGAATCACCGGCTGCATTCTCAGGTTCCTTGTTGAGACAGGAGAGCCAGAGAAAAACACGGAAGACGGTGGGGGGGCATTCCCTCCCACGGCTTGTAAAGGCAGTCTAGAGGCTAATTAGCCGCTAGGATTGCTTTTACATGAAAGCCGACTGCTGGCTGAAAAGAATGATATCAAGATGATACCTAAACCTGCAGGCATCATTCTGGTATAACCACTCAAAGTCGTGAATGGCGTACCTGAAGACAAAAAAATGGTTAACAATAAAGCACAGTAAACGGTAAAGTATAAATAATTACATACCTGAAAAACAAACATGATAAAACATAATAACAATAAAACATTGCAGAATAAAATACAGTAAAAAAGAGCAGAACAATAGAGAGAGAGAATAGAGAGAGAGAACAATAAAACGACAACAATTTTTTTTTATTTTATATATATATATATATTTTTTTTTACACTTTTTTTGTAACTAACTTTTATAACGGTAACCGGTTCCAGGTTCGGGTCTCTCAAAATGCGATGGCATCTTGGGAGACCCTGTGAAAGTGTGCCTAGTCTGTGGAATGCTGTACCCTACGCTAATACTCAACTAGTGCATGGTAGCGTTCAAAACATTCACCAATGCAAAGACCAGGATTGTCAGGACAGGAGGGACAATAATAGTGGGTGTCACGTCTATATCCGCGCTTGCTGCAGACACAACATCTTTTTTGGGGGGGTTCGCTGGGTAGGGGTACTCGGGAGGACATAAAGAAAATGCCTCTCATGCAGCTGACTGCATTTGGTTGGGGATGTGAATGGGGGAAGTACGGGCGCTGCAGAAGCGGTGGGTTCCCAATTAGGATTGGCGAATGCAGCAGGAAGGGCACTATGGGCACGACGGGCCTGTGTTTGTCTTTTTGGTGGCAGCGGGACACTACTTGTGCTTGCCACCTCACCAGCTTGAACTGCACTTATGGGACTCGCCATGTCACCAAGTGTTACTGCAGTGCTGGTTTGACTACGACCGAGGTGTACTAGGCCGCTGGTGCTTGCCAGTTCACCAAAACGCTACAAAAAAAACTGTTAGCGATCGCAGGGATCAGGCCTGACTCTGCGAATGCTGCAGTTATGCGTTTAGTCTTTTGTAAGTGACAGTGATCGATCGATACTGCACTTGGGTGGGCTGGGCCGGGCGGAGGGGCAAAACGCAGGTGCTAGCAGGTATCTGAGCTGATCCCGCTAACACTGCGTTTTTGGGAACCCTAAACTGCTGGGGGCGCTAGTATAGATCTGATCGGATCAGATATTGATCCGTTCAGATACTATACCACTAAGGGAGGTGTATGGTGCGTGCGTGGGTGTTAGCGCTACTTGCGCTAACCTGACGCTGCCTGGGGCTGGTGCTTGCCAGGTCACCAAAATGCTACCAAAAAAAACTGTTAGCGATCGCAGGGATCAGGCCTGACTCTGTGAACGCTGCAGTTATGCGTTTAGTGCCTTGTAAGTGACAGTGATCGATCGATACTGCACTTGGGCTGGGCCGGGCGGAGGGACAAAACGCAGGTGCTAGCAGGTATCTGGGCTGATCCCGCTAACGCTGCGTTTTTGGGAACCCTAAACTGCTGGGGACGCTAGTATAGATCTGATCGGATCAGATATTGATCCGTTCAGATACTATACCACTAAGGGTGGCGTATGCTGCGTGCGTGGGTGTTAGCGGTACTGGCGCTAATTTGACGCTGCCTGGGGCGACGCATATCACCGCCGGGCAATCAGGGGGGTAAACCTTTATTCGGTAATAAACGGCGGGTTCCCTGACACTATAAAAAATAAACGAACTAACCAGCGTCACCCGTAACACTTATACGGTGATCAGTGGTGAAAGGGTTAACTAGGGGGCAATCAAGGGGTTAAAACATTTATTAGGTAGTATATGGGGGTCGCTGACGCTATAAAACGCTGACGGCGAACCTAAATATTTACCTCACTAACTAGCGTCACCAGCGATACTAATACTAATGACACTGGCGACAGGGGGTGATCAAGGGGTTAAAACTTTATTGGGGGGGTTAGGGGGGTATCCTAGACCTAAAGGGGGGTAATATTCACTGTCCCAACACTGTAACTGTCACAAACTGACACCAATGCAGTAATCAGAAAAAAAAAAAACTGCTGGTGTCAGTTTGTGACAGGGAGGGAGGCGAGGGTGATTGGGGGGGGGGGTCGGGGGGCGATCGGGGGGGGGGGAATCGGGGTGTTTTGTGTGCCTGGCATGTTCTACTGTGTTGTGTAGTGTTGGTGCACTCACAGTTCAGTCTTCTCTCCTCGGCGCTGCAACGGAATACCGAGCCGAGGAGAGATGACATCATTTCCTTTGCTGCTGTTTAGCATACAGCAGCAAAGGAAGTGATCTGATTGGCCGGCGGCGATCGCGAGGGGGGGGCCACGAACGGATGGCCTCCCCCTCACCTCCGATCGCCGGGGGACCAAACGGGACCGCCTCGGGCGGTAGGGGGGGGGGGTCCGATCGGACCCCCCACCCGCGGGAGGCAAATCACATACATGTACGTGATTTTGCCTGCCCGTGCCGCCTTGCCGACGTAAATCGGCTTGAGGCGGTCCTTAAGTGGTTAACATTTCATATAATGGAGGGTTATTGTTTGGCCAAACACTGAACAATGCAATTAAGCGAATGACAGGAGGAAAAAAGTCTGGCCACAGACTAGTAAGAGGAACCCGCCATCCTTCACTCAAGCCTACTAAACTTCAGCGGGTGCAGGAGGCCAAATCTTATAGGACAGTCTACAGTTTAATAGATCACAGTGGAGGTGTCTTAAAATTACTTTTAACATGAAATCAAGTCCAGAGCAAGCTACTAAGATGGCTGGAAGATCTTTTTGAAGGTGCGTCCAGCCAGTCTCTTCCAGTTGGCCAGGGGGCCTGAGTGAATTTGATGATTGTAGCCTCCTTCCGGAGGGTTTGGACGACAGTCAAAGACCAGTGGGTCCAAAAGACAGGTGGGCGTACAATGGAAAATTCCAAAGCTGACCACTGAATCTATTTAATCTATCTCAGAAGAGAAGATGTTGACAAGATTTTTATACTGTTACAAGGCCATCATGCCAGTGATGCCAAAGACATGGAATCATCTGGGGGCCTTTCTTCCCAGTTTTTCTAGTACATAAGGCAGGAGCCTTCTGGCCTGTTTTAGTTTGAAGGAATCAAATGTGTTCAAATACGCCAATCGGTTCAAGATGGTTCATGCAGACAGTCACAGGGACAATTCAGCTGGAGGACCAGTTGGTATCAATCGACCGGCCAACTCATATTTCCATGTACTGATCAAAGCCGAGCGTCAGAGGCATGTGAGATTTTCAGTGCTCAGATGTCACTTCCAATTCAGGTGCTTTTACAGAATTGGCACAGTCCCAGGAATCTTTTTGAAAGATCTTGTTGGGCCAGGTGGGACATGAGGGTGTTTCAATTTTGCCTTCTTTAGCCTATGAGCTGGGCTATCAATGGATCAGAAAATCCTTGTGCCTATACAAATTCAACAAGAACTGGAATTTTGGATGTTGCCGCTGTGCTTTTTTTTTTTTTTTGAGGCATGCCTCTCAACCCAGGAAATAGGATGATTCTGAAGCCAGTCTAAGTCTCTGGGGCGTCCAAGATCTGAAGAAACAAATGCAAGTCCCTTGGATAGCGGTGAAGCACAGACTCCCCAAGTATCTTGAATGGAAGGAAGCTTTTTCTAGCATTGCAAGCCTTTCAGGATCTTTGAGGGGGCCCTAGTAAGGTTGACAACAAGACAGTAGTAACCTACATTGCCTGACAAGGAGACACCAAGTCTTTTCTTGTTACATCTTGCAAAGAAACCTTTTGTGGGCAGAAAACCACTTGGTCTTCTTGCCAGTGAACAAAATCAATTATTGTTCGGTTATGTCAATTTTGGCCCTATAGGGCATTCCAGCAGTAGTTCTCAGGGAGAAAGTCACGTGACATGTGATGATACTCGTGGGGAGAAGGAGTCAGTAACGTCTTTGCATAGTGTTCGGAAAACACAGCGATAGCTGTATGAGCGGTGAAGCTGTCTGACCATTATAACAAAAGCGATTCAGCTACTGCAAATGTGTGAGTGGATTACATTGTTTGCCCAGTCTTGTAGCATTTAAAAACACTGCGCGATGATGGTTTTTCTTTTATTTTTATGTGAATCATCACCTTGCAAATGTAATTCATCATGCAACTGTGATCTGTGAGATTTGAAATACAAGCAAGTTCATCAAAGGCAATTGATTGGACATTTAGACCTCAGCTGGATTAACCACTTGCCGCCCGCCATATAGCAAAATGACGGCGGCAAAGTGGTTTCAATATCCTGACTGGACGTCATATGTAGTGACCAGAATATTAAGCCGCTGCGCGCCTCCGGGAGGCACGCATTGCAGCGATTGTTGTTGCGGTGTGTCAGTCTGACACACCACAACTCCGATCTAGGTAAAGAGTCTGACGGAGACTCTACCACGTGATCAGCCATGTCTAATCACGGCTGATCACGATGTAAATAGGAAGACCCGTTGATCGGCTTTTCCTCACTTGCATCTGACAGATGCGAGTAGAGGAGAGCCGATCGGCTGCTCTCCTGACAGGGGGGGGGCTATGCTGATTGTTTATCAACACAGCCCCCCCTCGGATCCCACCTAGGACCACCAGGGAAGCCGCCCAGGACAACCAGGACGGCCATCCACACTGGACCACCAGGTATGCCCCCTAGACCCCCAAGGAAATACTAATCTGTGCCCAGGCAGCTGCCAATCAATGCCCAGGCAGCTGCCAATCAGTGCCCACTTCAATGCCTACCACTGGCAGTGCCACCAGGGATGCCTATCAGTGCCCAGCTGTGCCACCTATCAGTGCCACCCATAAGAACCCATCTTTGCAGCCTTTCAGTGCTCATCAGTGTCGCCCATCAGTGCCACCTATGAGTGCCCATCAGTGCCGCCTATCAATGCCGTATATCAGTGCCTATCGTCAGTGCCCGCTCATTGGTGCCACCTCATCGGTGCCGCCTTATCAGTGCCTGTCAGTGCCGCCTTATCAGTGCACATCAGTGAAAGAGAAAAACTTATTTACAACATTTCTTAACAGAAACAAAAAGCAAAACTTATTTTTTTTTTTTTTAAATATTTGGTCTTTTTTTATTTGTTTAGCAAATAATAAAAACCGCAGAGGTGATAAAATACCACCATAAGAAAGCTCTATTTGTGGGAACAAAATGATAAAAAATGTAATATGGGTACAGTGTAGCATGACCGCGCAATTGTCATTCAAACTGCGACAGCGCTGAAAGCTGAAAATTGGTCTGGGCAGGAAGGTGTATAAGTGCCCTGTATTGACGTGGTTAAGACAAATAGACACTTTTCTTTCTTTTTTTTTTTCCATCTACATATATCTAGGAATGTGTGTTCACTTATGTTTTTTTGATGCATCTATTTGCAATAATTCACTTGGATGGGGATAGTTTGATAAGCGCACCAACATATTTTATATTGATTTATAGCAACAGGTGTCACAGCACTAAATGGTTGGTTGCAGCTTACACATTTCTTTTTGGTATTTTGTTATTTTATAGAGAATCCACATCAGCGCTTTAGTTTTCTTTTTTTGAAGAAAAATTATCCTGCAGTCCCAGAAAATAGCACCCAATTAAGGCCAATTAGGACTTCAACTCTCAGAAACTGAGCGCTAATGCAAATGGAAAGCAGCGCTATTGCCGGCAAACATGACTGTCAGATCACATATGTGGGAATAGTGGAAGTCAATAGGGCTCGAACCTGCAAATCCAAAGTCCTCACTGAAGGCTTATATGCAAGTTCTTTGCCATAAAAAGTGTATGGAGACCTGGGTCCCACCCCAGGGGACATGTATCAATTGGAAAAAATGTTTTTAAAACTGATGTTTCTTCAGGAGCAGTGATTTTAATAATGCCTAAAGTGAAACAATAAAAAATAAAAATTGCTCTAAATATCGTGCCGGGGGGGGGGGGGGGGGTGTCTATAGTATGCCTGTAAAATAGCGCATCTTTCCTGTGTTTTTTACTGTACCGCAGCAAAATTACATTTCTAAAGGAAAACATTTCATTTAAAATTGCTTGTGGCTGTAATGACTTGCCGGTTCCCAGCAATATAGAGCTAAAATCAAAGAACAAAATGACGTAGGTTCGCCCACCAGCCCATACCAGGTCCTTCAAGTTTTGTATGGATATTAAGGGGAACTCCACGCCAAAATTTGAAAAAAAATGGAGTGGGGTCCCCCCCAAAATCCATACCAGACCCTTATCCGAGCCCGCAACCTGGCAGGCTGCAGGAAAAGAGGGGGGACAAGAGAGCACCCCCCCCTCATGAACCATACCAGGCCTCATGCCCTCAACATGGGGAGGGTGCTTTAGGGTTCCCTCATCTAGAGCCTCATCCACACAACCCTTGCCCGGTGGTTGTGGGGTCTGCGGGCAAGGGGCTTATGGGAATCTGGAAGCCCCCTTTAACTGGGGGGGCCTACAGATCCTTATCCCCTTATGTGAATGGGTATCGGGTACATTGTACCCCTACAGATTCACGAAAAAAAGCAGGGAAATGTGACAAAAGACAATAGCCAGTGTTTGACAATTCCTTTATTAAAAATGTCTTCTTTCCCCGCTTCTTCCTCCGGTCTTCTCCAGCTTCTTCTTCCCCCCCGCTTCTTCCTCCCAGTCTTCTCCATCTTCCTCAGGCTTCTTCTTCCCCCGGTCCGTCCTCCGGACTTTCTCCTCCGCCGCTCCCGCTGAACATTCAAAAAAAAGGAACCTCCTCCGATGGTAGTTCTTACTTAATTTACCAATTTTGGTGTATAATGCCCTATTTCAATTCATTTATTCATTTAATTGCATTCCCATGTTGTTATGCACTAGCATCTGATAATGATTCTTATAGATAGTGTTAGAAATGCCTTCTAATTGTCTTTCCATTGTATGTATAAAGGGTAATGTGTGTGACTTAATAGCTGCCCCACCCCCTAGTATTGGTATTCATATCCCTACCTCTTGCCGGCTCAGATCACGTGACCTGATAAAGGGGTTAAACCCCGAAACATGTAGTCCGAGATTAAATGATTGTGGTGTACTTGTTGCCCTTCAAAGTCCCATTTTCTTATAGGGGTTTTGCTTGTTTCTAGGTTTAACCGGGATGTTGGCAACTGCCACCTGGTCTTGCAATAGTGGAAACATTTTCCAGTAAGAGTTTTGAAGTCTAAGTTTGGTAGAGCAATAGGCCTATAGGATGCATACAGAGCCGGATCCTTTGGACTTTTGTAAATCAAGGTAATATGCATACAGTGTGGGAGAGAATCCACGGCCAGGCATTTTGTAAACAGAGGCTAATCTGAAAGCTAAAACATCACCATAAAGTTTATAGCATTCAATTGGGATGCCATGTAGACCAGGGGCCTTACCCCCCTCCTCCGGAAAGGAATTTATGACCACAAGGTCTTTCTTTAAATGTGATAGGGCGCACCAACAGGTCTCTGTCATGATCAGAAAGCCAACCCATAGGGCCACAGAATCTAAGAGGGTGCACTGTGGAAGCCTCAAGATCAGGGGGTGGGGAAGAGGTATATAGGGTACAATAGTAACTTCTGTAGGATAGCGTCCAGGGATGTAACCACTGACCTATCAGCAGTTTTTATCTCAGGAATAAGGGTTATATCATGATGGGATAGCAGGGATAAAATATCCCATTCTTGTCACCCTGTTCAAAAAAGACCTGTTTGCTTTTAAGGAGATCCAATCATGAGATCTCTGTCATATGTAAGTAAAGCTCTCTCCTGGTAGACAAAACAGCATCAAAGTTAGCAGTAGTAGGATCTACAACATGTTGCTGAGTCTGGGTAATCTTCTTGTTATGAAGGTCTCATAGGCAGTACTCCTGCTCCTATCGTACAGCAGATATGGTAGAGATGTAGTGACCCCTCGTAGATGCTTTAAGTGTGTCCAAGACTGTTTACACCATTGAGGACCCCTCATTGCATTCCCAGTACTCTGCAATAAAGGACAATGTTGGGGTAGAAAAATCCAGGTGATATAGCCATTGAGTGCCGAGACGCCACACGGAGCTGTTACGCACCTGGTGCACCCATATGGACAGGGGAGAGAGTGATCAGAAAGACCACTTGGAAGGCAGATAACATCCTGGATATCTTACAGCAGTTAGGAGTTGGCAAACGCCAAGTCAATACGAGACGAGATGCAATGGGAGGTGGAAAAACTTAAATAAGTCCAAGAGGGATGCCTCTATCTCCAGATCTCCGTAAGATCTGTCACCAGGGCCCAGGATGCCAGACCATCAGTAGAATGGGATCCAATGTAGGCCTGTCCAAGTGAGGGGACAAGATTGCATTAAAATATCATATGATCAGCAATTTAGCAGGGGAATGTTGGGTCATTCTATCTAGTATAGTATAGTAAGTATAGTAAGGTTTTGGAAAAAAGAGGGGTGATATAAAGGGCTGTTGCCAGAGGAATAACACCACTATCACTAATTTACCCTGGGGGTCTGTGTGAACTGCCTCTACTATTTTTTTTTTTTGTGTTAGGTTCCTATGTTCTTATTATAGTCAACCTTTATAATTGATGGAGCTCATGAATCTCAGGTCTGGAAAAGGATATAGTACAACAAGCTTTAATAATGAAATGTGAAAGACAGGATTGATTTTTTATGCCTCAGGTAAGCACAGTTTTATTGCCACCAGGTTAATGTTTCTCTTGACTGCAAACTGGCTGACCTACCGTCCCAATTTCTTTGATGGAAACTTCAAATTTATAGTGGACAGCCATACTTTGTCTCCTTGGTTAAGAAGCATCTCCTGGCAGGAAGGCGAGGGATAACACCTTAAAAGCTATCAACATTCACCATTGGCTTTCAACCTCATCCAAACAAGGTTTTTTTCTGTCCCTTGACACGGAGAAGGCGTTTGACAGGGTGGCATGGGACTACATGGTGGCAGTGCTATAGGCTATGGGGTTTCCGGCACACTTCCTCCAATTACTCCTGGCATTATATGCTTTCCCCACAGCCAGAATAAGGGTCAACGGCCGCCTGTCGAACGCCTTTTCTGCCTCGAATGGCACCAGGCAAGGTTGCCCACTATCCCCCCTCATCTTTGTACTCTCATTGGAACCTTTACTACACAAACTTAGGGCCAACTCGAATATATTGGGCATTGACATCAGACACAAACATTACAAACTAGCGGCATACCCTGACGACATTCTTCTCTTCCTCTCCAACCCGTTAATTACTATACCTAACCTACTACAGGATTTTACCCTCTTCCACAAGTTATCCAATTTGAAAATAAACTTTGCGAAATCCAAAGCCCTCAACATCTCCCTCCCATCATTGATAGTATCTCAATGCCAAGCTAACTTTCCAATTTAGCTGGGAACCACACGCCCTTACGTACTTAAGTATTCAGATACCCTCCAAGCTTACTGAACTCTACGAAAGAAATTACCCTCCCATTCTCCAAAAGATAAAAAATGATCTCACCAAATGGTCCTTCAGACAATTCTCTTGGTTTGGGCGAATTGCCATTCTAAAAATGAACGTCTTGCCCCGTATATTATATGTCTTACAAACAGTCCTGATCAAACTCCCACCAACGTTTTTTTAAAACTTACAAAAGACTTTGCAGAAATTTTATATGGGCCCATAAACCCTCCAGAATCGGTTGGGATAGAATGATTCTCCCCAAACTTAAAGGTGGGCTAGGCCTACAGGATATTCATAAATACCACACTGCCTGTCTCATCACCAGATTAATTGACTGGCACATACATACACACTCTAAGGACTGGATCACATTAAAGGATTCATGTGCCCAGACTACTCTCTCCCACGTGCCATGGATTAGCACTAAGGCTACCCCTAAGGAACACTCTACACATCCGCTAACAGGACCTACACTGAACAGCTTCAGAAACACTTGTCACTCTCTTAAAATGACTCCCTCTCCAGGGCCAATGACTCCCCTGACTGGCAATCCTGACTTCCCCCCCCTGGCCTCCTAGAAAACAATACACGTTTAGCCAACATGGCACTTACACTGAGAGCACATCACTTTTTTCATAATGGCTCAATCGTCCCATTCACTGACCTGCCCTCTAGGTTCCCAGATGGGAACATCCCCTTTTTCTCATACTTACAAATTAGACATTTTCTGAATAGCACCAATCCCATCTCTCAATGGTGTAGAGATCAAAATCCTTTTGAAGCACTATGTTCCAATACTAGTCCTCAAAGCCACTTAATCGCAACTGCATATTCCATACTTTTTGGTGAGACCGACCACAAATCCAACTCAGTCAACCAGAGATGGGAGAGAGAGCTTAACCTAGACCTCCCCACTGAGGAATGGGAAAATATATATGAGCACATCCATAAAGGCACTATTAACATTTCAGCACAAGAAAACAATTACAAACTGTACTCAAGATGGTACCGCACCCCTGAAAGAATTCATGTATTTCATCCAAATAGATCACCATTGTACTGGAGATGTAACTCTGGAGTGGGCTCTCTTCTCCATATCTGGTGAGATTGTACTCACATAAAACCATTTTGGGAAAAAGTACACAACATGATCACTCATATCACTACTTACACCCTAGACTTTACTCCCGCTCAATATTTGCTACACCACACGTCTCTACCACACTCCATTTACAGGAAATCTTTAATGCTTCACCTCATAAACGTGGCTAAACAATGTGTTCCATTACGTTGGAGAAACACTACTCAACCCACATTATCAGATTGGCTGAAATGTGTTGAAAAAATAGCAGAAATGGAGGACTTAATACATCAAGTTAAAGGCAACTCAACAACCCAACAAAATATCACAATACTTGGGCCTGTTGGATAAACTTTCATGAGTCCTCAGAGTTCCAGACGTTACTACTTGACCCACAACCTGGACCCCCACTGGGAACACAGTGACACACGTGATAGATGCCTGTCCTATCTTGTGGTAGGAGTGTCCGCCATCCCCACGCCCACTCGCCTTAGTTTCTACCCCCTCCCAATTTTGGACTACAACTTACAACATATCTAACCCCCCCATGTTTAACCCCTACTTCTTTTACAGACATACATACTGCATGCACTACAAGAGGGAACACTGTTCCACATAATGGACCATCATTAATAATATCACACATGAGGTACATGTTACCCTCCCCCTCGCATAGTTTGCTCCTGTTAGGGGTGCTTGGGCTGGGAGTGGGCTTGCCTAGGTCCGCATCCCATTACTGAATACACCCTCAAAGCACCATCACCAGATAGTGCATATTGTCGTTAGATGGCTTCAATTCTACTGGGATAGCTACAAACTATTTAAGGTGACATGACCTTTCATGTACCTACTTATAAACATTCTATTTGATTAACAAATAAGCTCTTAGAAATATCCAACCCTGACATTTACAGATATCTTTGCAGAACTTGTTGTTTACTGATGTACCTCTGTAAAATTTTAATATGTACTGTTATCTCATTTGTACAACTCATTCATACTTGAATAAAATTTATGTAGTTTGTGCCTACCTTTTGTCTTTTTGCTTGTGGATGGTACGCTTGTATTCCAGGGTCCTGCAGAGTTCTTTACAAAACTTCAAAGTAAACTGAACCCTACAATTAGACACAATGGTGATGGGTACCCCATAAAGCCTCACCACAAACTTCATGAAAGCATGTGCTGTCTCTTTGCCATCCATTCTCCATTCCTGTCTTAATTTCCATCTGAAACTGGCAATTCCACAATAAAATCCGTTGAGATCACATCCCATGGACTTCTAGTCAGCAGAAGTGGTCTTAGCAGCCCCCAGGATTTGGCCCTGTCATTCCTACTCCAGATATAGATGACACAAGATTTAACATTGCTTTTCATGGTCCTTCCCACCAAAGAGACCAATGAACTAGTTTGATCGTCTTTTGCACCCCAACATGTTCTGCCAAAGGGTGGCCATGACAGCACTTGAGAACCAGGAATTGCTGACTTTCTGGGACAAAAGTCTTGTCTTGAAATAGAAACAGACCGTCCTTTTCCTGCAAAGTCACCCCTTGAGGAGTCATTAGGTCCATCTGAAGTAGCAAAAAATGTTGGGCTAATAATATAGTGTCAGGTGAAGATGCTTAATGCTCTTTAGGAAACATACGAAACAGTGCATCAGGCTTGATGCTTTTTACTCTCTATGGAACATGAACCTGGAAAAGAATAATACCCACCTAGCCTGGTGGGGCTGTAGTCTCTTGGCTAACCCAAGATATTCCAGGCTTTTATGGCCTGTGAAAATTAGGGTTGGATGAGATTTGCCATCCAACAAATTTCTCCATTCTTCAAGGGCAGATTTATTCGGCACCAATTCTCGATTCCCCTAATCATTGTTCCTTTCCACTGAAATACGTTTCTTAGATAAGAAGGCCAAAGAATGTGTTAAAGATTTGAGACCTTGTCGCTGAGACAAAAAAGCCCCACTTATGCTTTCAGAGGCATCTACTGTCATGGCTGGGCTCAGCCCTTCCTTCTCTGAGCTGGCTGCTTAGCTGTTGGCTAATTGCCAGCTCCCATCTCTCTCCACAGTTACCCATCTGTTATTGATTCTGCTCATCAGTTCTGCCTACAAAGTCGTCCAGCTCACTTGATCTCTGCCTTTGCCTTTGTCAACATCACAGAGACTTTCTCCTACATTCCTGTTGAAGACTTGCTCGGCTGACGTTCCTCTTGGCTCCTGATCCTGCTTGCTGTACTACTACGTTTATCTCTGGCTCTCTGACATTTGCTTGGCTGACTACCCGATCTGGTTACTGAACTCTGGCTTGTTTTGACTACGCTTACTCTGTTTACTTTATTATTATTATTATTATTATTAATAAACAAGTGTGATTTAACTATACTTCTGTCTCGGTCTGATTCATGGTCCCTGATAGTACGTGAAGGCCATGAATTCAGAAGATACAGTCAATCCACTTGTTGGTAATATTTTTTCCAGATTGGATGAGCAAGATCACCGCAAGGATCAGTTTGCCATAGCGTTACAAACCATCCTGAGTCGCACGGCACACCTGGAAACTCCCACTGTGGCTGCTTCCGTACAACCTGAGTTGCAGGCCATCCCTGCTGCTGTGCCAGTCTCTTTTCAGGCACCCGCCTTGAGTATTTCCTCTATAAGAGGTATGTCTGGTTCCACTCCGCTTCCCCAGCAATTTGGGACGATCCAGTTCAATGCAGAGGGTTTTTATTTATTAAAAAAATTATTTCCAAAAAAAATGAAATGCTGCCATTACATATGATTTTATGTACACTGAAAATAAACAGAGCTAACACTTTGACTACAAAAAATGGAAGGAGTGTTACCAATGACATTTAATGACTGATAAAATCAATAAAAAGTGGGTACTCACAAAAAGCAACTCTTAATGAGCCATAAAATCACACAGTGTGGAAACATGTGCTAAATCACATATTGGGGTAAAGCTGGCATGTTTCGGGGGCGCACCCCCTTCCTCAGAACTAGGCTACTCAGGACCACCATAGACCAGTGCTTTTAAATGAAATGGAATAATTTAAAGAGCCCCTCCCAGAAGAGGCAGAGAGAGAAAAAAATAAAATATATTTTTTCATTACATATCATTACATATTTTCATTATATATAAATCTATATGTATAAATATATCTACATATAATCTATTATTGCAAAACAATCACATACAAGAGGCAGCATCCCGGTTGGCTGCGCTGCACCCAGGTGACCCTTGGTGACAATCTCGGGTCAGCAGAGTCCCTACATAGGGACAGTACTAGCAGCAGGGTAAGGATCCAGACGAGGGGGGAAAGCGTTGGGTTGGCACTTCTCTTAACCTATTCCCACTTGTGCATAAGATGGCCAGGCCGCCTTCTGCCCCTCCTAACAGGCGCTGTCAGTTTGGTTGAAATCTGCATCTCTATAATTTGTGAGTGTTCCCGGTTGGGCTGTCCTTCCACTGGTTTTGTTGTGAACTGTCTTACTTTACTTCAATACAAGTTCTTTACATTACACCCAGACTGCATGTGTTATTGCCACCACACCACACTGCATCCACCTACATTTGGTGGCAGTTAGTAGGATATGTTTTTTACAGCATGGTAAGAGGATTGGTCCCCAGCATGGCTCCGCTAGGTGTGGTCTTAGCCCTAATAGCAAAGCTTAGTGTTTCTAATATTCTCATGTTTTGGCACCTTCACCCCTGTCAGCTATGCAAACTGCGCTGACAAAGCTAGCTCAGGATGTGGCTACCTTGAAATGGAAAGTAGCTTCCTCTAAAAAGGACTCACCCCAAACCCACATGGGTGAGTACCCACTGCGCAGGAACCATGAGGGGGACTGGAAATGCTGACAGTGCAGCCATTATGGACACATATTCAAGAACTGTGGGTGGTCTGGATTAAGAAATCCCTCCAGGCCTTTGGTAAACTACTGACTCCCAAGGCAGAGGGATGACCCCCGGGACAGAGAAATACCCAAAATACCAGCAAGTCAGAGGACATGGTCAGACCGAGCCCAGTGATAGCCCCATGCCTGATTGACACTGGGTAAGAGGTCATTGTCAGGGAATATGACTTCTGCGTGCAGAGATTTGGAGCACGGGAGCCATTAGATCCCTGCTGGCTATCCCTCAGAGCGGCCAGTAATCTAACTATCCCGGTCACAGGCATTACCTGGGTGAGGATCCAAATCAAATACCAGGTGGTGGAGCTGGTAGGGGTGGTGGTGAACTGTGGCCCAGTCAATCCAGCAGTCCCTGTTGTACTGGGCATGAATGTTCTGAAAGACTTGGACTTACCCTGCCAAATATGAACATTCAGGCCGGTGGACAACCAAAGCAAGTAGAAGTGGTCCGTACACTCCCCAAACAAAAATTACTCTTGGCATCCACACAAGAGGTGGTCTGGTCACTTACTGTTGGGGCCCACCAGAAGTTACAGAGAGCCTCGCAGGAACCCGGTGACACCAGGGGAGTCACTGGTGGGCCGTACCCTATCCAAGATCCATTGGGGAAGAGTCTGCAACTCATCAACCTGGAAACGCCAATCTTGATGCTTAGGTATGCCATATTGGCTGGTCTCTACGCAGTGCCTTGCCACTGTATCTCCAAAGCCCAACCAGGGGTGTAGACAGAATGCGCACCCTGTACAGGCAGCTATGGCATCCTGGGACAAGACTCAATCCAGTAACTATTGCAGCAACTAGATATCCCCTTCAAAGGCTTCTCCTTACCCCAACAGAGACTGCTCCATCAGCTGCTATAAAAACACCTGCTAGTGTTTGCCACTAGCAGGTGTTTTTTTTCCAGAGGATTATGAGTTCACTGAAGCCCCTATACACATGAGGGACGCTCCACCCATCTGGGGGCAGTACCATCACATTCCCTCAGCATGTGAAAAAAGGGAGACACATATAAAAAGAGACAAGAAAGGCTGCACACCCCGAAATTAGATTAAAGAAAAATTATTTTCCCTATGGGGCTTTAAAACAGCAATGCACATAATGAAAGGAAGTTCTTAATGAATGTATAAAAAGTTTTATCCAATATCATGGTTTGAAGTACAGTATAGAGAATCATCTGGTACAGTAACACACATCTTATTCCCCAGTGCAGTAACAAACACATATTAATACACATAGTTAGGTTACATAATGTTACATAAATAGCAAGCCCCGACGCGTTTCGACCTGTATATGGTCTCTTTAGGGGGACAGTTGGATCTAAAAAAGAATTACATAAATTAAATTCAAATAGATAAATATATATTATTGTGCATCACTTGGATTAAACCAAGATGATGAGTCTTTACCGCTAAGTGGTGGAATGGGTGTTCTCTAGTCCAGGATATGTGCTGAGGGCCAATGGAAACACCGGAGGGCTCGGGGGGCCACCCTCACTCTCCCAGGAGAGCCAGCCTCAGGGGGCTTACAAGGAGCCACACTTAGCGCACCCCCCGGGGGGGGGGGGAGATGAGGGGGAGGAGCCCACACCTGCAACAGAAACCCAAGAATAGCCATATATTAGTAGGGGAAGTTTAATAATTAACTTGGTAATGTACTGAGTGTTTCCAATTAGTCTATGTGGAGACTGGCGTTGGATAGGATTTTTACTATGTAAATATATTGAGATGTTAATTCCATCCCATAAATGTAATCAACAAAATTTAATGATCGTGTGATCCAACAATGCAGTAGTATAGTAGGTCTATTATAATGGATAGGTAAATAAGAAGGATGAAATGGGTGAAAAAGAGGGGGAAGGGTGTGTATGTAAAAAAAAAAAAAAAAAAAAAAAAACAACAATGATGGCCTAAATGGAGAGGAGTGCATTATGTGGTGGAGGATAGTGTGAATGAGGTGGTGCATGATGTGGTAACATGACATGGTGCTTGCTTGGTGCCTACTGTGTGAAAACAAAAATGAAAAGTAAACTAAAAAGTGAAAAAAGTCTAAAATTAGGTGAAAAGCCAATCAAAATTTGAAAATGTGTATGTAGGGTGGTGGAAAGTGCTGTGTGGAATAAAGGTGAAATAACAAGAAGTTTACCTTATCAGATGTATAAATCGTGTAGGCTGGAGGTAATACTGGACTTGTTGAAAAGTTCAATGTGATAGGCTTAGTGGCGATCATGCAAAAATAGGGGCTCTAGTGTAGAAAGAACCTGGCAGCAGTAGCATTCATCCTGGCCTGCAGGAGATCATGATCTGATTGTCAGGCCTCCAGTCTCCCTTTATATCCAAATTCAGGCAAATGGGATAATCATGTGCAGGTGCAAACCCCCCACCCACACCGCCCACAAGAGAAAAAAAAAAAAAAACCCCGGAAGGATTGGCTCTGGAACCGCTGATGGAGCGGCCCCTGTGTGGCTCCCTCGGCGTCCCAGAAGGCCAACAGGCCCCGACCACTGTCGTCATCTCCGCCGCAATACGCGTGATGTCATGACGTTGTGCGCAAGCTGGGCCCTTACAGGCATGCGCACTCCGCCAAACGTCCGGCGATGAACACGGGACGCCGCCGGCAGGATAGAGCTCACCTTAACTGCAGCGATGAGCAAAAAAGGGGGCACGCAAAAGAATTTGCATGCCCCCCCCCCCCTTTTCCTGCCGGGAATGCCGCGAGGGGTCAGACTCATCCCAAGAAGGGAGAGGGGGCACCACCAACACCCGCCAGTCCAAAAAACGGCCCTCAAAACAAAAACAAAATACTAGGGATGGTGTCAGTAGGACATGAATGATTGACTTTATGGGATCACCAACATAGCACACAGCAAATGTTGATGGTCTGGTATGTTTTTTGTTTATTTTTACATTTTTGACATTTGAAGACATTTAAAAATGTTAAAAAAAAAAAAAAAAAAAAAATGTCAAAAATGTAAAAATAAACAAAAAACATACCAGACCATCAACATTTGCTGTGTGCTATGTTGGTGATCCCATAAAGTCAATCATTCATGTCCTACTG
Source organism: Lithobates clamitans (assembly GCA_037952925.1). NCBI lineage: Eukaryota > Metazoa > Chordata > Amphibia > Anura > Ranidae > Lithobates > Lithobates clamitans. The sequence continues at coordinate 6,181,460 of JBBGZY010000221.1, read as the reverse complement.
ACACCATCCCTAGTATTTTGTTTTGAGGGCCGTTTTTTGGACTGGCGGGTGTTGGTGGTGCCCCCTCTCCCTTCTTGGGATGAGTCTGACCCCTCGCGGCTTCCCGGCAGGAAAAGGGGGGGGGGCATGCGAATTCTTTTGCGTGCCCCCTTTTTTGCTCATCGCTGCAGTTAAGGTGAGCTCTATCCTGCCGGCGGCGTCCCGTGTTCATCGCCGGACGTTTGGCGGAGTGTGCATGCCTGTAAGGGCCCGGCTTGCGCACAACGTCATGACGTCACGCGTATTGCGGCGGAGATGACGACAGTGGTCGGGGCCTGTTGGCCTTCCGGGACGCCGAGGGAGCCACACAGGGGCCGCTCCATCAGCGGTTCCAGCGCCAATCCTTCCGGGTTTTTTTTTTTTTTTCTCTTGTGGGCGGTGTGGGTGGGGGGTTTGCACCTGCACATGATTATCCCATTTGCCTGAATTTGGATATAAAAGGGAGACTGGAGGCCTGACAATCAGATCATGATCTCCTGCAGGCCAGGATGAATGCTACTGCCGCCAGGTTCTTTCTACACTAGAGCCCCTATTTTTGCATGATCGCCACTAAGCCTATCACATTGAACTTTTCAACAAGTCCAGTATTACCTCCAGCCTACACGATTTATACAACTGATAAGGTAAACTTCTTGTTATTTCACCTTTATTCCACACAGCACTTTCCACCACCCTACATACACATTTTCAAATTTTGATTGGCTTTTCACCTAATTTTAGACTTTTTTCACTTTTTAGTTTACTTTTCATTTTTGTTTTCACACAGTAGGCACCAAGCAAGCACCATGTCATGTTACCACATCATGCACCACCTCATTCACACTATCCTCCACCACATAATGCACTCCTCTCCATTTAGGCCATCGTTGTTGTTTTTTTTTTTTTTACATACACACCCTTCCCCCTCTTTTTCACCCATTTCATCCTTCTTATTTACCTATCCATTATAATAGACCTACTATACCACTGCATTGTTGGATCACACGATCATTAAATTTTGTTGATTACATTTATGGGATGGAATTAACATCTCAATATATTTACATAGTAAAAATCCTATCCAACGCCAGTCTCCACATAGACTAATTGGAAACACTCAGTACATTACCAAGTTAATTATTAAACTTCCCCTACTAATATATGGCTATTCTTGGGTTTCTGTTGCAGGTGTGGGCTCCTCCCCCTCATCTCCCCTCCCCCCCCCGGGGGGTGCGCTAAGTGTGGCTCCTTGTAAGCCCCCTGAGGCTGGCTCTCCTGGGAGAGTGAGGGTGGCCCCCCGAGCCCTCCGGTGTTTCCATTGGCCCCTTAGCACATATCCTGGACTAGAGAACACCCATTCCACCACTTAGCGGTAAAGACTCATCATCTTGGTTTAATCCAAGTGATGCACAATAATATATATTTATCTATTTGAATTTAATTTATGTAATTCTTTTTTAGATCCAACTGTCCCCCTGAAGAGACCGTATACAGGTCGAAACGCGTCGGGGCTTGCTATTTATGTAACATTATGTAACCTAACTATGTATATTAATATGTGTTTGTTACTGCACTGGGGATTAAGATGTGTGTTACTGTACCAGATGATTCTCTATACTGTACTTCAAACCATGATATTGGATAAAACTTTTTATACATTCATTAAGAACTTCCTTTCATTATGTGCATTGCTGTTTTAAAGCCCCATGGGGAAAATAATTTTTCTTTAATCATTCCCTCAGCATTGTGTCAAGACATCAAGGAGTTATTCCGCAACATGCTACAGAGCAGAGTGATGGGGGAAAGCATCCTGAAGGATAGTAGCCTACGGTCCTGTGTGGTCTACCATAAACTCAATGCATGCACCACAGGGATACGTACCCTCTTCCTCAGGTTAGGAATCCCTAATGGCCCTTGGACCAGCCAAGTTCTTCTCCACTTTGGATCTGGCCAGCGGTTATTGGCAAGTCCCAGTGCGGGACCAGGATCAAGAGAAGATCGCCTTCATTACACCCTTGGGACTGAAGTTAAACTGCATGCTCTTTGGTCTCAGTAACACCCCCAGCACCTTCCAGCACTTAATGGAAATTTCAATATCGAGGCTGTATTCTTTTTTTTTCGATGATATCATAATCTTCTCCAAGACATTCGAAGAACATATAAAACATCTGGACTGAGTGTTCTCCCTTTTGGCACAATAAGGACTAAAGCTTAAACCCAGCAAGTGGCACACTATGAAATACTTACCTTAGAATGAAGCCCCCACAGTGGCGCCTGATCACCGCTGAAGGGGCTGACATGTTCCCCCGGCATTTCTTCAAGGTTCGCTGGCTCCGGCGCACTGAGTGGCCGGAGCCGCAATGACGTTACTGTGCGTGGGAGCCCCCAGTTCCAGCAAGAAGATCTGAGGTTCCAGGAAGATACGATGGACCTTCAGAGCGCATGTGCATGGGAGCCCTCAGTTCCAGCAAGAAGATCTAAAGTGCAGCCACAATATGCCGGACCTTCAGAGTGCATGAGCCGCTGAGATTGGCGGCTGCATGCAGGGTGAATATTTCCGGTGTATGTTTAGGAGATATTCATTTTACCTACAGGTAAGCCTTATTAAAGATTTCTGAGACTTTATGCAAAGTCTTAAATTATTGCAAGTTCTCTCAGCTGAAGACAAGTAAATCCTGGATTACAATTCAAGTAACACTGTACTTTTCAATGCAGTTCTCAAACAAGAGAAATATGCATATCTGCCACTAGGGGACACTGCAGGGAAAATGCTGCAGTTTAGTTTGTTTGCGGGCACCATATTGTACCTCCTACAGTTGGGTGATTGGAATACAGTAGATGATAGTTTTTGTCCTCTCAAGCCTTAATTGACAGGTAAGATGGTACATTTGTCAGACAAATTAGTTTATCTTTATAACTCAAATGCTAATGTTTTTGCTAATGGTTTCCATCACAGCATAATGTTTACCTATAGTTGGGTCAGTAAATTGTTTTTTCTTTTTCTCCACTCAGTAAAATGGTGAGACCAACATCTGGAGTTTGGAAACATTTCCACAGTGCAACTTCTGCTTAGAGCAAAGCTGCAATTTGCAAATATCGTGAGAGAAAAAATATTTTCAAAATGCTACAAGGAAGTCAAAACACATCCTTGCATGCCAGAGGTACCCTAAAGATATTAAAAATGCTTTATGTAATTAAATGATGAGGACCATAATAAAAGTGCAAGTATCTTTTTCCTGCAGAGTTCTTATCAAAGAAACACTTTTTCTGGGGCTTTTGGATCATCCCAAAGTGTTTTTTCACCAACTGTATCTTCAAGTAAGGAAGTGTTGCAAACCATGGCCTCACAAAATACATACCGTATATACTCGAGTATAAGTCGAATTTTTCAGCACATTTTTTTGTGCTGAAAGTGCCCCCCTCGACTTATACTCGAGTCAAGCACTTTTCTGCAGCAAAAAATTTCATTTCCCGAACCAAATTTGGGGCCCCGTATCTCAGGGCCACTTGGTGCTAGAAACCCCAAATTTGGTATGCAAACCAAGAGAACCTGGTACCATAACATATCCAAAGCTAAAGTTCCTAGCACCAAGTGGCCCTGAGATACAGGGCCCCAAAATCGGTTCGGAAAATGTCATTCTCTGCTGCAGAAAAGTGCTTGACATTTTCTGAACTGATTTTTGGGGCCCTGTATCTCGGGGCCACTTGGTGCTAGAAACACTGGCTTTGGAACTTTTATGGTGCTAGTTCCACTGGGTTTGCACACCAAATGTGGGGTTCTTAGCACTAAGTGGCCCCGAGATACGGGGCCCCAAATTCGGTCAACTGTGTCTATCTGCAGCAATGTCATTTCGGGACCCTTTGGGTTCAGAGACCCCAAATTTTGGCTGCAGCTAGGGGGCATCTAGGAACCCTTAACTACCGAGTTTGAAGTTCAGGGGACCTATGGCTGCAAATGGGCACAGTGAGGCATGCAAATGGGCACAGTGATGCTGCAAATGGGCATTGTTGACCCTCTTTTCCACTTACAGTAGCTGTGCATTTCTCACCCTCGTCTTATACTCGGGTCAATAAGTTTTTCCCATTTTTTTTTGTGGTAAATTAGGGCCTCGACTTATACTCGGAACGACTTATACTCGAGTATATACGGTAATACCTTGGTTTATAGAGAAAATGACACCTGAAAATCAGGAGAACATTGATCAAGCCCTTGCAAGAGCAATATATGCTTCTGGATCAGCATTGTCAATAACTGAAAATACATATTGGCAGGAAGCTTTTATACTATGAGGGAAAGGGGGGTGGTCACCTATTCTCATGTATATGTAAAATATTCTTAATGCATATAGTCCTTGTTATTCCATCTGTAATAAAAAGTACAATTTAAAAAGCAAGTTTAGTTACTGAATAAGCTGTACTTTTTTTTTTTTTTTTTGAAGCATAATACTTTATTATACACTGCATTTCACCACAAAACCACATTCAATTTGTAAAACTATTCCACACTAAACTTTTTATTAGAATTTTTCCAGAATTTCCATTTTCCCAGAAAAAAACAGGGTAAAAATGTTTTTTTTTTAACATGGCTTCAAAATTTCTGGAAATTTTACGTCTACTCCAGAGCCGGCCAAGGTACAAGCTGTCCAGGATTGTCACCTTCCAAAAACCATCACTGAGCTTCTTGGGTCTAGTGGGGTACTATGGGCGGTTCATCAAGAAGTTCACCAAAATAGCTGCCCTCTTACTCAGTTGTTGAGTGGGCACAGCACTTAAAGAAAGGGCAGGCCTTCACCTCTATACAGGCCCAATGGCATGACCACCATCAGCAGGCCTTTGAAGAGCTAAAGCAGAGCCTGACCTCATTGTTGGTCTATGCAGACTACACCCTGCCCTTCCTGATGTACATAGATGGGAGCCTACAGGGTCTGGGGGCTATCCTGGCCCAACTTCAGGATGGCCAAGAGAGGTTGATGGTGTCAGGGGATTTAATAGACCAGACCGTGTGGACTGCACAGATGAAACCAGAAACGCATGTAAGTGAAAATATAATGGTGTTTATTAAATAAGTGACAAGTAAGAGGGATATAAATAGTGCAAAACCAACCACAGACCCACAAACAACAAATAGTATATACAAGTAAATGGAGATACCGGAATCGTAAACAAAGCCAGGCCAAGGTCATACACAGGGAGGTCAGCAGATGGGTAAGGACGGGAAACCAGCAGGACAGGGAGAGGATGGATGGTTAGGCTGCAGGGCAGGGATCCAAGGGAATCAGGAGGGACAAGAACAGGATGGGCTAGGGATAGAGATCGAATCGGATCAGATCAGGACAGAAACAGGTTCACGATCAGGATAAAGGCAGCAAGGTCAGGGCGCAGGGAGAAAGATACCAAGGCAAGCCTGTGAGGGCTTGCCGGGTATATATAAGGCTGTAGTAATTGACCTCATGTTACAGCTGATCGCAGAGGGTGCTGTTTGCTCCACACTGCCGGAGTGCACCCGCTGGTGGACACCGGTACTACGGCCCAAGGATGCAACAGTGCCACCAGCAGGAGAGACCTCTTACTACAGGTCCCAGGTGTTGGAAGACACCCGCTGGTGGACACTGGTACAGCGATCCAAGAGACCGATAGCGCCACCAATGGGTAAACCCTCTCATGACAGATGGCTTATGCCAGCCAGAGTCTTTAGACCACCAAAAAGAACCATCACAAATCCAGTTCTTTTAAGCTCGAGTTACTTGCTCGAGTTAGGGCTATCACCAAAAAATTAGGGGAATATCTCATGAGGGCTGGCAAAGTTTTCACAGACAACCCCCTGGCCTATCTGGAAATGTGGGGATTTTGGAACAGAGGCTGGCAACTCGCCTCTCTCAGTTCAAACACAATATCAGCCAGGAAAGCTTAACAGGCATGTCAATGCTCTGTCCCGATTCCTGGTGGAATGCCCAGAGGAGGGCGTGGACTCAAATCAGGAGGATATAGAGGTCGCTCCTGTTCTGCCCATGCTGGCTGTCTCATACAACATTGAGAAACAAGAAGAGGACCCACAGATCAAGGATGCTGAACTTTACGATCAAGAGGAATGGGTACTGATTCACCAAAAAACCCAGACCTAATGCAGGTGCAGATTTACCCCTCCCGGAAACACAAACCCACTTCTCAACTTCCCAAGAGTGCCAGAAGTTGTTCCCTGTCACTCAGGCCATCCTAAGACACTGGGAATGGTTTGAGATGCAGGGCAAGGTACTTTATAAACAGGCACACATCTCTACCAAGCAGCAGGATATCTTCCAGGTCATAGTCCTAATGTTTGGGCAATACGGCCTGATGCCTGAGGACCTCCTCTTGGGGACACCAGAACACATTCCACCCAGAACACCCACTTCTTGGGTACTGGAACATTGGGAGTGTATGCAAAAGGCCAAGCAACTGGTGTTGGGTAGGGATGGGCCCCCCTAACCCGAACAGTGAACCCCATTGAAGTCTATTGGAGCCAAAAAGGAAATATCAAAAGTGCCCATTTTGAAGGCTTATGTGCAAGTAATTGGCCATATTATATATGGGGGTCTGGGTACTGCCCTGGGGGACATGAATCAATAAAAATAAATTATATCAATCAGCGCAGAGAACAATAAATAATAAGTGAATATGCTATTAGTAGTAATAGCTTGCTGTCCCACCAACCACTGGAAAAGTGATTTCACAACACCTCAAAAGAAATTAAAAAATTTACAAATCAGTGTAGCGCAGCAAAGATCAACATTGCATCAAAGCAAATAAAATATATTAATAAAATAAAATATATTAATAAAAGTCTTTGTAAACAAATTCCTCTGTGAAAAAGTTCAACAGTTCCTGTAACCAGTGTAAGAAAAACAATGGGGGTCATATACGAAAGGCAAATCCACTTTGCATTACAAGTGCAAACTACGTAAAGTACACTTGAAATTGCACTTGGTAGTGCAGTCACTGTAGATCCGAGAGGGACATGCAAGGAAAATAAAAAACAGCATTTTAGCTTGCACATGATTGGGTGATAAAATCAGCAGAGCCTCCCCTCATTTCAGATCTACCCCTCAGATTTACAGCGACTGCACTTCCAAGTGCACTTTCAGTGCAATTTCAAGTGCACTTTGCACTTGTAGTTTGTACTTATAGTGCAAAGTGGATTTGCCTGTTGTAAATAACCCCCAATGTGTCAATCCTCTATCAGATAAATTGCCTGCTCACCTCTGTGTAAAAGATAAAAAAGCCAATATCTCCTCACATCCAGATCAAACAGATCCACTTCTTATCCTCTCATTAAATGGGTTAATGGATCTCTCCCTTTCCTCACTCCACATGGAAAGAGGAAGCAGCAGGCTGGTGTCTCACCAAGAACAAATTGCTCCAATCCTTAACTCACGTTGTATGCAGTGAATAATCTGATGCTCACAACTCTCATCGGATAATATGTAAAGCAAAAAAGGCAAACCTAGTGTGTTCCATATGGATATATTTATTGATTCACCCCGCTATACAGAAACACTTACTAGATCAAAGATGTAACAAGCATATAACACAATACAGCTCACCACCCCACAAGGAGAGGCTCAGATGCATGTCACTATGTTCCACTCCACCCTACACACGTATCGACAAATGATAGGCTTTCTCAGTAGGCGGGGCTTAGAGCATCAGAGTGACGTTATATAGGCTGAGGATTCATCACTATGACAACCAGAAAACAAATGATCTCAACAAACAGAAGTTAGGCACTACTCGCAAGTGCTCCCATTGCCAAGAATATAAAGGATATGTGGCCAGGGGGAATTAATTAAAATTGGGAATACCCTGGAAGCAGATTTGGGGTAAAAAAAAAAAGAGGAGGAGAGGGAGGAGAGCTGGGAGGTGGCTCCAAAAAAAGAAAACTTGCTATGGGAACCCGTTTTGCTCCCAGTGTAGCCAATTTATTTTTGGCACCTGGGAGCTGATGGGGTCTTTAAGGAGAGACCTAAGAATTTGTCTGTTACACCAGAGTTATAGATGACCTATTCATGATATGGGATGGAGATGAAAGTAGTCTCCTTTTCTTCATGGATATATTAAATCAAAATAATAAGAATATTGTGCTTAGGTGGAAATACAATCGTGAGAATATGATGTTTCTAGATGTTGAAACTGAACAAAAATGGGGTATTATATACTAAGAATTATTGTAAGCCTACAGATAGGAACGGTTACATAGCCATGGATACATAAATTGTACCAATCTTGAAGATTAAGTGGAACAATCAGAGGTATTTGAAAGATGGTTTGTAAAAAAGGGCTATGATAGGGATTCAGTTAAAAAAGAAAGACTGGCAGTACAAGCAATATATAACACGATAAAAAGATTTCATATAAATTGGTACGTGGGTCACAGTAATTCATCTATATTACATATATTTATATTACATCGGTATTACACATTACATGTACAGAGGCTCTACACGTTTCATGGAGTATATGTATCCACTCTTCAGGAGCAACAATGTGTGTATCTGAAATTAAACATAATATGTTTCAAGGTCAATGCTTTAGAAGGGAAATAGAGAAATTTAACTCTGAGATAAACCCTGGTTATAAAAATAATCACAGCTACCATGCAGTAAAAGTGCAACAATGAGAGCTGGAGGCTCCCCAAGGGGCATCTTTTCCGGGAGCTGTGGCGGTATCCGGCACACACAGAACCCCCACATAACAGCACCGGGGTCGGACAGAACTCCAAAGGGTGGTGGTCCCTGGGGATAGTGGTGTAGGTGAGTAAAGACATCTTGAGGAGTTTCTAGAAAAAATGTGAGGGTGAATAAGATGAAGTGTAATGCCGCGTACACACGGTCGGACTTTTCAGCTACAAAAGTCCAACGGACGCTGACAGACTAAAGCTGGCTGGTAATCCGATCGTGTGTGGGCTTCTCCGGACTTTCAACGTACTTTTTTAGCCTCAAATCCGACGTACTTTAGATTTGAAACATGCTTCAAATCTTTACGTCAAAACTACGACGGACCCCGAAGTCCGCTCGTCTGTATGCTAGTCCTACGGACAAAAACACACGCTAGGGCAGCTATTGGCTACTGGCTATCAACTTCCTTATTTTAGTCCGGTGTACGTCATCACGTACGAATCCGTCGGACTTTTGTGTGGTCGTGTGTAGGCAAGTCTGTTCGTTAGAAAGTCTGCCGCAAGTCCGCCGGAAGTCTGTCGGACAGGCTGTCGGACTTTTGTAGATGAAAAGTCCGACCGTGTGTACGGGGCATAAGAGAAAAAAAAAATACAATTGTATGAAAGTGTACTCAAAAGCAGAGTATTGGACCTGTATCATTGATAGTGTCAGTGAAAAACAGAACCATTGAATCAAAAATAGAAAAACAATATTAATGTGTACTAACCAAATCCAAAATAAGGAAGTGAAATAAAATGCCAAAAGTGTGAGTGAATGCATTGTCCTATATACCTTACCTAGTGCTGAGAGATGTGGAGCAATAGAGTGAAGTGCTATCAATGTAAGGGGGAAGACCAACCTGTGGGAAAGACCAATCCCGAATGGGACATATAAGGGCACGCACGCCAATCACCCACAAACGCCACGCTAGTGTGCAAGGTGAGGGGAGGCGCCGGTAACCGAGAGACCAAGTCTCTCGGCGTTCGGCGCCAATTCCATCTCCCGTGAGCCGCTGATGGAGGACACTAACAGTGTGACACCGCTTAGAAGGACGCCGCACGCAAAGTGTATAGGGCGTGATGTCGATGCACATCGCGACGGTATCCCAACCCTCCCAAATGGAACATGGTTATGAAAAAGGGAAAAAGGTGGGACTTTATTGACAGGGATTGAGGCATGAGACCCTACCAGGTCTCTGCCTCATTCAAAGTCCCAACCTCTCCCCATTTTCTTGTTAGCGTAAATAGGGATGGAAGCACGCAGTCTGTATAGAGTTGGGTCTGACTACAGCAGTCGGTATAATTTTATTGCAGTTGGTTTTAACATGCCATCTAATTCAATTGGTCTGTACAATTTGTTTCACTAATTCTTAACTATGCCAAATAATCATATATTTCATAGGCTAGTCTATGCTTGTTCTAATAAATTAATCAAACATTTAGTTATCTCCACACCTGCAAAGTTAGTGCCCCTTAATCTGGATCCTTGAGCCATCGGCTCATTTCATGTCTGGGAGGCGGTATCCCAACCCTCCCCATGTTCCATTTGGGAGGGTTGGGATACCGCTGCGCTGTGCATCGATGTCACACCCTATACACTTTGCGTGCAGCGTCCTACTGAGCGCCGTCACACTGTTAGTGTCCTCCATAAGTGGCTCACGGGGGGGTGGTTTTGGCGCCGAACGCCGAGAGACTTGGTCTCTCGGTTACCGGCGCCTCCCCCTCACCTTGCACGCTAGCGTGGCGTTTGGGGGTGATTGGCGTGCACGCCCTTATATGTCCCATTCGGGGTCAGTCTTTCCCATAGGTTGGTCTTCCCCCCTTACATTGCTAACACATAGCACTTCACTCTATTGCTCCACATCTCTCAGCACTTGGTAAGGTATATAGGACAATTTATTTACTCACATTTTTGGCATTTTATTTCACTTCTTTATTTTGGATTTGGTTAGTACACATTAATACTTTTTCTATTTTTGATTCAATGGTTCCGTTTTTTGCTGACACTATCACTGATACAGGTCCAATGCCCTGCTTTTATTTAAGGACACTTTCATACAATTCTATTTTTTTTTCTCTTACATGTCATCTTATTCACCCTCACATTTTTTCTAGAAACTCCTCAAGATGTCTTTACTCACCTACACCACTATCCCCAGGGACCACCACCCTTTGGAGTTCTGTCCCGGTGCTGTCATGTGGGGGTTCTGCGTGCACCGGATGCCGCCACAGCTCCCGGAAAAGATGCCCTTTGGGGAGCCTCCAGCTCTCATTGTTGCACTTTTACTGCATGGTAGCTGTGAGTATTTTTATAACCAGAGTTTATCCCCAAGTTATATTTCTCTATTTCCCTTCTAAGGATACCAGTGGCTTAAAGTTTTTGGGTATTGAGAAGGTACAACATTGGACGGGGGGTAATTTTGTTAGAAATTGTAGTCAACGTGAATCATTCTGGATTTTTGAAACAAAAGTATTAACCCCTAGAGGTTTGAACATTGACTTTGAACTCAGTTGTTTTTTTAGTAATAAGTGAGTAATAGTTTATTTTATTATATTTATCTTCACTGTCTGTCAAGACATAATACATGTTTTTAGAAAATATATATATATTATATAATAATATATATATATATATTTTTATGTAATGTAAAAAGTTTATTCCTAATTTTTATGTATTTAAAAAAAAAATTGTATTAATAAAGTTTATGTCAAATATATATACACACAGCAAGGGCAACAAACGGCAGCGGTTCTCTTGTTTAGTTGGCAGTAGTATATTATGCTATATTGGTATATATTTTATATATATTATTTTTATGTATATTTTTATATAATTTTAGTAGTGCCTCACCTCCCAGCTCTCCTCCCTCTCCTCTTTTGTTTACCCCAAATCGGTTTCCAGGGTATTCCCAATTTTCATTCACCCCCCCGGCCACATATCATATATATTCTTGTCAATGGGAGCACTTGCGAGTAGTGCCTCACTTTCGTTTGTTGAGATCATTTGTTTTCTGGTTGTCATAGCCATGTATGCTCAGCCTATATAACGTAGTAAGCCTATCACTTGACGATACGTGTGTAGGATGGAGTGGAGCATAGTGACTTCCATCTGAGTCTCACCTGGTGGGGATGGTGAGCTGTATTGTGTTATATATATCTTGTTACATCTTTGATCTAGTAAGTGTTTCTATATAGAGGGGTGAATCAATAAATATATCCATACGGAGCACACTATGTTTGCCTTTTTTGCTTTACATATTATCCGATGAGAGTTGTGAGCATCTCACTGCATAAAGACAAAAAAGTGTAGCGCTTATGGGTGTAAAACCCGTGATAGTGAAATATATATATCACAACAATTGATATGAACAAGTGTTATAAAAAAAATAAAACACAGTACAACAATAGTGTATAGTGAATACTGAATAATAGAGTCCAAACACTGATGAACGAAATCAGAATAAGTTCATAAAGGGAAGTCCACTCAAATGACAGATGGAATCCTCTGTGGCAAATAGTGAGAGTGATGTACACACAATAGTGGTTGTATGACACAAAAGGCAACAGATGAACATTCATCTCGGGTGAAGATAATGGATGGGTACTTCTTACCAGACACAGTGGGCCCACGTGTCACACAAATGCTCATCAGTGCTGCCGACTGAAAGATGGACAAAGTCAGTAAAGGGATTCACATTTTAGCTTGGAAGATCCCAGATATTCGGTTGTCATACCTGGATCCTGATTGGCCGACACAACGCCCACTTCTGGAGCGATCCCTTCACTGACTTTGTCCATCTTTCAGTCAGCAGCACTGATGATCATTTGATTTTCAGTCAAAACACACGCCTGATTGGCCCACTGTCGTATGACAGGTGGGCCCACGGTGTCTGGTAAGAAGTACCCACTCATTATCTTCCACTAGATGAATGTTCATCTGTTGCCTTTTGTGTCATACAGCCACTATTGTGTCTACATTAGTGTTTCTCAACTCCAGTCCTCAAGGCACCCCAACAGGTCATGTTTTCAGGCTTTCCATTATTTTGCACAGGTGATTTGATCAGTTTCACTGTCTTAGTAATGACCACAGCTGTTTCATCTGAGGGAAATCCTGAAAACATGACCTGTTGGGGCGCCTTGATGACTGGAGTTGAGAAACACTGGTCTACTTCACTCTCACCATTTGCCACAGAGGATTCCATCTCAGTCATTTAAGTGGACTTCCCTTTATGAACTTATTCTGATTTTGTTCATCAGTGTTATAGTCACTATACACTATTGTTGTACTATGTTTTATTTTTTCTATAACACTTGTTAATATCAATTGTGATATATATTTCACTATCACAGTGTTTTACACCCATAAGCACTACACTTTTTTTATCTTTATTCATTTTGGACTTTGTTCTAGTTTCAGCAGCTGTACATATTTCATTATTTTTATTTTTTTAGTGGTTTAGGGCAGCAATTTTTCACATAATCTCACTGCATACAATGTGAGATAAGGATTGGAGCAATTTGTTCTCGACGAGACACCAGCCTGCTGCTTCCTGTTTCCATGTGGAGTGAGGAAAGGGAGAGATCCATTAATCCATTCAATGAGAGCATAAGAAGTAGAGCTGTTTCATCTGGATGTGAGGAGATATTGGCTTTTTTATCTTTTACACTGAGGTGAGCAGGCAATTTATCTGATAGAGGCTTGACACATTGTTTTTCTTACACTGGTTACAAGATACACTGTTGAACTTTTTCATGGAGGACTTTTTTTATAAAGACTTTTAGGCCCCTTTCACACGAGGCGGACTCCGTTTCTACGGAGTCCGCCTCGGTCTGCTGGCTCAGTGGGAGATCTGTCCATTGATCTCCGCTGAATCGGGGGATGACAGGTGTGAATAAAGTAAGTGGTGATTGCGCTGTGATAAGAGGGGAAGGAAGGAGGAGGAAGGGGAAGGGGCTAGCTCAAATGTATAGAGAGGTGAATGAAAAATGAAAAAATTATACAAAATATAAAAGGTATAATGAGCATGAGGGCTAGTATCGTACTAGCACATAAAAAATATCATATAAATACTGAAACAGAAGAAAAGAAAAATCTCAGTGCAAAAGGGCTAGTACCATACTAGCACATATGTGGTAACTCAGCAAATACTTATCAAAAGAAAAATCTCAGTGCAAAAGGGCTAGTATCATACTAGCACATATGTAGTAACTCAGCAAATACTTAATGGTGACTCCAAGTAAATAACTAAATGGTGAACAGTCCCACCGCCTTGTAGTACAAAGTGCTCAAACAATGAGTCATCAGTTCCAAAAGGCAAAATAGAAAAATTATACAAAATATAAAAATGTGATGAAATGTAATAAAGTGCAGTCTAATGAGCACTAAATCCGAATAAACTGAAGAAACAAAATAGTCTAAAGCGTATAAAAAGCTATGAAATGAGTGACAAATACAGTGTGGGTACAAAAAAATTGCACAAAATAAAATATATAAATCAAACAAAGTCCATGTGCATGAGGGCTAGTATCATACTAGCACATAAAAATATTGTAAATACTAACACAAAAGAAAAGAAAAAATCTCAGTGCAAAGGGACTAGTATCATACTAGCACATATGTGGTAACTCAGCAAATACTTATTGGTGACTCCAAGAAAAATAAATAAATGGTGAACAGTCCCACCACCTTGTAGTACAAAGTACTCAAACAATGAGTCATCACTTCCAAAAAGGCAAGTCTACAAGCCACAGGAAAGGGAAACAAAGTCTTCAGTGGGGACACCTCTGTGCTCGCAAGGAGCTCACCTTACTGCTGCAAGACAACAGCTTGTAATCCAGTAACAAATCACCAGCAAGCAAGGGTCCCATCCAGTAGTTCAGGCGATTCGGGTGGTGGGTGTGCAGGATGGTATATAAAAAACATAAGTAGAGAGTATATAGTATAACTCCGTGGCGGCCAAAGTGGAAAAAAGGGACAGGACACAGAAGGGGAATGCACTCACTTTTATAAAATGAGTGTGGGCGTCAATTCAACGAACGCCGAGTTCGTATACCTCAAAAAGGGTGTCTTCAAACCGTCCCCATTTCCTCAATGCTCGTCACAATGGGATGCATATATGCAGAGTATTGGAAGAGAGTGCACATAGCGTGATCCCATATATAAATCAGTTTATTAGGTTAAAAACAACATGGTACACTTACATTTAGCAGAAGGCTATAGTAAAAAACATCCACGAGCGCCGAGCTCGTATCCTATCATCAGTCTGTGACAGTTCCCGTGCTCCAAACCTCACGCGTATTGTCACGTGACTTCATCAGAGGATAACACGGGATGAAGAGTCTATGCTTTTATATGGTCTGTATGTAATGGGCGTTTGGCAGCCATTTTCTTGAAGCCCGCCACTACAAAAATGGACGCCCGGCGGCCATTTTCCCAAAGCCCGCCACTGCACTGGGCGAACCCAGCACTGGACAAGTCCGTCGGCCATTTTGTTGAGGTCTCACTCTTATATGAAAAGAGCAAGCCGCACACGCTACAAGGTGCATAGCAGCCAATTAATATATGTAGTCCTGGGAGAAAAAATTTAATAAACTGGGAAACGTATAGCAAACTAAAATAGTGTATAAAAAGGGCAAATATACAGTAAAAATGAAAATGCAAACATCAGCAAAATTATTAGGAAAAAATAGACTAGTGATTAGTCCAGCGGGAGAGGGGGCATCCAATAAATGTCAAAAGTAATGGATAATATAAAAATTGTTTAAAAAATAAATGGAATAAACAGAGATATATAAAAAAATAAAAATTATACTGGAGCTCGGGGAATATCACAGGCTCACTGAAAGGGAATGCATAAGGTAAATACACTAAAATTAAAATATGTATATATGACAGTGAGAACAATATAGCAAAACCAAGAAGATAAAAAATGTAAAAATATATATAAGTAAAACTAATCAGGAGAGTATATAAGAAAATCAGTAAAGGATTAAAAAAGAAGAGGATGCGGGACCCGGTGAACATAATCGCATGGGGTGCAGAAGATTAATAGTCGCTAAGAAAGCAATTCAGGTCAAACTCGATGTTAAGCCCTTTGGGTACAAGAGTGTCCATAGAAAAGATCCATTGGGACTCGAGTTGACTTAAAATCCTCACTTTGTGTCCCCCACGCCATGGTTTGGTATAGGGCACAATACCCTGGCTAGGGTCTCTATTGTGACATTTATCAAAATGCCTAGAGACATTGTGTTTGTCATATCCCTTTTGAATGTTTTGAACATATTCCTTGATACGAATTCTCAATAGCCTTTTGGTACGGCCAATGTATTGGAGGCCACAGCTGCACTCCAACACATAGACCGCTCCCTCAGAGTTACACCCAATAAACTTGTTAATCTCATATTTTGTGCCATTGCTGTTTGATTGAAAAGAAAACACTTTTTGGTTCGGACGTTTAGTGCGGGTACCGGCATAACATCGTTTACAAGGGTAAAAACCCTTGCCTATGAAGAAAGAAAATTGTTTCTTTGGAGGATCAATCACACTTTTAACTAACCGATCTCTTAGTGTGGGTGCCCTTTTGTAGATAAATTTAGGTTTATCTGGTAGCACCTCCCTGAGCCCTCTATCAGATTTCAAAATATGCCAGTGTCGTGATACGATGCTTTCGATCTTCTTATAATGGGAATTGTACTCAAAGACTAGGGGCACCTGGTCCTGTTGACATGTTGCTCTTTTGTCTTCGAGCAATACTCGTCTTTGCATTTGTCCTACTTCTTCGATTTTTTCTCTTATAAACTCTTGACTGTAGCCTTTATTTATGAATCTTTTTCCAATCAGACTGGCCTACATATAGAAGTCTTTTTCAAGAGTGCAATTACGTCTTAGTCGCATGATCTGGCCTTTAGGGATGTTAAATAGCCAGTTTCTGTGATGGCAACTTCGCAGAGGTAAGTAACTATTACGGTCGACGTTTTTAAAGAAGGTCTTAGTAATGAATTGATTGTTGATACGTGAAATTTCAAGATCGAGAAACGGAATAGAGTGTTCCTCTATTTGCCACGTTAATACAATATTTTTGGTATTGTTGTTTAATTTGGAAAAAAATGAGATTAAGAGGTCACGATCACCTTCCCAAATAATAAAGATTTCGTCGATATACCTTTTGAATAGGCGTAATTCCTTGGGTGGGTCCATAAAAACAACTTCCTCTTCCCATTGGGACATAAAGAGTCCTGCGACGCTGGGGGCGAATTTAGCCCCCATAGCTACTCCTGTCTTCTGTTGGTAAAATTGTTTGCAGTACCAGAAATGGTTGTGTTTCAGGCAAAAGTCGAGACATTTAACGAGGAATTTCCTCTGAAAGCAAGGGAGTTTGGTGTATTTTCTGAGGCCCCATTTCATCGCCTCACATGCTGCAAAGTGGGGTGTGATCGTATAAAGTGATGACACGTCTGCTGTTGCCATCCACACAATACCAGTATCTACTCTGTTTTCAAGTATTTGAAGCATTTGTTTCATATCACGCAGATAGGCCTTAGTGCTTTGTACAGCCGGTTGAAGATATTTGTCGATGTATTCGCCCAATCTTGCTGTGATTGATTCTATACCGTTAACAATCGGTCCTAAAGGGGGATCGATTTTGTCCTTATGGATTTTCGGTAAAACGTAGATAATTGGGGTTCTGCAGGCTTCTGGAACCAGATGACAGGTCCCTCTCTGCTCACTGAGCGGGGAGGGGCTTGTCAGGCGCCGCTGCCGCCTATGGAGGGATCGGATGAAAACGGACAGCATGTCCGTTTTCATCAGATCTCATCCGATCCGATCCACCAGCGATGGACCTGGACATAGAGCCATCGGACGGGGTTGGATGTCCCATTGATCCATAGGCTAACATGGAGCGCCCGTTCAGGTCCGCCGTCAAAACTGACAGGCGGACCTGAATGGTCCGATCGTGTGAAAGGGGCCTTATTGATATATTTTATTTGCTTTGATTCAATGTTGATCTTTGCTGTGCTACACTGATTTATATATATTTTTGTTTCATTAAAAAAAAGTTTTAAAAACGATAATTTAAAATTCCTTTAAATACAGTGCCTGGGGTGTCCCCTTAATGTGCCTGTAAAGTGGCGCAACTGTAGCATGCATAAAACATGCTACAGCAAAAATGCGATTTCTAAAGAAAAAAACTTGTCAAATCCCATTTAAAATGACTGGCGTTTACAATTGCTGGCACCCCGCTATTGAAAAAAAAAAAAGGCGTGGGGTCCCCCCCAAAAATCCATACTAGACCCTTATCACATGCAGCCTGGAAGGTCAGGAAAGGGGAGGGGACGAGAGAGCGCGCCTCTTCCTGAAACATACCAGGCCACATGCCCTCAACATGGGGAGGTGGGTGCTTTGATGGGGACAAGGGCCTCCTCCTGACAACCCTGGGCTATGGTTGTCGGGGTCTGCGGGCGGGGGGCTTATCGGAATCTGGAAGCCACCTTTAACAAGGGGGCCCCCAGATCCTGACCCCCCCCATGTGAATGGGTATCGGGTACATCGTACACCCCTATCTATTCACCAAAAAAAGTCAAAAAGTAATAACTACAAGAAACAGTTTTTTACAAGTCCTTTTTTTTTCCAGGCACTTTTTTTTTTAATTATTTTTTATTTATTATTCAGCTGTCTGTGGGGAAACCCATTGACAGCTGCTGACTCATTGGTTGTTAAGGATGGCACGGCTGGCTTCCCGGCCCGGCTCCTTAACAACCAGCTTACACTGCACCCTGATCGAGCAAAGCTTTGTCCAATCAGGGCGCAGAAAGGGCGAACGGCTGAAATAGGCAAATATTTGGCCCCAACTCATGCTCGGGCCGAACCGTTTACCCATCCTTAGTGCTGGACAAGATACTCCTGACCCTGTCCTGAAAGAACTGTCACTGCAACCGGGAACCGGGTGTTGATAAAAAATATCAAACACACCAGAGGAAGTAAGCTGGAGCCCAAGTGGGAGCACACCTCTGGAAAGGCCCATCCCCATAAAGAGGAGACTTTGTCGAAATATGCTGAGACCTTGTGCGCTGGGTGGTGACAGCTCCAGGAAACCTGCCGATGACCGGACAGCATTTGATGCTGCTGATCTTCCACCTGGTGCACAAAGCTCCCACTGACTGGTTCCTGCCACCCCTCATGCTTGAGTCTCCAGACTCTTCTAGCTCAGTTGGAGGCCCATCCACCCCAGCCAGTACCACAGACTGTACTGAGT